>CM077644.1:27250088-27906159 GCA_039707465.1 Rhabdophis nuchalis | reverse complement strand
TTTTCCTAACTTAAAACGGCAGTGATCCATTTAACAACTGTGGCAAGAAAGGTTGTAACATGGGGCAAAACTCAATTAATAACTGTCTCGTTTACCTACAGAAGTTTGGGAGTCAACTGTGGTAGTAAATCAAGGACTACCTTTAACTCTTACAGTTCCTGCCTTTGAAAGACAAGCTGATAGCTTTCTTTGAATCTTTTGCTGGTAACTGGATTGAAGATGTTATTTCATTGGCTTGCTTATTATAAAGAAATAGGATAAAGAATTTTGTATCTGTCACCTAAGAGGAAGTGCTGAGATTAGGGAATAGTTTATTCCTGAGGTGAGTTGTTTGAGGATTTTTTTCCTTAATACATTTATCTTTTTTCAATTTTTTAATTATAATCTGTATTATCTTTCATTGTTTTATTCAAAACTTTAAATAAACGTAATTGAAAAAAGATACTGATACTCAACAGTTCTTGATCTAGAGTTGATAGTTATGCAAGCACACAGCTTCAAAGCTAACATGTCCTTTATAAAGAGTCTGTTAATTTGTAGAAAGGGCAGGAAAGAAAAAAGTTACTGATTTCAACTAGCATAAGAGCAACAGAAAATACACTTTTACTTTGGTAGTGGTCAATCATTTAATTATTTGGATTCATTTACTGAGCTATCTCCATAAGACTTTTCTCAAATCCTAACCCAAAGGTGGTTGCTCCCGGTTCAGCCCGGATTGGGTGAACTGGTAGTGGCGGTGGCAGGAGGCTCCACCCATCCACCCAGACACTTCTACGCATACATGTGAGCAAACCAGCAGTAAAAAAAAAATGGCAACCCTCCACTGTCCTAACCAAGGAGATTGGTTTAACAGTGTAAAGCTAAGGGCTGAGATTTATTGCTGAGTCCTTGTTGTTGTGGAAGTCTAAAGCTTTTGGCAGCCCATTTCAATAAAAAGCAATTTTTTTCCTTGAGTTTCTTTTGACATGAATTACCGAAAAAGAATAAGATAAAGTTACAGAAAATGGAATGCTTTTACATCAATTTATTTATCAGCTAGTAAATGTGGGATTTCCCCCCACTAATAACATTTGTATGAACTGGTGAGGAGGCTGTTTCATTAACTACTAAGAGAAGAATGTCCAGGTGGCTAGCATGTGAGATCACTCTTAGGCTCTAAGCATCCCACCACATTGGCACTTTTCCCCAATGTCCCTGTTATGTCTACGTGATCAACTGTGTTCCATATTGGATAGTCTCAAATCAAAGTTCTTGTGCTTTTCTTTTTCCTTTAAAGGAGAAAATTGTTATTCTCTGTGTTTGCAAATGCAGTAAGTTTACATCTCCCACCAGCAGGGTTCATATACCGTACTAAACCAGATTGATAAAACACATACAACTGGATATGCACGTTATATCCAAAGCAATAAATAATATTGGCTGATCCATTTAGTATACTAAGAGAATAGCTAGGTTTCCATAACTTCCTGAATCCACAAACTCTCTAACTTTTGACTTGTTTAACATGTTATGTGAATCTATATTATACAGAAGTTCCTAAGTAGGTAAATCGGTTTGATAGGCATTTCATAGGAAGTTTTCTAATCTGACCAATTGTCCATTCCAAAAGCAGCAGTTATAAAGCAGTAGTATAATCTTCAAGCATCCTATGAAGAATTATATAAATGTTCAGACTGAATTGCTTTCTTTGTTTTTGCATAGGTCGAATACAAAAATCTGTCTCTTTCCCTAAAATTTAAAACCACTGCTTCTTTCCCTTTCCTGAGGATATAAAGTAAGTTCTTCTTTGAGTAGCCGTTTAAATATTTACATCCAGTCTGTTACCTACTCTTATACTGATAGCTGTCTTCTGCATTATTTTTCTTTCAGAATTGAATAGCAAGTAGTATTTAGCAGCTCCATATGTTACTTGCTATTGATTCCAGGGCTATGACATGCATAAAATGAATTAGTTTTTTTAAAGGGTTCTTAAATTTTTGCTAGAATTATTTGTTTACAATACTCTTGCACTTACCACATCCAGCTCAACACAGATGATAGCAATAGTTACCATTCCTATGGTGCCAATGAAAATAATGTTTTAGAAAGTGAGCTAAGCAAAGCTAGCATGAATGTGAATCGAACAACAAATTAAACACAAGGGGAAAATATCATGTGACCATTTTAGTACTTGCCAAGCTTAGAACTGATTTATTCCTATCACATTCTCTCAATGGCATTTAGTTGCATGGCTAAGCACTTGGTATTTTGATTGGACATGGTGCAGCATTTGCTAACTTTGGTAACAATTGGGGAAAAAAACCCTGGACTTTTGAATTCTATGATATCATTCTATTCATACTGAATCTGAGGCTATCGTGCCATGCCATTTATTATGAATTATTGAAAGGTGTTAGTTAAGTTTTTCAACAAATGTGAAAGCCTATAGAGAACCTGTCTCTATGATACTTATATACATTTTCAAAACACGTTATTTTTTTAAAAAAATTCTTTTTTACTAAGTTATTACGTGACGAATACCTTCTGATTGCAGGCTTTCAGACAGCTATAGAGAGTACTTATGAAGAGTAGCTATTTTGATAATGAGATAGTTGTAATGTGTGAAAATAGTTTAAACATCTATGTAGGAGGGTAAGCTGTAAAGTAATTATTTTGGCAAAGAATGTTTGAAAGCAAACATGCTGCTTTATGCTCACAAAAAAATAACCATAATTTTATAGCTATACAAATATATAAGAAACTGTAAGCAAAACCATTTGAGTATTTTTGTATTCAACAGGATTTGAACAAGAAATTCTACTTTATCAAAAGTATAAGCTACGTTTCAATAAGACTACAATATAATCTAGAATGGAAAGAAATGGAAGATGAATGAAAAAGACTAAATTTGTCAAAGGAAAATGATCTCAAAAGTGAGATGATACTGTAGAGTTATGGTAATAATGATACAAACTTGTTGATTAATAGAAACATTTGCTTTCTGTAACACACATATATTATGTCTTGTATTTGTAATGTAGATGCTTGCATGCTGTGGATTCCTTTGTGCCCTGGGGCTGATTTCCTGGGGTTCTGTTATTGGGGTCTGTAAGATATCTGGCAAATGTCAAATCCTGTGATAAGATCTGAAATCTTCTCACCATGTGTGATGAGCAAGATAACAAACCTTTTGAGCCAGGAAGGATGCAAATCTGAGTTAAGATATATGATCCAAGTTTTACAATGTTAGGTTATATGATTTAAGGTTTGACTTGAAGTTTACAATGTTGATTAGAGTGATTTAGAATGTTAGGTTATATGACTTAAGGTTTGACTTGGAAGTTTACAATATCGCTAGATATATGGCTAGAGAGTAATTAGAATTAGAAGAAGAAAGATCCTTTTGAAGATCAAACATCTTTTCATGTATAAGAAAGGACACTGCACCCTTGAGTTTAGGAGTTTAGGAGGGGAGTTGAGGAGTAGTTGAGTAGTTGAGTTTTGTAGATCTTTCCCACCATGTCCCTTATACATGGGTTTGGGATTTCTTACCCAGAACTTTAACTTTGATCAAAGAATAAAGTCTGTTTTCTCTGTTATTCAAGCCTCCGTGTTTAAGTCTCTTGTTTGGCTTATTGTGACTTGAACGTTTTCTAAGGGTCTCAATGTATTTTCAAAACCTTACATTTTGGCGCCCAACGTGATGGAACTTGGAGGCTCCTGTTTGGTTTGCCAAAACCTTACATTTTATCTGGCTCCCCATAGAGCTGAACCCCTTTGAGGTTTGGCAGGCCTTCAAGAAGGTGGACTGGAGAAACTGGCGTGGGCCACAGACGATGTCAAAGAGCGCTCCCGGTAAGTTTTGACCGGTGACATGGGCTTGGCCAGATGCCAGCAGATCCTGAGTCCATCCGGACCTGAATGCCAAGGAGGCTTGAAGAAGATTGTACTCTGCTAGGTGAGTAGAGAATTTTCTTTTCTTTTGGGGAAAGAGGGGCGTGTTGCCTTGTGTGTGTGCTTGTGTGAAAGAAGGATATTCCTACTAGAGGATTGCCTTCAACCTGAGTGAGGAGATCTAATCTGCGTTTTGAGTTAAGATCAGCCAGCGTGTTGAAAGGTGTGTGTTTGTTGGAATAAATGTAAAACTGTTTAATTGCAAGGGAGGGGGATCTGAGCAAACTCCGAATCCGGTTGGGGTGACCCGAGAAATCCTTTAAAAAAGGAGAGTTTGTCAGATTTGAGCTTAGACAAAGCCCGAGAAACACTCCCGACTGATAAAGCCCCATAGAAACTCAGGGGACTGGGTTTTAACCAACTCAAACCCTACTGACAAAGCCCGAGAAATTCTTTGCAAAAAGGAGGGTCTTTGGCAAAGCTCCGAGCTGACGAGCCCGAGAAATTCTTTGCAAAAAGGAGGGTTTTGCCATGCCCCGAGCTTCTGTCAGGAAAAATCCCCTCAGAAAGAAACTCTATAAAAGAGTCAGAGCCGTGTTCCCCTCTGGACTACATGTTGGCCCCCAAGGGACACAGAAAAAACTCTCTGCACATCTATCTGACCACTCTGCTCTTAGTCCAACCTAAGAGTCTCCATACATTTTCATCTTTAAAATTATGCCAGCGTGTGCTGGGAGATGAAGATAGATATGGACAAATTTGGATTTTTAAAACTATGCCAGCGCGGGCTGGGAAATCCAAATTTGGAACTGAACATATCCCATGGCAGAGACAGATAGTAACCATCTAGTGCTTAAGGAGATCAAACAATGGGTGTAAACTTTGAGCAAAAGTAAGAAAATTCAGCAGGTAATAAAAGTTAAAGCCTGCCTGAATGAGAAGACCTAAATAATTGGACTTGATTAATTTGATGTGAAGATTTAGATAATTTGACCTGATTGATTTGATGTAATTTCTGCCAAAATTCTTGTGTGCATCTATACTAATAACATGTAGAATTGTGTGCATCTATACTAATATGCAGAATTCAATGACATTGAATTGATTGGGATATGTTTGACCAGCTGGCAAAATAAGTAAGCTTTTCACTTTGGGCTTGAAGCTGTGGGGAAAGTGAGAGAAGTTAAGATTTAAGCTGCTCTCTGAATTCCTCAACTGTTTCACGAATAAGCCACAGGTTCCCCAAGCAAATACAAATTGAAGATTTAAAGGGACTTTCCCAGGTCTGAAAATGTTGTCCCATGATATGTGTGCATGTGTGTTCATTTCCAGACCTGGAAGGAAGTTGAAATCCATTAATAATAAAAATTGAGCTCATTGGCTTTAATACAGCTCCTTGAAATGATTGTAATGATTGATTTGCATGAAGAAAGAGTGAAATGGGATTTTTGTATGTGAAATTGGTTTACACAATCAGTCTGATTGTAGTGCAAATGTGATGATGAAAGTTGGTGTGAATGTACTTTGATTCCCTTTCCTATAAAGAAAGAATAAGTTGCAAGGTTGTTTAATGGTGTATGATGTGTATGTGTGTTTCCAAATCTGAAAGGAGGGTGAGATCCTCTAATGCATGAACAAGCATGAACCTCTGATTGCAAGTATGAATGTGAGTGTGTCTCCTATACTCTAGGAAGTGATAAGTGAAAGACATGTGGCCTGTGAGATTCCCCCCCCCCCCTCTTCCCTCCTCTTCCCTCTGGGTTATTCTTTGGAGGGAAGCAGGCAAGGGGGGGAGTGGGCAAAGGGGTGTGTGGATGCCTGCTTGTTTTAACTGTGTGTGAGAGTGAGAGAGCGACAGATGACCCAGTGAGAGCATCTCCCCCCTTTCTTTCCCATTAGGGGGGGGGCTGCTCCCATTAAGGGGGCTGCAGTTTTCCTGCTCATTTTAAAACTTTTTTTCTTTCTTCTGAGAAATTCAGGGCAAATGGGTGACCTGCTCATGTGCACCTTTTGCCTTTCACTGTTTTGATTTTCACCTGCATACAAAAGCTATGATTTTGATATTTCTTTTTCTGCTCTGAAAACAATTTTGATTTTTCTTTTGGAAATTTTGTTTGAGCTTTAAAAAGCTTAATTGAACCTATAAGAAGAAATGATTTTGAGATATTTTGAGATATTTTCATTTTGAAATATTTTGCCTACATTTGTAAATGTTTCAACATACTTAATGAGAAGGGTGACCCCCTTCCTCCTCTCTGTGGCAGCCCTCAAATATTGGAAGATGCTCTCCTATCTTCCCTGGTCCTATTTTCCAAGGCACCTGAAGGTCAGACAAGGAATAATGGATGGAAACTGACCAAGGAGAGATTCAAACTAGAAATAAGGAGACATTTCCTGACAGGAAGAGCAATCAACCCATGGAGCAGAAGTTGCCTTCAGAAGTTGTGGGAGCTTCATCAGTGGAGGCTTTCAAGAGGAGACTGGACTGCCATTTGCCAGAAAGGATGTAGGGTCTCCTGTTTAGGGTGAGGGGTTGAACTAGATGACCTACAAGTCCCTTTCCAACTCTGTTAATCTGTCATCTGTTATCTAATCAAGGAGACAAGGGCTAATCTCCTAGCACTAAGGAGAAATCTCTTGACAGTGAGGTCAATTAACCAATGGAACAGTTTTCCTCCAGAAGTTGTGGGCATTCCATCACGGGTGATTTTCATTTTGCACAGATTCACAATGGGGGAGACGGCATCCCCTCCTCCTCCTGGAGCCCGTTATGACAACGAGCATCTCCTGCAGCCGGGCCGGGCTAGTGTCTCAGGGCAGAGATCAAGTCGCAGGTCTCCCTGAGTGACCAAGCTCCATGCAAGCACCAAGAACCGCTGGAGGAAGATCCTTTACGCCCCCAGGCTTGGATAATCTGTAACTGCACCACCTATGATCTACCCTAAGCGTAGTACCCAAACGTATCCCACAGAGTAGTCAGTGCCTGGAATGCTCCACCTGACTCCATTGTTACATCCTCAACCCCCCACAGCTTCAACCTTAAACTGTGCAAAACTGTACAAAATGCACAGGTACAGGATAGGTGGTACCTTGCTCAATAGTAGCAACTGTGAAAGGGATCTTGGAGTCCTAGTGGACAACCATTTAAATAGGAGCCAGCCGTATGCAGCAGCTACCCAAAAAGCCAACACAGTTCTAGGCTGCATCAACAGAGGGAGAGAATCTAGATCACCTGAAGGGTTAATACCACTTTATAAGGCATTGGGAAGGCCACACTTGGAATACGGCATCCAGTTTTGGTCACCTCGATGTAGAAAAGATGTGGAGATTCTAGAAAGAGTGCAGAGAAGAGCAACAAAGAGGATTAGGGGACTGGAGACTAAAATATATGAAGAACGGTTGCAGGAACTGGGTATGTCTAGTTTAATGAAGAGAAGAACCAGGGGAGACATGATAGCAGTCTTCCAATATCTCAGGGGTTGCCCCAAAGAAGAGGGAGTCAAGCTATTCTCCAAAGCACCTGAGGGTAGAACAAGAAGCAATGGGTGGAAACTAATCAAGGAGAGAAGCAACTTAGAACTAAGGAGAAACTTCCTGAAAGTTAGAACAATTAACCAGTGGAACAGAAGTTGCCTCCAGAAGTTGTGAATGCTCCAACACTGGAAGAAGATACTGGACAACCATTTTGGGTATAGGGTTTCCTGTCTAGGCAGGGGGTTGGACTAGATGACCTCCAAGGTCCCTTCCAACTCTGTCATTCTAAATAAATAAGAATTAGCTTCCATCTGAATGGAATCTGACTTTGACCCAACATACCATACCTCATTAAGTTTTTTGTTTGTTTTGAAGCTGTTTTTTTCCTACCTACCTCTTTGATATCAGAGTTAAAGTGCTCCATCCTATGTCATTTTTGTTTGTTTGTCTCTGATATCTGCTTTTGGAGAATTTGCTTCCATCTGAACTGATTCTGATTTTTTTGGAGTGTTGACTCAAAGTGTTTTTTTGATAGCTTTGTTTTATTTTTACTTTCTGAAGCTCTTCTTTTCCCTTTTTGGGCGGATAGCTTATTTTATTTTTTTGAAGCTGCCTATTTTTATGCATGAGTGCATTTTTTAAATGCTCATGAATCAAGGTGCTCCACTCCATGATATTTTATTTTATTTTATTTGTTTGTTTGTTTGCAACACTAGTTGTTGTCCTTTTGGAATTATTACAGATAATCATTCATCATGATAGAAAGAATTCTATCCTTTGAGAAAAAGGGAGGAAAAATACAGACAATAAAAAGTAATGAGTTTTATCACAAGAAGTAGAAACCTGTTTTTTAAATAGACATTTGTTCTATTGTAGCATGTATATGTGGGGTTGTGCTGCTGTAAAAGTGTTTTCCTTTTGAGCATTTGGGGCACATCTACCTCTGCGAAAGCAATTGTATCCTTTTCCTTCTACAAATATTGGATGTTGGATAGCCATTTGTCTGAAATGGTATAAGGTTTCCTGCCTGGGCAGGGGTTGGACTAGAAGACCTCCAAGGTCCCTTCCAACTCTGCTATTGTATTGTATTGTATTGTATTGTAAATGCCATCCCTTTCCTTAAGAATTGGCAGGTAACTATACTCTTATTTACTACCAAAGCAATTCTCACAGATTTTGTGCTCTTAATAGGCCAATCAAGAATAACAAAAGATAAACTGCCAGAAAGGAATCTGTCTGATAAATCTAAGTTAGGGAATATGACTTAAGTTTTACAATTTAGTTAGATGATGTGATTTGTTTTTGAAAACTTCTGGATGCTGTGAATTGTGACAAATATGTGA
The DNA here is from genome assembly GCA_039707465.1 of Rhabdophis nuchalis. Lineage (NCBI taxonomy): Eukaryota > Metazoa > Chordata > Lepidosauria > Squamata > Natricidae > Rhabdophis > Rhabdophis nuchalis. The sequence continues at coordinate 27,897,469 of CM077644.1, read as the reverse complement.
AATCTACTCATCTTACTGCAAAAGTGCTTGAATCATAGAGGCAGTGGGAATGTCATCTTCCATGAAATTAACATCATCTGCCTTCTGAAATAATGTTTGGATTTCCCCACTTGGACAGAATGGGAGAAATTCCACAATATGAGACTAAAGGTATGCCTGTAGAGAACTGTATTCTTGGCCTCTTTTCTCCTCTTTACCTCAGAGACAAAAGACTGCTAGCTCAAACCATACCTCTCAAATTTGCTGCTGGTGATTAAAACCTGACGTGAGGAAAAACTTAGCTAAGCCTGGGAAAGACCTTTGATAGTTAACCCTGTTAACCACTGAAGCCCTGTAAACCACTGAAGCAACAGCCAAATATTGGAGAAAAGGGGCAAATTACTACACCTGTGGAAAGTGGTTCCTGGAGAAGATCTACTAAGAATGGACATTTCCAAAAACGAATGTAGTCATTGTGCTATGCAAATATTTTGTTTGTGACTTTTTCTCATTGCAGGAGTAGCAACGTTCTGGCTTATTCCACTTGAAGATCCTAAAAAAGCAGCTGTACAACTTTGCACTCTATATAGATTGTGTTGATTTTGTGATTGTAACTGTATCCCTGAATATTACTGTTATTATTGTTGTACTTGTAACCTGATACACACCTGTGGGGGAGTGGGACACTATAATTGTGATTGTTCCCATATAAACTACATATGTTGGGACATTGAATCAGATCAACCTGACTTGAATACAGTAGTCCCAAGAGATGGTGATTTCATAATCCCTGAAGATATAAGATGTATTGATGTAATGCAGTGGTTCGATATTATGCAATAATTTTCTTGTGCATAGGACAAATTGAAGGAGAATGTAATATCTGAAGAGACAACTGGGAAAACATATATTCCAAGCAAAGGTGTTTTCTTCGCTTACTCTCACCTTGCAGTCTGGAATTAACCTGACACAACCTAGTAACTCACTTGTAACAATAACTGGACAGAGTGGGTTATGGACGGATGTGGTGACTCTTAATTAGCATGATCCAGATGGCTTCTAAGGTTTGCCTATGTGCCTAGCCGATGGTATAAAGCATGTATATATGCTGAATGCACTTGCTAAGTGCTCTAACTTTTACAACAACAATATCCCAGAATATGTTTGCTTCACATGATTTGTTAGCAAAAGGATATATCTGTGGAAAATTTATGTCACAAATTTTGGTCACAAAACCAATGACCAGGAAAAGCCATACAGGAAAAAACTGCCTGAACTGAGGTGTTGTCTTCACCTGATTTGGCAAATATCTTTACTACAATAGAAATCATTCTATTTTTTTTTAAAGGGAGGAATGTAGAGTTATGGTAATAATGATACAAACTTGTTGATTAATAGAAACATTTGCTTTCTGTAACACACATATATTATGCCTTGTATTTGTAATGTAGATGCTTGCATGCTGTGGATTCCTTTGTGCCCTGGGGCTGATTTCCTAGGGTCCTGTTATTGGGGTCTGTAAGATATCTGGCAAATGTCAAATCCTGTGATAAGATCTGAAATCTTCTCACCATGTGTGATGAGCAAGATAACAAACCTTTTGAGCCAGGAAGGATGCAAATCTGAGTTAAGATATATGATCCAAGTTTTACAATGTTAGGTTATATGACTTAAGGTTTGACTTGGAAGTTTACAATATCGCTAGATATATGACTAGAGAGTAATTAGAATTAGAAGAAGAAAGATCCTTTTGAAGATCAAACATCTTTTCGTGTATAAGAAAGGACACTGCACCCTTGAGTTTAGGAGTTTAGGAGGGGAGTTGAGGAGTAGTTGAGTAGTTGAGTTTTGTAGATCTTTCCCACCATGTCCCTTGTACATGGGTTTGGGATTTCTTACCCAGAACTTTAACTTTGATCAAAGAATAAAAGAATTCCAGCACTTTCCATTTAGTTTCTTCATCCATTCCTTGGTGGATTTGCTGGAATACTTAGGGTCATTGTAATGTTGCCATATCCACTTTTGGTTGCGTTTCAATTTTCTGACATGGTCTCATGTTATCTTCAGCATCTTCTGGTATAATGAAAAATTCATAGAAAATTCATCATCTTAGCAATTCATGATGATGAGTTGCTCAGGCCCTGATGCAGCAATGCAGTCCCAAACTATAACATTTCCACCACAATGTTTTACATTGGTATCAGGGTTTTCCAATGAAATGCTGCTATTGGTTCTGGTACTGTGGCCAAATAATTCTACCTTTGCTTCATCCATCCAGAGCACATTTTCCTCCAAAGTCCTAGCTTTGACTAGGATGTTCATGGGCCAACTTTAGTCTTTTCCTCTTGTTTTTTTTTCTTTTTGTATAGCAAATGTTTCCTCCTGGCATACCTCCCACGTAGATCTAATTTGTTCAGTTTCTTTCGAGTGGAAAGGTCATGCTCTTCCAAATGAGCAACACATACCAGGATTGCTTCCATTTAAGAAGAGCAGTGAGCTCAGATGTCTCCATTGAGAACAACAACCATTTACTCAGACTCAATATGCCTTGACTCTGGACTTGAAACCTTGTGACTTTGACCAGGATTGGCTGACAATCCTTCTACAATGTTTGGACCGTTGGACTTTGCTCGACCATTGCTGCTTTGGATTTGAAACTGTTTCAAGCCAAGCTTGTTGAACTTTTGAGGATTTAGTTCCCTCAAAATAAATGTGTGCATCTGCATGTTTGCATTCACTTTCTCTTTGCTGCTTGTTTGTTTGCTCCAAAAACGTCTTGGTGAAGTTTGCAACCACCCAACCAGAAAGGACATTTTGCCTAGTAACAGTCCATGGTTATCCCCATCAACGTCATCTTCCTTATTCTGTCCACTGTCATACTTAAGTGCTACAATTTGGTAGGAACTTTTAGATGGCTCCGATGATCACATCCTAGATTAGAAACTATATGTAACCTTGAGAACTTGAACATTTAGCTACTAAATGATTGTGTCAAGAAAACCTATACTCTCCACCATAGTATGATGGAGGTTAGGAGGTTAGTTGTTAACAAATTAACAAAAAGATAATAGATATCTGACTTGAAAATCGTACTCTGAAATTACTGATCCTCAATGTTGCTTCATCAAACTCAGTGCGGAAATTGAATGAGGTGCCTCCAAATTCATGCCTGGGCTCTGTCCTCCTCAAGAAGTTTATATATAACTTAGATGAATGGAAGAAATGTTTTTTCCGGTGAAGCCAGTCAATCAGGGCAACCTGGTCTACCGAACTATGGGATGGAGCATACTGCTTCCACTTTCGCCTTATAAAATATAAATTCAATGAATGGAAGAAATGTTTATTAAATTTGCAGACGAGATAAAATTGAGTGTTATAACTATTAGCTTATGAAGCAAAAATAAAAACACTCTTAAGAGACTAGAGAGACGGCTAGAAATAACTTTCGCTGTAAAATAGAAGCCAATGAACCAATATATAATGGGGAACATCTGCCTGGAGAATACTACTCATGATTAATTAATAGTAATTAATTGCAAACTGAATCAGCAGCAGATGCAATTTGAGGCAGGAATAGAAATATCATTCCCAAACCAAAGGAGAATAACTGTTCAATAACTGTTGAACTGCATATTGGTCAGACCCTATCTTGAGATCAGCTTTGAGTACCATACTTTAAAAAAGGTTTCAGACAAAGATAATAGTTTAGAGAATGGCAAGAAGGATGATTGTGGAATATGAAATTAAGGGGAAGTATGTTCATGGACAAAAAATTGGAAATGCATAACTTTAAAAAGGAAGAAACACAAGAGAAATCATAGCTACCTGTTTTTTCAACTACCTGTAAGGATGCTGCATAGGGGATGATAGGACAGACATAGAATAATGGATTTAAGTTACAGAATAAAAGAATCTTGTTAACAGTAAGAGCAGTTGGATAGTGGAACCATTCTCCCAAGATGATGATGGGATCCCCTCTATTGAACATTTTCAAGCAGAAGATAAGCAACCATAAAAGGTACATGTTTAAATTTGGATTCTTACAAAGAGCATTGGACTGGGTGTTAGGATTTCCATAGCCCCTTTCAAGTCCAGAATTTTATGATTACAAATTCTCAGCATCCCATATTGTGTATATTTTTCTGATCCTTTGCAAAATATATCTGGGCAGTTGTTATGAGGAGCAACTTCATCGCTGGAGAGGTAACATTTTTCTTGCATTTAAAAGTCTCTGGTAAACTATAATTGTGAAATTATAGCATGCTTACATTTTTTGTAACTGCCTTTTTCCTATTAGCTCTAATAATGGTTGCACAATGCTGTAATGACTTGAGATGGGAAAATACAACCTAACAACATTGAGAGACAGACATTAGAAATTGGAAAGGGAAAAATGAAAGTAATTATTGTCTTGAGCCCATTAACCAGAATCTCTTAGTGAGGCAAGAGCTCCAGTAAATTGGGAAAGGACCATTTTACAAGCAAGATAAAGGTTCAGTACTACAAAGGGAAAGATCCAGATTTCTTCCAAACTGACATAAGTCAACCTACTCTCTAAACCAATTGATTTTGTGAGTACATACAAATTTGGAACAGTTTCCGAACTGCTGCAACATGCAGACTCCTCCTAAGAGCCTTTATTTTAGGAGGTTTATGTTCACCCTCTTGGGAGAGTAGAAGATGTGACAGTCTTGTAATTTAAGACTGATACTGATCATTTGGCAAAGTGAACTGGATAGCAGGAATAAAGCCTAGGCAGGTAAGTTGAATGTATGAGTAAAATAAATCATTATTTGGGCCTCTGTCAAAAACTGAATTATAGCAAAATAAAGACTGGGCTGAAGGATCTACTGAAATTTTTCAGAGCCACAAAATAAAAAAGGAATACAATAGAACATTATGAAACACTCATCCATTAATCAGAATAGTTATATAAATACAAATTCAAACATTGAGAAATATCATATCCATCAAATACTATGTGGATGTTTAGTGGGTTAGAAAAGAACATGAAACTTAAGTTCTCTCTTGAATTTCCCTTTTATTTTAAAAATCAATTGCAAAAATTATAATAATACACAAAGTAAAAAATAGCAAAACACCTGGTCTTCAATTCTATGAACTTAACTGAAAACAAGTATTGTGTAATTCTAGAGGGCTGATTTCAAGTAAATGTATTTATAATTGGAATGGAAGAAAAATGTAATTAAATCTGTAGCTGAAATACAGAAATAAAATGGCAAGTAAGACTGACTGCAATAGTAAATTTTGAAATACATAGTACTAGCAGTAGCTTGCACCTGCCAGTGATACAATATAATTGATAAATTATGCCAATGAGTTTTTAAGTGGATGAAATTACATAATGCATCTTATATTTCCTATCATTTAAAAAATCCTCATGATTTCACTCCTTAGGAATTACCCAATAAAACAGGCATGATGATAATTATATCATCAATCCTGCCTTTTATTTGAGATGTATATATATTTGTGCACAAGTATTTTCTTTCCATTCTCTTCATTTTCATGCTCTGGTGTAGACTGTTTTGAATTTGAGATTATCAGAGTATACTAAACTCCCATATAACCAATTGTAATTTTAGGGGGTACTAGATTGTTACTAAGGTCAACATTTTCTACCAAGACTGCTTTCTTTCTAACTCAGTAATGTAAAACGTCATTATCTGTTTCCTACAATATTTCTGTTGGAACGTAACATGTATTATAAACAATATTTCTACATTTTCTCTCTCTCTCTCTCTCTCTCTCTCTCTCTCTCTCTCTCTCTCTCTCTCTCTCTCTCTCACACACACACACACACACACACACACACACACCACAGGGGGAAGTGAGACTCAGAAGGGTAGTTTTTTTTGCCTTTCTAGAAAAGTCTAATACTAAAGTATGAAAGAAAATTAAAGCTGAAATCATGACTATGACAGCCAGAAGTTCCTCTAATAGAACTAATTTACATAGTTGAGCTATTTGGAAAATTATACCTTTTGTTCACATGTCTAACTTTTCATCAAAAAATAAGAAACCTTTCCAAGCACTTTTTAAAACAAAACATTATGTAACAAGTGGTTTAAAATGATTTCTCCCACTGAAGCCTCCAAACAATGGCAACTACAGTCAGACTTCCTACAATTTTTCTTCTACACATAAACATACATTTTCCTTATAAATATTCTCCTACATAGACCATTTAGCATTTCCTCAGACATGTTCTCTACTTACATTGAATTAAAGTAACAGGTAAGGAAAACTGAAATCTTACATATCTGTATCTTGAAGTAACTGCTTTTGGTGAGATAGGTGACTATAGAAATTTGATAAATAACAAACTTTTCACTAAAACAAACGGGAGATGCTTCCAAGTACCTGTATGGAATGACTACAATTGACTCTAAAGGTAAAACTACATTATTATAGAGCAGGAAAAGCTAGTCCTTCTAGACAGCTTCACCCTTATTCTGATTCTTAGTCCAAAGACTTCAGAAGTAACAATAAAGCTTTCAGAAGTCACACCAATGTTTCAATAAAGCTTTCAGAAGTCACACCAAGTAAATTTCCTGCTATGAATAAGCACCCAAACAATTAACAGATTTAAAGCTTTCAAGATACAAAAATTCAGGACGCCTAACAGCTGTGCCTATAGGATCACTGTATCTTAAGGGATAAGAGAGATAGTCCTAGGTTGACAGGACTATCTAGTCCCTTAAGACAGAATGCTATTTCAAACATAAGTATCAAACTTCTAAAAAGACATCTCGATAATTCTTACAGCATCTTAAGGGTGCATCCTAAGTCTTTTTGTTCAGCCTAAAAAACACCATCTTACAACTCTTCTGTTCAAGCTAGTCTAACAAAAGGCTACACAGTATTCTTATATATAAAGAGACGTCTATTCAGTTTCTTTCGCTTCTTAGGAAAGGGGGTGGGGGTTACTCACCAAAGCTGAAGTTGTAAGATTGGAGATTAGGGGGGGTGGGGTGGAGAGAGAACGGACTGTTCCTATGATGCCAGTGAATTAACGGTCTTTAAGGGCAGCGAACTCAATTGCACGTTAGTTGTTTCATTTTTCCATTCCCTAAGAACGGTCCTAGGTCAAAGAAATGTTCTTTGTAAAAGAAAACACCCGAAACCCCTCGCTCTGAGGCTTAGCGGAGCGCCTACATGGAGACTCAACACTTGTCTTTGGAGGGGGGGGGGGGGGGAGAAGGATACTTCTTGAGTAGCTGTCGGAGAATCTGTGAAATGAGCCTACTAGCACCGAGACGCCAATCAATACATATGATATCGAAGCACATTCAATCCACGTTTTTCATTACCTCTCACCAAGCGGCCAGTCCTCAAGTAAAAAAAACAAAAAAAAAAGCATACATACACGTGCCCATTGGCCAAAGTGCTGCCAGAAGTAGACAAGCAGGAAGGCAAACGAAGCAGCGGGGTTGTTCTGGGAGGGGGCGCGCATGGCCAGCCGGCGGAGGGCAGCGCCGAGGCACCGCGCGGCTCCCCGTCGGCTTCACCCACCCAGCTTCGGCGTCGTTCCCCCCCCTCCCCCCCCCCCACGCGCGGGGTGAGGGAGGCCGGGCCCGCCAAGCCTTCGGGGAGAAGAGGCAGGCAGGCAGGCTTAGTAGAGCCCCACGCGAGGCTCCCGGACGGAGTTGGGCGTTTCTCCCGTGCGGGTCCAGCTGTCCGCCACTCGCCCACCCGCCGTCCTCCCACTCACCTGGGAACGACTCCATGGCCCTCCGCCCTGTCCTTCAGCAGCGGTTCGCCTTTCGCGCCCCTGCCGTGGCTGCAGCCGTCGCCGAGCCTGGGAGGACGCCCCGGGATGGCATCTCCCCTCTCCTCTCCTGCTACTTTCGCCTTACGGCTCTTGCTTCTTTCCCCCCCGCCCCCACCCCGGGCAGCTCCAGTCCTTCAGCCCCGGTCCCTTCTCCCCTCTCGGCTTTAGTGGCTCTCCCGCCACCCCACACTCTAAACCCTCCTGGGGCTCTGCCGGTTGTCTCGCGCGGCGCGGCTGAAGCGGGCGCGGAGCGAAGCGCTTCTCCTATTGCTCCCGCCGGTGCGGATCCAAGCACGGGGGAAGGCGATTGTGTCCCGATCAAAGGCAGCGGCCAGATCCCATTTCAAAACAGAGCGGGAGGGAGGAGCGGGGAGAGTGTTGGATGGCTTTTTTTTTTTAAAGTTTAATTTATTTCTAGGAGGATCCTCCTCTCCAATCTTGACGCAATCCCCAGGCGGCTCAGAGGGGGTGGAAACCTGTTCCTTCGCCGGCGGCATTTGTCAAAAAGGCCGAGGAAATCTGTCACGATCAGCCCCTTTTCCCCTTACCTCAGGCATGGGTGGGCGGCTGGGTAAACTTCACCCTGCATACAAAAGCAAAAACACTCCGGCCCTCAAACTTTCGCCCTGTGAAGGCATTTCTTTCTACCCCGTCTCCTCCCCACACCCATTTCTCCCATTGCCAGAAAAGTCAACTTTTTATTTCCATGGTATCTCTGTCTATGAACCCCAAAACTAACCAGCCTCACTGAACCAAGTGGATTGTGTAAACTGAGGCGCTGTGCTTAGTTTATGATGTGGTGTATTTTACAAGCTGAGGAAGTGAATTCAGTCCATTATGGGTAACTAAGGACTACATCTCTCAAAAGAATGAATATTATATTCATATTCATATTATATATATATATATATATTATACACACACACACACATTCAGATGCTCTTTCTCTTTTAATATATATATATATCTCAAAAGAGAAAGAACATCTGAATCCAAGGCAAGAGATGAGGGACCTACATTTTTCCCCCTGAAAAAAAAAATCTCTACACTGATTGGTGGTCTTCAAGGTTTCCCTGTGGAAATTAGACAAAGACAATTTTGAACAAATATATTGGTTATTTCAGATTGGTGGCTGCAGTAGTTACAGAAGACAATCTCTGTTTACCAAGAGTTGCTGAGAAAAAAAATCGGTTTCTTTAGGAAACTGTAAATAATATGTAGTATCAACACAAAAATGCAAGATTGTGCCTGATTTTCACAGGAACTTCTGGATCTTCGTAAAATAAATACATAGCAAAACATCAGGTTGGATCCAGAAGATTAAACATGGGACATGAAGCTGAAAATCTAAATGGCGTATCTAAATGGTATTTTGTTTTTCAAATAGTCAGCAAATATATCTGGGGCAGGATCCAGCCAATATTTTTTTATTTCACTAAGAAAGGTACATGATCAAATCAAATATTTTCCATCAAAGATTGTAAAAATGGCTGCATTATTATTATACATCTGGCTAACAATCAACCAGATGTTCAGACTGGATTTGGCATTTTTATCCACCTGCCGAGTCCTTCCCAAGGACCTGGGATAGGAGATGTTGTTTGTCGATGTTACAGATATTGTTGCAGAAAGTAGGCTGTTCCGAATAAAGCTGACTTTTGCAATTGACCGATGGTGATTTTGGCAATAACTATGATGTTCAAGTAGTGCTCCAGTTGTTTTGAAATTGCACCCAAGGTGCCTATTACTACTGATACTATCTTTACTTTTTTGCCACAGTCGTTCTATATTATTATGTTGTTATTGTTATTATGTTATATTAGTGCTATTCTGGTAGTATTGAAAAACATGTGACTACAATCTGGGTGTTTAAGTGCCCAGCTCACTATTACAGTATTGCAGGGGGTTGTGTTCATGTAATAACCATTCGTAACTTTCTGGGCCACCTTCCCAAAAGCAAAGTCAGTGGGGAAGCTGGCAGGTAAGGTCACAAATTACTTTGGTAAGTGACTCATGCATGGCTTGTGCTGGCCCTCTCCCCAGCCTCCCATGATTTGCAGCTGGCCCTCCTGTAAGTCCTGCATAAACTGTGCCAGCCCTTCCCAGAATTCCCCTGTGCTCCTTCCCTCAGGCTCCTGCCTCTTCACACATAATCATCCACACCGTACTACATGTCTTGAAATTACATCAACTGGGACTAGCCAGGATTGCCAACGCTAAGCAATGTGGTAATTTGTGATCACTTCACTTAGCAATGGCAATTCCAGTCCCAATTGCTGACTTAAGCTAAGAATTACTTGCATTTAATTGGAATGTCCATGTTGGGTGGTAGGTGTTACTTGCAATAGTTAGATAATATTGAATTATTTTAAAGGTAAGGTATTATTTCAGGAACTGTTATATGTATAGCATTTATTTCATCAATACTTTTGACTAAAGCAATTATATTCTTATTATCCTATTTCTCCTCCCCCTCCCACAACCCTTATTGAATAGTTCATGGATAAATGGAAACCTTTTTAATTAATACTTCATAAAGTTCTCATTTCAGATGTGAATATATAGAAAGCAAAAATGAAGTCAGTGAATTGAAGTGAGTGTTCCATATGCTGCTGGAGCAATAAAGTTTTAAATTGGATACATTCTTGATGATATAGGATTTTATAATCAAATTACTTGTACAAGAAGCTTTTTTTTTAAATGGCCCCACAAAGCGATAGTAAAATACTGAAACTCCAGATATTGTGGGTGCTCTATCAGAAGATGTTTTAAAGAAGAGATGGGACATTCATCTGTCCAGAATGGCATAGGTCTCCTGTTCGAGCAGAAGATTGGACTAGAAGACCTCCAGATCTCTTCCCACTTTGTTATTCTAAGTGGCCATTAAGTGAAACGGAGACGGTGCTTAGGATCTTGAATTAGCTTTCCTTTGCTTCACAGATCTGTGAAGATCATAAATGCAAGGAAAGTTGTTTTCATCAATGCCATCACTCTGACCAGTCACTAAACAAAGACTATCTGTATTACACAAAATATATTTCTAAGAGGAGGAAAAGGTGTGTTGAAACATGTGTAGAAGTGCTCATGCTTTTCAGTAGGGTTCTATTTTTTAATTGTTTACTCCTCCCAATATACTTCAACCTAAAGTTTTCACTTGAGATACAAATGACCAAGCTTAAATTATCACATTATACAAAGACCCAGCTTTCTGGAGAAAGTTCTAATGGTCAAAAAGATGGAACAAATAGAAGACGAGGACTACGAGCAGCAAGGTAGGTGACCTTCATGAGACAAATCTATGGGTCAACAACAACCTGATGGAACATAATCAATCAACCAACCAACCAACGTCATTGAAATTTTGTCACAAGGGAACTTCCATTTTACACAATGTTTACATTGTATGAGCACTTACATAAAAATTCTAGTCAAGGTTGGTGAAAATTATAAAAGTGCATAGAAAGAATAACATATCCCCTGGTGGGTAACAAGCTTGCAAAGTAAATAGGCTGGTTGGCATTGTGTCAAAAAAGCAATGAAGTTAGTTTGCTTCTCTAGTGAATTGGAAATGGGTTTAGAGAAAACAAATATCTTATATATAGAAAGAAAACATAAGTTAATATGTTGCTCTGAGTATCGAAATTCATATGCAAAGTATGCACTCCTAGTGATTGCTGGAAATTGTTAACAATTTACATTCCAGCCATAAAAGAGCCCAGCTTTCGCTTTTAGTCAGATATTAAACTACAACTCCTATTTTCCTCCAGCCAATATGGTCATAGCTTATAATATTTCTCAGGACCTCTCCTCCTTTTTTAGAATTCAAGTTATTTTTCTCTTTAAACCATATTTAATTGGGCAATCCTTCAAACGGAATATGCCTCCTTCTGTAAATTGGGCACGTGATCATCCTACTGTATTTAACTTTTCTTATAACTTTTTTGTACCCTTTCTACTAATTTTAGTAGAAAGGGTAATAGGTTTTTAAATTTTGTATTGTGTTTTTTGTATGTATTTTAATTTCCTGTGCGCCGCCCTGGGTCCTCTTGGAGAAGGGCGGGATATAAATTTAATAAAATAAAATAAAAAATTGCCAATACAAGAAGTCTTTGACCTATGACTACAACGGGGACCATAATTTGCATTGCTAAGCAAGATGTTATTAAGAGAGTCACACACAATTTTATGACCTTTTTTGCCATGGTCGCTAAACAAATCACCACAGTTTTTAAGTGAACCATATGGATGTTAAGCGAATCTAGTTTTTTCCATTGCCTTTATTTGTTGGAGCCAACTGGGAAGGTTACAAATTACGGATAAAATGATCCTGGGATTCTGCATCATCATAAATACATGTCCAAATTTGGATCATGTGACCATGGAGATTCTGCAATGGTTGCAAGTATGAAGACGTGTTGTAAGAAGTGGTGCAATTCAGCAGGTTCTATCAGGTTCAGGCGAACTGGTAGCTGTGGTGGTGGGAGGCTCCACCCACCCACACAGACATCATCACGTCCCGTTTTTGATGCTCTGCACATGGGTGGAAGGTCCTGCGTGTGGGTATAGGTGGTGTGGGCAAGCGAAGTGTGCTCACATTTGCAAGCTGGTAGCGAAGGTAAATTGATTTCACCCCTGGTTGTAAGTCACTTTTTTCAGTGCTACTGTAACTACAAACCATTGTTAAACAAATGGTAGTAAATCGAGGACCACCTGTAGCCTATTTCTCTTTCAAGCATGTAATCTATTTCTCTGTTGAGTCCCACCTTGCTTTATTTCAGTGCGGAGCACTTCAGATTCAATTCCAGGTTTTAACAAAATGAAAGTACTTATTAATCTCAAACTGTAAATTGTAACGGTAGGCATGTGTGACAGCATATATAGACTGAGTTATGAATGATGTGGTTGAAATATTACAAAATGTAATGTCATTATATTCTAAATAAAAAAACTCTATTACCCAGTCTGTAGTTTGAGAGATACTAGCCCTGGTAAAAGAAAGACAGAATATCTCCATTAAATCCACATTATCACCTTAATAAGATTAGACCTACATGTTGTGCTACTGCTGAAGTTCTCATTTTACCCTGCAGATGGTGAAGGAGTTCAGATAGACTAAAATTTAGACTAAACACTAGAAAATAAACAAAATCACAATATAGATTGATATTGTGTTGTTGGTTTGAACTCCGAGCTTGGCAATTTGGTTGCAAATGTTTCATCCCCATTCGAGGAGACATCTTCAGTATGTTTTGGATTGTGCTTGTCTTGGGGAGCACTGGCTTTTAAATACTTTTCTGAGTCCTAATCTGATTTCAGGTTATGTGATGGCTGTAGTCATAGTCCTTGGTTTTCAGTCAGACCAGGAAAAGTATTTAAAGGCCAGTGTTCCCCCAGACAAGAACAATCTGAAGAGCTCGGAGCTCAAACCAACAACCTAAGTACCAACCCGAGCTACTAATATTCAAAGACATTTCAGATCAATATACTGCATAATATATAACATTCTAAAATAAAAACTATAAAATGACATTTGTTAATCTATTAGATTTATACTCAACATCTTCACCATAAAAAACAAAATAATAACAAAATATGACCTACAATTAAACATGCCATGCACACATACTAATGCATTTGTCATAAATGGAAAGACGAGACAATAGAATAAAATGTAGAACAAAATATTTTTTTAACTGCATATACATGAAGTAATAGCATTTAACCATTTGCTAATACGATAGGTGCAATCCTATTTATTTGTACTTATCTATAGAATATACCAATATTTCTTTACAGAGTTGCACAAAACACTTGAGAGACTCAAGCACTGGGCCCAATCCAACAATATGCAGTTCAGTGATGAGAAATGTAAAGTCCTACACTTAGGTAGGAAAAAACTAAACGTATTGATATAGAATAGGTGGTACCTGGTTCAAGAGTAATAACTGTAAGAGGGATCTAGGTGTTCTACTAGAACAGTGATGGCTAACCTTTTTTGGCTCATGTGCCAAAAGCAGGGGGAGCGCAGGGGAGATGTGCGTGGGCATGCCACACCTATGCACATCTCAGGAGCCTCCCTGAAGCCTCCAGAGGGTGAAAAACGGCCTCAAAAGAAGACCTAAATCAGCTGGCCAGCGCATGCATGCACGCTGGAGCTGACAGAGCAATGCCTCGCGTGCCCTCAGAAATGGTTCCGCGTGCCACCTCTGGCACCCGTGCCATAGGTTCACCATAGCAGTACTAGACTATCCCTTAAGTATGAGCTAGCAATGTGCTGCAGCTGTCAAAAAGACCAATGTAGTCCTAGGATGCATCAAGACAACAGGAATCATAAAATCGCTGGTGAGACCACACTGCATCTACTTCTGGACACCACGATACAGAAAAGATGTTGAGGCCTGGAAAGTGTGCAAAGGAGAATGGGTCTGGATGCTAAATTGTAGGACAAACGGTTGAGAATCTAGGTATGTCTTGCTTATCAAAGAGAAGAATCAGGGGGACATGATAGCTACCTTCCACCACTTGAGGGGTTGTCACAAGGAAGATGGGATTGATTTATTCTCTAGGGCACTAGAGAGCAGAACAAGAAGTTATGGAAGCTTGTCAAAGAGAGACAACCTACAAATAAGGAGAAATTTTCAGGCAGTAAGAGCAGTTAATCAATGGAATAGCTTGCCTCCTGGAGTTGTGTGTGATCCATCATTGGAAGTTTTCAAAAATAGACTGGACAACCATTTGACTAGGATGGTTTAAGACCTATGATTCTATGCATTAGGAGGAGAAGCCTGATTTTACACATTTGACAATAATAATTTAGTGTAATGTGTATATTTTCTTTAAGCACACATGATAGACTTGCAGTAATTAAACACTGAAGATGGTGAATTTGGATTATAGCAAAACGGGGTATTAAATCTGTGCTCCTACAATGTCCAGCCAGCTCCTCCTGCCAATATCAACATATAAATACATCATTACTGCAATAAAATGAAAGTACACAAACTGAATTAAGTAACACAATTAAATATGAAAACAATTCATATGGCTCAGAAGGAACAAATGAAAATCAATATAGAAAATGCAAAAATGGACAAAGAAGAATGTATCCAAAGGAATTTCTAGTGTAGTTCTTATTTCTTTACTTTTATATTTATCAGAAGATACCTTTACTCATACTGTACATTAAATAAAGAAATTATAATTCCAACAACAAAGCAGATTAAAAAATGGACTCAGTGTATCTTTACTTGGAAGTACCACTGAATTAAAATGGGATTCTTTTGCCAAATAATTTGCAAATATGATGAGAGAGAGAGAATCTTTTTTGGGGGAGGGGGGGAGTTTGTGGGATGGGAGGGCAGGAAGGACTTTAAATCATGTATCCGTCCATTAATCAGTTGGTTCTTGGACAGCAGACAGAGCATGCATAAAGGTTATCTCATCCTAACGCTCCATGATATATTACATCGTCTCTCTATACAGTAGTTTCTTTCTAAGTGGCATCTATACACATAAATTAACCTTTTCATTTTTCATATAAATATGCTGGTTATATATTTGCTTTTTGAATGAGAGGATCATGTTGTTTGCAAAGGATCAAAACTTTAATTCTAACTTTTCAAACAGCATTTCACAAACAACCTTGAGTGAAAATGAACACAAACATTAGGAAATTAATTTTCGTTGCCTGTGTTAGTCATAAAAGTGCAGCTTTGCAGCAGAAATGCTGATGCAACTGGAAGGCCACATTCCTCTGTCAGCAACTCCTATCTCATCCTATATCCCAATCCTTTGTCATATAGGTTAAGATTTCACGGTATCATACTGCTCCCTAATACAGGTTGAATGCTAGTTTTTGGGTTCCCTCATTAGTCCACTGGAGCAGGGCTTTCGGCCCGGGCATAGCACCGAGACGGCATTGGTCGCGTTGGTAGATGATCTCTGGAGGGCCAGAGATGGGGGATGTTCCTCCATCCTGGTCCTATTAGACCTCTCGGCGGCTTTCGATACCATCGACCATGGTATCCTATTGCATCGGCTGGGGGGGTTGGGGGTGGGAGGCACCGTTTTACGGTGGTTCTCCTCCTACCTCTCTGGCCGATCGCAATTTGTGCGGGCAGGAGAGCAGAGGTCGACCCCGAGACCACTCACATGCGGGGTGCCTCAGGGGTCGGTCCTCTCGCCTCTCCTGTTTAACGCATATATGAAGCCGCTGGGTGAGATCATCCGTGGTTTTGGGGTAGATTACCATCTGTACGCTGATGACACCCAGCTGTACATATCTACCCCAAACCACCCCAACGATGCCGTAGCGGTGATGTGCCAGTGCCTGGAAGCCGTGCGGATCTGGATGGGAAGTAACGGACTCAGGCTCAACCCGACCAAGACCGAGTGGCTGTGGTTTCCGGCTGCCCGATTCAACCAGCTTTCTCCAACGCTGGCCATAGGGGGCGAACATCTTGCCCCTGTGGATGGGGCGCGCAATTTGGGTGTCCTCCTGGATACCCGGCTGTCTATGGAAGAGCAAGTGACAGCCGTGGCCAGGAGGGCGTTTTACCAGGTTCGCCTGGTTCGCCAATTGCGCCCCCTATTGGATCGGGACGCCCTTCGCACAGTCACTCATGCCCTCGTGACATCCCGACTGGACTATTGTAACTCTCTCTACATGGGGCTTCCCTTGAGGTGCACCCGGAGGCTTCAGTTAGTTCAGAATGCAGCCGCGCGGGCAATTATGGGGACCACCAGGTTCGCCCACGTTACACCACTCCTGCGCGAGCTGCACTGGCTGCCTGTCGTCTTCCGGGTGCGCTTCAAGGTGCTAACTATCATCTTTAAGGCGCTCCATGGCTCGGGACCTAGCTATCTGCGGGATCGGATCCTGCCCCATACATCCTCACGACCGATTCGCTCCCACAGAGAGGGACTTCTCCGGGTGCCGTCCACCAGACTTTGTCAGCGGGCGACGCCCAGGGGAAGGGCTCTCTCTGTGGCGGGCCCGGCCCTCTGGAACGACCTTCCCCCCGATATCAGAACGACCACGGACCTCCGCTCCTTCCGTATGAAACTAAAGACCCATTTCTTTCGACTGGCCGGCCTTGGATAGTCTCTCTGTCTATAGATTTTTAAATGTATTTTAATGGGTTTTAATTTTTTAGCACGGGATAACATAGTTTAATGGTGTTTTAAACTGTATATTTTGTATTGATTGTTTATATTGTTTTTAGTTTCTCCTGTGCACCGCCCCGGGTCCCTGTGGGGAGAGGGAGCGGTTAATAAATGCAAAGTTATATATTATATATATTATTATTATAAAGTTATAGGGGTCAACAACCTTTTGGATCTCAGGGACCACTAAATTCATAATTTTAAAACCCACAGACTACTAATATGATTGTTTCAAAAAGATAAATAGTATTTAGTGCAATGTAAAAAACGCAAATTATTTTTCTGCAGACCCCCAACATTTTCATGGACCACCCACTGGTGACCGCTGCATTGGAGAGAGTGCTAATGGCACTTATGTCGTTTTGAGGAACTGAGAGAGAAGATGGACACCATCTATTTGAAGATTATTAGAATAGTTTGGAGAGTGGAAATTGCTGCTATATTGAAAATGTCCTAATACTAATTGTATTGTTTCTATACAACTAATTTTAAAGCTTCTAAAACAGAGATTCCAAGCTTTGTTTACATTTTATTTATCTTCAAATATAGATAATATAGTGTCAAAAATATAGATAAAATGATATGGAAATTACACTACAAATCATCTGGCTCTTTTATAGTAATCTATGAAAACAGCTGATAAAACAATGCCAGTACTAATAAAGAGAAAAATAAATAAATAAATCATTTAAAAATTCAGTTTTCCTTGGGTATTCTTCACCACGCCTTTTAACACATATTAAAAAAAGCAAATTTTTTTAATTTTAAGGATGAATTTCAGAAAAAAAAGCTAATTTCTGCCTTTCTTCCCAGTAGTATCTAGCAATAATAGGACTGATTCTTCTTCCCAAAGACTGTATTGGCAGTATTTAGCAAGTAATGTTAAATTTCATGCAGATACAAGTTTCTCTTGAAGATTTCTGTTGAACAAGTTCTATTAGGAAGCACCAATACAGACTTCACTTTTTAATCCAATCAAGAATAATTTGCTCTTAATAAACTGCCACGTTCCCTGAAGAGATGTTTCTTTCTTTCTCAGAATTTATTGTTTTGTCTGGGCCGACATTAAGAAAGAACATTGCCCTCATCAAGGCTTGTCATTTGAAAATTGCAAGCCAAAAGTCTTAAGAATAATTTGTTGAGGAATTACATTGAAGACTTTCAAGCATTCAAATTAGGAACTGTAGCCTGACCTATTTGTTCTATGGACTCCTCTCAGTTGAGTAAAATTGGCTGAAATATATGTTTTCTGGGAAGCATTCAACAGGCTATGCATTTTTTAAACAGATCAGCTAGAAACTACCAAGGACTTTAGCTTGTCATCTCCCTTGGTTTGCGATGTGTTTATTTTGTGTAGAGGTATTTTGGACAGGACTTATTTTGGAAAGGGTAGAATACAAAACAGAGCAGGTATATATTGAAACTAAGAGAAGATGGAGGAACATGGAAGGATGATTGCTGCTGTAGCCTTACATTAAGATTTTAATTACTACTAAAAACAATAAAATAATTCATTTGCAATGTTTTGTTTAGTCACTAGATGGCACAAGACAACATTTTCTGTGGGACCCAAAGAATCAGATAAGCAGCATGGAGATTAGTTTATTTTAGCATATATAATATTGAATATATATGCTTATGTACATGTGCATATGTATGTACACATATATAAACATGCACACACACATATATACACACACATATACATAAACACACACATATACATAAACACACACACACACATATAATTTACATATGCCTATGTGAATGTGTCTCTGTGTATAAAATATAGAATTTTTGTGATTTTTAAAATTATTTGATTACATTACTATTGATCTTATTAGTATCTTGTACAACTGCACTTTGTTTTGTTGTACTTTTCCAAGGATATACCTTGGGGGGGGGGGAAATCAAAACTATATTCTAACAGCCAAATAGACATTTTGGAAAGAATTAGGAAAACTGCTAGTGAAAGTTGCTTTGTGAATCGTATATAATCAAATACTTTAAAATGCAGCAATTATCTCTTAAGATGGTTCTTTCATATTAGGTTTTGTTGTTAGCCTACAGTTGCCATACAAGCATTATTTCCAGTTCCTATCTGATACCAAATTTCTGAAGAAACCACGTTTTGGGGATTGGGGGGAGGGGAGGTGTTAGACCAACACAGCAGATCTTGCATAAGTTTAGACTGGGAAAGAAAGGTGTAATTAAAAATATAAATCTGCACCTTGATTTGGCTTAACTAATGCTTAGAAAAGAGCACTGCATTGTCCTTGTAAGTGCATGTCTTCCAGCATGGCTCTCTGACAATTCAATTGTGTTTCAGAAAACAAATGTGGTAAGCTTTTGCTCAGATTAAATTATTTTTTTCTTTTGTTTGCTACACTTCCACTGAGAAAATTAAAGCATGTCACACAAGTAGCACCTAAGATGCATTTATTATTTTCTGACAACCTCTTATTTTCCAGCATAGGTTTTCCACAATATTTACATTTACTCTATTTTTCATACATTTCCCAGAGATGTGTTTTTCCAGTCCACAAATGCATCTCTTTTTCAGTTTTCTCCAGTGAATCACCCCCATCCCCATGTCTGGTGTTGTCTAGACATATTGGTCTATAACTCCCAGAATTTCTAGTTTAGGGAACTGTGGGTTGAGAAAGACTGATATACAGTTTTATATAACACAAATATGTTAGCCTTCAAGATGTTATATTTGCTACTCTTTTGAAACCTAAATTTTGTCAAAACAAGCAAGTTTGGAGCTTATTGCTTACAAAAGAAAGGCCAGGATTCTATATGGAAGTCCCTTCCTAATTTTCCCCTCTAGGCTGTTATGGGCATTCAGATAATCTGACAGCCCTCAAGGAAGGGAAGTAGAATAAATAAAAAGTCCCACCAGGGATGGTGCCTTAAAGAAGAGACCTGACAGTTCTCCTTTGTAATGTTTATGGCATGCTCCAGCATAAAAACAATTTGGCAAATATATGCAGCATGTGTAAGCTTCTAGTAGTCCTTGAAGAAAGAGTGAAAGGATTAAAGCAGTAAGTGGCCACGCTTCAGCTTCTAAAAAAAATGATTTATCAGAGCAAACAAAACAAGCCCTGCAACCAAGAGAGAAATTAGCTTTCCATGAGGAACAGAATCAAACAAAGACACAAGTACAGTGCACAACAGTGGCAACTAGAAACAAGAAATGTAGAATATATTCTACAGTGCTGGGATTCAGAAACATTTGAGGTCCTTTCAGAAGAAACAGTCTCCAAGGAAGAAAAAAGAGATTGCATTAAATGGAGGAGAGTCTTTGAGCAGAGAAATTGCAGCTACACTCTGCAAGGCAACAAAAATAAGATAGTTGTGTCTACAATGAGGAAGCAAAACAAACGAGCATTAGCTGAACCCAATGGCCCAGGAAGTATGCCATCTGTCAGGAGTACAGATTAAACATGTTTCAGAACAACTTCCCAAGTATATCAACTTCACTGATGATTATCCCTTTTTGCTCAAACACATGTTGACTATAGGTAGCCTTTTCTGTGGTGTTTCATTTAGCCTTCAATCCATGGGAACAGATTGAAAGAAAAAAACCCCTCAGAAATGCTGGCAGCAACAGAGATTTGGTTTCTTGGACTGTGTTCTGAGTTATCGGGATAATGAAACACTGGTTAAATGTAGTACTGTAGTTCAAAGACTTTGTTTGACTGAATTTGATTAGACATTTAAACACTAAACATTTAAACTGAATAGTGGGGACAGAGAATCAATAGATAAAGAATATTTCTGTCCCCAGCAAACTAAAATTCATAGGGTTATCAGTGCGTGTAACATAGATAATTGTGCAGGTAATATTATCAACACTGCTGTCAAGCAAAACCAAACAATTAACAGTGGGTGCCATACCATGTACATGAACCATACAAGTGGCAAAGAAATAGGGGCAAAGAGAACCATAGTCAGGCATAACACAGGTTTCGTAGACAGAAAACACAGGGTCAATCAAAATGGACTCAAATGTCTATACACCAATGCACAGAGTATGAGGAATAAACAGGGTGAATTAGAAATTCAAGTAAATGAGGGCAGATACGATATTGTTGCCATTACAGAAACTTGGTGGGATGAAACCCACAAATGGAACATACAGCTAGAAGGATTTAAATTATTTAAAAGAAATAGACCAAATAAAAGAGGAGGTGGAGTTGCACTATATATAAGAAATAATTACATCTCTACAGAAATAGAGCACAACAATGATGAGAACTATCTTGAATGTATTTGGGTCAATATTAAAGGTTGGGGGGGGAATGATATTGTCATAGGTCTATACTACAGGCCACCCAACCAAGCAGAGGAAGTGGATGTACTTTTTGCTAACCAGCTAACTAAGGTATGTAGGAAGCACACTGCAATAGTAATGGGAGATTTTAACTACCCTGACATCAATTGGGAAACAAACTCTGCACCAAGTGGAAGATCCAACAGGTTCCTAACAAACCTAGCAGACAACTTTGTTTCCCAAAAGGTAGAGAAGGGAACAAGGGGATCAGCAATATTGGACTTAATTCTCACTAACAGAGAGGAAATGATAGAAGGTGTAGAAGCTACAGGAACTTTGGGGGCAAGCGATCATGAAATACTGGAATTCAACATTATGCAAACAAAAGTAGTTGAACAAAGTCAAACTAGAGTCTTAGACTTCAAGAGAGCTAATTTCAACAAACTCAGAGAGAGCTTGGGAAGGATTCCATGGATGAGAATCCTCAAGGGGAAAACAACTCAAGAAGCTTGGGAAATTTTGAAAAATGAGATTATAAAAGCCCAGTCCAGCGCAATACCAATGAAGAAGAAAAATAACAGTTCCCAAAAGAAACCAGCATGGCTGCATAAAGAACTCTCTGACAAATTGAAAGACAAAAAGGATAAATATAAAAAGTGGAAAAAGGGGGACATAACCAAGGCAAAATATCAGCAAATAGCCCGAGCCTGTAAAGATGAAGTGAGGAAAGCTAAGGCTCACAATGAAGAAAGGCTTGCCAAAAAAGTAAAAAATAACAAAAAAAGCTTCTTCCAACATGTTAAAAATAAGAAAAAAGTTAAGGAAACAATTGGTCCACTGCTGGGAGAAAATGGCAAGAAGATGATAAGCAACAGGGAGAAAGCAGAACTATTTAACTCTTTCTTTGCATCTGTCTTTACACAAAGGGATAAAACAGTCCAATCAATCAAAAACAGCACCACAAATATCAGATTAGGAACACAAGTTGAAATAGAGAAGAAAATGGTAAGTGAGCATCTGTCTGCCCTGGATGAGTTCAAATCACCAGGACCGGATGGATTACACCCCAGGGTTCTGAAGGAACTGGCAGACGAGATCTCAGAACCACTGAACTATATCTTTCAGAGATCCTGGAGCACCGGGGAACTGCCAGAAGACTGGAAAAGAGCAGATGTGGTTCCCATCTTC
Source organism: Rhabdophis nuchalis (assembly GCA_039707465.1). Lineage (NCBI taxonomy): Eukaryota > Metazoa > Chordata > Lepidosauria > Squamata > Natricidae > Rhabdophis > Rhabdophis nuchalis. Next base: position 27,875,063 of record CM077644.1, on the reverse strand, counting down.
AAAAAAGGAAAAAAAACAGATCCAGGAAACTATAGACCCATCAGCCTGACCTCAATACCAGGAAAGATTCTGGAAAAGATAATTAAACAACAAATAAGTGAACACCTAGAAGCAAACAAAGTAATAGCCAAAAGCCAACATGGGTTTGTCAAAAACAGATCATGCCAGACGAATCTAATTGCATTCTTTGACAAAGTAACAAAATCAGTGGACCAGAGGAATGCTGTTGATATAATTTACCTGGACTTCAGTAAGGCATTTGATAAAGTAGACCATAACCTACTATTAGATAAAGTAGAAAATTGTGGGTTAGACAGCACCACCACCAAATGGATTCGTAACTGGCTGACCAACCGCACTCAACGTGTAGTCCTCAATGGAACTGCATCTACATGGAAGGAAGTATGCAGTGGAGTCCCCCAAGGCTCTGTTTTAGGCCCAGTACTCTTTAACATCTTCATCAACGATTTGGATGAGGGGATAAATGGGGAACTCATCAAATTCGCAGACGACACCAAGCTGGCAGGAATAGCCAACACTCCAGAAGATAGGCTTAAGATACAGAAGGATCTAGACAAACTTGAACATTGGGCACTGTCTAATAAAATGAAATTCAATTGTGAAAAAAGTAAGGTCCTACATATAGGCAAGAAAAACCAAATGCACAAGTACAGTATAGGTGGTACCTTGCTCAATAGTAGCAACTGTGAGAGGGATCTCGGAATCCTAGTGGACAACCATTTAAATATGAGCCAGCAGTGTGCAGCAGCTGCCAAAAAAGCCAACACAGTTCTAGGCTGCATCAACAGAGGGATAGAATCTAGATCGCGTGAAGTGTTAATGCCACTGTATAGTGCCTTGGTAAGGCCACACTTGGAATACTGCATACAGTTTTGGTCGCCACGATGTAGAAAAGACGTGGAGACTCTGGAAAGAGTGCAAAGAAGAGCAACCAAGATGATTAGAGGACTGGAGACTAAGACATATGAAGAACGGCTGCAGGAACTGGGTATGTCTAGTTTGATGAAGAGAAGGACCAGGGGAGACATGATAGCAGTGTTCCGATATCTCAGAGGGTGCCACAAAGAAGAGGGAGTCAAACTTTTCTCCAAGACACCTGGGGGCAGGACAAGGAGCAATGGGTGGAAACTAACCAAGGAGAGAAGCAACTTAGAACTAAGGAGAAATTTCCTAACAGTAAGAACAATTAACCTCTGGAACAGCTTGCCTCCAGCAGTTGTGAATGCCCCAACCCTGGAAGTCTTTAAAAAGATGTTAGACAGCCATTTGTCTGAAATGGTATAAGATTCCTGCCCATGCAGGGGGTTGGACTAGAAGACCTACAAGGTCCCTTCCAACTCTGCTATTGTATTGTATTGTATTATTGTAGATGGGCTTTGACCTGAAGCCTGTGGGAGATTCAGGACAAAAAAAAAATCTGAATTATGGATCATATATATATAAATGTTTGTGCATTGGGGGACTACCTTAAAGAGAATGATTAAGCCACTGAATAAAAATTAGGAAATTGACTCCCCTTCATTGCCTGTATAAGCTTGAATTCTTAGTGAAAGGTAAATCCAATAGAAGAGAATGTTATGTAGCCCAGGGTTGAACTATGGAGTTCCTGGTATTCTCTGAGCTTGGCTGATTTGATTGCAAATGTTTTAGTACCCAACTTGGTAACATCATCAGTGTAAGTGAGAGTTGGGTTTGCTGCTTATTTACATGTAGTAGCTTGCCCTGACAATTTGGATGTATAATTTCCTCCTTGGTGGTTCCAAATATTGTTTTCTACTTTATTCTGAACAATAAAATGCATCCAAAATGGACATATCTGAAGGAGCAGAGATGATGCTGTAGCCAAGACAAGAACAGCTTCTAATGTGCTGAAGCCTGTAGAATGGTTCTCCAGTGCACTCACTCCCGGTGTGTGCTCTTCTGCTCACATTGGAAGTTGTGAGGCTTTGCAAGAGAAAGGATGGGTTAAGAGTGAGCAGAAGGCATGTGGGTAGGTTCTGTCAATGCTGAGCTTGTCTCCATCCGTTGTTAAAGCCCACAGATTTTTAGAAGCACTTCCAACAGAGCTGCGGAGTGCTCATTGCACCTCCAGGGAGCCTGCATCCTTCCACTTTCTCCACTTCTGCTGCTACCCCAAACAACACACCCTCCACCTTTGCCTGGGGCACTGCTGCTGGCTCTCCCATCTTGCCTGGCAATGTAGAATGACATGTCTCATCCATCCCACACTTTCCTACCCAGCCGAGCCTAGCAAGTTCCCTTTGGCAGATGAGGCTCTGATGCTCTGCCATGCTCTTCACACACATCCCAGGGTTGTATTCTTTCTCAGTGCCTGGTTGCCAGTATGGGGAAGATATCATAGGTTAACTGGGGGCAGTAGCAGAAGTCAACAGAGGTATGTAGTGAAGTGCAGGACATCCAAAAGGGCAGAGATAGGAAGAAGATAGGTGAGAATTGAAGGGCCCCTGTGGTATATGCACCGACAGGCTGACAATCACCTAAATTTTATGTACATAGCCATGAGAATGCTGCACGGATGGTAACTTTGGGGATACATTGCAAGTTCCTTCTTTCAGTGCCACAATAACTTTGAATGGTCCTTGAATGAATGGTCGTAAATCAAGAACTACCTGTGCTCTGACATTGGTCAGAATGGACTGAGGTTTATTAAAGATGCTAAGGACAACAACAACGTTTTATTCAGATACATACAGCATATAAGGAGAAGGAAAAATTCAGATATCCAATGAGGATAGCAAAATCTTTATACATTGTAAAGAATGTGGAAGCTGCAACTGATTCAGAATGTAGTAGCATAAGCAATTATGGGCATGCCTTGGCACACTATTTTGTACCTTTGCTTCATGATTTCCCAAAAGGCTGATTCAGTTTTCTCCAAAATCCAGGAAACTGTGTAAAATAGGATGTGGGACAAGCTTGAAACTTTAAAAAAATGTGGTCACAGGGAATACTTACTATTTTAAATGAATTTAAATCTTACGGGTCAAATGAATTTCATTTTGAAGGACTTGATGATAATCTGGCCTAACCTTTATGCTTTGTGTGAGAAATCATGAAGAATAGATAAAGTACAAAGGGACTGATGAAAGGCAAATGTTAGCCTCATCTTCAAATTGAGGGAAAATGAAGGTCCTATTTAAGTACAGGTCAATCACTCTACCACTATCAGTTGATCTCTAAGTACACAAAAAAGTACAAGGTGATTTTTAGAAGTGATCATTGAAACCTGTTCCTGACCTGCTAAACCTGACATGTGATAAATCAGCCATGCTGGAAAGCAAATCTGTTCTTCAAATACAAAGTAATTCAATTCAAATTCATTCTCAAATTGTTCTAACCAGGTAACAAAAACACAGAAGGGCAAAGTATTATGAAGACAAATGGGGGGTCACAGATTCTGGAGAACAAAATGTCAAGATAGCAAAATAATCTATCAGGCTCTTCAATTCCCACAGATTCTCACAGCCTCCATACAAGCATAACTGATACTATTTATCTGTGATTTCAAGGGTTTGATTCTATAGAGCAATGATGGTGAACCTTTTAGGCATAGAGTACCCAAACAGGAAGGTGCATGCGCACCAGAGCAATGGAAACCTAACAACCAGCTGGCAGGTGCACAGGTGCACGCTGGACATCCGACGACCAGCTGGCTGAGATGGGGCAACAGCGTGCATGCCCACGGAGAGGCCTCTGCATGCCACCTTTGGCATGTATGCCATAGATTTGCCATCACAGCTATAGAGCCTCAGCAGGTCTTCAGGGTTTTCCTGTGTATTGGAGAACTCTTCCATTTTCCTTCTTACAATTAGCAGCAGAGCAGCTTTCTTCACGTATACATTAAAGAAGTTGCACAGAGAGTCCATGAGGAAACCATAATCCTATTTTAACATTTCTCCAGTTACACCACCCGCCTTACCATTCTGAACATTCTTACAGAATTTATGGTTCACTTGTCATCACTTTCTTTCTCAGACACTCATTTATAACATTTGCTTCCCTACCACCCTTCAGCTTAATATTCCCATTATCATCATAAAATACTCCTTCCAGCACACCCTCATTAAAATTTCATCCCAAACTATTTCATCCTTTTTTATTTTTAACTCCATTCACTCTTGTGGAGTGAATGGAGGAGCCTTGTTTAGCACTTTTCATCCGTTTCCAAAACAATTTTTTATTTCCATCAAAAATGTTCTGTAATTTCTCTCCCTGTTTTAATTGTTTCTTGCTCTGTTTGACAATGTCCTCTGCAATTATCCTTTTTTCACTCTACAGGTTATATCTTTTTTCATCCACCACCTGTTTCATTTCTTCATTCCACCAAGCATCCTCTTTTCACATTCTCTGCACTTCTGTAGCACTGTGAAATATAATTCTTTTCACTCTGTTCCAAGCAGCTTCCATATCTTTTTTCCTCTACCAATTTTCAGTCATTCTGTTGGGGGAGTAATCTATCGTCGCCTTGTGTTTTCATTTAGGACAAGTTCTTTTTCTTCCTTCAGTCATTCTACTTTTATTCTCTTTGATTTCTATTTTCCAATACCATTTTTCATCCAAGTGTCATATTAACACTGCCAAGTCATAGTCTGTCCCATATTCAGAATATCTCATTGCTTTTGTAACCTTCACTACTGCTCTTAATCTTCCATTATAAACAGCCATATTAATCATACTTTTTCATAATTCGTTTCCCATACATATATATCTGTAAATGTACTTAAACCCCTTATTTGAAACAGACCTTGCCTAAGCAGATGCTCATCTGTCACTGTTCTCATCCATTTTTGGCTCTCAAAATGGCCCTGTCATTTTTCCCCCTATACTTTCACGTATAGCATTAGTATAGTGATACTAATGCTATACGTACACTGATAGCTATAATGTAAGGCTTACTTTTCCCCACAAAAGCAATCCTGTGACATAGTTTTCGATGACAGAGATTGAGTGGTCAAAGGTTATTCAGTGAACTTTTGTGGATACGGTTCATCTGAATCTGAGTGTCCCATTTCTAGTACAACATATTAACCACACCTTTAAGTAAACTAGAGATGGTATAGAGCAGGCTACTGCTCTTAGTAATAGCTCTACCACATGCACCATTCTCTGTTAACATTCTCTGAGTTTACAGGCCTAATTCAGTTTTATCCTTAATATGCTCTTTTATTTTATGAGTTCTGCAAATGGAAAGGTAGCCAAGAAATTACCTTGCCAAGAGATTACTTGCTAGCTAATATTCTGCTGTCTGAATACTACCAGCTTGGAACTGAATGTGGCATATTGATACATATCCATGACATAGTTTCTGGATGCACATGTGCTTTTCACCCAGTTTTGGCTTGTGGTGGCTGTCTGGACAAGTCCCTGATGTTTCTCTGGCAAAATGGTTTTCCACTGCTCTTTCCTACAGCTGAGAGGGTGACTAGTCCAAGGCCATCCAACTGGCTTCATACCTAATGCAGAACTAGAACTCATGGTCTCCCAGTTTTTACCCTGATGCCTTAACTACTAAGCCAAATTGGCTGTCTATACTGTTTCTAAATCTTGGGGACTAATAGATCATTTTATGCTGCACTAATTGGACTTTACCTTGAATTCAACTTGAGTTCAATTCTTGGTGCAGATCAAGAAGTGTTCAGGAGACTGGAAATTAAGTCCTTTGAAAACATAGTAAAGAACTCTAACTTTAACTCACCCTAACCTTTTACAACTAGATTTTCAAGTAGATGGTGGGTCCTGAAAGAGAGGACGCACAACTTCTACCATAGCTTCTTGCATGGGGCCTACTTAGCCCATTCTAAGTTTTTGATTGTATGATTACAAAACAAACTCCTTCATGTTCATTTTAATCCTTATCTTGTTAATCATCCTAAAGGGGAAAAGTCAGGAAAACAAGAACATTTAAAATCATAAGTATGAATACACTAATGCTAAATAAATATTATGTTACTATGTATTTTTACCTAAACTGTATCCACAATAATGATAATTAGATAATTAATCCAAGCTCCACCACTTGCCTTAGCAATTTTGACAATCTGTTGTATACATCATATATTATAGTTACTCAGAGCAATCAAAAGCCCTGCCCAGGATTTTTGTGGCAACAGTGCACATAATTAAATATAGCTTTAGTCTAGTGTAAGTAACGAAAGTAACTAAGTAACTCTTGGTTGTTCGTTGTCCAGACTTTTGTACAAGATGGGTATGTATGTATATATGTATGTATGCATGCATGCATGTGTGTTTAAAATAAGATAAATAAACAAATCAGTGTTATTTGACATTCTTCAATCTGTTGCCCCAATATAATTCAATTAATATTGTATGTATACTTTCTCTACCCTAATTCCCATAGTCTTATGTCTAAGAATATTTACCCATGTAATATAACTATATTACTATTATCCTTCTCATCTTTTCTACTACCTTCTCTTATTGGTATCGTTATTATATATTATTACTCTGTTGTTTTGTATGTACACTGAGAGTATAGGCACAAGACACAAATTCTTGTGTCTAATCACACTTGGCTAAATAAACTATACTATTCTGTTCTGTTCTACTCTGTTCTATCCAATTCTTATTTTCACATCCTGGTGAACAGCATGTTTTCTGTTAACATAAAAAACATATTGTTCTGTTAAATTAAGACAATGGGCACACATCTGATAGAGTTTATGACTGGTACATACTGTTAAAAAGAAATGGGTGATGAAATCTTAGTGTGATTAACTTATTTCTAGCTGATTCCTGAGATTTGCAAACCTAAAACATCTGGAGGGCATCAGGCTGGAAAAGACAATTACAGTATTAAATCTGACAGTGGAGATAATAAAGAAAAGGAAAAAAATGTATACAAGGTAAACAAGGCAAGGAGAAATATTTACTTTAACTATTTGAGCTTTACTACATTGTACCCAACTGAAAATCCTATTCTGCAAAAAGTTTATTAATATTTAGAGACTCATTTTTGCTTTTAATCTCAAATATTGCACTTTTAATCTTTTTTACATTTATTTTACTCTTCACTTGAAAAGCTACTTAAATCAGGCTGTTTTTATTACTTTATATAACCAATTCATTTCTTTCTCATTAATTTTTATTAAGTATCCTGTACATTAATAGCTATGCTGCCGCCAAAGCGATTTAGTAATCTCCCAGAAAAGGCCAGTTCTGTCTAAATTAGTCCAAAGATTATTTTTCATTCATTCTGGGATGGACAGCAAGGATTCAACCAGCTTTATAGATTGCGGCATTCTTGAAGTATTTAATTCATTTTGCTTTTAATGACAAAGTACTTATATTATTACAACATATATTCTATATTGGCTGTATTTCTATTTATTTGTTTGTTTCCAAAAGCTCAAGGCTGCTTACACGGCAATCGCCTTCCAATTTATCTTCCCAAAAGCAACTTGTTGAGGTAGGTTTGAAGTGAAATAGGCTTGACCTCACGCATACAGTGACAGACCCAAAATCAAGAGTGAGTTTTCATGGCTCATTGAAGATAGTGTGAATGCAAATCTTGCCCCAACATCTGCTAGACTACGCTAGTATTAAACATTTTTTTACCAGTCTAGTCCATGCTGATTCCTCACTTGATTCCTCTTTCCAAATGAGATGGTTGTTTTCCAACACCAAGAAAGTTGTTTTACCTCACGACCACTATACAAAAAACTGCACAATCTTTCCACTTCTTTCCTATGCATATCTTCTTCATACACTTCTCATCATAAATTACTGGAAGGGAAGGGAATGTTCTTAATAAGCTTAAAAGTTAGTTTGGGAACAAAAATACATATTTATATATTCCTATAAATTCATTTCCATATCCCCTAATACTCTCCTTAAAAAACCCATAAACCACAAATAACATACAACAAAAAGATATGAATTAGCGTAAAAGGTTAATTATAACAACTGTAATGATAAATCTATGTCTGATTCCCTGAAGTAGCCATTGCAAAAATTCACTAAAAACCAGTTAGAATTGTCTCCTGCTCCTCAAATATTTAGCAGGAAATAAAGTTTTAATAGCAGAAGTGGGTAGCAGAAGTACTTTTTCAGCACTGGGAGGTGGATATCATCATAGCTTTTGTATGTATTAACTGTGCAGTGGATTTAGGTTAATTCTTACCCCGAAGTAGAAGCTGTATGCTACCAAGTGGAAGGGATTTAAATCTGCACAACTAAACATGTTCAGATACTTATTTTAGTCCTTTGCAATGAATGTATCATGAGTTCTTCTTTAAAGGGGAATTTTATGAGGTCTGAATAAGGAACTCTATAAATGTCAGATTAAATAAAGAAAGAAAGAAATCCTCACATTAACTCCCTCTTTATATGGTAGAGAATTAGTATCATAAGGACCTGCAATATCTTTTCCAAAACCACTTAGTAAATTCAGGACTAAGTTAGGATTTGAATCCAGGATTTTCTAACTCCCATTCTTAATATCCCTCTTAAGTCAGCCTTCAGATTAAAGCACAAAACAAATTGGATTTTTTTTTTAATTCCTCAACAAAACCTTTAAAATTTCCATTCTCAGCTTGTTCACAAACTTTTTCAGAAATCAAATACAATAAAACTGTACATTATGAGCAAAGTAAAATTATCTTTGTAATCTAGTATGTAGTGTAAATAAAACATAGTACTATGCCATGAAGATAAGAAAGGGGTGATGAGATATTCTTTAGAATAGGTAGAAAAGAAGGACACAGGTCATAGTTTCTATGGCTCTTAAAAAGTAGAATTCAGAATAATGCTCCCTCCCAACATTTTTTTGTGTGCTTTTACTGTGTTACGAATAAGTATTTACAGTTCAAACAGATTCAAAACAGAATTAGCTTTCAGCCACTTTATGTACACGCTGGCATTTATGTTTCTTTTCTTTAGAACTCTCTTATGTTTGACAGCAATTGGAGAAAATTATTTTGTAATCTGACTTCACTAGTATTGGGTGGGTAAGGGGCTTTTGAACTAATTATTTTAGATTCAAATGCTTACAATATCACCCATTTGGCTAATTTTGATTTTACTTGATTTTATTAATGTGAACTGTACTATAGATTCCCAACTGAATCCTTTTCATTATTCAACATAGCCATAGAATTATTTCTCTCCTCATTTGGCAAGGTAGAGTAACTCTTTCTTATGCTTCTCCAGTCCTTTTTATTTAACATTTTAAAAAAGAATTAATGAGACTGAGCAACTATATTAAGTAAAAACAGATTAAGACTGATTGGAACTTTTAACGTTATTGCACATTTAAGTTTTCCACTCATATATTCATTCTAGTTCAATGAACACAAGACAAAAGGTTAGAGAGGATGCTATCTACAAGCATTATGGTTCAAAGGATAATGCAGAAATGAAGGAAAAGAGCATTATTTATGGGAGTGTTAAAGCTCTGAATTCCTATCTCTGATCAACTTGCACTTTCAAAATGAGCCAAAAATGCCAAAGCCCTAAGAGGCCTTATTCCAAGGAAAACACAGTCTTAGGTAACTTCATACTTTTGCAATTTGTGCTGACTGAGACATGAATTGATGGGTGTAACAGTATACCTACCTAATCCAATGAAAATCCAATTAAAAGATTTCAGAATGAAAAGAAAAAAAAACCTATGATGACAATCTCTGAAGTGCTACTGATCCAGAAAATGATTACCTTCCCTTCCTTTTCCCCTTCTTGCCACATATTTGTACACAAGCTGTACAGGGAGCCAAAGGTATAAAAAGAAATACAAGAAACCATAATAAGCTAAGCCTGTATTTTGCTCCCATCTCCTTTAATCTTCTACTGTACAATCAATAGATAAGGATCCCCAACATTTTGTGGCTGCTGGATACTGTTGGAATTTGGAGTACATGTGATATTCTTACAAAATGTCTGATAGTGAAGGATTAGAGATCATTCGTGGCTTTGGGGTAGAGTATCATCTCTACGCTGATGATACTCAGCTGTATATATCTACCCCAAACCACCCCAACAATGCCGTAGCGGTGATGTGCCAGTGCCTGGAAGCCGTGCGGATCTGGATGGGAAGTAACGGACTCAGGCTCAACCCGACCAAGACCGAGTGGCTGTGGTTTCCGGCTGCCCGATTCAACCAGTTGATGCCATCTCTGGCCATAGGGGGCGAACATCTTGCCCCTGTGGATGGGGCGCGCAACTTGGGTGTCCTCCTGGATACCCGGCTGTCCATGGAAGATCAAGTGACAGCCGTGGCCAGGAGGGCGTTTTACCAGGTTCGCCTGGTACGCCAGTTGCGCCCCCTATTGGATCGGGACGCCCTTTGCACAGTCACTCATGCTCTCGTGACATCCCGACTGGACTATTGTAACTCTCTCTACATGGGGCTCCCCTTGAGGTGCACCCGGAGGCTTCAGTTGGTCCAGAACGCAGCCGTGCGAGCAATAATGGGAACCTCTAGGTTTACCCACGTAACACCGCTCTTGCGCGAGCTGCACTGGCTACCTGTCGTCTTTCGGGTGCGCTTCAAGGTGTTAGTCATCATCTTCAAAGCGCTCCATGGCTCGGGACCTAGCTATCTGCGGGATCGGATCCTGCCCCATACATCCTCACGGCCGATTCGCTCCCACAGAGAGGGACTTCTCCGGGTGCCATCCACTAGACTCTGTCAGCGGGCGACGCCCAGGGGAAGGGCCTTCTCTGTGGCGGGCCCAGCCCTCTGGAACGACCTTCCCCCCGACATTAGGACAACTACGGACCTCCGCTCCTTCCATTTAAAATTAAAGACACATCTTTTCCGTTTGGCCGGCCTTGGGTAGTCTCTTTTAAGGTTAGGGGTTTTAGGGGTAGTTTTAGTTTATGGGTTTTTAGCGCAGGATTAATTTAATTCATTTTTAATTTTGTATTCTGTCTGTGGTTTTAATTGTATTTTTAAGTGCCTGTGCCCCGCCTCGAGTCCCTTTGGGGAGAGAGAGCGGGATATAAAATTAAAAATTATTATTAATTATTATTAAATTATTATTAGGCCAATCACAGAATGGATACCATAGAGAACAAAATCAGCCATAAAACACAAATTTAGCAACCGCTATCTGCCTTTCTAACAATCTGTTCCCTAGCCAGAAAGTGGAACACAGATTGTTGGATTTATGTTAGAAGAAGGCAGATTGCAATTGAAAATTAGAAGAAAATCCCCAAATATTAGAGTAATTCAACAGTGGAACCAAATACCTACAAAGCTGGTAAAGTATCTATATAGATAACATGGGCAATTATAGACCAATGCTTAGAATGTGTTGCTTAATCTCCTGTTAATTTGATTTTCAGAGGAAATAATGAAGCTTGAATGTGAAAATTAAACTCACTCTTAAATGCATTATTTTACAAAGTGCACAAAATGCCATAATTTTATTATATGTATGATGATGAAATATTGTACCATACTATACTGTAGGTTTGTTAATAAACTGTTAACAAGGTACTATGCAAAGAATGTGTCTATATCAATAAATAATTCGCTATAATACACTGACATACACTCTCTGCCTCTATTAGATCTGTGGTTCTCAACTTGAGGTCCACTATGTCATCACAGGGGGTTCGTGAAGGCTTGAAGAAATGTATGATTTAAGTTTTGGGGCTCCGTGGCCATGGTCCGTGGCCACAAAAGGTATTTAAAGGAGATCCATGGTGAAGAAAAGTTTGTATTGGACTTTAATCATATCTTTTATGCCAAGTGACCCTAATCTTCTTAGCTTGGTATGTATATTTGGAATTTTGACAAAGTATTATACGCACTCATGTAAAATAGATGCAAAGGTTTGCTCTTTCAAACAATACCATTGAGGGGAAAATCAATCACCAAAGACTGATTTTGCAGACTGCTTATTTATAATCCTTCTGCATACCTAACTCTGAACTCTTCCTACTACTTCTGCTTACTCCTTTCTTACTTCTAGGCAAGTGGCCACATTGTAATAGGTTTCAAACACTCATAGAGCTCATTTGGAGTCTGGAAGCATTCTTGGAAATAAATATGATGCTGGAGGTTTGCCACTTTGCTTTATAGCATGCCAGCTTTACATTTATTTATTAATTAAAGCCATAATAATTAAAAGTCAACTGGGCGGGGAACCTTCAAAGGCCTATGGTGATTTCTGTAGGGGCCCAGGTGCTATTTTGGGAAACCCTACATTAAGGAATAGCAGTTTATGATTATTGATATGCATGTTATTACAAAGCAGCAGGCTTTACATTGGAAATGTTACCCCTGTGCACGTGTGAATGTGTGTATTGTATCACTAAACATGCATCTTATGCAAAGAGAGAATTCCATAAGAATATGCAACTATACATGTACCTGCTTGACTTCTTTCATAACTAATGCCAGGTACATGCAAAGCAAAATGCCTTTAAGAGTAATTTAATGCAAGGCTCTTATTGGAGGACTGTTAACTCACCTAAGATAGTGATGTCAGTTTAGCATTAGCCCTGTTTTGCAGCCAACCACCGGATTAAAATGATGTAGCAATGATATTTTGGAACTGCAGCACTTATTACATTTATAACAAATTGTTAATCTTCCAGACAGTCTGAAACTAAACGTCTAGGATTGCTAGCATTCAAATATTGGATGATTCAACAAAATTCTTCAGATCTCAATGTGGAATCACAAAATCTCCCTATGGATTCTGGGATAGATAGGTAGAAACTACAAATTAACTTCTACATTTAAATGAATAACGTGCCAACATTATTCAAGTGTTTTACCATCCAGGAACCACTTCAAAGGCAAAGATCAAAAGAAGGAAAACTAGATAAAAAGATAAATTGGTAACTTTGGAATGCTATGAAGAGTTACACTCCCTATGCCATAATCTGTAACAGATACCAGGGTTCTGTCATAAATTCTACTTCTGTAGGAGATAACTATATCCTTTGGCAGGCTGTATTTTACAAAATGAACAAAAGACTCATTTTGGTTAATACTACGCCCACAAATGAGAACGGATGGCAGTAAAATTCTGCTATCAAGTTAGAAATATGCTAAAATATGAAGTAAAAATCTACACTTCGCTAATTTACTGTGACTTCGCTTTCCTGAAGTCTTTCAAAATGTCAGTGTAATCAAGAATTAATTTTATTTTTATAATTAAACCTTCTCTCTGTAGACAAATACTGGAGTTTCTCTACTACAATATGATACCTTAAAGAGAGATTCTCTTATATCTAAAACTTTATGCAGCTTTCCTAAAATTGCTACTGCATCTCATGTAAAGAGAATATGCAAGCAAAATTTCCATGTCACTGATTCTGCAGTTTTGGGGGTATTTGCCCAGTTACATTTTCTCTTTCATATTCCTTGTATCTATGATTTAATTCTCCCCTGTAGTGAATCTGTATGCTTATGAGAGTGTTTCAGACATAAATATTAAAACCATTTCAGCACTTCTACAAAGTGTGAAAGTTTTTAATGCAGGATGAAATGAAAGAAATATTTTTTAAAATGAATTTATATGTTTGATGCATAGGGAAAATTTACATTAAAGAGAACACATACATATCTTCGAACACATAAACAGTGAAAACCATATGAGCTTTTTCAGCAAAAGAGGATATAAACTGAAGGAAGGAAGGAAGAAATAAATATCTGAAATAAGGCTGAAGTAGGGGATTCTATCTTGTCCTTAAGTTGCTTGAGATGCCCTTTCAATTTCTCATTGGTGATGTTTTTGAGCTCACTTCATTATTGTAGCTGACAAGCCTTCTAAAATTTACTTGGTTATCCACACCTTCCAATAGGAAGTTTCTTTTTTATGTCCTCCATTAAGATTTACTAAAAGAGTGGGAGGCTGCAAATTGCTGGACAAGTGATTGTGCAATGAAAACACAATAATTACATACACATAAACCTTGGGTACTTCTTACCCAAGGTAGGAGAATACATTATTCTACCTAAAATTCTTATTTGAAAGACATTTGAAAACCAAAAACCTCTTCCATGAAATTGAATTAGAAGGGTAGGAAAAAAAGATGGGTGGTTTTTCCATACACTATTAATCAGAATCCAGAATAATAACATGGCAAATTGGTTTGTTATGATTCACACTCTTACATGGACTTGGATTCTTATTGTACAAACTGCATCGTCCAGGGATTTGGGGACTACAGTTCTCAAAAATCCCAATAACATTCCCTCTTCCCCCAGAACTGGAAACAAAGGCAGCACGTAAATTTCATTTATAAAAAATAGAGCAAATTACAAACCATGATTTGTGAAATTTGCTTTTACAATAAACCCAGCGAAGACCTAGGTTCCGATTAAAAAATGGTAAACTGACTTTAGTTAAAAACCTGTAAAAGCATTCCAGCTTCCTTTCTGAGACATGGTAGTAGATGTGGTTGAAACTACTATGCCTATTTGAGGCTTGCTGGGGCTTGATATGAATCACAATAAGCCACAGTTTATTATAGCTGCAGCACTTCTATATTAGATTAACTGAGCTCAGGGAATTGCTTGAGGACAAAAAGTACATGTTGCTGTGGAAGAAATGTCACCTTGAGCTTTGGAGGACAGAACACATGTAAATAACAACTTCCTTTTTTATCACTACCTATATTTGCAACAGGGAGCTGGTAATAGAACTGACACAAACTAAAATCAAACACTGCAAATTATAGGATTAGATCAGCTCACTGAGAAAACCTTATCAAATATACAGCAGCTTGATAGAAATACATCTTTTTAAAATTTATTTTTAAGTAGTACTTTAAGGGGCACGAGTCTTAATTCTTGTTCTGCCCTGAATCCATTTTGAATATTTTAATTTGTTAATATAATAATCAAACAATCTGAAATCAAATAGAAATGTTGTGATGTGGAATACTATAGGGAACATAGCAGGTTTTTTTTAACCAAGATGTTCACTTAAAATGTTTAGCAGCTCAAAATTAATTTATTAATTTCATTCACTAATATCTCGCCTTTATAATCAGAAAAGATTCAAGTCAACTAAGGCAAGAAATATGAAGTTAAAGTATCTAAACAGAGCAGACTTTATTCCATTCTCTCCTGTAGTGAAGTAGTCATTCTGCTAACAGGGATAATGCTAGCAGAAAGATTTTCATTCTCTACTTTATCTCTCCTTCTGCTAAGATTATTTAAAACACAGAAACACACAGTTGGAGATCAGTCTTCTGGACAGGGTGTTGTGCTCTGCATTAATTCCACAAACTCGCTAAAGTGGCTAATTAAACCCTATGGTATCTTCCAGTATAAACTTATGATCTATTTAATTCCCAAGTGGAAGATCCCAGTTGAGATAAATTAAGGTGAATTAAGAGAGTGAGTTTCCTGGGGTTTCTTAAACTGAAGTTACAGTGGAGAAACACCGCCTATATGGTTTTAGCAAGGCGGCTATGGCAGACTTAATTACACTAAATAAGAATTGCCTTTTTACTACAAATGTTTTCTATTCAAGTGTATGAAATATCTCTAATTTTCCTTTTCTGAATATCATGAACACTGACTTAGGGAGCAGTACCTTTATTTACCATTCCTCAGTCACAGGAATTTTACTGTTCCTCCCCCTGAACAAAGTTACAATATCACATAGAATGCTGTATAAATTTCCCCTATGTGCCTCTGCAGTTGTGCTCATGAAACCCTGGATTATGTTTAGAGATGTAATAAAAGTTAAGATAAGAATAACTAGGCTCAGTAGTTTTTACAACCTGAAATGTATTGCTGCTTTAAAATGGTCTCATGGGTCACTTCACTACATCTGTGCTTGCAAGACATTGGTTACTTCTGTAATTTAACCGCTGAAATATTTGGCACTTAACCCCAGACATTATCATAAAGTGTGTGGATTATGACTTGGGCAGCTATTTCTAGGAGCATAACATTAGCTACATAGGAAACCGATGGTGAGTAGATACGATGAAGCATTATGTTGTTTTGCTGTAATAGTGGAGATAGCAGCAATCATTTTGCTGGGGTTTTGCTGTAAAAACAAACAGTAAATGACTTAGATAACTATCTAAAAGTTTGGAGATGGAGAAATGTTCACAAATAAAATACCGTATTTTTCGGAGTATAAGACACACTCCTCCCGCTAAAAGTGGATGGAAATGCCTGTGTGTCTTATATAGCAAATGTTGCTGAAGCCCCACCCACCCACCAGCCCCCACCCTTCAGCCAGTTTCAGCCTCTGCACATCGTGTTTTCAGCCTCCACACACTCCATTTTAGACCCATTCCAGGCTGCGGGGATCGCCACAGCACATTGCCACTGATTGCTGCTTCCACACATCACATGTTTGGCCTCCAAACATTGCATTTTCTGCTTCCGCATGCCCTGTTTTTCGCCTCTGCATGTCATATTTTTGGCAGGTTCCACCACCAATCCCCACCACCTGGAATGGGCTGAAAGCACAATGCTTGGAAGCCATAAATTGGATATGCAGAGGCAGAAAACGTGACATGGAGAGGTAGTGATCGGCAGCGATGTGCTGTGGCGAGCACTGTATTTATTTTATTTATTTATTTATTTATTTCCAATTTATACCCCGCCCTTCTCCTAAAAAAGGACCCAGGGCGGCGCACAGGCAATTAAAACCAAAACATACATATAAATACCCATATTAAAAAGCTATTAAATAATAATCCCATGCTAAAACCCACTTAAAAAATCTCTAATTAAAATTTACAATTTTAAAACTCAGTATCGGGGATTATCCTAGGCCGGCTTGCAGAGGTAGAAAATGTGACTGTAGCCTGGAACAGCTTATTGGCAGTATTTTGGGATGCTGATCCAACTGCCAATCAGCTGCTTGTTATCATGCTGTGATAACATGCTGAAGCAGACCAGGCTGTTTGCTTTTTGTTGCAAGGATGCTAGTCAAATGAATAACAATGGATGCCGGTAGGCAGAGGCAGAATTCTTTCCCCTTTTTCCTCCCCAAAAACTAATGTATCAAAACATATCAAAACATACCAACATATCAATATAAATAATGATGCAGCGCATAAATAATGATAATCCAGGGATTA
The DNA here is from genome assembly GCA_039707465.1 of Rhabdophis nuchalis. Classification (NCBI taxonomy): domain Eukaryota; kingdom Metazoa; phylum Chordata; class Lepidosauria; order Squamata; family Natricidae; genus Rhabdophis; species Rhabdophis nuchalis. The sequence continues at coordinate 27,857,990 of CM077644.1, read as the reverse complement.
AGGACTAAACCTCTAAAGTCTGTAGAAATAGCCCCATCTTAATGACTTTTCAAAAAATTCCTATGGTAGGAACCATTCAGATTTCTAAGTAGATGCTGTTCCATTGAAAATAAGTAATAGCCCTGCGCATAATTAATAATAATAATAATAATAATAATAAATTGAGATTTATTAACCGCACCCTCTCCCCACAGGGACCCGGGGCGGTGCACAGGCATAATTAAAAACAATATACAATAATACAAACATTACTTAAAATAGAATTAAATAAAATTCCTACTGGGAGTAGTGAGTCCCACAAATAGTTACGTCCTGAAGGGGTTTAACCAAAGTATTTTTAGCCAGTGTAGTTAAAAGGCTGATATGGGCATACTGAGATAATTACTCAAGTTACAACTATTGTTGTAAAACAGTGAAACAGACAAAAAGCTCACTTGCAAAATGCAGCTGATAGTGCATCATTTTATTGATTCATCCATTTATTTGTATCCTGCCTTTATTATTTTTACAAATAATTCAAGGTGGCAAGCATATTCAATACATCTCCTTCCTCCAATTTTCCCAGAACAATCACTATGTGAGGTGAGTTGGGTTGAGAGACAGTGACTGGCCCAAGGTCACCCATGTGGCTTTCAATGGCTCAAGTGGGATTTTATCTCATGGCCCCCTGCTTTATGGTACCTTAACCACTAAATCAAACTGCCTACTACCAGATTCATTCAGAATAAAACTAGTAATGCCTCCAGAGTGCATATTTTTGCTCTCTTTTGTGTTACCTCATGCTGGCCAGGGGTGTCAAACTCACAGCCATGGGTTGGATGCCTCACACATTGGCCATGCCCCATTTAGCCAAGGGAGAAAAAGTCATGATACGTCACATGATGATGCTGTAACGACACAAGTTTGACATTCCTGCCTTATGCCTTCTCTACTTCTATTGTCAAATGGCAAAATATATGTATCATAAGGATGAACATCTGTTATTCTCCTACTACCCGCACATCCAACAAAGACTGCTCTCCTTGCATGTAGTGCAAAGTACTGCCTCCTTAACGACTTAATAAATCTATTGTAAAGCATCTTTAAAAGCTTGCCTAACACCTTTGATATCTGCAGCCTTATTAATGTTTCGTTTTATCGCCTTCAGCTTAATTGTACACATGGGAATGTTCTTATCAAGAGATTAAAGGTCAAGTATGTAGTTAACATCTATTCAGGAAAAGCTGGATGAGGTTTGTTCGAAGATGCTATTTGGGGTTGAAACATTTCCAAGGATTTGTTTAATCAATGCATTTAAAGCAATTTCTCAGAATTTTATGGGATTACAAGCAGCATCCCCAGTAATGACTTTAAACTATATTTACTGTAAATGAGAACTAGAAGAACCAAAGAGGAAAGAGGAAGTGTATTTGCTAAGTGCTGGATGATACTGCTTGAATCTGTGAATGATTATCTTCATCAAATAATTTGAAGGCTAATAAAATGTGATAATTTTGTGCAATTTTTATTACTTTAAGCATTAATTCATACATTTGTAAAAACACACACATACACACACAGAGAGAAAGAGAGAGAGAGAGAGAGAGAGAGAGAGAGAGAGAGAGAGAGAGAGAACTCTTCCATGTTAAAGTACAGATAGTGCTTGAGTTAAGACCGCACATTTAACAACTGTTTGAAGTTACGACAGTGCTGAAACAGATTACTTATAAGTTCCTTGCACTTACGACCACTGTAATGTCTCCATGGTCATGTGATCACAATTCGGTGGTTTGGCAGCATCCCAGGATGTCATTTTTACCTTTTCAGATGGCTTCCATAAAACAATACAGAAAGCCAGATTAATTTAACAATTATAGTGATTCATTTAATCACCATGACAAAAAAAAGGTTATAAAATCGGTCAATTCTGGTCCCAATTTTGGTTAAAACTTGAGGACTATCTGCACTATTTATCAGTTCTTGAATTGGTGTAAAAAATATGCATCCCCATCACTGATTACTATTCCACAGTAATAAGACTGTAGTAGTCAATAAGTAATACATCATCTGTTGCAAGTCAAATGAAAGAAAATGGTTTTCTAATAGAAAGTGGGGCCATATTGAATGTGTTGAATACTTAGAATGTTCCCCTGTGAAGCTGCCTAACAGGTCTCAGTCACTGAGGCAAGCATGGAGTGAAATAAGAAAACTGAAGCACAGCCCCTCTTCAACACCTATTCCCCCTTAGACAAACTATTTCTAAACATTTACCCTCCTGGATGATGAACAGTCTCAGGTGCAGAGGATGGGTGCAAGATGAAGGTAGAAGTAATGATAATGAGCAACCTCTAATGCTATAAATGGAATGACTCTGTTGCCAGTGGATGGCCTTGTTCAATGGGTAACAGCAATAATAAATCATCCACATAGAAAGCTAAGCATTTTTTTCTAAAGTAAAGCAAGGTCCTAAAAGATGAAGCTTGTGTGTGTGTGTGTGTGTGATTATATAAAAATATTAATATGTGTATGTATGTGTATATGTTTATATAGGAAAGTTTCCATTAAGCTCAGCATATTACCCAGTGAAGATTCAGCCAATAGTTTTAGTCTTTTTAACAATTAAATTCCCTGATTCTTCAATTGAAATCCTTAATTCTAATGTTCAAGGATCCAAATATTGAATGCCAGTGTTTATTTCATGAGTATAAATTAATTGCACATTGGTTTTTACCAGTAATTATTTTAGTTAATCATAATATCAATAATGTGTTCGTGGTTATCACAAAGAAATAATATTTCACTTGCCTAAAATCATAATTTGTATTCAAGCACAGCTAATGTCAATCCAAAATAGCTTCTAGGTAGGACATCTTGTGATGAGTTTCACAAAGCATCTCAATAAATAAGTAATTCTATTTGTAACAAAGCTAGCAAAAGGATTTGAGTACCACATTTTAATCAAATAAAATTTTAAAATCAGACAAGTCGATGCTATATTGAGGGTCTTTTCTGCATCCAAAGAATTTATCATTTCTGAATGGATAGCCAAACAAATAAGTTAATAATATAATAAAATGTTTGTTGACCTTTTATAAAATCAGATTATGTGGGAAAGATAATCATGGGCAGTATAATTTGTAATCTACATGACAGAGTTGTTTCAATTTTTTAGCATGAATATTGAACAAGGAAAACAGGTAGTGGCTTGCAGTCAGCAGAATCTTTTATTAGTTTTCAAAATCTAATATAAGCGTCAACAAGGATCACTACAAACTTCACTAAGATAAACTTCCGGTAGTACTAGACTACAATTTATTTTATACCCTTAATTTGGGCAGCAATCAAGACAAGGAGCTTCTTTGGCTTTCATAATTTTAATAGTGTCTATTATTTTTTGAAGAGACAAAGGTTCAGTTAGAATGACAGTTTCAATAATCACGGGACATTTTATATTTATCATATAAAAATAATTTCTTCCTAATTTACGGCTGATTTAATGAATTATATTATGAAGGATATCAATAAAAATAACTTATTAAATTTTTAAAAATACATATTTTACTCCCAGTATCTTCAAGAATAGATATAATACTTTATATTAACTATTTCAATCAAGATATAGTAGTTTACCAGATCTTTTCCCTTACTGTGACACCTTGGTACTTAACTGCTTTGAAACTCATTTAATTTGGTACTAAATACATTTTGACATGAAATTTTGTCCCTGTACTCATTGTTTGTTTGGTACTCAATGCTCAAGCTAGAACTTGTTGGAGTCAGCTGCCTTGTTGACTCACTACTTTATTTTTTAAGGGAAAAATTTGTTTGGTACTCGTTTCTGGTACTTATCGCGACTCCTGGAACCAATTAAGGATGACCACTGCTATACAACTCTACTTCTAAACCTTTATTTTATTTGACACAATGATATTCTGTATCAGGTCTATAAGAAGAAAAATATAAATATATTTTTTATTTATGGAGAAGCAACGTGGTGTAGCATTAAATTGTTGGACCAGGAGTGAGAAATCACAAATTCCTACCACCCAGTGAGTGATTTTGGGGTAGCTGCTGTCTCTCAGGTCAACCTACCTGACCCAGTGGTGGTCGTGGGAAAAAATAGATGAGAATTTAATCCCTTTCTCTTAGCTGCCTGATTACTTTACTAAAAGGTGACTGCTCCGGTACCACCTGTGGAGGCAGATGTGGAAAAATTATATTAGCTACTTTGCTTTCTATTCAAGAAATGCCACTTGCCTTGATAAACACAGAATATACTTCTAGACTCTGATGCCATAAATCTCACAACACTGAAAGAAGGTTTTTGAATGAAGCAAATGTAAACCCCTACACAATAAGCAGTTTCAGTTTCAAGTTTGAACTCCAATTACAATGAAATAATCTGTAATGGTTTGCAATAATGACCTTGGAAAACTGTTGGAAGAGCTGCAGTCTGAGTACACTGAAGGAATGTGGATGTGGCAAGCATCCCAGAAAGGACTTCTCTCCCTCAGGCGTGCCCCACAGAAGTCTCTTCTCTCCTGCTGGCCCCACAGAGGCGTCTCCTATCTTATCCCCTTGTCTACCTCAGTCTAACTTCTTAGCATCAGAGTGTTTTTCAGGTGGGAAGGTGGAGTAGAATGTCTAACTCCTTAGCATCAGAGCATATTAATCTGTATCTATAAATACTGTATAAGAAATAATAATGATCTTATGGTCATTTAGAAAAATCCTTTCTTAGTGAGCACCTCACTAAGGGTGAGGTGCTCGGGGCTTAGTTATATGCGAGACCGTCTCCTGCCTCATACATCCCTTCGACCGATCCGCTCCCATAGAGAGGGTTTTCTCCGGGTGCCGTTGGCCAGGCAATGCCGGTTGGTGACGCCCAGGGGAAGGGCCTTCTCTGTGGCGGGCCCTACCCTCTGGAACGACCTACCTCCCGATCTCCGTACCACCTCGGACCTCCGCCTTTTCCACCAGCATTTAAAAACGCACCTGTTTCAGCAAGCCGGCTTAGGGTAATCCACCCGATAAATGACTGAGGGTTAGTTGCACAAATTTTTAATTAGAGGGTTTTTAAACAATATTTTTAGCGCAGGAGTATTAAGTTTAATAGGGTTTTAGGATGTTTGATATTTTGTATTGTATATTGTGTTTTGAAATTCCTGTGCACCACCCTGGGTCCCATAGGAGATAGGTGCGGGATATAAATTTAATAAAATCTAAAAAAAATCTAAACCTAGAACCCAAGAGGAACATACGTGTCAAATTTCAAGTTTGTAGGCTTTACAGTTCTGGGGATGTCATGATGAGTGAGTGGTATTTGGATTTTATATAGAGAGATAAAATAGTAATAAGAATTTTGCAAACCTGTCTGTACTTCACTCCTCTCCCCCACCCGACCCCACTGGTTATATCCATGTGAATTAGGGAAGTGCCTGAGTTGCTTGTTTATGCATTCTTCTTCTTTTGAACTTAAATCCAAGTTTTCCTCTTGTCACTTTGGTAACGAATTCGGTCTATTTCTGTCCAAGTTATCTTCCTTGTTCTCTGTAGTAGGCCAATGTATTCTCAGGAAAGTTTTTCAACACCACATTTCTACTTCCTTCAGCGTTTCTAATGTTTCAGTTTTCACAGATGGGAAAATGATGTTCTTGACAATATACACTTTTGTTGTCAATGCGATTTCTCTTTGAACACAAATATTTTGTTTAAATCCCTCACAGCCTATCTCCTAGTTAGCAGATGTTGCTTATTTCATGGCTTTACTCATCACTGCTGTAAATTTTCAAGTTTATGAAGATAAAGTCTAATCTAATCCTCTGCAATGTGCCAAAAAAACATTTAGTGTGTCCATTAAAAACATCCAAGTTTTGACGGTTCTATTTGTATAGATTTTAGCAGTAGGGCATTTCCCCATATATTTATTTAAAATTTGGGTAGTTGCAACTTATACCCATTATTATTGGTTTGGGGTAGCAGCTATCAGGTAGGGGAAAGCATGTGAATGGTTGAAGAGGATGTGCAAGTGATTAAGGATGTGTAGTCCAAGCACAGCAAAGCTCAATGGAGCTGGGTGCTGGGTGCATGGATGGGCAAGACTTACCTGAGCAATTTGTGACTTTGCCTGCTGGCTTCCTCTCAACTTTACTTACCAAAAGTCGGCAGGAATGCCACAAACTATAATCGTGGGATGCTGCAACTATTGTAAGTGTGAGTTGGCATGGCTAGTACTTCAAGGGCAAATTACAACCATCACTTGTTCAGTGCTATTGTAACTTTGAATGGTCACTGAACGAATAGTTTGTTAACCAATGACTACCTGTAAAATTCATCCAATTAGTTGGAATATCTAGGTATAAGGGATGCGGTGGCTCAGTGGCTAAGACACTGAGCTGGTAGATCAGAAGGTCGGCTGTTCAGCAGCTAAAATCCCTAGGGCCGTGCAACAGAGTGAGTTCCCGTTACTTGTCCCAGCTTCTGCCAACCTAGCAGTTCGAAAGCATGTAAAAAATGCAAGTAGAAAAATAGAGACCACCTTGATGAGAAGGTAAAAGTGTTCCGTGCGCCTTTGCCATTTAGTCATGCAGGCCACATGACCACAGAGATGTCTTCGGATAGTGCTGGCTCTTCGGCTTTGAAACGGAGATGAGCACCGCCCCCTAGAGTCAGGAATGACTAGCACGTATGTGCAAGGGGAACTTTTACCTTTATATGTCTTTCAGACATCAAAACTATGTTCAGATTTGCAGAAATATTCCATAGCTTCAAAAGCTTCCAATTTTGTAAGAATTCCAAAAATATGAGAGAAACCCTAAAAGGCAAAACTACTTCGATGCACACAGTTTTTCTGCTTCCACACAATATTCTTATTAACAATCCGTTTTTCTGCCAACAAATTATCCCCCATGAAATGCTTTTTATCCAGGAGGCAAATCCCCCCTCCCCAGCTCGTGCTCTCTCTCACACATACACACACGCATCCTCTTATGTTCTGCTGCTGAACAGAGAATCTGGATACAACCAACCACAAGGTCATGTGCAACTGTTTTAGGTTTTCCTTCTTAACTGATTCATTATGGAAAGAAAAATGAAATGGCTGCAACAAAATGGGATTCTTAGATAGGATTACTGATGTCTGGACTCTTCATAAAATTATGTGACTAAGGCAAGAAAATTAGATAACAAAAGCAATGCAATGTAGCGGCTTTGAACTTAGTAGACCGAGAAGATTGATGTTCAAATCCTACTTAAGCTTGCCTTAAGCTTTCCAAGGAAAAGAAGAATATAAATGCAGAAACAGCAACAACAGAACCACTACATCACCCATGGCATCTAGATATAGGTCAAAATTGGCAGATGGAGAGTTGTTATGCAAGCCCCACCTCTTTAGGATGTTCTGTAACATTCAAATTCACAGCCGTGTCTGCCATACTTCCGAAATGGATTCCCCTGCCAAGACAGGGTACCACAAAAACATTGAAGCATCCTTTCTATAACAATGCAATTTACCTGCAAACTCTATCACATCCTTATCATGCTGTAGTTACCTCAGTAGTAGAGAAGGGATTCTTCTATCTCCTTTTATTTTTTCGGATCTTCCTTCTCTTCCGTTCATTAACTAAAAAGATTAATTTTACTACTATAGCTTGAATCTCCTGTTGTTGTTTGTTTCTGCTACCGACTAACCCAAATTGCTGCTGCACTAACTGAATGGAGAGGGGCAAACCCAATTAGGAAATCTAAATAAGTAATAGAGAAACAAACAAAGTAGATGGCACCACTACAAAAATAATTTGTTGGACAACTTGCTCAAATTGAAGTGCCCCATCATATAGTACAATATAGTATCTAGGCCTCATAACAGGAGTTGTAAAATATTCTCTCATTTAAGAGTCCTGTAAGGCTGATGTAATCAGGGGAAGCCGGATAGCTCAAGGCATAGAAAGGCTTGCCTGATATGCTGGAGAGTACCAGTTCAAACCCCAGTAGAAGGAGTATGGCCAGCTGAAGAGGGCTAATAAGCCCGAAATGGATTCATCCTGGTCTCTTATTTATGAATCAGCCCTTAAAATCCTAACACACACACACACACACACACACACACACACACATATGTTTTCTGAGGTTTTTGCGGGTGTTTGTATGTAGGTCTTTGGTTGTTTGGGTTTTCTCCCATGTAGAATTGGAAACATCATGAAGATACTTCCAATTCTACGCGGGAGAAAACCCGAACAACCAAAGACATACATACATACATACATACATACATACATACATACATACATACATACATACATACAGGCATTGCTGGCTTCGGGTGTTTTCCCGTGTATATAGCATGGAAATGTTATTGCAACGTTTCAACAAGATCTCACTTGTCATCCTCAGGCTTCGGAAGATCTCACTTGTCATCCTCAGGCTACCGAAGCCTGAGGATGACAAGTGAGATCTTGTCGAAACATTGCAATAACATTTCCATGCTACATACATGGGAAAATACCCGAAGCCAGCAATGCCAGCATACCTACACCCGTGAAAAACTACGAAAGCATGTGTGTGTATGTATGTATGTATGTATGTATGTATGTATGTATGTATGTATGTATGTTACGTTTTTGAGCTGATCAATAAATAAGTCAGGGAGACTAGGATAGTATATATATATATAATGCCTATCTTTAGGAAGAATATAAAGCAAGAGAAAACATTTTAGCACAAAGCAGATTGCGTGTTCTTTGGCTATAATTAGTATTTTATTTTTAAATACTGAAATATCATCATAAGTTATCAATCTGTTTATCTGAACTAGGCTATTTCATGCAACCACTGAAGAGCCATAAAGGTGGGGAAAGAAACCAGACTATCATCAGTATAATGACTGTTACTGTGATTGCTATTATTCATGTTGAAACTCTAATGTAAACACTACTAATAGTTCTAATCTTAGTATAATGCACTTTAGTAGACTCCACTGAAAAGTCTGGTAACTAAAATCAGCATCTCTATCTGTGTAATAGATGGAGGAGAGGTTGGAATCTACATTTAAAAATGACTTGCTTCTTTAAGTTATAAGCAACATGAAGCAGATTCACATGTTGGGTATAAAACATACCAAGACTTCAAAACAGGAATCCAACACCGATCTCTTTATGTCAGTGTTGTTACTTCATACCAATCCCTCTGTTCTCAAATCTTCTTTTTCTCTACCTCGGCTGCTAATATCCAAGTGCAATACACCCCATCAATTTACCCAATTTACCCATTCACACCAAGACCTTTATTTTTCTTTCTTTAGTTGCCATTGATGTTCCAGTATGACAGTTATGATGGACTCCCCAAAAGCTAGTTACGAAGTTCCGATGTGTGCACCACTCATAGTCATGTGACTGCATTTTTGACACTTGGCCATTGGCCCATATTTATGGCCATTTGCAATGTCCCACAATCACATGACCACAATTTATATTTTTTGCTGCAAACCAGCATTTACTTAGGTTAATGACTGCCAGAGAAAAGGTCATAAAATTGAGTGTGGTTGCATAGTGATCTAATTTACAACTGTCATAGCTTATGATCAAAATTGCAGGCTCAAATACAGTCAAAAGTCAAGGATTACTTGTAAAAATGAAGACACCTTTGACAGCTGATGTTTATCTGGACAATCACATACCTTTCTTAACAATACAGAAGTGGCTTGCTACTGCCATTTTTCAAGTTATCTTTTCTATTTTCCTAGTTTAGAACACATTCCTAAATTGCTCATATCCAACTCTTTACAAGATCCAATTCAGATTTCTTCGGGTTAACCAAGATCAGTTAAGTACTGTCAGCTTTGAACCAACAGCCTATACAGGTAGTCCTCGACTCACAACAGTTCATTTAATACTGTTCGAAGTTACAACGGCACTGAAGAAAGGGGCCTATGAACATTTTTCACACTTACAACCACCGCAACATCCTCATGGTCACATACTCAAACTTCAAATGCTCGGCAACTGACTCATATTTATGACAGTTGCAGTGTCCAGGGGGTCATGGGATCATCTTTTTGTGACTTCTGAAATGCAAAGTCAATAGGGAAGCCATATTCACTTAACAACTGTGTCACTAACTTAATAACTGCAGTGGTTCACTTAACAACTGGGCGAAGAAAGGTTGTCAAACGGAGCAAAACTCACTTAACAACTGACTCACTTAGCAATAGACATTTTGGCCTCAATAGTGGTCATAAGACTACCTATGGACTTATAAGGACTACTTGTATTTTTCTGGGCTCAGAATGGTTCAACTGACATGACCCAGCTCCATTTACTTCTATAAGCACCAGTAGGATACAACTGATGCAACTCCTACTCAAGTCTCAGTCCAATTAATCTTTTTTCAAAGGATCGGGACCTAGCTATCTGCGGGATCGGATTCTGCCCCATACATCCTCCCGGCCAATTCGCTCCCACAGAGAGGGACTGCTCCGGGTGCCGTCCACTAGACTTTGTCAGCGGGCGACGCCCAGGGGAAGGGCCTTCTCTGTGGCGGGCCCAGCCCTCTGGAACGACCTTCCCCCCGACATTAGAACAACTATGGACCTCCGCTCCTTCCGTCAGAAATTAAAAACTCACTTTTTCTGCTTGGCCGGCCTAGGTTAGTCTCTGCCCAGGGATTAGGGATTGTTAATTTTAAATGGGAATTTTAGTGCAGGGATAGTCAAATTTAATTTGTTTTTATTGTATTTATTGTGTTCATGTATATATTTTATGCTGTTTTATTTCTCCCTGTACACCGCTCCGAGTCCCCTAGGGGAGAGGACGCGGTTATACAAATAAATATTCTATTCTATTCTATTCTATCGGTTATTCTTTTCACAAGTTACAATCTTATGTCCATAAAATTAAAAGTGCCAGATGATGAAATGGATACCAATCTGTAGACAATAATATAATTAACCTTTTAGTATTTAACAGATTACAAGATCTCTTGGTGTGATTGCTGCAAAAGACTAACAAAGCAACCTACCTGGAATAATAAGTAACATTTATTTTAAAGCAGATTTGCATTACAACACATGTGGCAAATATCAGGGCTCATTGGAGGGAGGAGAAGGTAGGCTTTAGAAAGTTATCTGACATTTGCACTGCGCCACAGTTTTTTGTAAACAAATGTCACCCCATTCTGCACTGTCAGAATGAAATATAGCATCTACAGGCCCATTTTGAATTTCAAAAGAAATATGTTGTAGCAAGCTTAATAAATATGTTAAAAGGTTTGTGCACGTGTGTGAGTGGACCGATGTCTTATAAAACCTATGCTACCCAAATGCAAACAAAGTCAGCTACGGTAGACACAATGGAATCATCCAGGGATGCAAATGACCAATATTAGTATAAATAGGGTACCATAAAGCAGGGGTCCCCAACCCCCGGTCTGTGGACCGGTGCCGGTCCGTGGCTTGATAGGAACCGGGCCGCAGTGAGCGGTGCAACTCTTAGAAAGGACTGGAGAGGAGGAGGAGGGGGCAGCCCCCTGGGCAGAGTGCGTGCTGGGGGCGGGAGAGCGCAGGCACAGCTGCTCATGCCATTGGGGGCCCGAGTGGGGTGAGTAAGCTGACTCACCCCCCTGCATGCATGCGCCGCCTGTTCCCCCTCCCCCTACGCCGGCCGAGCCATGGCCACCGGTCAGTGGAATTTTTTTAACATGAAACCGGTCCCTGGTGCCAAAAAGGTTGGGGACCCCTGCCATAAAGGATGTGTGGAAACCAGTAACTTATAATAGCTGCTAAACTTATTGTTACTTATTTAACCAAGAACCTTTGAGTTATGAATATCACTAAATGAGTTTTCACTGAAATATTTTCAAAGCTTCATATTAATTCTAGCTTATCCATATACAACCTTGCCACTGATTTTAGAGAGACCACGATCCGTTTGATATTTAAATCATTGATAGATAAGAGGTAGATTATCATGGCTTTACAGGCGTGTGGTGTTTTTTTTTTAAAGCAACCTTGGAAAACATTATATGGAGCTCAATCACATGCACATGCTTTGAAGTATGCTGTATTTCACATGTTGCATGTTGATTTGTGTAAGAAAAATAGTCCCCTAAAGCTTGCAAAGTACAAATCTTGATTAGAAATGGGAAAGGTTTTATATGATAACAGTTAAATACTTCTTGTTTCATCTTTTGGTGACTGAATTTAGAACTGAGTTAAGCAAGAGAATAAATGATCCAAGAGTTATAGTCTACACTACAGTATTTTACAGGTTTATAGGACAAATATCAAGAAACAGGTAACCAGGTGGGTCAAAGAAATCTAGAGATTTAAAGTAATTTGGAATTTTTAGGCACTGGATGACTAGATAGGTGGCTTAAACTACTAATTCCAATTAACTGTCTGGTTAATCAAATTATCTACAGGCAGTTCTTGTTTAGTGACCATAATTATAACCAGCAACTGAAGTGGTCACTAGGTGAAACTGAGACTGTGCTGACAATCTTATTCAGCTCTCCTTTGCTTTATAGACCTTCAAAGGTTGTAAATAGGAACCCAGGCCACCAAGTTACTTTTTCATCACCATTATAGCTGCAAATGATTGCTGTCTGAGGCAGTTCTTAAATGAGGATTGTCTGTATTTATACCAATTTCACCCTGGTGCTGATAATAGAAAGCACATGACTCTGGGACAATGCAACCGTCATAAATATGAGCGACCATGGGGATGCTGCAGTGTGTGAAAAATGATCAAAGCCACTTTTTTCAGAGTTTTTCAGTCAAATGGTCACTAAATGGATGGTTTAAGTTGAGGACTACCTGTATTTAATTTAAAGAAGTACTGAAACTGAGCTTGCCTCATCAGCTTCTTGATAAGCAAAATCATGCTTCTACAAAAGCTTGCAGGTGAGTTTGCTAGTTATTTTTTATTTTCTCTCTCTCTCTCTCTCTCTCTCTCTCCCTCGGTAGGAATCAGAATTCATCCAGCACGGGCAGAACTGAATTTGCTGAGATTTTGTATAAAGCTAATTGTAAAGGCAAAATAGCCTGTAATTTTGTGTCTTTGGGCTTGTCAATCAGAGAAATAAATTAGAATTATCACAGAGTGAGATACTTGCTGTACAGAGATTTAAGAATAATGTTTCGAATGTGGCCAGGAAATATATCTGATAAATATAACAATATAACAAAAAACAAATATGTTACAATATAATATGCTGCACTGATTCTAATTATCACTGATTTATGTGTTGAATCATTGATTTATGTGTATGTGCACAGAGGAGATCCAGCTGTTAGACTTCTTTCAGACACAAAGACACACTAAGTTAGGTTGGATCAGTCTCTCTCTCTCTCTCTCTCTCTCTCTCTCTCTCTCTCTCTCTCTCTCTCTCTCTGTCTCTCTTTCTCTCCCCTCCCTCTCAGCCCAAACTATTTCACTGGGCTGTTGTTGTAAGGAAAAATAGAAAGAAGATACGTTCCTTTGATCTCCTAACTGAAAGGCAGGGTATGAATCTAAGAGTATACTATATATCCACACATGTGCACACACTGAATTAGATTAATACATTTATATTTGGCTGTGTCTCAGGTGTTGAAAGCAATGCCCTTCCACTTATATTACTTTTCAATATAAATAATAATCAATGGGATTAAAATACTCAGTCAGGTCTCACTCTCAATACCCCCTGAGCATAGGTACCTGTTGTATGAGCAAGGGGACAGCTCACATCAAACAGCCTTGAAAAAAAACCCCAATTGTTCATTTCTGCAAATTTCATTCCGTACCAAGGTTGAATTTTTATACAACACTGTCAAGTCAAAGATACCTTGCAGCTATCCTAATTGAACTGACTCATGCATGGCCTGTCCATCAAAACATGTGCTTTGCTATGAAGAATCAGAGAGCTTTAATGATTTATTTATTTCATGACATCTGGTAGTTTAGCAGGACAGTCAAATGCCATGCTTTAAAATGATTTTTTCTTTAATTATTTAAACCTTTAGAAGTTTTTTTTTAAGTGATATACAGGATGAATTAAAAGGGTGAAATACTCACTGGATCAGAATCCAAGCTAATCATTATTATTACCATAATTCCTTCAAGAAAAATGTGAAAAGGAGCCAAGATAATATTGCATTTATCAACACTTACAGCTATCTAAGCATCTATCTTTTCTTTCTATATAAAGTACTACATCTCTGAATATTTTTCAACCTCATCAGTGTTCAAGCTATATATATGTTATGATCATAGTTAGAATCAAGGAGCAGACTACCGACAGGCAAATTGATCTCATTACATACAGAGGTGGTGCCTGGTTGAATACAAGCCTCCATCATGCTGTTTACATAAGGACTATATCCCAGAGATGGGTTTCTCCAAGTTCAGCCCAGATCGGCTGAACCAGTAGCAGTGGCAGCAGGAGGCTCCACCCATCTGCCTGGATGCTTCTGTGCATGGGCAGAAGCGTCGCATGCTTGAGCGCATGCACGAGTGAGTGGATGTACGAGCGAACCAGTAGCACCAGGATTTGAAACCCACTTCTGCTATACCCCCATTTTGAAACTTAAAATTCAAAATTCATAGGTTTATTACAACATCTAATGAGGGGTTCTTAAGAACTGCCTGTTAAGAAGTATTTCGTAATAAAGAGGTTGCAGGTCTTTTGTAAGTTTACATAATATAGAAGTCTTTTGGCCAGATGTTTTGGCCATTTTCAGGCTGTTTTTGTCCCAGAAAATGGTCTGGTTTTTTGGCTGTTTTGGGGGCCATTTTTCAGCCGTTTTCTGGCACTCCAGCGCCTGCGAAGACCAGCCGAGCAACCAGAAGAGCAGCTTCTGTAATTGACATTACGTGTGTGGCTGTTCCCACAGAGATGGCTCTGTGTGCCACCTCTGGCACAGGTGCCATATAGGTTCGCCATCATGGCTCTAGTACAGCGCTAAAGAAAAGAGAAGTTGGCGTGAGAGTTATTTGGGCACTCCCCCCCTCCACTTTTCTCACACAGCATATATTTTTAAGAAAAGGGAAGAAAGGAAAAAGAAATATCAACTGTAAAAGGTAATTCCTGGTAGCTGGGATTATTTGAGGAAGCAGCTTCACAAGTGGTTCGGTAAATGATGCATAACAAGAATATGAAAACACAGTTTGGCATGTTCTCAAAATTCTTGTACATTCTGGCTCCAGGGAGAGGGAAAGCACTTACTTCTTAATGCTTTTTAAAAATACACGCTGTAGTTATGCTATATTACCACCTGACTAACCAGTTTTCTTTAGCTCAAGTGTTAATGCTTCTCAGTGGGCTATTCAAATGTGCATAACTTAAATAAATACATGCAAATAAATAATGGACTTTTTTCCAGACTCTGGAAGAAGCATCTACTCTTATCATCTTATCAATGAAGGAGAAAGCTCTAAGTAGTTTCAGCTGTTAGGAAAATAAAGAATGGTAAGTTTTAAAAAAATTAAGAGCAATTTTTTGTGACAAAGCATTTTGTTATAAAATATGCATGTGAAATTTTCCATTTTTAACTATGAGGTATATAAAAAATTAAATATACATGGTCTTAATGCATTTTAAAGAAAAAAGAAAATGTCGGAACAGCATGGAAACTAGCTAGTAACAACAGATGGTTTGTAGACAACACTGAGCCAGAAGATTTTAGCTAAAAGGCATGCATTTCCATAGCACAGTCTGTGACAGCATCAATATTATTGTTCTTTAGTATTGTGTCACAATGCATTTATAGGAACATTACTGCAAGAAACTAATTTGTTCTTTTTTTTCCCCAGCAGTAATACTTGTCAATGAAGCAACTACATTACAGGGATTTAATATGATGATAGGATTAGTCATTCCACAGGCCTTCTGAATTCAGTTTAAAACAACTGAGATATAGTCAGATGGCTGTGCCTATTTTCAGACCAATTGGGCATCAGGATGCTATGAACATAGGAATACTTACATATTTCCAAGGCTATAGAAGTCTCAGAGAGTCATCAGCCAATCAGGTTTTGCCCTTTCAATATCGACAATTGTCAATCAATGAATGTCCACTTGCTGGTGATTACTGAGTACCTCATCCCACAATTTTAATCCCTGGTCCAAAGATATATCGGCCTTCTAAGAAAGAACAACACCACAGTAAATGCTCCTCATGGTCAATACCACTGAAAAGTTAAAGACAACTTCCATTGAGAAGCCTCAACAAGGGTTATCCCTCAAAGCAACTATGTCATTTTCATCTGAGGTCCAGGCCTAAACTTTAACTGAAAGGTATCCAGATAATCCATTAGGGCACTTTGAAACTGAAATTCCAAAACGTCTTTAAAACCTTTCCAAAAAAGGAAGATATAAGATAAAATAGTAAAGTTTCATTATAGATAGACCCAAAAAGGATTCTTGATAAGATATACTGCCACTTCATCGAATACTTCTGGTATAACACTCTTCTTCCAAAAAAAATCATTGGCCACTTTTCTGAATCCAGCTGTTTAGTTCCCCAGCTGCCCACGTTAGCCAGGAAGGATATGGAACTAAGTCATTAATAATGGACATCACATTATGAGAGTTCATAAGCTGAAATAAATCCATCCCACAGTACAAAACAGTAACCACTTCAAATCTGACCTGTGAAGAGGTAAGATTCCAATCGATTTGACTTTATCAGCAATGATGTATCCTAGCATTCTGCTGGTCTGTTCCTCCCACAAATGAATGGGTTATCTTAAACAAGAATGCTGGAAGATAACTCCCTCATAAGTGGAGAAATACTGAAAGTTTGCTGTCCTTATTAACAGGCTCAAACATATTCCTTCTCTTACCTAATAATTAGTCAAGTTTACTTTTCACCTTCATCCACCAGTATTCCAGGTCTTAGTTTTGTTGTTTCATCTCAGTAACCTAAGAAGCACGCCAAGATTGGCCAAGGTTACACAGGAGCAAACGTTAACTGCTCTGATACCTCCAATCACTTGCCAAATTGTTCAACACAGCTGCTGTCCTGGAACAATTATCTTAATCAGTCTGCCCATCCTGCAGAGGACTTGGGTGGTGGGAAAAAAAATCATACTGACCAGAAAATGACCTGATTATGGCAAAGGACCCAGAACAATGTCTTTAATTATCAGATTACATAACAATTGCTCTGAGACAAAGACAAGACCTAACACAGATCCATCTATGTAGGTTCAGCCCAAGATTACTTGTGACTGGTCCACAGTTATCAAAGACAGGAATTACTAAGATGTTCCAGACCACAAATGCAGGACAGGAAGACTGAAATTCCCTAGCACCAACAGTGGAGGGAAGTCCAGCAAGAAAGCCTAAGAATATAGAAAAGGCTTCTAAGTATTGGTATTCACATGTCCATAGAGCCAATTTCATCCACTGGCATTAACAGCTCATTAGCACTGTAGCACAGCAAATGCAGCTAAGATGACTCTCAAGATCATTGCCACTTCCCTTCCCTGACTTCAACATTGCAGCCATTATGGATCTAAAACCCAGAAAGCCAAAAAATCTTCTTGATAATGATTTTTTGGAAAATTCCTATCATTCGTCTTCCTTCCTTCCATCCATCCATCCTTCCCTCCCTCCCTTCTTCTTTCCTATACTTCCTCATGAGAATTTACCAATTTCCATATTGTTGGCATTTATAAATGGAATTATTTCAGAGTGTTTTTGATATGAAGTATTGCCATTAATTTTATTATTTTTCTGTAATTATTTATAAGTTAATGACTGACTACTTATAATTCATTTATTTTTATCTGTGCATTATCAGTGTTTTATAACACTGCTTTGATTTTTATTTATGATTTTTATCTATAATTTTTGTTCAGTATACAGTGGGAATTTTATTATACTGTCTATAGATGTACAGTGGTACCTCGGTTCACGAACTTAATTCGTGAACTGACTCTGGTCGTGAACCGAATTGGTCGCGAACCGAGGCACAGTTTCCCATAGGGTTTAATGTAAATCCGGTTAATCCGTTCTGATCTTTTTTTGGGGAGGTTTTAATTCTTGAACTGACTCTGGTCGCGAACCAAATTGGTTGTGACCCGAGTCGGAGTTCGTGAACCGAGGCGGAGTTCGTGAACAGAAGCGGAGTTTGTGAACCGGAGCATATTTTTATGAACATTTCTGTTCGTGAACCGAAGCGGAGTTTGTGAACCGGAGCATATTTTTATGAACTTTTCTGTTCGTGAACCGAGTTGTTCGTGAACAGAGGCGTTCGTGAACCGAGGTACCACTGTATTGTATTATAAGCCACCAAGAACTTCCTTGATCATGACAGGCATACAATGAATGATGAATGAGTGAATGAATGAACGAACTATTTTTATTACTTAAGATCGTAAGAAATTGAGACCTTCGTTGCGCTTTCTGTCTCTACATATATGCATGCATGCCTGTGCGCGCACACACACATATAGAGAATTACAACAGTTTCATGTCTTCTTTGCTTCTTGACACTGTCCTTTAAATGGCAACCTCCGTCTTTTAATTAACTCTGGTTTTAGATTCTTTCATAAGTGATCAGAAAAAGAATTAAATATGCAGTACCAATAAGCAGAATTTCTATCGTTAAGTGAAATTTTAATTTATCAGATGTTAAGCTAATATTTAATTAGAGTCTTTGCTTTATGTACCTTCAGTAGAACAAAAAAAATTATATAGTCTTGCCTTCCAACAGGTGTGATATGTATTCCTTATTCCTTATTTTAAACATCTGTTCACATAAATTTACTCAGTGTTGCAACTAGGTAATTTTAGGTACTGGACATAATTATTCTGTAGAGATGGGAGATATGGAGAGCCATGTGGTACTGCTTTAGTTGTGAAAAAACCTGCTAATTTAAATGTACCTCTCGCTCTCACCAGCCTTTCATACTTTGTATTCATGATGTGTTAAAAATAAAACAATTTCTATGTTATACTCTAAAATCATAGCATCCCATCCTGTTAAAAGAGTGCAAACAGGGCAGTCAAACCGTCTATGATATCTATTTCAAGAGGAATTCATACAGATATTTTATGGAATTCAATAGAAATTTCATAGAGCATTGGCATGGGGGGGGGGGAGGAGTAGGATAAGTAATTTCTTTCTTTCTAATACTTCTGACCAATACTAATTGGAGTTACCCAGATGTCAAGCCATAAAAGATTTTATAGGTCAATAACAGCATCTTAAATAATATATGAAAACCAAACAGTAACTACTGCAAGACCTGCAGAATTTATGTTAAATGTGTGCACCGATGAGAGCCAGTAAGCATACACAAGCTATTGTGTTTTGGCCAGTTGCAGTGTTCAAGTAGTCTTTTAAGGGAAGCTCTGTGTAAAGTGCTGGGGGTCTAGTTCAGCCAGGTCCCCCTGCTCCGTCCCCCCGCTTTCCAGCCATGATTTGTACCTGTTGATCTAGCTCAACGAGTAATCAAGGAGAACCACAAATTGTGACCTTTGCAGCGCTTGTTTGTCAAGAAGCAATCCAGGTGGTAACAGAAAGAGTCCTGAGGGACAAGCAATTCCTTTTTACTAGACAATCAAATCATATCTATCTAGACCAGAGGTGTCAAACTGGCAGCCCGTAGGCTAGATGCGTCACACACAGGCCACGCCCACCAGAGCTCTGTGAAGGGGGAAAACATTGCAATACATCACGTGATGATAATGTGACATGTCAAGTTTGACACCAGTGATCTAGTCCTTTATAGTTTACAGGACCGAGAAAGGACATTAATAGCATCTTCCTTACAACCTGGGAAAGCAATGTGTAATTGGGAAAAAAACCTGTTACAGGTAATCCTTGACATAGAACAGTTCATTTACTGACCGTCTGAAGTCACAACAGCACTGAAAAAAAGTGACACTAATGGCTGTTCATACTTACAGCCGTTGCAGCATCGCAGCATCCTCATGGTCATGTGATCACAATTAGGACACTTGGCAACTGGCTCATATTTATGATGGTTGCAGTGTCATGGGGTCATGTGATCACCTTTTGTTGCCTTCTGACAAGCAAAGTCAATGGGGAAGCCAGATTCACTCAACAACCATGTTGCTAACTTAATAACTGCAGTGATTCACTTAACAACTGTGATAAGAATTATCATAAAATGAGGAACAGCAGAACAGCAAGAACCTTAACTTGGCTTAGAGTCAAGCTACAAAACTGGAGTGGTTTAAATTAAATGTGGTCAATTTTCTTTGATCAGTGTAAAACTATTCCATTGATAAATATTCTTGCCTTCCAAAGATTATTTTTGCACATCATTATCTATATATCATTTTCTCATTCCAAACTAAATTTATTGAGAACTGATTTTACATGAGTTATTATATTATATTATATTATATTATATTATATTATATTATATTATATTATATTATATTATATTATATTATATTATATTATATTATATTATATTATATTATATTATATTATATTATTATATTTATTATATTATATTAATTATATTATATTATATTATATTATATTATATTATATTATATTATATTATATTATATTATATTATATTATATTATATTATATTATATTATTATATTATATTAATTATATTATATTATATTATATTAATTATATTATATTATATTAATGTATGTATGTCAGCTCAATGGATTGTTTTGTATCCCACTTTTTAGAAATCAAACTTTTGTCTTATGTGTCGTAAGGCACAAGCACTCAGAACAGCAGTGAATTTAACTAAAGCTAGCTGTTATTTATGAAAAATATTATTTATTTATTTATTTATTTTATTAAATTTATAAACTGCGCCACTCTCCCCGAAGGGACTCGGGGCGGTGCACAGGAAATTAAAATGGTAGTATATGAACATCCTCTTTTCACAGCAAATTAATACCTTTTCAATACATAATGACAATTATCAAGGATAAGGTGGTAAGATTTCTTTCAATGCTTTTAAAAGTTACTACAGTGGATGCCTTTTTTAGTCCTTGGAAGATTGATGATTCCATTATTTGTAGGACTCAGCAATAAATCTCAGAGTTTAGGCTAAAGTGAGCACTTTCCCCTACTTTGCGTCTTCCATTACACCGTTATTCATCATGTTTAATCATTCATTTACCTCTGACTGCTACAGTGCTCAGGGAGGACCAGCAGATTATTGATTTTTGACTTTTACCCTTTAGAAGCTGGGAAAACTGGCTTTATGACTGCTTAATCAAAAGTGACATGCTATGGGTGAAATAAGGAGATGAGAAAAGAATGTTGCAAACCTTGAAAAAATGAAAGCTAAAGAACAGATTTTATTATAATGGATTAGAATTAAGAGCCTACAAAGATGATTATAGAAAACTGAAAATTAAAATAGATACCATCCATGAGACATGAAAAGATTTGCCCAGTTGAAAAATATTTCTGGGAATAAGGAAAACTATTCTGCAAATTTATATCTTTAGCTAAAAAAAAATAAGCAGTCCAAAATTTGAAACATCTAATAATTAAGTTCAACTGAATAAATGCACCTTCCCAAAACTCAAGGAACAAAACTCAATAAAACCTATTGGAAAGAAATCCAGAACACGTACAAGGAAGAATTTCTTAACAAAATCTGTGAATCTTATAATAATTGAACCTACAAAATTGTGGTATTGATTACTAACTTGCATTATTTTAAAAGATATAGAATCCATTTTTGAGAGCAAGTCATTCTACTTCAAAGATTTGTGGAATAAACATGATTCAAAATATCAGTTACAGAGGAACAATGCTATGTGTGCGTGTGTACAGGCACACATATACATACACACACACTCACTTCTCAACTTCCAGTATTTCTGTTGTTAAGTTCTGCTCTATTTTACCACTTTTCTTGGCACAACATTGTAGTTGATTAGTAATCCGGTTGTTAAAAGTGAAATCTGGCTTCCCCATTCACTTTGCTTGTCAAAAGGTTGCAAAAAGTGACCACAGGACCTTGGGACACAAGGTCATAAGTATGAACCAGTTGCCAAGCATCTGAATTTTGATCACATGATCAAAGGGATGCTACAGATGTTGTAACTGTGAAAAATGGTTGTAAGTCACTTTTTTCAGTGCCATTGTAACTTTGAACAGTAACTAAAAGAACTGTTATAACATACAGTATATACATATACACATACACATAAAGATATATCTGTTTCTGAGAACATCAGAGGCATTTGACTGGCCACTGTGAGAAGTACTATGCTGGATTATAAAGGGATGATCGGCAGGACTATTCTTAGTCATCTCTGAAGATTATTTTTCTAGATAACCAAAAGTCAGTAAGCATTTATGCCTGTTCCCATTAGCTATCTAAACGTCATTTTCAATGTACGTAGTCATTGGAAATATAGTTATATATATTTATTTCCCAGGAATAAAATGAGTGGTGATACAGCTTTGTGATGTTCCAGTAATATATTATGAATGTAATTAGACTGCACAGGAGCAGTTTATGTGCATAACATCGTCATGTGAACACACTGGCTGGGAGTTGAAATCGAACACAGGAGAAAGATAATAGGCTGGAAAATACAGTCTAATATTGTTTTTGAGTCAATATTTGTTCTATACTCTCTAAATCATGAGTGTCAAACTTGCCATGTCACGTGACGTTTCATGATGTTTTCCCCATTTGCAGAGCTGGGGTGGGTGTGGCCTGTGTGATGCATACGGCCAAAGGCCGGGGTGGGGGGGTGGCGGTCATTGTGAGGGAGGATCTGGCTCCGAAAGAGACCTCTGTGCCGCAGATAGCTGGCTGTGAAGCCTTCGGTATGAAATGGGGCCTTGGGAGGCAGTTGGGCTTGCTGATTATGTACCTGGCTCCTCGCTACGTCTCAGCAGCCCTGCCCGAGCTCCTCGAGGTGATAGCTGAGATGGCAGCTGAGACCCCCAGGCTATTAGTCATGGGGGACTTTAATCTGCCATTGGTAGGTGAAACCTCTGAGATAGCTCGGGAGTTCATGGCCTCCATGACGGCCATGGACCTGACCCAAGTAATTCATGGCCCCACTCACACTGGGGGCCACACGCTGGATCTTGTTTTTATCTCCGGCCAGTGGAGGAGTGATCTGGGATTAGGGGATTTAACGGTTACCCCCCTGTCATGGACAGATCACTCTCTCCTTCGACTAGACTTTCCAACCGCTTCACCCCACCGCGGGGAGGCGGAACCGGAAATTCCACAATGCTTCCGCCCCAGGCTCCTGATGGACCCAGAGAGGTTCCAGAAGGAGCTTGGGCCAATACCGGGGACCCTGACCCATGACTCGACTGAGGACCTGGTGGCTGCCTGGAATAATGCGGCCACCGGGGCCCTGGACTGGGTCACGCCCTTGCGGCCTCTCATGTGGCGCCAAACTACCTTGGCTCCTTGGTTCTCCAAGGAGCTGAGGGCATTGAAGCGCCGCAAGAGATGCCTGGAGAGCATTTGGAGATCCACTCGTGCCGAATCGGACCGAACACGTGCTAGGTCCCACTTGAGGACCTACCTTGTGGCGATAGCTTATATCACCTAGCCCACAGTCTGCAGTTAAATTGTTATAAATTGGTTTTAGGGATATTGTTTTAATGTATTTTAATTTTTAGCACAGGGATATTAATTTAATTTGGTTTTATATTTTGTATATTGTTGTTTTTATATGTTTTTTAAATTGCCTGTGCACCGCCCCGAGTCCCTTTTGGGAAAGGGTGCGGTATATAAATCAAATAAACTATAAACTATAAATTATAACGATAAGAGCGGCGAAACGCAATTATCTCGCTGCTCTTATCGCATCCACAGATAACCGCCCTGCTGCCCTGTTTAGAGGGATCTGCTCCCTTCTCCAACAGGGGCCGCGGGAAGCTCCTTTGCAGGGTCGTGCAGAGGAGATTGGACATTATCTGCAGGATAAAGTCGCTCAGATCCGGAGCGAGTTGGTCTCCAGCAAGGTTAGTCCGGGCGAGCAATCGGAGGCAGATCTTGAGACCGTTTTGTGGGAAGAATTTGACTTTGTGACTCCAGATAACATGGACAGGTTGTTGGGGCGACTGAATGCTACCACATGTTTATTGGACCCATGTCCCTCCTGGCTTGTACTGGCCTCCCGGGAGGTCACACGAGGCTGGCTCCAGGAAATAGTGAACGCCTCTTTGAGTGAGGGGTTTCTTCCAGCCATCTTGAAAGAGGCGGTGGTGAGACCCCTCCTCAAGAAGCCTTCCCTGGACCCAACATTGTTGGTTAATTACTGTCCGGTCTCCAACCTTAGCTTTCTTGCTAAGGTTGTAGAGAGTGAAGTAGCTCAACAGTTCCCCCGACACCTGAAGGAAACAGTCTATCTAGACCCGCGCCAGTCCGGCTTCCGCCCCGGGCACAGCACGGAGACAGCATTGGTCGCGTTGGTAGATGATCTCTGGAGGGCCCGGGACAGGGGCTGTTCCTCTGTCCTGGTCCTATTAGACCTCTCAGCGGCTTTCGATACCATCGACCATGGTATCCTATTGCACCGGCTGGAGGGTTTGGGATTGGGAGGCACTGTACTGCAGTGGTCCTCTTCCTACCTCTCTGACCGGTCACAGGAGTGTTGACAGGAGGGCAGAGATCGACCTTGAGGCCTCTCGTATGCTGGGTACCTCAGGGGTTGGTCCTCTCGCCCCTCCTGTTTAACATCTATATGAAGCCGCTGGGTGAGATCATCCATGGCTTTGGGGTAGAATACCATCAGTACGCTGATGATACTCAGCTGTACATTTCTACCCCTGGCCACCCCAACGATGCCGTGGAAGTGATGTCTCGGTGTCTGGAGGCCGTGCGGATCTGGATGGGGAGGAACAAACTCAGACTCAACCCGTCCAAGACCGAGTGGCTGTGGTTTCCGGCATCTCGATATAGCCAGTTAACTTCATCGCTGGCTATCGGGGGCGAGTCATTAGCCCCCGCGGAAAGGGCTCGCAACTTGGGCGTCCTCCTGGATTCGTGGCTGTCCTTGGACGACCATGTGACGGCCATGGCCAGGGGGGCTTTTTATCAGGTTCACCTGATACACCAGTTGCGCCCCTTTCTAGATTGGGATGCCCTACGCACGGTCACCCAAGCCCTCGTTACCTCCCGCCTGGACTACTGTAATGCTCTCTACATGGGGCTCCCCTTGAGGTGCACCCGGAGACTCCAGCTGGTGCAGAATGCGGCCGCGCGGGAGATTTTGGGAGTCTCACGGTACTCCCATGTAACACCTCTTCTGCGCAAGCTGCACTGGCTGCCTGTGGTCTTCCGGGTGCGCTTCAAGGTGTTAGTAACCATCTTTAAAGCGCTCCATGGCACGGGTCCTGGTTATTTGCGAGACCACCTCTTGCCACATACCTCCCTTCGACCTGTGCGCTCCCACAGAGTGGGCCTCCTCAGGGTGCCGTCATCCAGTCAATGCCGGCTGGCAACTCCCAGGGGAAGGGCCTTCTCTGTGGCGGGCCCGGCCCTCTGGAATGACCTGCCCCCCGATATCCGTACCATCACAGACCTACGCCTCTTCCGTCGGATGTTAAAAGCACATTTTTTCCATTTGGCCGGCCTGACATAGGCTAAGGGTATAATTTTAATTTTTTGATATTTAATTATTTTAAGTTTCAAATTATTTAAATCATTTTAGCACAGAGCTAATAATTTAATGCTGTTTTATATTTTGTATGTGTTGTGGATTTTTATCTTTCTCTGCACCGCCCTGAGTCCCACCAGGGAGAATAGGGCGGTATATAAATCGAAAAAAAAACAAATAAATAAATAAATAATTGTGATTTTTTTTTTCCTTCCTGAAAATCCTGAATATAAACTCCATTTTCAGGAAAAAAAAGACAGGTGGCCATATAAATGTACCCAATAGTTAAATGTATATATTCTAGCTAATAATACATATATGGACTAGTGCAATGCCTATAGTTATATTGTAACATTCTTTAGACAAGCTTTAATTTTACAGAGAGAAACTTTACCTGATCTTCTATAGATCTTTTAAGTTTAAAGTACACTGTAAAAAAACCGGTAGTAGAAAAATTACACTAGATAGAGCAAAATGAAAAAAAAGGATTGAAGTAATAAGCCTTCAATGATGCTGTTAACAATCAGGTGTTCAGAGCCCAAAGTAATCACCTGTCAAATGGTTGTTTATGCCAGAACTAGTCTAAAGGAGGAAATTCATGTTATTTGCCCTGGCCTACCCTGATGTCTCCTTCTAGAGATTAAAGCCAGACATTTTGGCAGAATCCGCCTGCAAATTATATAGCAGAAGAAAATATTTTTGACACGATTCCCATATTCAAGAGCAAAGTAAGTTAGAAGAAGGTATGTCAGCCTCTGTGAGAGTGAAAATTTGGCTCTATAATAAAAAGATAAAAGTGCTTAGGAAATAATGCTGTTCAGAAGATTTTTTAGGTTACCGAGCAACAAGATAATAAACACACAACATGTCAATTCATATTTATACAGTAAGAATTTCTGCTAATTTATTACAAATCTGCAACAATAATATGACTTAGGTATGATACAGCCAGCTGATGGAAATGGCAAAATCCCCAGGGCAGATGGGCAATGCCATTTCAGGCTGAAATTGAAAAGCATCTTTTTAAAAACACTTTTCTTAATCTTACAAACATCAAAGACTCCAAAGTCTGCTCGTAGCACTTTAGAAAAATGAAATTCACAAATAGAAATATTACAGATAGAACACAAACTGAATTAAAACTCCAAACTGAAAACAACAATAATTTAAAGCCCAGAAAATAACACCCCAACAAAGCAAAAACCAAAATATGAAAGCTTTAATGATTTGATTTACAGGCAGCTCTTGACCATGTCTTACTTTTTACAAGAAACCAGAAGCAGAGTTACTATTAAAAATGACTGTTTTGCACCTACTATTCTGATGGCCCTTGTTTCTGGGCAGCAACAGGTTTCCTGAGGTCTAAACCTGGTTTGCATGTATTAGTTCACAAAACCTGATTTTAAACAGTTTAGAATAGGGACATCCAACCTTAGTAACTTTAAGACTTGTGGACTTACTCCCATGTTGGCTGGGGAATTCTGGGAATTGAACTCCACAAATATTAAAGTTGTTAAGATTGGACATGCCTGGTTCAGAACATTAAATATCAGAATTGAAAATGTACTAAAAACTATGCCTGAATTTTCATAGGTCAATTATCCAGCAAATAATGAGGAGCCCTTATCCACTGTTTACCCATCCCTATTCTAACATTGACTTACAATACAATACAATAGCAGAGTTGGAAGGGACCTTGGAGGTCATCTAGTCCAAATCCCTGCCTAGGCAGGAAGCCCTATACCGTTTCAGACAAATGGCTATCCAACATCTTCTTGAAGACTTGCAGTGTTGGGGCATTCACAACTTCTGGAGACAAGCTGTTCCACTGATTCATTGTTCTAACTGTCAGGAAATTTCTCCTCAGTTCTAAGTTGCTTCCCTCCTTGATTAGTTTCCACCCATTGCTTCTTGTTCTGCCCTCAGGTGCCTTGGAGAATAGTTTGACTCCCTCTTCTTTGTAGCAACCCCTGAGATATTGGAACACTGCTATCATGTCTCCTCTAGTCCTTCTTTTTACTAAACTAGACCTACACAGTTCCTGCAACCGTTCTTCATATGTTTTAGTCTCCAGTCCCCTAATCATCTTTGTTGCTCTTCTCTGCACTCTATCTGGAGTCTCCACATCTTTTCTACATTGTGGCGACCAAAACTGGATGCCGTATTCCAAGTGTGGCCTTACATGCAAATCACTTTGGACATATGTTCAGAATTTCCACATCAGTCTTAGAAGTAACATATTAAGTCACCAATACTGATAGTTAATAGAACAAGGGAGATGTATTAATGTCCACCAATAGGAATAAAAGCTCTTCCTTGTGGGTTTATTTCACAAGAAAGGCATCATAATGCTGTGATTCCAAATTCCATCCAGTAGTGAAGAATACAAGTTAGAAGAATAGAATGTTCTTGCACAGTAAAATTCTGTGCTCCTAATTGGGATACGTAGCTAATAAATAAGTACTCAGGGCAAGGCTAGTTAATAAAGCCTATAGTTTCTTCACATGAGTGGTCAAGACATAAGTTGATTTAAAATTTATTAAAACGTATTGTTAAATGCAAAAGAGACTATTCTTCAAACACTAAATTAATGTTACATATTCATATGCAATTCATGAATAGTTGATTGCAATTGCAACCTGAGTATGAAATCAGTAATGTGAAGTAGCTGCAAACTACAATTAAAATATAAGACTGACATTAAGAGAAGTGTGATTTACAGATTTCTAGTAATACAAATTTTGTTTTACTCATTTTAGTCAGACTGTACTTCAAATGCTTTGTCATATTCTGTGTCCTGTATTTTAAGAAGAGTTTGGAAACTAGAGTAGTGGCACTACCAATCAGTAAATAGGGGAGGAGAGGTCTAGCACCTCACTGCTCCTGAATGGGATCCCAAAGCATGCCAAAAGACCAGGGAAGCATCAACAGGTTGATGATATCAAACACAGGTATTTGCCCCAAGCTGAACAGAAGAAACTATGGATGCTGCACCTGATACCAGTTGTTAGAACTAAGAACCAAAGTGTGGTCAAGCTGAATCCCACAAGATGAAGTGACTGTTTAGACTAGACTAGACTAGAATCAAATTCTTTATTGACCAAGTGTGATTGGACACACAAGGAATTTGTCTTTGGTGCATATGCTCTCAGTGTACATAAAAATACAAGATACATTCATCAAGAATCATAAGGTACAACACTTAATGATAGTCATAGGGTAAAAATAAGCAATCAGGAAACAATCAATATCAATATAAATCGTAAGGATACAAGCAAGTTGCAGTCCAGCAGTCATAAGTTACAGTCCAGCAGTCATAAGTTACAGTCCAGCAGTCATAAGTGGGAGGAGATGGGTGATAGAAACGATGAGAAGACTAATAGTAATAGTAATGCAGCCTTAGTGAATAGTTTGACAGTGGTGAGGGAATTATTTCTTTAGCAGAGTGATGATGCTTGGGAAAAACTGTTCTTCTGTCTAGTTGTCTTGGTGTGCAGTGACAGAAACTACCATGCTCCATGTTAACTCTAACTAGCCCAGACAAGGTTTCATGTCCTCTGAAGGAGCACTTGCATGATCTGAGGTTTCTTCTGCATTTTCAACTTCTGCTTGGCAGCAGGTGGAGGTCATGGCCAGGACAGTCTTTGTTCAGCTGCAGCTGGGTGTGCCAGATAAGGTAGGATTCCTTGGCTGAAGTCACTCATGCCTTTATCAATTCACATTTGAAATACTGCCATGTGCTATAGATGCAGCTGTTTCTAAATACTGTAATTGGTGCCAAAACGGGCAGCCTGCCTACTGATAAATGAGAGAAACTACAACAAATCATCATCTCTGTTGTATATTCCACATTAGTCATCAATAGATTTTGGATACAATTCAGAAGGCTGGGAATGGGAGATTTATGTTCAACAAGAGGTTTTCCCAAGAGGGGGAAAGAAAAAAAATATAGGGTCTGAAACTGAAAGGAAAGTTGTTTTTCACACAATCATTATGTAACAAACTCAGCCTCTTCTTCTCCAGTGTACCATCCATCCACTCATCACATTATACTGCTCATATCACCTAAGTTACTTTGAATGGTTTACAATGAAAAAGGCTGTGAGAAAAGGGTCAACAAGATTCTGCCTTGTATATCCAAATATTAGATCTAAACTGAAAATAGTTTGCTTGCTAGAATTTTTATACAGTTATTCATTTCAGCTTAATAAATCTTGATAAAGAGAACTCTATTAGAGTTATGAAAATAACACTTTTGATTACTATTAAATACTTGATACTATCTGTTTGGAATACTTCGATTTGGATTACTGCACTGTGCTAAAAGGACCCTTACCTTTTAGATTCAATGATTCTAAGCTTTATATTCCTAAATACATGAAAGGTGTCTAACAATAATTTTGGACTTATAGTTACAGTTAAAAAGAATTACCTGAAGATACTATCATTCTGCACGCTTTGTGAAATTATATTTGAATTCTGCACATTTAGAAATAAATAAATAAATTTTATTACAAATTTTAAAGAGAACATTAAAACACAAACTAATACAGAATAACAAAACAAGACAGACAAAAAAGTGCTGAAAGAAAAGGTAAAGGGCCTCCTTTCATCCTTTACACAGCACCACCCAAACCCCATATAAAGTCACACACTGTCAATCAAATATGCCCATGTCCACTGCCATTACAGTACCCCATTTATTTGACTCCCACCACTATTTCCTCATTCCAAATGAAATATCCAAATATGGGTTCATTTATATCGTCGTACTTCACCTCATCATCTTCAAGACATCCAACAATAAAATACTTGTATATCCTATTCTGATTCATTATTAGTAACATTCTCTAATAATTTTCAATTCCGTGTGTATTTTTTTCTTCTAACCACAGATAAGATAAATCCCATATCCTATAAAATTGTTTATCTTCTTTTCTAATTTCATATGTCAACTTACTCACCTGGTTACCTGCGGGACCGCCTCCTACCACATACCTCCCTTCGACCTGTCCGCTCCCACAGAGAGGGCCTCCTCAGGGTGCCGTTGGCTGGCAGCCCCCAGGGGGAGAGCCTTGTCTGTGGCAGGTCCTGCCCTCTGGAACGACCTGCCCCCCGACCTTTGCACCATCACAGACCTACTCCTCTTCCTCCGGACTTTAAAAACACATCTATTCCATGTGGTTGGCCTGGCATAGTTTTTAATTGATATAGTCCCAATTATAATAATTTCAATTGCTTTTAGTATAATTTTTAGCACAGACCCACTATATTTAATCTATTTTTAACTTGTATATTGTCCGCGGTGCTAGGGCTTCGAACCTCCGAACTGCTGACCTTTCTGATTGACAAGCTCAGTATCTTTCAAATACATACTTTGATTTTGTTAATATGAAAATTTTAAATTATGATTTAGTAGTTGGCTAAATTTTTAATGGATTGAATAATCATTCAATCCAGATTAACTGGGATAAAAATATTAAGTTATAATAAAAATGGGAAAAGGAACATTTTTTTAACCCAAACCCTATATCAGGCAAACAAAATTAGTAATTTGGTAGCAGATTCAAAACTGACAAAAATGTACTCTTTGATACAACCAATCCATTATTTTCAGCTGCAACATTTGAGGATCACTATAATGGCAAACATTATTTTAGTTAATGGGCAAAAAGACAATTATACTTTAAATCATCTCATTCTTAATCAATTATATTTTCTGAATGTACAATTGACTTGATTCATTAGCTTCCTGTGAAATTATTCAATTTTAAAAAGTCTTTGAAGTTTTAAATCTACAGTTAATTTTTATTTGCAGTTGAAAAGCTGTATTAAGTTAGATAATGATTAATTTGCAGGTAATTTAGAATAATGAGCCATAATGTCTTGTTTGAATAAATCAATGGGTTAGAACCTAAAAAAATGTTAAATTAGTATTCTGTTATCTTAAAATGAAATTGTTTTTTTAAGTACACTGGATACCCCAGAAGAGGTAGATTTTCAGCCTCTGTGTATAGAGGTATAATACATCAAAAGACACTTTGTCTTAGAAGTTTTGGACCTATTCCATGGTGATACCATTTTGGTTTAATATTCATAGGATTGTAAATAGGGTCTCGAAAAAGAAATCAAGGTCAAACAAGTGAATACTATTAGGAACAGAGGTGGCCTATGGGTTCATGGGACTTGAGAGAAGCAACTTAGAATTAAGGAGAAATTTCCTGACAGTAAGAACAATTAACCTCTGGAACAGCTTGCCTCCAGCAGTTGTGAATGCCCCAACCCTGGAAGTCTTTAAAAAGATGTTAGACAGCCATTTGTCTGAAATGGTGTAAGGTTCCTGCCCATGCAGGGGGTTGGACTAGAAGACCTACAAGGTCCCTTCCAACTCTGCTATTGTATTGTATTGATGAGAGACTCAATATAAAAAGAGCTCATCTGGGTTTCACAAAATTGTTCTTGTTAGAAGTACATTAAAGCTTATTAAATGAGAACTATAAATTGTACTGAAGTCCACTGCAAATTATTCCTTCCAAGCTGAAACTTTATATATACTTAAACTGAAAGGCGAAGAATATTTCTCAAGATAAAGCAGTCTAAGCAGGGGTGGGTTGCTACCCGTTCGGCCCGGTTCAACCAAACCGGTAGTGGTAGGGCAGCCTGTGTTAATGGAACCAGCAGTGACCCAGGCCTGCTATGCCCCTGAATCAGTTCCCTAGTCTCTGCCATCGGCGTCATCTAAGCTTAGACACCCCTGAGTCTAAGGCATCTAAGCATGCATGTATGTATATATATTTGTTGTGTGTGTGTGTGTGTGTATACGTGTACATGCAATTAATTTCAATTTCAATTTCAATTTCAATTTATTTCGATTTGTATACCGCGCCTTTCTCCATCGAGATGGACTCAGGGCGGTGCATAGGAAAATTAAAACCAATAAATAATAGAAAATACAATAATATAATTAAAAGAGAATTAAATTAAAAGCCTGTGCTAAAATTACCTAATAAAACCCAACGTCCATTTCCTAATTGGCAAGAGCTAAATCACAGCTAGAATCTAAAAACTAAGCTAGACCAGCTTGCTGGAAAAAGTATGTCTTGAGCGAGCGGTGGAAGAGGGGAAGTTCCGTGATCGTGCGAAGTTCGGGGGGTAGGTCGTTCCAGAGGGCCAGCCCTGCCACAGAGAAGGCCCTACCCCTGGGCACCGCTCGCCGGCATTGACCGGCGGTTGGCACCCTGAGTAGGCCCTCCCTGTGGGAGCGAATCGGTCGGAGGAAGGTATGTGGCAGGAGACGGTCCCGCAAGTAACTAGGTCCCGAGCCATGGAGCGATTTAAAGATGGTGACAAGCACCTTGAAGCGCACCCGGAAGGCCACCGGTAGCCAGTGCAGCTTGCACAGGAGAGGTGTTACGTGGGAGCATCGAGAAGCTCCCAGAATCCCCCACCTGGCCGCATTCTGCACAAACTGGAGCCACCGGATGCACCTCACAGGGAGCCCCATGTAGAGAGCGTTACAATAGTCCAGGCGGGACGTCACGAGTGCTTGTGGTACTTTACTTTTAGCCCTACTTATACTTGTGTTACTTTACTTTTAGCCCTACTTCTTCCTAATTTTAGAATGAAGGCCTTACACAGATGGGGGCATTTCTTTTCTCTCTCTGTCAGTCAGGCTAGCAGCTGCATTTTTGCTCTTTCATCTTACACCACTCTGACCCATTGATCGCCATATGTGTTGGTTAAATTTCCCCTAAAGATGGCCCCAGCTGTTATTTCAGGAGGCAAACGGCTCCCCTTCATTGACTTTGGATATTCTGGAATTAACAACCCTGCAGCTGTATAAAGAGACCTAATCCGACATAGGATCACTAGCCAACATTTATTTACTTTCTAATCAATCTTATATTTGTTTTTTGTATTATTTTCTATTGTTCTACTTGACTATTTTTTCTGGGTTTTTTTAAAAAAAAAATAAAGTTTTTAAAGCAATATTTTTTAAAATAAAAAAGAATTCCAATATATCACTGGAAAATATGCATAAGGAACTACCTTTTCTGTTATAGCTACAGTATAAGGAACTTTGGAATTTCTTTACTACTGTTCAAGAGAACAGAATGCATATCCATACATTTTTCTGCTAATTCATCTTACATAAATTGTGTTTAACCTTAAAAGTTTAGAGAAGACAAATTAATACAAATCTATAGTTTATAAAATTGGCTTGTTTGACTAGTTGGTGTTACAAGTAACTAAGTTACACATAATAATAAATAAAAGCTAGGATTAATGATATGAAATGAATTTTTCCCACATCTACATAGCTATGCTTAAAAGAAAATAGGATGCAATAGAGGGAAAACTGGGAAGGATCTTTGCAACTAGAGCTGAATTCTTGACATCTCTAAACAACAAATACCGGGAACTTTGGAAAATCAGAAGGCTGAAAATCTGATTCCCAGAAACTGAATTAGCTACGTATTTTGTAATCAACAGGAAGAATTTCTCATTTTAAAGTTACAGCTATGACTCAAGCTTTATACGTCGTCAGATATTAGGCATGTTGAAATATTCAGTTTCAAGTGCTTTCTGCATATGTGCATTTTACTACTTATAATCAAATAATGACAGATTCAGAGTTTTGATCCAAATCAATTTGGTCATATGGACTGAACTGGATAATTGATTTTCTGAATTGATTTGTGGTTTTAAATTGGACACCGTTTGCACACTTTTAACACCTGTATTTATTCTTGATTATCAGTTTTCCATAGTACAAATAATGCTTGTCATTGGTATCATGGCACAACTGTTGCAAGTATGTACATAATTTGTGCAACTGACATAATTCTGGCTTCTGGATTTTCTG
The DNA here is from genome assembly GCA_039707465.1 of Rhabdophis nuchalis. Taxonomy (NCBI): domain Eukaryota; kingdom Metazoa; phylum Chordata; class Lepidosauria; order Squamata; family Natricidae; genus Rhabdophis; species Rhabdophis nuchalis. Next base: position 27,823,567 of record CM077644.1, on the reverse strand, counting down.
TTCTTTCATACCGTTTTTCCTAATGAAAGGAAAACTAAATACTGTTTATAGTATACATTTTGCTATCAAACAATTTATCTACCCACGTTGTATCTCTGAGCTTGTGCTGTACACAAGTTCCTGAAAATAGAATAAAATGTCTAGAGAGTTGTTTATTGCTGTGCTGCAATGAACTTTGGCAATATTCGAGGCTGTTCCTCCTAGAAGATCAAAAATTTCACATAGGTTATAGGGATCTCTATTCAGATAGAGCTGAATTACAAGTGACGGCTTGTAATTACGGCTTGACTCTGGCACATCTCGGTGGTGGCGGCCTCGGCTAGTTCAGCGGCCTTGGCCTCCTCGACCGCCTGCTCCAGAGTGACGTCCGAGCGGGCAAGCAGTCTGCGGCGCAATTTAATGTCCTTGAGGCCGCAGACGAACTGCTCCACCAAGGACTCGTCAAGGAACGGGGAGGCAAAGTCGCACAGCATGGCTGAAGCGCGCAAGGCTTGCAGAAAGTCGGCGGCCGATTGAGCGGGTTGCTGGCGGCATTGCCGGAATGCGAACCGGCGAGAAATCTTTGACGGAGCCGGGGCGAAATGGGCCCTGAGGCGGCCCAGCAGCGTGTCCCAGTCCATATCATGGGCGGCGGCTGGCGCGGCGATGTTGCGCGCCACCGCGAAGACGGCCCGGCCGGCGCAGCTCAGGAACAGGCCAAGCTTCCTAGCCGGGGTTAGTTCACCATGGTCGCCCGCGAGGAGAAAACAGTCGAAGCGGGCGAGGAACGCGGCCCACGATTCGGCCGTCGCATCGTAAGGCGCGAAGGGTGGAAGGGTGGCCATGGTTTGGCTGAGGCGATGTCTCAAGCGCAGGCCGAAGGAGAACTGACGGGGTGTCTCTTCGTACCCGCAGGGAGAAGAGCCGCGTCGAAGAGGAAATCAGTACCGGGCCCCAGTCCTCGTCGCCAGTGTTAAGTTTAGTCAACAGAGGGTCCAGACCGGTAAGATTTCAAAGGCTTTATTGAAAACAGCAACGACAAGTAAATCGAACAGTAACTGGTAAAAAGCGCGCGCCTTCTGTCTGACAGCTCCTTTTATATGGAGCTGTCAGACAGGGGACCAATCGGCGCGTCTCCCGCTCTCGGCTGCAGCCAGTCGCGTCTTAACCAATCAGACGCGACTGGCTGTTGCCGGGGAATTCAAACGGCTGTCAGATCACAACACTAGGTAGGTTGGTCTTTTTGTCTTATTGTTCTGCGTTTTATTTATTATTTCTGTGGATCAAGCCTGGTGGGATATTGCACCACGGGCAAAAATAGCAATATATCAAATGTCCGAAGACTGCAGAAAATCTTCATAATTCCAACTCTCAGAATTCACCTTTTATGCATCATATTCTCAAACAGATTCTTATCAAAATATAACTGACAGATAACATTCTTTTTCTTTGTTTTACTTTCCAATGCTAGGCTGAAATACCAGGATGCTAGAAGGAGAATTCCTTAACAATAAACACATTGATGCAGATTTTTTTTTGTTCACGGTTTCCAATTATCATGGTTTATTTTTCCCTAATACAATTCTAAGCATGTTTTGCTACCATGTGTTACAACACAAACATCAAAGGATTCTTTATATGAGATTGTGAATTGCAACTACTTTATTTAACTTTAGAACAGCTACAGAAATTAGAGACCATTTAAATCGCAATCATGGAGTGTTTCATAATCATTTAATAATAATTCAGTCCAGGATGTTTAATAATTCAATACAGAAGGTTAACTATCAGTATTGAAATATAGACATAAATAAGCTGTTCCTAAGGTCTTAGCTTCAGCCAGAAATAAATTATCTTGCTTTGTAAATCTTGAATAAAAACATTCATAGGATACTTCAGAAAGTGAGGATGTGTGAATAAGACCAGCTGTTCCTTGTTCTGCAATGCAACTGAATAGTAGGATACAATTAAATAGTTACGGATTGGGACACTATTAAAGTATGCAATGATAATAAGAATTCTGGACAGAGATAGTATGCCTGATTTTAGCTATGGAATAGCTACATAGAAATACTAATGGATTTCTGAATTGACAGAGCCCTTCTTATCTCCAAAATACATTGAATAAGGTTATTTATGGAAGGGAGGATAGTCTACAAAAGAACTGTTGAAGTTTGGTATGCATAGCGATTTAGGACAGAAAACAACTACTACTACTTTAGAACAACTACTTTCTACTTCTACTTTATATTCTGAATTGGGATAATATCTCTGGCCATTTGCCCATGTTAAGGAAGGATTGCTGTGCAAATGGAACTTACTCATGCTTCTTGTTTTGGGTTAAATTTCAAAAGTTTCAAAAGCAAGACTCACAAAACTCTTATGGCAATTTGACTGCCACACTACCTTCTCAACAATATCCATAAAGTTTCCCAGAAGTCTCCTGTGCCCACGTTTGCAAGACACATGCCCTGTTTCCCTGAAAATAAGATCTCTCCGGATAATAAGCCCAATTGGGCTTTTGAGCACCTGCGCTAAAATAAGCCCTTCTCCAAAAATAAGCCCTCCCTGAAAATATTGCAACACAGCAGCAGCCATGAGGTGACCTACTTCTGCACATCAAAAATAATAAGACCTCCCCGAAAATAAGGCCAAGCACTTATTTCGGGGGTCAAAAAAAAGACCCTGTCTTATTTTCAGGAAAACACTGTAGTATACTACATTAATTTCTACTAGTCTTAAATTCATGTAAAAAAAAAAACCTAGGCACATCATTATACACAATTTATTTTGGCACAAGCACTTAAACTGGACAGCTGGTGCATTGAGATTTTCTCCATATAGGAAAAATGACATTGATTCTGCAATCTGTGGGGAATATTAAAACTCTGTAGTATTTTAAGCCACCGTAGAGATGGTGGAGACAAATATTCCTTTCTTCTTTGCATTTGGCAAAGCATGTGGTTGGTTATTTTCATAAGCATCTGTTAAACCTTCAAGGTAGTCCCAAGAACTAAAAGCATGAGTACTAACACTACTTATACTGTAATGTTACAGTAACAGACTCTTACGAGTTTGAAAGCTTGTTCTTCTCTCCTCCCTTATTTTATTTCCCAGCAAACCTAGGGAGGGTCCATTGTGAGATGCTTTCTCCACTCCCATTTCTTCTCTGGGCTGAACTATCTCTTGATGGACTACCGCCTAAGTTACAAAACCTTCCCCTGTCTCCCCAAATTATTCCCAGTCTATTACAGTACCTGCTTCTCCATATTTAATCCTGAACATCCTGAAGAGGTCATCAATTATGCTATCCCATTTCCTTCATTGGTTATTTAAAAATAATTGTTCCTTTAAAATAAATTCCAATTGAACACATTGTTACTATGTGGGGTCAGGTTTAACGCCATCTGCAGAGTCACAGTGTTGTGTGTCATTGCCTGTATCTTTGGTGATTTGAGACTATGAATGCCATCAAAGATTATCCCACACACTCCATCACTTTGGGTGCTTGGATATTGACATTATATCTCTTGTAGGCTGTTTGCAGCCATTAATGACTAGGCGAATTAATAATGCATTTTTCTCCCCCCCCCCCGCTCACTTTAATTGCTGTAATTTATGTCCCTTGAAAATACTCAGACTACACATGTAATCCATGCCACTCAGACCCAGAGGATCATACACTCAAGGCCCCAGAAAGTAAACAAACCAATTCTAGGTTTATAGACATCATCTGTAATTGATATCAATTATTGTCCTTGGCAAAGAAGTCATGGTATTGAAGGTAATAGAGCAAGATGCATTTATTGGAGCTCTGACAGTTAACTTAAAATTTTTTTTACAGAGCGAACACCTCCTAACAATGAAAAATCAAGTAATTTAACCCAGAAGGGGGAAAGCAGAGTTATGCAAAATAAACAATTGAGTTTAGGTAATCTTCAATTTATGGCCACAACTGGAAGAATTTAGAATTAGAAATTAGAATTTCTATTGCTAAACCAAACAATTGTGAAGTAAGATGTCACATAATTGTATTATTTAGGGATTATAATTCTGGCACCTGGTTGCCACATTAAGGGAGAATTGTGGGTCATTAATCAAAGGAGGTCCCAGATAAGGTGTGTGTGTGTATGTATGTGTGCATGTGCACACACGCACACTAGAGAACCAGGATATCAGTAGCATATATAAAAAAGGTAAAACTATGCTTCAAAACAAATTAAAAATTAAACTACCCGTTAGCATAGGGGTGTTAAACTCGATTTCATTGAGGGCCTCATCAGAGTTGTGTTTGACCTTGGGTGGCCAGGGTGGGTATGGCAAGCTCAAAGTCATTAGTGTCATGGTGCCTGTGGTGGCCTGAGTGCTCTGCCAGAGAAAATGGGCTCCCGATCTCCGTTTTCGGCTACAACAGCCTCCTGCAACCCTCTGCAAGCAAAAACAGAGCTTGCGAGGGACACCCTCAGCCCTCCCAAGCTCTGTTTTTGCTGGCAGAGGCACTGCTGACCAGTCCTTCACTGTTTCGAGGGGGCCCCACAGGCCAGATTTAAGCACCCCACAGACTGGATCCGGCCCTCGGGCCCTGCATTAGCATGTTGTTTAGAAAACATATCTAGAAAACAATGGTTTTATTTTTATTTTATTTAAAAGAAAAACAGAATATTAAGTCTATGCACTGCATGAAGGATAACTGTAACAGTAGGAGATCTAAATCCTACCTGTCCCACAGGCCAGTCATTGAACTAAATAAAAGGAATTCACAATGTTTTGACAAGCAGCAGCTGGTGCTGTAAATAATTTCATTTTAGTCACCAAGCTTTGTGGTGAATTGCAATTTGCCAGGTGATTGATTATGAATAAGCTCAGTGGAATGGTTACTGGCTGTTCTTGAACTGTTGTTTTAACAACTATGGAGGAACAATTGGGAGGGCAAAGTTTTGCAGTAATGGGAAAACAGTTTTTAACTTCTTCCTATTCAAAATGCTTCATTGTAATTTCCATTTGTATGCCCTAGAACCAGGTATTTAAGAAACAAAATAGATGCAAAATTCTTCTATTTGAACATTGTATTATTGGATATACTCTTCAAATTCCTCTCTAAAATGTTTAAACTGTTTAAATCTATTAAGAAGCCCAATATCACACTTCACTATAGCGAAAACAGTTGTTATATATTTCCTATTAAGTATCTTCTTATCTGAATTAGAATCACATTAAAAACAGTGAAATATGCAGGTTGACAATCAGAATAAAAACAATAATAGTGAGCAAGTTGTTTTCACACAGCCTGTGTAAGCCATGACATAATTCTGAAAGGTTTATAAGGTAAACACAACTTTGGGTTAGTCCAATATAAAGAGTAAAGATAAAGGTTCTCCTCGCACATATGTGCTAGTTGTTCCTGACTCTGGGGGTGGTGCTCATTTCCATTTCAAAGCCAAAGAGTCAACGTTGTCTAAAGATGTCTCCGTGGTTATGACATTTGACTAAATGTCAAAGGCGCACAGAATGCTGTTACCTTCCCACCAAAGGTGGTTCCTACTTGCATTTTTACATGCTTTCGAACTGCTAGGTTGACAGAAGCTGGGACAATAACGGGAGCTCGCTCTGTTACATGGTGCCAGGGATTTGAACCACCAAACTTTCTGATTGACAAACTCAGTGTCTTAGCCACTGAGCCACCACGTCTCTTATTAGTCCAATATACTAATCCCTAAATCATATTTTATATACCAGAATGGGTGGGTTCTTACAATATGGTGGAGAAAATTCAAAATCAACTCACTAAAGTTTAAAATGACCAAGATACTGAATCAGTGTGTAAAAATACTATTATGTCTGCTCTGTGGCTAAGTTGTCAGTAATTAGTTCTGTGCAAATCTGCCCTGATTCAGTTTGGTGCTGAAAATTTGAAGCATGCATCATTTTTAACAATATTGTGAAATGTCCACTCACTTGCCCTTCTGGTGGATTTTCTGCTCACTTTGTCTTCAGGGTAGTGGGAGATTTGGAAGAGTTGACTGGCAAGCTTGGCTCCTCCTAGGGCAGCTTATATCAGTGGGTTTGGTAGGATACTAAGGGCACACTGGCGGTTTTTGTGATTTTTTTTTATTTGACCAATGGTTGGTCAAATTAGAAGACAAGCTTATCCTTGCTTGGGAAGACTTCCTTGTTGCTGTCAGGATTTGATTACGCTAGGATTGTAATTTGGCTGGTAGTATCCTGTCTTAAGTGGCAGAGGCAACAGACTCCTGTATCATTTTCTTTTACAAATGTGCATTGTATTTAAAGGGCCTGTAGTTTAACTATGGGTGTGGGAAAGAAGATCTAAATCCATGTTTAGATGTCTCAGAGAGAGTTTTTGTTATAGTGCTAGTACATCACACACACCCAAAAATCTTTATTAGCAAAACTGAGCTATTCTGAATTTCCGAGAAGTCTTAAAACCTATAGAGAGAGTAGGTTTGAGCTAAGATGCCCATGGAGAATCTTTCAGTGTCTGGGGAATGTATTTATGTGTCTTAGGACAGTTGAGGCACAATGGATGGGGCAAATTATACAAAGTGCACAAGATCCATTTCACAGATGCATAAGTGGAGGCCAGATATTTAATTTCTGTCTTGAATATGGATTTATTTTGCTATGCCTTTTAAGCTATCGAAAGCCTATTTTAGGGCTTAAACCAGTGATGGCGAACCTTTTCAGCACCGAGTGTCCAAAATGGAAAATGTGCGTGCGTACATATGTGAGCACTGGAAACCCAAAGATCAGCTGGCCAGCACACATGCATGCCAGCTGCTCTTTGGGTTTCCGGGACATGCATGCGTGTTGGCCAGCTGGCCTTCGTGCATGACGGAGTACCAGAAACCTGAAGACCAACTGGCTAGCTGGTCTTCAGGTTTCCGGCATGCACAAGGACCAGCTGGTGCGCCAAAGGGCAGCTGGCGATTGCGTACATGTCCACAGAGAGAGGTCTGTGTGCCACCTCTGGCACACATGCCATAGGTTCTCCATCATGGGCTTAGACCATTTTTTAATTAAAATGTCAAGGATTGCTGCCAATTTTTGGTTCCTGCCTCTGTACAGAGTTTCCAGAACCATAAAAAAATTCTTGAGGGTTTCATGATATCCTCAGATTGCCCATCATTACTTTTCTATGTGAAACTCAACCTTTAGTAGCATCAATACAAATTTTACAAAGCCATTTTCCATGGAGGGTGATCTCATTTCCTTTACATCAATCACACATGACCTAGAGGCTTACCTCTGTCACATTGAATGGGCCACCACACATCTTGACTGTGAATGTTCAGATGGGCTCACTGGCTCTGGCTGATATGCTCTCCTATAGCAAGACATGCAAAAATGCCCATGTTTCAGTTCTAATCTGAAAGCTTCAAGAAGTGCAACATAAACTGCTTTCCGCTGAGGAAATAACTCAGTATAAAGCTTTTGGTTTATGACTGCATATGCCTTAATAAATCAGAACAGCCAAATATCAATCCCCTAAAATTTGGGGAAAGTGAAGAGCTAGAAGTAGGTGAAGCAATTTGCAAGCTTTAGTCCCAATCTCATCAACTGGGACTAAGAAAGAGCTATGTTTCATTCTAGATAGCTCTTGCCTGTCACACTAAATAAAGAAATCCTACCCAATTTCGAATAGTGGGCACCCCTTGGAACCTGAAATACATGTGTGGGTGCACTCATAAAATAACCAAGGCTTGCTGTTCATTATGGGGTTTCTACGAAAGATACAAAGCACTGACTTAGCATCCTTGCTCTCAACTATTTCTCCTTTGACTTCTTTTGCAAAGATGCTTCTAAGTGTGAGGTAGCTGCCCCACACTTTTACATTTTCAAGTAAACTTCTGTTGCTTTGAAGAAAAATAGTTCATCTTGTTTTCTCTCCTATCTAACACTGTTGGGTACTAAGAATTAACTGCATTTCTATACTGATTAATTGAAAAAACAAGCATATGTGCTTGTTAAAAGATCTGATAAATAGCCAAAGAAAAATGGAAAGATTTGCAGACAAAAGGAGAAGATACTCTGGTGTTCATTTGATCATGGGAAAGGAAAACACAGATAGTCCATGACTTATGACCACAATTGGGCCCAAAATTTCTGTTGCTGACATTTGTTAAGCGAGTTTTGCCCCATTTTATGACCTTTTTTTGCCACGGTTGTTAAGTGAATTTGTGCAGTTATTAGTAACTCAGTTGTTAAATGAATCTGGCTTCACCGATTGACTTTCCTTGTCAAAAGATTGCAAAACAACGCCTGGATACTGCAACCGTTATAAATATGAACCAGTTGCCAAGCATCTGAATTGCAATCATGTGATCATGGGGATGCTGCAACGGTCGTGTGAAAAACGGTCATAAGTGACTTTTTTCAGTGCTGTTGTAACTTCGAACAGTCACTAAATGAACCGTTGTAAGTCGAGGACTATCTGTGTCAGCAGTAGAAAAGTTAATTCAATTGAAATTCCCTGGAGACACTTTGCTGTAAGGCATGAGGCTTACATATTTAATCATGTGAAAGGAAATATTTTTAGTTAACTCTTAAAATTAGTGGCAAGCTTAACATCTGTTATAACAGCTGTTAATCCTACAATTTATAACACCCAACAGGCCTATCAAACTAGGATAGCTATTATGGCCTTCTATTACACCAGCCACCTTTAAAATATATATTCAAAAAATGCTAGGCAACCACACCACTTCTATTGATAAATTATATAATTAGACTCTTAGTTTAAATTCATCTAATGAGTGATCAATTTCTAATTGGGAAATAGTTTTATGTTTTTATTGCTTTATAAGTCTTTTGGAGCCTACAAAAGGGACTAGAAAACACTGGACAAGTTGAAAACATACCTGCATTCAAAGATAACAGAAAGAAAGATGGAACTGTCACAGAATAAAAGTACATATCAATCAAATGAATAACCGAAACGTCTGTTGATGACGCAACAAAGGGCTCACATATTGGTGTTGCCCTAGATGACAGCCAAGAGTAAATAGTTGTTCCAATTATTGCAGCTAAGCAGTAATATAATTTAGCATTATTTTTAAGTCACTGAAATATCTCTTATTAGTATGTCTGTTAATAATGTTGATTTATAGAAACTACAGTCAGAGGGATAATAGGAAACTGCTTAATCCAGCTAGCTCAGGACTGTCCACATTGACAGTCCTTCTCCAAACGCCCTGGGTCCGTTTGGAGAAGGGTGGGGTATAAATTTAATAAAATAAATAAATAAAATAAATAATAGCAACTTTTCAGGATTTAAGGAAGATGTTTACAACTCTATAGAGAAATGCCAGAAATTGAACCAGTAATTTCTGTAATCAAAACATAGTAATTCATTATGGAGTTATAGATTTTTTTTAAAATGTGAAAATATGGTTGGTAATGAATACTATCTTAGATATGTTACTTGTGTTACTTGTGCCATTCGGGGAGAGGGAGCGGTTTAGAAATTTAATAAATAAATAAATAAATAATAATAATAATAATAATAATAGTTGTTGTTGTTGTTGTTGTTGTTATTGTTGTTGTTGTTGTTATTATTATTATTATTATTATTATTATTATTATTATTATTATTATTATTATTATTATTATTATTATTATTATTATTATTATGTTTCTGAATGGATAAAATGAGACTTTTTGAAGTTATGTTTATTACTTTGCAATTCCGTCTATGGAAATCTTATTCCCTACAAAGCCTGAAATCTGTTGTACTAGAATTTTTAATCCTCTTGTATACAACATTATGGTAGGAGGTAAGATTTTATTACTGTTTCATTACATTCAGAAATAATCATTTACATATATTTGGAAGTTATCTTACTAGGCTAGGTAATGGCAGGAAACTATTATTGATTACAATGTCTATATTGATAGTACAGAATCTAAAATGCTATGCAACTAACTCTTCTCAAATTATATCATGTTGAAATTGCAATTTTTAAATGGAAGTCAGTTTTATTGTGAAAAATGGATGTTTTAAATTATTATGCAGCTTTTAATGTTTTAATGAATAAACCCGGGTGTAGAAAAGGCATAGCCATCAAAATGAATGTTTGTTAAACAGCAAATGACATTTTTCATAGATTCAAGTAAGGAAGCCCACAATGTCACTATATGCAAAAATATTTTTAATATGCTAGAAATAATCTTTATATAGCTTCCAAAAATCAAAAATTTTGTAACATTCAGAATAAAACTGGTTAAAACATTTACCGTATTTTTCGGAATATAAGACGCACCTTTCCCCCCCCCAAAAAAAGGGCGAAAATCTGGGTGCGTCTTATACTCCGAATGTAGCTCCGCCCACCTGGTCCGTGCATTGGTCTGGCGAGGGTGCAGGAGCTGGGCATGGGAACAGGGCAGGGAGATTAGAGGCAGCTGGCTGATTGCCGACTTGCCAGCTCTGCTGCTGGTTTCCTGGAGCATGCAGGCAGCGAAGGAAACCCGCGTCGTGGTGTCCTCCTTCTTCTGCCTCTGCACATTGAGGAGGCTGAGCAGCAGCAGCAAGGAGAATGTGGACCTCCCGAACCATAAGAAGCAGCTGTCAGCAATGCCCTCAGGGTGAAGACATTGTGAGCAGGGAAGGCTTGGCCCTCTCAGGAGCCGCTGCCTGAAAAGCGATCGTGGAAAGAGCCGGGCACCCTCCCCCTCCTTCGCAGACTCGCCTTCTCTTTTTTTCTGGCCAGATCTGCCGCCTGAAATGGATCTAGCCAGGAGAGGAGGCGAGTCTGCTAAGGAGGAGGAGGAGGAGGGCTGCAGGAGAATGTACAGGAGCTGAATCCCCTTTCCGCCCGTTCGCCCACAGGCAGAGACAACACACACACACACACCAATCCGAATCAGACCTGATTTTTGGAGGGACAGCGGGCAGAAAGGGGATTCAGTTCCTGCATGTTTCTTTCTTTACTTGAAAACCAGAAAGCCCGGGTGTGAAAGGAGGGGGCAGAGAAGGCTGGAGAGTCTCTGGGAGACTTATCCCCTTTCACCCTAAAGGTCACCTCCAGCTTGGCGATGGTGATGGCCAGGACGATCGACAGCATGAACCAGTCACCCCTGCCCCCCCACTCTGCCTCCAAATTTGCAGCAGCTGCTGCTGCTCGTCTCTCGTGCCCATTTTGTGGAGTCCGGCACCCTTTCCTCCTTTCTCATGAATGCGGTGGCAAGGAAGGAGTCTCTGGTGGCGGATCTCCCTTCTCTGAGCATGTCCCATGGTGGTTGCAACAGGGCTCTTGCCATCACTGCTGTTCCTGCTGCTGCTGTGAACGGACAGTAGCAGCGATGGCAAAAGCTCTGCCGGTGCCAGCAGTACCAGGACATGCTCAGGAAAGGTAGAGCCGGAGCTGGCAGTCCAGGGTTGTGCTCCAGCCGCCACCGCTTCTGCTGCTGTGGTCACCAGAGACTCCTTCCCTGCTGCAGCTTCCAAAGGGTTAGGGGTACAGTTTTAAGACTTGTGCACTTCAAATGTCAGAGTTGAAGAGTTGTAAAAAGTATATGTGGTTGTAAACATTATTCTGCTATACTGATATTTTATTAAATAATATATTACCACACCATTTGGTTCAAAATACTTTTTTCCTTGTTTTCCTCCTCTAAAATCTGGGTGCGTCTTATAATTTGGTGCGTCTTATACTCTGAAAAATACGGTACCTATGATTAATTTCAACTTAATCTGACACAGAAATGCTGGTGAAGTAATGAAGAATTGGTTCTCTTCACTAATTCATCCTAAAATATTTAAAAGTCATTAGGACAGCAGTATAAATCAAAACTCTATCTATATTTCCTATTCATCACACATGAAACACCAGTTACAGTCAGTGGCATTAATTGATTTTTTGCACATTGTAAAATAATATTATGTCACTCTCGAATAATGTTTTGTAATTTTTCAAAAAGACATAAAGCACCAAAGCAAAGGAATAATATATGATACTGTAGCTGTTGCTGAAATCATGATTCTTGAAATGACGATTAAGATTTTAAGCAAAATCTGACTTGTAAACATTTTTCATTTTGGCCCTCCCTTCAGTCAAGTTGAAATGCGACCTGGTATATAATTCTCTATTTCCTATCGTAATACATAAGATACAGTAAAAGGATGGTGTTATGATTTATCTTATTTCATTAGTTATAAAGTTTTTTGACAGTGTATTACTCCACCTTTTTTACACAGTATATTCAGTAATATTGCCTTCCAAATAAATGTACTTAGCTTTGCATCCCGAAAATGCTACTGCTATTGCACCTTGATTTTAAATTAAAATGAATAGATTTCCAATTAGTTAGGCTGGAATAAAACAAGATTGCAATTAACCCTGTTTATTGGCAAAAATGTGACAGCATTTCTTCGTACTGGTAGTCCTTGACTTATAACCGTTTGTGTAGTGACTATTCAAAGTTACAATGGCAATGGAAAAAGTGACTTAGAACCAATCTTTGCACTTATGACCACTGCAGCATTCCCAAAACCACATAATCAAAATTCAGGTATTTGGCAACTAGCATATATTTATGATCGCTGCCATGTCCTGGGGTCATGCGATTGCTATTTGTGGCCTTCCCATTCAGCTTCCAACAGGCAAAATCAGGTACTCCACAGTGTTAATTCCTCTACCATTTAGTTTTCATTTCAAAACATTCTGAAATCGCTCGATAAATTTAGTAAAAATATTCCAATGCCTTTATTAAATTCTTTTGTGCTTTTTAATAAGGAATCTAGTTCAGATTTTGTTTTTCAAACAATTTTAAACCATTCATGTAAATACAAAATTTTACTCCTTTTTTGGTCAATTCATGCCCACAGTTTAACTGGTTCAACGCTATTATCAGTGGCCATTGATAATATAAAGAGTAAAGGTGATAATCAGCTGCCTTGGAACATTCCACATTTGATTTTGATTTCTCCTATCTGCTTCCTAATAGCCATCAACATTTTTCACCAAAACGTCATTGATATACTCATAAATTTCCAAATATTTTTGAATATTTCCAAATATTCAAAACATTTCTCACTCCAGGTATGTGAAACAGAACCAAATGGCTTCTTAAAACTGATCCTTGCCATAAAAAATGGTTGTTCTTTTTTTTAAAAAAAATTGAAACCAATTTGTCAATTAATAATTAGTCTTTCTTTCCTCTCAAATTTTTGCAGCACCCTTTTTGTTCTAAAGGGAGTAAATCATTTATTTTCAAATAGTTGTAGATTTTATTTGTAATTATGCCCATAAGTAGTTGTATGTTGTTGGCAAACAGGTTATGTGTGTGTAATTTTTTATTTTATTTTTTGTATTTATTTCGAATTTATACCCCGCCCTTCTCCTTGTTAGGACCCAGGGCGGCGCACAGGCATTATTAAAACCATAACAAAAGACAATATACAATATTAAAAGCATATTAAATTAAATTAAAACCCGTGCTAAAAAACCCATTTAAAACCCTGAAAATTAAAATTATAGATAGAGTCAGAAACGGGGGGCTACGCTAGGCCGGCTTGTTGGAATAGATACGTCTTAAGACATTGGCGGAAGAGGCGGAGGTCCGAGGTGGTACGTAGGTCGGGGAGGTAGGTCGTTCCAGAGGGCTGGGCCCGCCACAGAGAAGGCCCTTCCCCTGGGTGTCGCCAACCGGCATTGCCCGGCCGACGGTACCCAGAGAAGACCCTCTCTGTGGGAGCGGAGCGGACGAAGGGATGTATGTAATTCCTAGAGTCATTTCTCTTCTTGCTCTTTGAATTAGGAATGCTCTTCCAATTGTTAGCCATTTTTCATTTCTTCTAAAACCCTATTCATCTGGTCTGCCAACCTCATGTGTAAATCTGTCAATGACTTCAACCTGAATCCATTGCTTTAATATTATTTCCTCCATTACCCTAAGGCTGTGATGGCGAACCTATGGCACGCGTGCCACAGGTGGCATGTGGAGACATTTGTTAGGACATGTGAGGCATTGCCCTATCAGCTTCAGCACAGCTAACTTTGGCTTTCAGTATTGGCCATTTTTTGCCTTCCTGAGGGCGAAAAACAACCCAACACGTAAACCAGAAGTTCAGGAATGGATGTCTGGTTTGCCCGTATGGCCGTTTTCCACCCTCCAGAGCCTTCAGGAGGCTTCCCTGAAGGCTCTGGAGGGTGAAAAATGGCCCTACAGGCGAACTGGAAGTCTGTTCCTGAACTTCTGGGTTGCCCATAGGGCCATTTTTCACCCTCTAGAGCCTTTAGGAGACTGAAACCTCTGGAAGGCCTCCGGGAGGGGTGGGGAGGCCGTTTTCGCCCTTGCTAGGCTCGTAGAAAGCCTCTGGAACCTGGGGAGGGTAAAAAATGGGTCCACCGTGCACCTAAAGCGGGGGAGAGCGGGAGTCATGTGTGTGGGTTTACGCACGCATGAGCAGAGTGGTGTGTGTCGCATGCATAGAATTTTGAGTGTGGGCCTGCCCTCACACTAAGCTTCCCCTGCTTTTGGCATGTGATTAGAAAAAGGTTAGCCATCACTGCCCTAAGGTCTTATCTTGAGCTGGTCAGAATTGAACTCCTGGCTGTCGGCAGAGTTAGTTTGCTATACTGCATTCTAACCACTGTGCCACCATGTGCCACCAATCTCCTAGATGGTTCCGCCCCAGGCGCCTAATGGAACCTGAAAGGTTCCAGACGGAGCTTGGGCCAATACCTGTGACCTTGTCCCGCGCCCCGACGGAGGACCTAGTGGCCGCATGGAATACTTCGGCCGCTGGGGCCTTGGATCGGGTCGCGCCCTTGTGGCCTCTCTTGCGGCGCTGAGTCACCCAGTCTCCTTGGTTTACCAAAGAGCTGAGGGAGATGAAACGCTGCAAGAGACGCCTAGAGAGTAGATGGAGATCCACACGGTCTGAATCTGACCGAACACAGGTAAGAGCCCATTTGAAGACTTACCTTGTCTTCAAAGACAAGGCCAAACGTCATTACTGTGCCACTCTTATAGCATCCGCAGAGAACCGCCCTGCTGCCCTGTTTGGGGTGACCCGCTCCCTCCTTCAACAGAGGCCGTGGGAAGCCCCTCTGCAGGGCAGAGCTGAGGAATTTGGAGAATATCTGCAGGATAAAATCGTTCAGATCCGGAACGATATGGTCTCCATGGAAAGTAGTCTAGGGGGAATTCCGGAGACAGATCTTGAGACTCCTTTTTGGGAGGAGTTTGACTCTGTTACTTCCAACGATATGGACAGGTTACGTAGGCGACTGAGAGCCACCACATGTTTATTGGACCCGTGTCCCTCCTGGCTTGTACTGGCATCCTGGGAGGTCTCACGAGACTGGCTCGAGGAAGTTGTAAATGCTTCTTTGAGTGAGGGGTTCTTGCCCGCTGTCTTGAAAGAGGCGGTGGTGAGGCCCCTCCTCAAGAAGCCTTCCCTGGACCTAGGATTATTAGTCAATTATCGTCCTGTCTCCAACCTTTGCTTTCTGGCGAAGGTTGTAGAGAGTGTGGTGGCCAACAGTTTCCCCGTCACCTGGAGGAAATTGACTAGATCCGCGCCAGTCCGGCTTCCGGCCCGGTCACAGCACTGAGACGGCATTGGTCGCGTTGGTAGATGATCTCTGGAGGGCCAAAGATTTTACGGTGGTTCTCCTCCTACCTCTCCGGTCGATCGCAATTTGTGTTGGCAGGGGGGCAGAGGTCGACCTCGAGACCCCTCACATGCGGGGTTCCTCAGGGGTCGGCCCTCTCACCACTCCTGTTCAACATATATTTATTTATTTATTTTATTAAATTTATAACCCGCCCTTCTCCAAAATGGACCCAGGGCGGCGCACAGGAATATTAAAATACATACAAAAACATAAAAAATTAAAAAAACTTATTTGATGAAAATCCTGCGCTAAAACCAAATTAAAATCCCCAAAATTTAAAACTATCTAAAAGTCATAATGGAGGTTACATTAGGCCAGCTAGATGGAACAAAAGGCACTTGCGGAAGAGGCGGAGGTCAGAGATGGTGCGAAGTTCAGGGGGTAAGTCGTTCCAAAGGGCTGGGCCCGCCACAGAGAAGGCCCTTCCCCTGGGTGTTGCCAGTCGGCATTGTCCGGCCGACGGCACCCTGAGACGGCCCTCTCTGTGGGAGCATATCGGTCTTAGGGATGTATGGGGCAGGAGACGGTCTCGCATGTAACTAGGTCCCGAGCCATATATGAAACCGCTGGGTGAGATCATCCGTGGCTTTGGGGTGGAGTACCATCTGTACGCTGATGATACTCAGTTGTACATATCTACCCCAAACCACCCCAACGATGCCGTTGAAGTGATGTCCCGATGTTTGGAAGCCGTGCGGAGCTGGATGGGAAGGAACAGACTCAGACTCAACCCATCCAAGACCGAGTGGCTGTGGTTTCCGGCGCCCCGGTACAACCAGTTGATCCCATCACTGGCCATAGGGGGTGAACTTCTAGCCCATGGATCGGGCACGCAACTTAGGCGTCCTCCTAGATACTCGGCTGTCTATGGAAGATCATGTGACGGCCGTGGCCAAGGGGGCATTCTGCCAGGTTCGCCTGGTACGCCAGTTGCGGCCCCTATTGGGCCGGGATGCCCTTCGCACAGTCACTCATGCGCTCGTGACTTCCGGACTGGACTACTGTAACGCTCTCTACATGGGGCTCCCCTTGAGGTGCACCTGACGACTACAGCTAGTCCAGAATGCGGCCGCGCGGGTAATTATGGGTACCTCCAGGTACTCCCACGTAACACCACTCCTGCGCGAGCTAAACTGGCTACCTGTGGCCTTTCGGGTGCGCTTCAAGGTGTTGATTACCATCTTTAAAGCGCTCCATGGCACGGGACCTAGCTATCTGCGTGATCGTATCCTACCCCACATATCCCTTTGACCGATTCGCTCCCACAGAGAGGGACTTCTCCAGGTGCCGTCCTCCTGGCAATGCAAACAGGCGGCTCCTAGGGGAAGGTCCTGCTCAGTGGCGGGCCCAACCCTCTGGAATGACCTACCCCCCGAGCTTAGATCTACTACGGACCTCCGCTCCTTCCGTCAACAATTAAAGACCCATCTTTTCCAGCAGGCCGGCCTGGCCTAACCTAATCTACCGTACCAGCCTAGTTGTAGTAATCGGGTTTTTACATTATAAATATTTTAACACAGGGTAAAACATTTAATTTAGTTTTATTATTTCTAATTGTTATATATGTATATGCTCTAAATTCTTGTACACCACCCCGAGTCTCTTCGGAGAGAGGGGGCGGTCAATAAATCCAAATAAATAAATAAATAAATAAATAGCTCATTTGAGGACTTTCACTGCATTTTCAACTTGCTTGAAAATCTATGCTGCTTTTTCCTGTTGCAACATTCTTCCAACTTTTAATATTGCAAATGATTATGTTTGAAATTCAAAAATTACTAGTTGTAACAGAGAAAATTGAGAAGAGATTGGAGAATATGGAATAAAAACAATTTAAAAAATTGTTTCAAAAAAAGAAAAGAAAATCCATGCTGCATTCATATTTTGTCTTCTATGGTTTTCCCACAAACTCTTAGGATGTCTTTTTTGATAGCGTTTTCATTATTTGTAATCCTATTTTCAAGCGCTTTGTACAAATTTTGCTGGAGTTGAATTATTTGATTATCATATCGCTTGAACTTCCCTTGCAACAGCCATGGCCGTTTGTTTCAATTATTCTACTGCCTCTGCAATTCTTTTATTCTCTGGGTTGTACTTCCCATACAGATTAGTCTTGATTTGCTTATTTTTTCTAGTTTCAAGTTCTTCAAATTGCTCAAATCTATGCAAATTTTCTTTATCTTCAATTCTAATTGCATTTTACTTTCTTAATAGCCTCATTCGTATTTTAAGCCCCAATTCAGCAGTGGTTACAAGTGGCAGCATATATCAACGAGCTCATTTGGGCCAATATTTCAGTTGGAATCAGTTTAACAGCTTCATTAATATTCACTGTTTTAGCCAGAGTTTTCTTGTTAATTTGATTCAGTGTTGGCAAACGTATTATTTGAGCTTTCATTCAGTCCTTGATTTTCCCAACTAGTTCTTGATTAACTGATAATGCTTTAACAACTTCAGCTTGTTCTCCTTGCTGTTTTTCATTAACATCAATAGTCCCATCATTTTCTATTGGCTGTTGCTTATTACCAATACATGTATTACTACTACTACTACTACTACTACTACTACTACTACTACTAATAATAATAATAATAATAATTAGAAATGTTTCCATCTTTGAGGCAATAGTCACCATATCAGTTTGAAAACAGTTAGCATACCTAGGCTGCAGAAATCTAGATGATCATTAGTTAACAGCAAAAAGGTAGACAGAAATCTTAATCTTTGCAGACTATATATGATATCCATAGATATTACTATGCACAACTTTAAAAAGTCCTTACAACATCCACTAAGTAATGTTTGCAATCTGGATCAGTGTTTGAGGAACTCCTTATTTAGGAAAGACACGTTTAATGGGTCATTAAAATATTATGAAGATTATGAACTGTAGCCTTTGTTTTCCTCTTTCTTTTTATCTAGATCATGTGAAGTGTTAATTCCCCTTTATAATGCCTTGGTAAGGCCACACTTGGAATACTGCATCCAGTTTTGGTCACCACAATATAAAAAAAATGTGGAGACTGTAGAAAGAGTGCTGAGAAGAGCAACAAAGATGATTAGGGGACTGGAGACTAAAACATATAAACAACGGTTGCTGGAATTGGGTATATCTAGTACAAGGAAAAGAAGGAGTGGGGTGATATGATAGCAGTGTTCCAATATCTCAGGGGTTTCCAGAAAGAAGAGGAAGTCAAGCTAGTCTACAAAACACTTGAGGGCAGAACAAGAAGCAATGGATGGAAACTAATCAAGGAGAAAAGCAACGCAGAACTAAGGATAAATTTCCTGACAGTTAGAACAATTAATTAATGGAACAGCTTGCCTCCAGAAGTTGTGAATGCTCCAACACTGGAAGTTTTTAAGAAGAGACTGGATAACCATTTGTCTAAAATGGTGTAGGGTTTTGTGCCTAAGAAGGGGGTTAGACTAGAATACTTCCAATGTCCCTTCCAACTCTGTTATTCTATTCCATTCCATTCCATTTTTGAGTCTTTAAGATGGTAAGTATAATAAGTTTTAAAGTAGTGACAATCTTCTATTTTGTTTCCACACAATTCAATTATTGGTTCTTACCTAAAAAGGTTTACATAATTTAGCACAAGGACAACTGAAGGAACTTTGTTTCTTTATGAACATATATTGATTTTTGACCATCACTGGCAAACCAGATTAAATTTTTCAGTCAGGGAAAAACACATAAACAAACTGTAAACTTCTTGTTTTAATAAAACTAAATACAGAATCTGTAAACCTGCACATTAGGACTGAGATCATTTGTTGCAGAAAGAAAAACAACAGGCAACCAATTTCTGGAACTATACTCACTGAATTAAGCTGGTATTTGTTTCTGTCTGATAGAGGTAATTTATAATTAAATATATAAACTATTTACATAATGCATTTGCAACCTTGCAATGTTTTGCATAAAATTTCAAAAGAGCTTTCAGTTTCCAAACATGTGCAATATCTTTGGAGGCACAATATGATTTAATAAAAAATAATGACCATTTCCGCCTTAGCTTTTCAGCTGAGAATAAATCTCCTAACATCTCACAGAAAGAACTTGGAAGTCAGCCATGCTATCCTCTTCACACTTCAGGCAGTTCATAGATCCTATTTCACGGCTCATTCAAAAGAAAGATTAGGAAGGGCTTTTTTCCATTTCGTCTTTTAAATAGTTTAATTCACAAGGGACTAAGTCAACAGAAGTATCAGGAGGGTTGGGGGGGAGAATGCACCAACATGCTTCCTGAGTAAATCATATTTTGTCATCCTGACTATAACATGACATTTCTGTATGGAGTGATAAACTTATAATGCATCTTAAACTATTTCAGAAATAAATGCATAAAGAAATTTTTATTCAATTTTAATGTGGGATAACTATTTTTAATTAAAAAGATGTGTTTCTGATTGACAGAAGAAGGAAATATTTTCTTATGTCAATTCCAGGAAAAAATTCTGCCTACCAGCCACACTGGAACCTTCAATGAAGAGACCTCCCTCCCTCCCTCCCAATTATGGTCAAACTTATCATGAAAGAAATGAGCCTTAAGGCAACCCATTTACAAGATGTTTATAGCGTTAAAGGTCTATAATATTAGCACTCTGATTTAAAATGTCAAGGTTTGAGTGAATTCTTGGCATCAAGTTAATTGAGCTTAGCTGGAATTGAAGGACTAGACAGCTCTGAACACATAAAGCAACTCCAAAGAATTCTGAAGCTCAGCTGAGACCAGCCTATTTTTTCCATTTACTTTACTTATAGTACTCAGTTTGGCCATAGGAAAAAAATGCTTTAAAATAGTTGTCTGCTCTCGACATTAGCATTAGATTATTCACAATGACCATATCTCTCATTTCATGACTAGCTGACATTCAATGTAAAGGAGGACCTGGTTCTAGAACCTGACTCATGGACTGCCGTCTCTAGGGTAATTAGTTCAGAAATGTGTGCCTATCAGGATACAACTTATCTTCAGTTTGTTGGTCGAGATATGAGTTAAACCTTCGGTGTTGCTGTAATAATTCACCTGGTTCATTTGTGTTAGTGACTGCTAATGACTGGGTTGTAAAGAGAAAATATACACACCCACATTTCTACTTTTACTAATTGAGTTTAAATGTCACACGCCAGTCAGTTTGTGGATTGTATTTTTAAAAAGGATGAGCTTAGCACATTTCTCCACATTTCTTTTTTATATGTTTTAATATACAATTTTGATTTGCATTTGCAAAAATTATTTAGGAAATTTCTCTGACAAAACACATTATTGTTTGGTTGAATATCATAAAAAGCTAAAACAAAATTTAGACATTATGCTTGAAGAAACTATTTAAGGTAAAACTGTTTATACTTTCCTTTAACTTCTGCTTCTCTCCATATCAGTTCAACTTTTCAGCATTCAATAGCAGCTTTTTTGCTTTTTAAAAACTGTTAAAATTGCATCAGGATATGACGGTAAACTTTAACAAACTGATAAATTAATGTTGGCTATTAGCTTCTGTGAATTATTCTTAACTTTTTATATGTAAAGCTAACCACAATTTTAACATAATTAAATATCATTTTATTCCTAGAATGAAGGTATAACTTGCAATCTGTGTTCAACAAGAGAGAGATTGTTCATAAGGTTGTACTGACATGATAAAGCAGGAAGTACCGGGACTAGATTAGATCTTCCCTTGCTTTCCTTTAATGTGTTTCTGGATAAGAACAAGTTAAGGCAGATGATAATGAATCAATTTCCTTATAGATTTTTATCATGTTGTCTCTTATGTAAATAAACATAAATGTAAATGCTTACACAAGGTTTCTTTTCTATATATCCAGCAACAGACAAATAAATATATTTGAATCTTCCCATTCCAAAAGTTCCAGTAACAAAGTGAACCATATCCAAAAGCCTAGGAAAAAGTTTCAACATCCTATTTTCACTTTAATTCATTTTACATTCTAAGGAAGGATGTGACAAACAACAATATAGAGTTGTAGGAGAATGAGCTCCCTTATGGGGATTATTAAAAGCACTTTGGGTCTATTCTAGCAAAGAATAGCATGATCAGGTGAAGCAGTGTCAGTATGTGACCTGAATAAATTATAAGCTACAGACTACGTCTGATTTTTAGTTGACTTTGTGCCAACAATTCAGCACTGGAGTGAATCCACACGAGAATTTATTTTGTACTAAGCAAGACCTACATACTTGGTAACCTATAAAGTTAAATGAATCCCATCTGCCATGTTCTGTTGCCTGCCAGATGGTTCACAACAGAGGGTTATACAGAAATTCTCTAGTGCCACTGTTGTCCTTATTTATCTATAGATTCAGGACACATAGAGCATTACAATTTTGGTGATAAAGGTTGCACGAACAATTCTTCACAAATACTCTTCCTCAATAGGAAACAGGTCAACATAAACAGTGCCACTGAGCAATGGCCCGCCTAATTTAATAAAGAAAGATGGGTACTGATGTCTTTATTCCCTAATTGGCAAGTGGGCTCAAACAGAAGCTCCTATCTGTGTTTGGTCATATTCACTACAATTGTTCTCCAGGCATTTTTTAACTTTCATCTGCAGATTTCCTCGTTGAACTAAGAAGCTCCCTAGTATTGTCAAACTGAGTGGCCACTAAGCAGCCATAAACTTTAGTGCTCTCGCCACCCATGAATTTCTAACTTTCACCAGAATCTCAGCAGAATTGCTTGCCAGATTGTGAAGGAAATCCTTCAACACCCATCCAGATCCATAAAATACTTTAGGGTCTGCAGAAACCATAGTTAGTGATGAGGTTCATCTGGACCAGGAGGAGATCCAGTCATTTAGAGATCCATCTATTACTAATATCCTTTGCAAAAATGTGCCAAGTAAAAATGAGATGTAATATATAGCTGCCTCTATGAACTGGGATAGAATTTCTGAGGAAAGCTCATGCCTGCTAGTGAGGCCCTGAATTCCTCAGCATTACTAAATTGCACCCCTCCCCCAGTATATGCTGACTGAAATCCTTCAGCTGATGGAATACAAACAACAGCCTAACAACAAGGTTGAGGAGCACAGGAATGAAAATGATTGAGCAACAGATTGAACAATAAATTGAAAACACTCCAGAAACTCTCAGATAGGACCATGGATTGTTGTTGTTTTTGCTTGCTCATCCATGGCCTAGGTTGTGAAAGAGTGAAATCTTATTATCAACCTATTTCACACCCTTACCCTTGATCACTACCAACCTATGAATCCAGTAAATCAGTAAGTTTATCCTTACCAGCCATTCTCCTTGGGCTCCTGTAATAAGATCCCTATAGGAGATGACCAGGCTGAGCCTGAGGTTCAAATGCATCATCAGTCTCAAGTCCCTTTGCAACCACAAGAGATCTAAGTCCAGCCCACCTTAAATTCCATTGACTCTTATCTACCACCAATTTTCTTTGGCTCTTAGTAGTTCAAATTCTTGTAGAGAGCATTAGCATACAATAAACTTATGTTCATTTGAACTGCCTGGACTCCTGATTTCCTACACTTGTTGTTACTACCTGTGTTTTCTCATTCCATAGGGATCCAGTCACCATCACTTAACATCTTTCATCCAAAATACAAATTACTGTGAAGCTAGAACATCAATCAAACCTGCCTGGAGACAATGACTCAAGTAGAACTCCATGGTCCCTTCTAACTTCCAGCAGGACCAACGTATTTAGAATATATTTAAAAATGGCTTAATATACTTATAGCAATGTATATGGTAATAACTACTTCTCTCCTCACTCACACAAGTCTGGTTTTTTTTTTAATCTTTGCTTTTTGTAAATTACTTTAAAATTTTAGCATGTAAAAGTCAAGGCAGTTCATTCTTTTTTTTAACCTATCTTTTAAAATTATTCAAGTGCTTACAGCACTTACGATTCCACATTAAATTCTTAGCCTAAATGTTGAAATTTCTTGACAGCACTTACATACATGAGCTTGAAAAGAAAGTATCCTTAATGATTTTTAACTAAAGTCCAGCAAATGTTCAAAGCAATTTAGAAGAGAATTTACCCATTTTTTCCAGATCCTGCCTGCAAGAAACAATGAAGAATATGCATTCCTATAGTCTTCTCTCTAGTTGGAATATTGGCAAGCTTATATTTTTCTACCCATTTGAATAAAAGCCAGGCTGCCCCGGAATATCAAAATTAACCACAGTCATTTTGCCTGAAAGTTTCTCTTTTCTTCTCTGAATTGTTTTAAATCATGCTGGGAATCTATGCTGACACGAAGGCCCCCTGCTGCAGATGGTAATACATGGAGGGCAAAGCTGTGCAGAGCTGGAACAATTGTTCTTGATCTCTTTCCTCCTGTGCTCATTATGTATAGAATTAGTCTTGCCTAAATTGGGGTCGTGTCAGTTGAATCAAGGATGATCTGTGCACTGTAAGTTTCTCAACAATTTTGGGCTGATTGAAATTTTTAAGTTTTCAAAAATACTTTGTCAGTAAAATGGTTACAAATCCAAAGGAAAAAGAAAATGAGGATGAAGCTGGCATTCAGGTCTAATTTAAAAAAACGTGTTCCCAATATAGATTTTAGATATTTCTAGGCACACTTACGTAAATATAGAGAGTATTTGGAGTTTGGAATGTCATTCTCCAGTAGTCTTGTTGAATGAAAAAAAATCAATCTTTTTAAAAAATAGTACTCTTGCAGAAACTGATCAAAGTGTTTGCAGTGCCCATGTGTACTAAAATGGGAAAGGCAGGACAAATGAAAAGGTTCAAAGAATTGTTAACGTTGTGTTGCTATCTGATTTTTAACCATTTTTTCTTATTTTAAATATGAAAAATTGATTTGAACATAGATCTTGCAAAGTATTTTTCTCATTTTGCCATCATGCATGTATGTATGCATGTATCAATGGTATAAGTCTCACTGTACCAAGGCAGAATTATCTTCTATTAAAGCCAAGAGCTAAAGACAAGGAAACCAGAATCTGAAGCTAAATCAACATTTATGCAAGAGTCAAGAACTGGAAACTAGTCCAAGGGTAAAAAGATGGTCTCAATATTGTAAAGAAAGCAAGTAATATTAGAATGGTAGGTTCAAGCTATTCAGTCACTGGCTATTGGCAACTTATAAAACCAGAGTTCTGGAATTTTACCCAGATTCCAATCATTTGGAGAGTGTTACTCTTCTGATTTAGTCCTTATTACTGTACCATCACAAGCTACATCTCTCATCTGCTTAAATATCTATACCTTTTCAGGCTTTATAGATTTTGGATCTCAATTTTTGAGATAAGCAAGGGACACATTACTTATACCACTTTTGAAACTATGTAAATGTATATTCCAGATTACTTAATTTACTAATAACAAATAATGCCAGTTAAATGACATTTAGAAGTGCTGTATTAAAACACTGGGGAGCAAGACACAATATACTGACATTGGAATGCCAATAGCAGAGATAGCAATTTTTCAACCTGGTATCCTCCAAATGTATTGAGCTACTGATCAAAAGTCCTAATCAACATATGAGAGGCCAATAAGCTGGGAAAACCAGAATAAATTGCATTGTACCAAAACGACAGAAAGTTTGACTTGTTAGTTCATTCCTCCCCTAAAGTACAGCTTGCATAACCTCTAGTCAATGTAGTTCTAGACAACAATGAAATTAATGTCTGAATGTATAATCTATTAGCATAAAAAGTACATAACAAGCATTTTGAAATAATAATTATGGTAGGTAAATGTAATTAAATTAGCTAACAGCAAAATATTGCAAATATGTCATTTCAAAATATTAGGTGGATAGCCGGGTCCAGCAATGGTTCTCTTTTCTGGATTTTTAAAATATCCATACATTCAGTTTGCCAGATCAAGCCAACTTGATATATAAGGTATATTTTTCTTGTCCTGGAGAATTAACAGAATAACCTTTTAAAAGGTAATGGTTACCAGAAATGTATGTTAAACATATTTTGTCTTTCCAGTAAGGATTACTAATCTAATACAGGAAATAAGTTGCAATTTAGTAAGAAATATTTAGTTTCTTACTAAATTGGCTACATTAGAACAGAATGGCTACATTAGTTGTATTATGTTTATAGTTCTTGAAAAGCAGATGCCCTGAAATGAATGTCAGTAAAATATTGGCATGAAAAGACAGGAGGGACATCATTTAATTCTATAAAGAAATATAAATGTGCATGCAATGAAATATAGCTTGTCTGGTTTCACTATAAGCCATATTGAAATATTTCTCAAAATGGACAAGAAATAACAACAAAAATAAACAAAAGAAATCGCTTGTGTGAAAGTTATTACCCTAGTGAGAAAAGCTTGAGAATATATTTGAGTATAAGCACCTCTTCAAGATTATGACCAAACCTTGAAGAAAGATTTCATTGTATTGTTTGTCTCAGCTCTCTTAGTAAAATAAATTATAGACCAGCTATGGACTAACTAATTTAGCATTTTCAATGTGAGTTTAAGAGCAATGAGTGTCAACAGATAAATTCCCTGATTCAAGTGTTGCAGGATATAACATCCTTAGTTTAGCAATATAAAATATAAGACACTAATGAATTTCCATTCTCTACTCACATGGACAAAGTCACATAGCTAATCAAATGCCTCTTGGGAAGCCTATAATCAAGATAGGAAAACAACAATTGCCTTTTTCTTGGCAAGAACTGTTATTCCACACCTAACATAATCTATATCTGTAGTAATTAATAGCTACTGATACCAATCACTTTCTCTTTCAAGAGTCCCAACTGGCAACTTACACCTTGATGCAATGAGATCCATAATGTAATTAGACTATGTGAATAATTGGAGCTGTATCCAGTCAATTTTACTGAATGATTTTTAGTTATTAAAAAAAATGGGGAAGGAAGAAATTATTTTAAAATTTCTTTTTGAGAAAGAAACCCAAAAGGATACACGCTGTATAAGAATAAAATATAAATGATGATACAGTAGAGGTAATCCTTACTTAACAACTCCTTGTTCAGCCACCATCTGAAGTGCCATCAGCATTGAGCAAGTAGACTTATGACCAGTCCTCATAGTTACAGCTATCGCAGGGTCTTATGGATACATGATTGTGATTTAGGTGCTTAGCAACTGGCTCACAAACCGTTGCTGTGTCCTGTGATCACCTTTTGCAACCTTCAATGTCAGCTTCTGACAAGCAAAGTCAATGGGGAAGCCAACTGGAGATACCAAAGGGTAATCATGTGATATAATACTTAATAACTCTGCAGAATTCACTTAAGACTAGCAACCAGAACTGCTGCAATTCTGGTAATGTGACATGCCACTTGATGACCTCATTGCTTAATAATGGAGTTGGGAATCCTAATCACCATTATTAAGCCAGGATTCCCAATATTATGTAAAAGTTTTTCAACAAGTCAGCATATAATATCTAAAAGTTGTAGCCAACCTATTGTAAAAATGATGCTATATAGAAGTGTATTTATTAATCCATTTATTTACTAGAGATACTGTATATCTGACCAACCATTTGGAAAGAAGCTTAAATGGCACTATCTCTGTTTTCCTCACAATAACCAGCCTATGAGATTGATTGGACTAAGAGAAAGGAAGCAATTAGTCTAAACACATGCAGTGAGTTTCCATAGCTGAAGTTAGACTAGGATCTCCCAGATGCTAGACTAATAATAGATTTCCATAATAAACTTTTCTCAATTTAAAATGCCAGTTTTACTAAATAGTAAATATACTAAGGGACGCAGTGGCTCAGAAAGGATGCAGTGGCTCAGACGCTGAGCTTGTTGATCAGAAGGGTCGGCAGTTCGGTGGTTCAAATCCCTAGTGCCACATAACAGAGTGAGTCCCATTAGTTGTTCCAGTTCTAGCAGTTTGAAAGCACGTAAAATTGCAAGTAGAAAAAAAAGTTACAACTTTGGTTGGAAGATAACAGTGTTCTATGTGCGTTCAGCATTTAGTCATGCCGGCCACATGACAACGGAGACGTCTTCGGACAGCGCTGTCTCTTTGGCTTTGAAATGGAGCACCGCCCACTAGAGCACTGCCCACTAGAGTCGGAAATGACTAGCACATATGTGCAAGGGGAACCTTTACCTTTACTTTTAAATATATTTATTGTTTATGTGGCTCTGAAAGTCAGCAACCTAGCCTATAATTTTAATGCTTTCTGGCATACGATTGATTGCATATGCACTTTAAATCTTATCTGAAGAGAACATTTAAGTCCCTTAATTCTTCTCTTAAATCAAAGACCTAGTTTTTTTAATCTTGAGCAGGAAAACATATACTATTTGTGAAAGGTTCAGATTATAAACCAAACTTAGTCTTAATCATTGCACCCTTGAACAAGGTTACTTGAGGTCTTGATTTTACAAGAATTCTACTGACTTATGAAGACACAAACCTTCTGCCTTATTCACATTCTCTCTTACACACATATACACACTGTTCATATTCTTCAACATACCCTCCTGTTAGTATAGGTCCCCTTATTTTTTTTCAGACAGAAATGCTCTGTCCAGGAATATTAAATAGAATGTAACATGGTAGGCTGTTTACCAAGTTATTACATAAACCCTTATTATGAGTTTTTCCATTTTTAAACATAGAAGGAACATCTGCATATACACTATATTAAAAAAAAAACTTAAAAATTCTGGAAGAAGAAAATATAAATTTATAATTTATAGTTTCCTCAATAATTCAAAGGGTGGTATGTGAAAAGAAATAAGTCATAGTCTTAAAACTGTTTTCAGAGAGCACTGCATGTTCTTATGCTTATGAATGTAGAACCACAAATAAGCAGAAATGGGGGAATGATTTTTGTACATTGTTGGCTTATCTATAAGAACTGCAGTTACTTTAAGACAAGAAAAAAGGACCATTGTCTTAGAAGATTAATAGTTTGCTGCATGAAAGAACAAAGTTTAAATAAATAGAAATAAACATGCATTTAACACTGTCTCCTCTGTGTCAGCTAAATCATTCTGCCAAAAAGGAAAAAAAGAAAGAACGCTTTACTCGTACCACAAATCCATAATATCCATAGTATGGATAAACAAGAGAAAAATAACATAACACCTGTATATCCTACTTTAATACATTTCATTAAAAATGCTTTCCAACTTCTAAAATGAACAATGTAATTTGTTAGTAAGAGTAGAGTGTCATATTTTTAGATCATACGTATCAAAGGAGATGAAGTGCAGTCTGAAAGACAATTTAGTAGTAACACTCAGACTGCATCATTAATGTAATTGGTGTAATTAATTCTTGCTCCATCTTTCTTCATTTGTTACAAGGTCCTGTGAGATAAGCAATGAGTTGACCTTAATGTTCACACACTTTTTAAAAAGATAACAAAAATATTTCTTTATTCAGAAGGGAAATTGTTTTGGATTTTTTTGTTAATGCTGTTAGCAAATAAGACTTTGAGTATTAGAGTAGAATTTCCATAAGCTAGCGGAATTCAAGAACAGGATTAATACCTGTGTTTCCCCAAAAATAAGATAGGGTCTTATTTTCTTTTGGCCCCTGAAAGAAGCACTTGACCTTATTTTCAGGGAGGTCTTATTATTTTTGAGATGTAGGAGGCGGCGGTTGTGGTCACCTCATGACTGCTGCTGTGTTGCAATATTTTCGGGGAAGGCTTATTTTCGGGGGAGGGCTTATTTTAGCGAATGCATTCAAAAGCCCAATTGGGCTTATTATCCAGGGAGGGCTTATTTTCAGGGAAACAGGGTATATTGGAAAGCAACCAAAGAAAAATAGTATAGCACTGATATTCCACTGAAATCCCCAGGTTTTTCTTCCAACAGGGATAACCTGCATCTCATCAGAAGGCAATGAAACAGTCCTGACAGGCATAATGACATTCCATTTCTGCTATCTGTAAATCACTTTAGAGTTAACCAGTATCCTAAAATGCAGGGTAAAGGAGATGAAAATGGTAATTACTGGATTAAAATGTTGATCTCTTCTGAAAGAGGGTCAATTTATGTAGAGCTGTTCTGCTCTAATTTGAAGCATCACACTCATTTAAAGTGTCAAGTCAATTCAAATCAGCTATTAAATCTAGAAGAATTTTAAGGCAAAAATACTGTATTTATATTCTTCTCTTTTGATAAAATCTAGTTACTACTATTGTAATAGTCTTTAAGAGATGACACAGAAAGATAGATGTTAAACACCTTCTGGAAAATTAAATCTTCTGAATAACCATTCTTTTCCTATAATATTCCACAATGTTCAGTGAAGGAGGGTTGCCTGAGTAAATTAACATTTTTATCTTTGTACTGTCTCTCTCTGGTCTCAAGTTCTTTGTTTTCATACAATGATTTCTGAACTCTCTAATTTCTAAAACCAACCTCATATTCTGTTGTGTAGAATGTTTATTTTTCTACCTACATGCTGCTGTGCAAACATTTATGTGATTTGACACTCATTCCAATTGCTCTTGCCTTGTGAGACATTTATTCATTATAAATCCACTGCAATACTGTTTGAAGATTATTCTGGTTTCCATTCTTTTATCATTTCAGGTAAAGATTGTCTGTACAACTCTATTAATAAAACTTCAGAGGCAGTGCTGAGTCACTTTTATTTTGCACTCACCACTTACTGAAAGCTGTATGACGTTTCAGATAGGTCACAAGGTCAACAATTCTGTGGTAATAATGTATTAGACATTTATAATTAACTTGACATTTATAAATAAACAGCTAAATACACGTGAACCAAGGTCTACATGCAAGTTGCAAAGAAATTCTTATAAACATTTTAGAAATTGTATCTCTGAACCAAGAATAACTTTCCCCCCCTCAGTTAGTTCCACTATTAAACTAATCAAATTATTAGGAAGGCTTTTTTCTGATATTAATTGGAAAGTCTTTGTGTAACTATTAAATATAGTATTTTTTGTCTTGTTCCTAGGGTGATAAAAATTTGTATGTGAAGTCATCAGATATTTGAAGAATGCTACTACATCCTTAGTGCATATAGTCAAGGCTATGATTTTCCCAGTTGCAATGTATGGCTGTGAAAGACTGAACGCCAAAGAACTGAGGTCTTTGAACTATGGTGCTGGAGAAACTTCCTGTGAGTCCCTTGGACTGCAAGATGATCAAACTGGTCAGTCCTAGAGGAGATCAATCCTGATTGCTCTTTAGAAGGCCAGATCTTGAAGATGAAACTCAAATATCTTGGCCACCTAAGGAGAAGGAAGGACTCACTGGAGAAGAGCCTAATGCTGGGAAAGATTGAGGGCAAAAGAAGGAGACAACAGAGAATGAGGTGAATGGATGCAGTCCCCGAAGCAGTAGGCGTGAGCTTAAATGAACTCCAGAGGATGGTAGAGGACAGGAAGGCCTGGAAAAACGTTGTCCATGGGATCGTGATGAGTCAGACGCGACTTCACAAGTGTTACATTGGGGTGCTCAATTATGTTTAGGTTAATTTTGAAAAATGGAAAGTTGGCATATTATATCACATTTCAGCATTATTTTTATTTCCAATGAATTCTTTTGGGCGCCATAATGGCCCCGGTATGCTGATTTTTTTAAAAAAAAGAATGATTGCTAGTAATCCAGATGTGTGTTGTATGCCCCGTGAAAGCACAATGGTAAACAATATTAGGAGGACCAAGAAAAATGGATAACTAAATAACTGATTGCATCCCCTAAAGGTGTCCATACTGCAAGACTATATAAAATATGGTATTAAAATTCTGAATATTGGACACATGTAGAATAAATTACTTTGTGTAAATGTTAGCCTCAGGCACAACCTGATTTATTTGTAAATCTGTTAGGAATAGCTGTCTTTATGAACTGAAATAAAGTTAATTATGGCTTTTATTAGAGACAATGGTTCAGCTCTGACACTGAAGATATGTTACTAATTGAGGTGATGGAGAAACCGGTTGAGCTAAATTTTTGTATTCATTTATTTAATTTGTAGCTCCCCAAACAGAACACTTTTAAGAATTCTATGTTGCATTATAATACCTGATATGGTAGGTGAAAATTATATTACAGAATGTTAAATCATTTGCATCTTTAAAAAACAGAATCAATTTCCCAACTTATGCAAAACCAGACCAGAACAATCTCAGGGAAATGAAAATCTGAGTGGAAATTGACAGAGTCACCCATTCTTGATTCAAAGGCAATAGTCAGAGGAAAACATGAAACAGTTGGATCAATGCTGAGTCACAGAGCAAATTAGGTCACATAGCTCATGCATCTGGAGTCAAATTAGGCTTGTTTAACAGCTCATTTCCTCCGGGTGATCAAAGTTAGCTTTTTAAGCTTGCAATAACTTCATGCGTGATAGATTGAAAAACAAACTTAAAATTCAGCATTATGTCTTAGGATATTTAACAAAGTACGATTAAATAGAAAACAGAATGTTTTAGCAGATAAAATCTTTAATTTTAAATTTGTTGGCACAGCTCAGTTTTTGTTTTGTTTTTCTCTCTTTTTGTATTAAAATAAAGCATATTTAACTGTTTAAAAAGCAAGGAAAAAGCTTATTTATACAAGCGTTTCCTCATTCACAATCCTTGACATTCTGCACTAAGCACAAGTAAGTCATTTAAACTTCTACTATATCTTCAATTTATTCCTGAGGGAAAAATTGATCCATACTGGATAGAAAAGCATTAAAAGCAAATTGATTTTTCCAAGATGTCTGAACAAATTTGCAAGCTAGATAGAAAGTGCAAAACGTTAAAAAAGTTGCATAAGATAGATCATACAAATATATGGCAGTGCTGGAATGGCTACAGGCCCATGTAATTTCTCATCCTATCTCCAAATTGCTCAGATGCAATGGAGTATTTTAAAGAGTGGCTCCATAACTAGATTCTATATTTAAAGGCAATATTCTTCTGCACCAAAACAGTGACATGAAGTGATCTAATCACCATGGATAAACCTTTTTTAATATGCATCTATGTTAAAGGCTGCAAAAAGATATCTTTTGAACAACATTGTTTATTCTTTAGCTCAGTTCACCTTTAATACAAAAAGGACAAAAAGTATGAACTTCAGTACTTTTAAGTAAAATTTAGTACATTCTTATTAAGATAGTCTACCCTTTTTATAAATGTTTGTCACATTTTCCTTTAGATGTATATGTATGTATGTATGTATGTATGTATGTATGTATGCATGCATACATACATACATACATACATACATACATACATACATACATACATACATATGAAAAACAATTATCCTATGGAAGATGCTCTTTTCCACTAATTTCGTTCATTTATTTAAAAATAAATTGCCTCCAGTTTTTAAACAAGTTCACAAGTCTAAAATTCTTTAGCAACAGTTTTAACCATTCCTTCCAATTCCAAATTATGATAAGAGTAATTATATTGGGTCATTATAATATGAATGTTGACTAATTTAGACAGCTTTAGCTTTTCATTTAAAATGGAAGTCATCACTCAAACATCAAACTTAACATCAGAAAGATCAGTATTTCTGCCTGCAATGGACACTATACAACTCAGATATGTATTCAAAGTAAAGATGAAGTCTTTGGTCAGCAAACAGGAGCTCCATCTTCCTGAAGACCAATGTAACCCTGTTTTGTCTCATGCAGAGCTTATCCCAGCTTCCAGATACTGTAGCAAGACATTGATATTGATGACACCAAGCTGGCAGGAATAGCCAACGCTCCAGAAGATAGGCTTAAAATACAGAAGGATCTTGACAAACTTGAACATTGGGAACTATATAATAAAATGAAATTCAATAGTGAAAAGAGTAAGGTTCTACATTTAGGCAAGAAAAACAAAATGCACAAGTACAATATAGGTGGTACCTTGCTCAATAGTAGTAACTGTGAGAAGCATCTTGGAGTCCTAGTGGATAACCATTTAAATATGAGCCAACAGTGTGCAGCAGCTGCCAAAAAGCCAACACAGTTCTAGGCTACATAAACAGAGGGATAGAATCAAGATCACATGAAGTGTTAATACCACTTTATAATGCCTTGGTAAGGCCACACTTGGAATACTGCATTCAGTTTTGGTCTCCACGATGTAGAAAAGATGTGGAGACTCTAGAAAAAGTGCAGAGAAGAGCAACAAAGATGATTAAGGGACTGGAGACTAAAACATATGAAGAATGGTTACAGGAACTGAGTAGGTCTAACTGAGTAGGTCTAGTTTAATGAAAAGAAG
Source organism: Rhabdophis nuchalis (assembly GCA_039707465.1). NCBI lineage: Eukaryota > Metazoa > Chordata > Lepidosauria > Squamata > Natricidae > Rhabdophis > Rhabdophis nuchalis. The sequence goes on along the minus strand of CM077644.1, from coordinate 27,789,736 downwards.
GATTAGGGGAGACATGATAGCAGTGTTTCAATATCTCAGGGGTTGCCACAAAGAAGAGAGAGTCAAGCTATTCTCCAAGGCACCTGAGGATAGAACAAGAAGCAATGGGTGGAAACTAATCAAGGAGAGAAGTAACTTCGAACTGAGGAGAAATTTCATGATAGTTAGAACAATTAATCAGTGGAACAGCTTGCCTCCAGAAGTTGTGAATGCCCCAACACTGGAAGTCTTTAAGAAGATGTTGGATAGCCATTTGTCTGAAATGGTATAGGGTTTCCTGCCTAGGCAGGGGCTTGGACTAGAAGACCTCCAAGGTCCCTTCCAATTCTGCTATTGTATTGTATATAATCTCCTTGATTTGTCTTCTGGAACAAACAAGCAAATTCCTGATCTGGTGTTTGATGTAATTACCACAAAATGTAAACAAAAATCATTTTTTAAACTAAAGTCATTCAAGGTTGACTCAGCCTTCCATCCTTCCAAGATTGATAAAATGAGAAGCCAGATTGTTGGGGGCAATATGTTGACTCTGTAAATCGCTTAGAGAGGGCTGTAAAGCAATGCGAAGCGGTATTTAAGTCTAAGTGATTACATTTCTATGTTGCCCATCTCATAATACAGCAACTCTGGGTAGCTTAAACTCTTTTATCAACTTAAATGAATAGTATTATTTTTTCCTCCAACCATGCAACATCCAAAACATATGGAATTTCATTAAAGTAATTCATTAATCCCAGTCCTGTATTTTCTGATGGACAGTACAGCTTTAGGATTTCAAATTGAATACTTGATTGAATTGCAGAACATCTCATTAGCCTCATGAGAAACTATATATAGGTCAGGAAGCCACAGAACGGACAGAACATGGAGAAACTGTTAGATCAGACAAAGGATTCCGACTCAGGCATGGTCAAAACAACAGGAACGTTTATTCACACTCTTACAACAGCACAAGAATTCAACTGACAAGGTTTCTTCTCTGGCAACCTCTTATATAGAGTTACCAGGCAGGAAACTCCTAGCAAGCAATTGCATCATGTAACTCCTTTCCAGACAGATTCCAGACAGCTCGTCTCAGTCAATTAACACAGCTGCCTGATCTGTTCCGGAATGCGGTGACTCAAAGGTTACCAGACTTGCTGTCTGGGCTGAGGACTCAACACTCCTTCCCCCATAGTCAGTGCGCATGTGTCTAGGTTCTCTGTCCAACACAGTACATGCGCACGCGTAGTCGTTCAGATAGGCGGGGCGGTGTCGGGTCCGCCCTGACCGCCTTAGTTCTTGAGGATGCTCCTCTCTGTGGGACACGGAGCCTTCGCCTACGTCACCGCGGCCTGCCCTCGGAGGTGGAGTCGCCGTAGGCGGCAATGGCGACCCTAGCAAGTCCGGGCGAGAGGGCGTGGCGACCGGGCTTGGGGTAGTTGACATTTGCTGGCGAGTATTATTCTGGTAGGGTGGTTCTCCGATGGGCGAGGCCCCCAGCTGAGAGTCAGATTGGGTTGTGAGGTCCTGGCGGTCTCCCCGTGCTGTTCCCGCTGATACGAGGTCTGGACCGGCTAGGGACTCCGGGGTTCCAAGCAACTGCTCGGCTTGAGCAGAGAACAACGGCCCAACGGGGGCCAACGGGCAGGAACGGCCTGGCGTGGTGACTGCTGTTTCGGGCAGGCGGCGCCTCAGTTGATCCAGGTGGCGCCGCCACTCGGATCCATCCTGAAGGCCGACTCTGTAAGAACAGGGTCCGGTTACGTCCAAAATGGTTGCGGCAACCCATCGCGGCTCCCCTGAAAAGTTCCTTGCCCAAACCAGGTCCCCAATTTCAAATAAACGAGGAGTGGGAATCTGCAGGTTGCCCCTCTGCAACCCGTCGTAATCGGGGTGCAGTCTGTCCAGAGTGGTCCGCAAGCGTCGGCCCATCAAGAGCTCCGCGGGGCTTTTCCCTGTGGCCAGGCAAGGTGTGACATGCTGTCCCAAAAGGTACGCAGCCACCCTTGCCTGCCAGTCCCCTTTATCCAAACGGGCCAAGGCTTCCTTGGCTGAGCGCACGGCTCGTTCCGCGCGTCCATTAGACGCCGGGTGATAAGGGGCGACCGGCGCGTGGCGGATCCCTTGGGTGGCCAGAAAGTCCAAGAAGGTGGAGGATTGAAATTGGGGTCCGTTGTCGGACACAACGACGTCCGGCAACCCGTGGGTTGCGAACAGACGGCGCAAGGCACGCACCGTGCTCTCCGCTGTGGTGGAAGCCATGAGAATCACCTCTACCCAGCGTGAGAACGCATCCACCACCACGAGGAAATTCTGGCCATGGAAGGGACCCGCGAAATCCAAGTGGAGCCTGGACCATGGGCACCTGGGGGCGTCCCACTCCCTCGGCGGGGAGACCGGCGGGGCCGGCCGGGATGATTGGCAGGAGGAGCAGGCGGCCACCCATTCCGCCACTTCAGCGTCCATGCCGGGCCACCAGACATAGCTCCGGGCCAATGCCTTCATACGGACGATGCCTGGGTGGTTGGCATGGAGCGACTGAAGAACCATGTGCCGGAGAGGGGAAGGGACGATGACCCGATCTCCCCAACACAAGCACCCGCAATGGAGCGAGAGCTCCAGCTGGCGTGACTTGTAAGGCCGAAAATTTTCAGCCACGGTGCCCGAAGGCCAGCCCCTCAGCACCCATCGGCAGACCTGGGCGAGGACGGGGTCTGCGCGGGTGTGAGCGGCAACGGCGGAAGAGGACAGGGGCAAGTCCGACTCCGCGACCATCAGGACAGAGAGAGCAGGCACAGGGGCCGGATCCGGCCCCGGGAGAGGGCAGCGGCTTAGGGCATCAGCATGCCCTATCTGCTTGCCAGGACGGTATAGCAGCGTATAGTCATACGCTGCCAGGAATTCCGTCCAGCGGGTCATCCTGGGCGACAGGATGGGGGGGGTCGGACGGTCACCGGCCAATAGCCCAAGGAGCGGCGTATGGTCCGTGACAACAGAAAAGGTCCACCCATAGAGGTAATTGTGGAACTTCTTAATCCCGGACACTACAGCCAAAGCCTCCTTGTCGATTTGGCTGTAGTTTCTCTCCGTTTGAGACATTGTCCGGGAGTAAAAAGCAATGGGGGCTTCCGAGCCGTCTGGAAAGACGTGGCTAAGGACAGCCCCCAGGCCAAAAGGGGAGGCATCGCATGCAAGCGTCAGAGGAAGCCTGTCATGGTACTGGACTAGTACCGCATCTGACGTGAGCATGTCTTTGACAGCCGCGAACGCGTGTGCTTCGCGGCTGCCCCAGTGCCAGGCCGTGGATCGGTCGAGCAACCGATGCAGCGGCTCGGCTAGCGATGCCTTATGGGGAATAAACGGCGCGTAGAAATTCAAAAGGCCGAGGAATGCCTGCAGCTCCGTTTTGGAGGCAGGAGTGGGGGCCTTTTGGATGGCCTCGACCTTGGAGGGGGTTGGGTGAATTCCTTGGGTGTCAATCATGAAACCCAGGAAGTCCACCCTAGGCGCAGCAAATGTACATTTGCTGCGTTTCAACTTTAAACCCGCGCCCCTGAAAACTCTGAGGACCTTCCGTAACGTTTTGGCGAGTTCTGATATGCTGGAAGCAGCAATCAGGACGTCATCAAAATACGGTACAACGCCAGGGAGCCCATGGAGCAGTCGCTCCATGAGGCTCTGGAAGATCCCCGGTGCTACGGACACGCCGAATTGGAGACGGCGACAGCGGAAAGCCCCACGGTGGGTCACGATGGTCTGCGCTTCCGCAGCCTCGTCATCCACCGGGAGCTGTTGGTAGGCCTGCGCCATATCCAGTTTCGCGAACACTCGACCTCGTCCCAATGAGTGGAGTAGGTCTTGCACCACCGGAACCGGGTATGGGTTCGCCTGAAGCCCGAGGTTGATCGTCGACTTATAGTCGGCGCAGATCCTCACGGACCCGTCGGGCTTAATGGGGACCACAATGGGGGTCTCCCATTTCGCCTGATCGACGGGTTCGAGCACGCCCTGCGCCACCAATCGATCCAATTCCGCTTCAACCTTGGGCTTCAGCGCGAACGGCAGCCTGCAGGCCTTCAAGCGGACTGGAGCAACCTGGGGGTCCAAATTTAGGGAAACTGGAGTGCCTTTGTACGTTCCTAAGCTGCCATCAAAGACGTCGTTGAACTCTCTGATTACTTCGTCTACCGGAGAACTGGCTGGCACGCTGTGTACTCCTTGGACTGACAGTCCCAAGGCTGGAAACCAGTCCAATCCGATCAAGGCAGCTAGGGGTTTGGCCACTACCAGGATGGGAAGGGATCCGTGGAAGGGGCCGTAGTCTACTCTCACTCTGTGCAGACCTAGAATGGGAATTTGTGAGCCCTGGTAATCTTTCAGGATCGTCGCCGTGGGGCCGAGATCCCGCTTCCTGAGCTTGGGGCAAAGCTTAACTAAATGCGCCCAGGACATGAGTGATCTAGAGGACCCTGAATCTATTTCCATTTTTACCCCCACCCCCTCTAAGCAAACCACTGTTGACAGTCTCCTACTCTCTGCCTGGTCGTAGCTTAGAGCTGGGGGCATCTCCGCCAGCGCGAAGCAGTTGGTCGGCTGTGGCTGGTAGCGTCCTGAACGCTTCTGCGACCCTCGTTGTCCTGGTGGAACGGTTCTGGAGGCGGCAGCTGGCGTTGTCGCTGGAGCGGCAGCACGGCACACAGCTGCTAGGTGTCCTTTCCTGCCACATCTGCGGCACACCGATGCCTTGAATGGGCACTCTGGTCTCTGGTGGGCCCCTCCGCAGCCTAGGCAGTTCCCGGACTTCTGCTGCGGTGTGAATGCGCGATTCGGCACGCGCCCGGTCACCCTCATGCAGTCCCCACGGTCTTCCTCCTCCAGCTCATCCAGCGGCGCTATTTCGTCTACCAGACACGCTCGCGGAGTGGGGAAAAGAGGAGGGCGCGCGCGGCCCATGTCGGATGTGGAGATCTCCAACAATTCTGTCGCGCGTGCTTCTTCCACCGCTTGCTCGAGAGTCAGGACAGTTTTTGAAAGCAAGCGGCGCTTTAGGCGGATGTCTCTTACGCCGCATACAAACTGCTCCAGTAGGGATTCCTCCAGGAAGCCAGCAGGGAACTCGCAGGGAATTGCGGTCGCTCTCAATTTCTGCAGGAACTCGGCTACCGACTGTTGCGGCTGTTGCACACATTGCCTGAATGCATAGCGATGCGCTATGCGGGAAGGTGCCGGCGCGTAGTGTGCTCTCAGGCGGCCCAGGAGATCGTCCCACGGCACTTCATGCACCGCTGCGGGTGCTGCTATGGTTCGGGCGGTAGCGAACAATTCAGGGCCGCCGCACTGGAGGAATAGGCTCAGCTTCCTGGCAGGCGCGAGTTCGCCGTAGTCGCTGGCTATCAAGAAGCACTCGAACCGGGCTAAGAAGGAAGCCCATTGTTCCTTCATCGGGTCGAACGGTGCAAACGGAGGCATTGTCGCCGTAGCCATGGTGAGGCTGTGCGTTGCGCTGCGCTCTGTTGTTGAAGTATTCGTTACCCGTTGCGTTCTAAGGCCACGGCCTGAATCCCACCTTCGTCGCCAGTGTTAGATCAGACAAAGGATTCCGACTCAGGCATGGTCAAAACAACAGGAACGTTTATTCACACTCTTACAACAGCACAAGAATTCAACTGACAAGGTTTCTTCTCTGGCAACCTCTTATATAGAGTTACCAGGCAGGAAACTCCTAGCAAGCAATTGCAACATGTAACTCCTTTCCAGACAGATTCCAGACAGCTCGTCTCAGTCAATTAACACAGCTGCCTGATCTGTTCCGGAATGCGGTGACTCAAAGGTTACCAGACTTGCTGTCTGGGCTGAGGACTCAACAGAAACAGTCTTGCTCTAGGTTGGCAAAGAAGTGAGATAAGGCTATATGGCCTCTTATTTATTCATTCTGTAAACTGAATTAAGAGTAACTGGATTGGAAGAAGAGGAACATAATTTCAAAATTGGAGGAAGAAGCATCAATTACTTGTAGTATGTTGATGACACTATGCAGGTAAACCTATAGTGCCAAGATTCTGCAAGCCTTGATAATAAAATAGAAAGATCAGTGTTTTAAAAAAGTAACTGAAATTAAATATGAAGTAAATCAAACTGAGAACAACCTGCCTTACAACTGACAATGAGTAACAGTCAGTAGACTAACAGTCAGTAGAATAACATTTGAATAAGGATTTGATAGGTTTTAACTGGGAATTTTAGCACAGGCACATAATTTAATTTCTTTTTAACTTTTGTAACGTTGTTATTTATGTATTGTTGTTTTTAATTTCCCTGTGCACCGCCCAGAGTCCGTCTCGACGGAGATTGGTGTGGTTTATAAATCGAATAAAATTGAAATTGAAATTGAGTACAAAATGAAGGGCAATTTTTGAAGGAACAAGAAATATACTGCAGACTAACAGTCAGTAGAATAACAATGAAAGGCTTTGAGGGAAAATATTTAAGTTTTCCTGTTGCCTTCTTTTTGTCTTTTGGTTTTAATTTTGTATTTTAACTATTTATTTAAAAAATAAAAAATATTTCTGCTTGTCTATCTATCTTCAGATGTCTATACTTACAAATATTACAACCATGCAAGCAATTGTGATAGCTGTGACCACTCACAGTTAGTTTGAAGAAGCAAAACAGAATGAATATTGATGCTTTTGAACTTTGATACTATTTAAGATGCAAGTGAATACTCGATTCCGTTGAGAGGTCCACAAAGCTGGTAAGGGTGAAAAGAAAGAGAAGAAGACAACCAGCAGCAAGATGAATGAACACAATTACTATGGTAATGGGTATACTGTTGGTAGATCTGAAGGGCCATGTGGATGATAGATCATTTGGGACAAGATCCTATCTATGCATTCACCAAGAGTAAATACCAACTTGATGCCACATAATCAATCAATACCTGCAGTGTATCTGTAAATTAGTAATATGTTTTGAAGATGCTTTTAAATCTATTTCAGCAAACTATCAGAACTTTGATGGTAAATATATAGTCCATATATTTATGCCTAGTACATTTGCACTGCAAAAATCAAGAGAAAAGATACCTACTAGATCTTGGCAGTCCCAAACCTGCTCACCCTAGAAATATTATTCTCTACTAAAACTAAGTTATATAAATAATCCTCAACTTGCAACCACAATTGAGCCCAAAATTTCTATTTGGGTTTTGCCCCATTTTACAACCTTTCTTGGCGCATTTGTTAAATGTATCACTACAGTTGCTAAATAAGTGACATAATTAAGTGATCTAGCTTCCTCATTGATCACAAAAGGTCACCACATGAGCTGGGCACTGCAACCATCATAAATACAAGCTGGTTGCCAAGCATCTGAATTTTGATTACGTGATCAAATGCTGCAATGGTTGTTAAGTGTGAAAAACAGTCATAAGTCATTTTTTCAGTGGTATTGTAACTTTGAACAGTCACTAAACAAATGGCTGTAAGTCAAGGACTACCTCTATTAATTTCCATTTTTCTAGCATATATTGATAAGGTGTGTGTTTGTGTGTGTGCATGTGTGCGTGTGTGAATGTGTATTTTTTCTACAAAAACCACTACTATCAGACATTTTATTCTTAGCACTTCATATATTGGTGTTGTCAGTTCTGAAGTTGCCGGGGGTGGAGGAGATAGTATCTTAATGTGAGAATCCTTCCAACAGAATAAATTAAATAAATGAGATTAATATCATGCCAACACTCTCTCTATTCAGAGTCTATGGATCCTAGTCATTTTGTGGACCAAGATGGTATTCCCAAACTGCGATCTTTCTGATACATCAAGATTACACCCTATGACTAAGAATTCTTACAGGAGTGCTCACCACACAAGTGAAGCAGCTGGGAAGTTTGGCTTACAAGGAAGTGAGAGTGTCTCTTATATTTTAAAATAAATTGAACTCTTGGTTTAAAATATAAGAGACAATTGTTTATTTTGAAATTGTTCAAAATTTGATATGACATTTGTGTATCTCTAGCTGTTCTATGCAGCTTTAGAACTTTTATAAATTTATAAACTAATCTAAATTTATAGCCAATTTATAGCTTAAATTGAAGGATTTAAGTATTGCACACACAACAAAAGAATTATAATAGCATACAAGGATTAAAATAAGAATATGTCCTCTTTTTAAAGGGGTCCCTGAAAAACCAAGGGTACTATATAATGTTACTGGATAAAAATTTCAAAGAAAATAATAGGTTGCCCTAATCTTTGCTGCTTTGGAACAATATCAGTAATTTAGTCAAGACAGACAATGGTTGCTAGGGGCAATGATGACTTTGCCCAGGTTTCAGCATTGTAGAAACCTGTCAGAAGAATTATTCAGAAAGAAACACTAGCTTCCGGCTCCGCCTATTTAATAGGCATAGTAACATTTTTCTCACTATTTATATAACTTCTGTAACTTTGACTAATAATTGTACACTAGCTGTCAACTAGGTAATCACGTACTGTAGTACAATTAGCCCATTCCCTCACAAGCTGTAGCTTGAATTATCAGCAAACAAAATTATTGTACAAGTCTTTATTTGAAAAAGAAGTTTATATAGGTACAGTTATTCTCCAAATCCTTGAGAAATATCTGCCCAATAAAACTAGCAGATTATGAGGAAGAATGGGCCTCAGATTCTTTGGCTCTTTAGATTTTATAATCACCTATTCTACTCAAACTGTAACCTAATCTTCCTATTGTCCTTCATCCCAGTGTTTGATAATAAAACATATAAAATAGAGTATATTCAGTGAATGATGTATATATTTAAAATTAAATGTTAAATGTTAAAAATGGGAAAATGAAAGCAATTAAAATGGGCAATGAAAATATATTACAAAAATAAGTATGCAAGTGCTAGGGCTAACCAAGACAAACTATGAACTGAATTTGTTTGTAATAGATTCCGCCCTGGGTCCGTTTGGAGAAGGGCGGGGTATACAGTTAATAAAATAAAAATAAATAAAAAATAAATTCACGAGTATGAACAAGATTTACAGTACTTTCAAGTAACTTAAACGTTACTGATTTGAATAAATGAACACTACACAGAATTAACTTTTATCCAAATGTATATTACCATGTTTTTTCTGAATATGATTTATAATAATTTGAGTCAATGTCAGCAACGGGTTGCTGATGTTCTGTAAGAACAGGTTCACTTTCAATATTGAGAGCAGAAAATCTTTTCTTGGGTTACGTACCAAGGATCTAAGGCAATAACTTTTTAAAATTGTTATCAGCCCAATACATTTTGTTAAAAAGTACACAGGAGTTTTGATTAGGTTTCAAGATGGATATCTTTGTAGCAATTGAAAGGAAAGTCTATTTCAACTGAATCCAAACACTAACAAATGGATAATGATTAACAGGCTCCATGATTGGATTATATTATTTCAGGGTTTAGCTTTTTGTTTTCACCTCACTATCCCTAGATGGCAAATAATCTAAAATGCAGTTTAATCAGGTCTTGTGTGGTTGCATATAAAATAAGATGTATAGTAACTAATAGGACCTAAATCTGATCCAGAATGGTTGGCCAGATATGATTTATTCTCAGTATTAAGTCAAAGATTGATTTTTCCCCCCATAAAATTTTATGTGGAATGTATCGTATAATAATCCTCACCAACTTTCTGAAAGATTTAAATTCTTTATAGGTGGTTTTACTGTTTCATTCAGGGGCACCTATGCCATTTTTTTTTAGTTTTAACTTTAAATGTATTCTTACTTTATTTTGTTTAATTAGTCATCGTGGGGTTTTTTCCTAATGTTGTGTGTACCTTCTTATTTCTTTTAAACTTACTGGTTTGGCTGATGATTTTATACACATGATTACTCTGAGCTGCTTTGTGACTATAAAAGATGATGAAATCATTTTAACTAGGGCTACAAGTCTTGGTGATTTCATTTTAAACTGAATTTTACATTAATGCACTATGCCTTTGTGTCTAATCCTAATACTGTATTAAATTAGTATAGACCTCAACAGCTGTTGATTTCTGAAAAATTCAAAGAGACCACGTTACATATACAACTTGCTCCATATTTTCTGAAAGAGCAATTTTTTTGTCCCTAATCCTCCTTACTGAAGTAATCTGAGAAGGTTTGCTTGAAGCTGCCATATGGAAGAAAGATTTTCTGTAATCAATGAGATTTTGGAACAAACTTTGTGCTGAATCAAACTGACCTCTCTGTATTTAAAAAAAAGCCTCTTAAACCTACTTATTTTCAGACAAGAGATTGATACTTCTAGCTTTAAGGTCAACTTTGTGTTTTTATTGGAACCTGCTGTCAACAGTTCTCTATCATGGAGCTATTCTTGTGGAATATATAAAGGTAAAGATTTCCCTGCTCCACTCATAACTGATTCTTAGGGGGTGGTGCTCAACTCCGTTTCTTAGTAAAGGGAGCCAGCATTGTCTGAAGACTTTTTCCATAGTCATAACTATGAAGTGTACAGAATGCTGTTACCTTCCCACTGAAATGGTACTTATCAGAGGTGGTATTCAGACAGTTCGGACCGGTTCTGGCATACCGGTAGTGGAAATTTTGAGTAGTTCGGAGAAACCGCAAATACCACCTCTGGTTGGCCCCGCCCTCCCACTCCCGCTGTTCCCTGTCCTACATTCCCTTGTTTTTTAGCTCACCTGATTCGCATGTCAGAGCTGATTGCCGCACCTCAGCGGTCTTTGGGTGCTGTGTGCAAAGCGCTCTCTCATAGAACCGGATACCCTCCTGGATACCCTCTAGAGCAGGGGTGTCTAAACTTGAGCATAGCTGGCTGGGGAATTCTGGGAGTTGAAGTCCACAAGTCTTAAAGTTCCCAAGTTTGGACACCCCTGCTCTAGAGGCTGGAAAATGCCCATTTTCTGACTTCCGGTTTGCACATTAGGCTGTTTTTCATCCTCCGGAGGCTTCAGGGAAAAATGGCCCAACACTTAAACCGGAGGTTTGGGAATGGACTTCCAGGTTGCCCGTTGGGCCTTTTTTCTCCCTCTATAAATTTCAGGAGGCTTCCCTGAAGCCTTCAGAGGGTGAAAAACGGCCCACAATCATGGCCAAAATCAGCTGGCCCGCACACGCATGCACGCTGAAATTGACAGGGCAACACCTTGCATGCCCTCAGAAATGGTTCTGAGTGCCACCTGGCACACGTGCCATAGGTTCATCATCATGGTACTAGATCATTCAGGTACAAAATATATAAATCAAAGCACTATATACATATATAGCAGAGGTGGTATTCTGCAGGTCAGCCATGGTTCGGTAGTGGCGGCGGTGGGAAGCTCCACCCACCTGCCCAACTGTCATCATGGATGTTCTGCGCAGAAGGTACTCCTGGTTCCAAACCAGTAATGATGGTAAGTAGATTTCATGCCTGATATATAGACCGATGAATGCAAATTCACACACACGCATTCTAAAAAAACAATGTATAAAGTTTAAACTACAAAACTCCCATGATATAGCCAGTACTTTTCTGTCACTTCTCTGATAACCAAAAGAAAGAAAAAATAACTTTTGCCTCAGCTGAATTCATGCAAAGTAGAGGCGCATAAAAGTAACCTATAATTTAGTAACATGTTTATCTTTAAAATTAGTGTGTATAGTAAAACATTATGTATAACAATTAGCTGACAAAGCATGCCATAGCACTTAAATGCCAGATGTGTTAAATTAAATGTCCTAAGAGGCAAAACCTGACATTTCAAACACATAAGAATTTAACTATTAATTAACCAATCCATTAAATTCTCAAGTTAGTTCATGCAAAATTGACAAAAGATCCCTGAGTTTCATAGAACTTAATCAGTCTTTCCCAGAAGAGATACAAACTTGCATCAAGCCGATATTTTTTTCTTTTAATAAGTCAATAAAGAGTTTCAGTTGATGGTAACACAGGAAAAATTCATGGAACTCTTAAGATCAATCATTTTTGGCAGTCTTTTGATTTACTGAATTGAATTTATTCTGTTGAATGCAATGACTTTTCTTAAAGCACTGTTGACATGTTAATGTAATTATAGCTTAGTGAACTGTCTTAAAATTAATTAAGCCTGGTATAAAGTATTTTACATAAATTGTATGTTTTGCATTATGTTTTGCAAAACAGAGTTATAAATAATTGTTTTGAGCCATAATATGGTTTATGTATTCATTATAAATATATTTGTGTATGTATTACTGATGATAAATATTTTATGGCATTCTTCAATATAAATTCATATAAAGGAAAATTCAAAAGCTATTTAGATTTATTATTATTAATGTTGTATGTCACTTTTCTATGTATACAATATTTAAGGGCCAAATATAGTGCTTCCAAATAAATACATCCAGGAACTCAATAGAATCAGGTATGTTGGATTTAAGCATGGGCAATGCAACATCTGCCCCGTTTGGTACATTTCAGACTACATGTGAGAATATAATGATAATATAAACTGAATCTAAACTAATGTTATCCTATATAAAACTATATAATTACAGATTCAGAAGTTTCGTCTTTCAGCCATCATGTTGATTGGGAATTGAGTTGAATCCCAAACATCTAGAGGGCAATGAGTTGGGAAGGTGGCATATAAAATTAGAAGATGAAATACTTTTCAATTCTTTTTTTTTTTACATTAAAATAGTACGCATCCAAAAAAGGAGCAAGTATTCCCAAGACACGTCATGGTGAATGATAGTATCTTCCATGTGCTCCCCACAGGCAGAAGAAAGCATCTTTGTATGCTTTCAATCACTTTTGATGGAGACCAATTGTATATACTATGCCTTTTAATTAGCATATGTCTGCAAGGAATGTAATATTAGCCAATATATCTTTCTGTTACAAGCTGAAAAGAAAAGAAAAACCATTAATTAGGGTCCTAAAGGGCTTTTTTGTTTGTGGAACTTTTACATTGGTTTCTGTTAAAAAAAAACAACTGACAAAACTTGATCCACCAAATTGTGGGTAATTACTGAGATGCACCAAGCAAAATAAAAGCTAAATGGAAAAATATTCAAATGTGAGCTAGAAACAACATGAATAACAAAAATATTATTATTTTATGCAAATTATGATACATTAATTTGACTGACAGGAAAAGATGTTACCCTAATCTTCACTCCAGTGTTTATCTGGTTTCATGCAACTAATTTGGTTACCAAAGTCACCTATTCTTTGGATTTACACATTATAATGAATGCAGATGTTAGGCCCTTAATTAGTTTAATTAAGAATGCAGTGGAAAACCAGCCCTTTTGTATTAATAGGAGTGGGAGTGGGGGTTAGTTCAGGGAGGGGCCTTTCTATTTGATTCTCACTTATGCACTATAATAATTTAACCTAAAAATCAATTCAGAACCTGAGGCATCTTGCAGTCATTTGTTTCACCTCTATGGAGCAGCTATTTACATATAGTCCTTTCAATGACTCAGCATTCATACCATGTAGTAAAGTATGTGCAGAAAGTTTTATTCTTATAACAATACCCACTTTCTTATCCTCAGGCTATTATTGATAGTGCTTTACCATTAGGAACAGCACAGTAAAAGATGATGACTGATTTCCCCTGTGAGGCATGGAAAGATTGCTTAATAACTCTGAACTACACTAGGAACAAAAAAGTTTCCCTCTTGACAGTTTTCAATTAATGTGTAAGATTTCTGTCCCCTTTTCTCTCCTCAAAATGTAGTTTTAAACATGAATTGGTGGTTCTCATATTTTGTTCTTCACAACCACTCTGATTATTGCTTATAAAAAAGATGTTGACAACTATAGCCCAAAGGAGAAAAATAATCATATCCACTATTAATAGCTATCATGTGCAACCCATATTTCATTGGAGAGAGAATTTATGCTGTTTTCAAAGTTTTTCCTGCAATATAAGGTATCAGAGGTTGGCATGACATCAGTATGCTTCAGTAAGAGTCCAGAACCCCGCCTTTTCTGTTACTATTTTTTGTTGTCTGTTCTTCACATGCCTTATGAAACCAAGCAGCAATGGAAGAAAACAAATTCCTCTTATCCCTTTCCACTATGAGCAAATGGAGAGCTGTAATAGCAATGAGACAAACAATCCTCTGAAAACATCTTGCCCTAAAGTCAATCATAATCTGGTCCAAGACATGAAAGAGAGGACATTATAAGCCATATTTGAACAAAGTCTTCCCAATATAGGATATGGCTTATGTTTACATTATGACTATGTGGCAAAAAAAAAAAAATTAAAGACAAAATCTAGCAGGAATTTTTTTTACCTCTATGGCCAATTCCGATGCAATGCCTTCTTGCGCTGCAGAAAGGCATTCTAAATTTTTAAAAGGAGAGAATTCTACTGTTCAAAACTTATATTGTGAAATCTTTATATTCTTTAAGAGTACGCTGTGCAAACAGGACCACTATACCACGTCTCCCTTTCAAATCTGCTGCAACTGATCAGGAAGTATAGTGTAATTGATGGGATTAGAAGCTGCTGAAAGATCAAGTCCAGGCTCCAGCACAGATCAACAAGTGTCTGGAGGCCATGCGGGCCTGGGTGGGGAGGAACAAGCTTCGACTCAACCCGTCCAAGACCGAGTGGTTTCCGGCGTCTCGATATATTTTGAATTTATACCCCGCCCTTCTCCTTGTTAGGACCCAGGGCAGCGCACAGGCATGATTTAAAACCACAATAAATACAATATACATCATTAAAATATATTAAATTATTCAACCCCTGCTAAAACCCATTTAAAAATAGCCAGTTGGTTCCATCTCTGGCTATCGGGGGCGAGTCATTAGTCACCGCGGAAAGGGCCCGCAACTTGGGCGTCCTCCTGGATTCTCGGCTGTCTTTGGACGACCATGTGACAGCCATGGCCATGGGGGCATTTTATCAGGTTTACCTGATACGCCAGTTGCGCCCCTTTCTAGATCGGGATGCCCTATGCACGGTCACTCAAGCCCTTGTCATCTCCCGCCTGGACTACTGTAACGCTCTCTACATGGGGCTTCCCTTGAGGTGCACCCGGAGGCTCCAGCTAGTACAGAATGTGGCCGCGCGGGGGATTTTGGGAGTTTCAAGATACTCCCATGTAACACCTCTCCTGTGCGAGCTGCACTGGCTGCCTGTGGCCTTCCGGGTGCGCTTCAAGGTGTTAGTAACCATCTTCAAAGCGCTCCATGGCACGGGACCTGGTTACCTGCAGGACCGCCTCCTACCACATACCTCCCTTCGACTTGTCCGCTCCCACAGAGAGGGCCTCCTCAGGGTGCCGTCTGTCAGACAATGCCGGCTGGCGACCCCCAGGGGGAGAGCCTTCTCTGTGGCAGGCCCTGCCCTCTGGAATGACCTGCCCCCGACCTTCACACCATCACGGACCTACGCCTCTTCCGCCGGGCGCTCAAAACACATCTATTCCACATGGCTGGCCTGGCATAGTTTTAATGATCTAATTTTAATATAACGTTTTTAATAGTTTTTAATCATATTTTAGCGCAGATTTACTAAATTTAATTTCTATTTTATATTGTGATTATATGTATTGTGTTTTTATCTCTTCTGTGCACCGCCCTGAGTCCCACCAGGGAGATAGTTTGGTATATAAATTTGATTAAATAAGTAAATAAAAATAAAGATGCTTTCTTGATACTATGACCAAATCTGAATCCCAACTGGAAAATATATGAATAATCTGCTTCTTCTATGGCCCTCTGTAATTGCAACTTGATAATCTTCTCCGCAACCTTTGACAAAAAGTAAAGTTGGACATTAGATAAAAATGATCCAGAATGGTTAAATCCAATCATGGTCTCCTGAGAAGGGGCATGCAACATCCTTCAAGGTTGGTGGAGCCATTCACTCACTCAAAGAGATGAAAAACACTCCATGACTATGCTAAGTCATGCCCAGAGGTGGTATTCAGCTGGTTCGGACCAGTTTGCCTGAACTGGTAGCAAAAATCAGGGGTGGGCCTGCCCACCCACCCTAGATCTATGCCATCTTATTTAGGCATGTTTTTGAGGCTGGGTGCATGCACAGAAGGTGCATGCGTGAGCAAAGCACAGGTGCAGAAGGCCAGGCACATGCATGGAGTGTGTGCACATGGGGCAAACCGGTGGTAACAAATGTGAAACCCACCACTGCTCATGCCTATATCAGTTCAATTCCATCAGACCAGTAAGAGTTCAATTCTGAGCACATCTGAACAATTTTACCCACCCAATTTAACCTTGACTATTCCTCAAGGCTCCTTGGGCCTGTTTCTTCCCAACAAGGAACAGGTCATTTAAAAAGTGCTACTAAATGGCTATGCTATGGAATGGATCGAGTAATAGCAGATGATTTGGGTCAGATCCAAGGTGTCTATGTGATGGGCTGTGAGAATAAACTTTCAAAATAGGATGAGAAGCTGAAGATAATCTCAACCACTGATCTCATTACATATGTTGACACCAGTATAATCCTAAGGAAACAATAGTAAAAACAAAAAGGGGAAGTTGATATATACTTCACTCCTTTGGAATTTGATATTTTATATATTTATAAAGCTTGAGGTTTTTCAATGGATGGGAAGAAATGTATGCTACTAATGCCAAAGAGTACATTCAATAATTCTTTATTAATTCTTTAATGTTTAAGTTTTTAAAAAAAAATATTGCATTACTATGATGGTATTTTTCATATCTGTTTTATTAAAAAATGGGGGGGGGGAGGATCTGGGTTCCCTTTGCTTAGTCTCTTGAAGAGAAGGAACAGAGAGTGTTCCCTCTGAGAAGACTGAACAGAATGGATAGCTTCCCACCAGAGAAGATGGTCTCTGACCATCTTTGTAGGTAATAAGTACAGGGATGCTCAGTGGCTCAGTGGCTAAGACGCTAAGCTTGTCAATCAGAAAGGTCAGCAGTTTGGCAGTTCAAATCCCTAGCACCGCATAAAAGAGTGAGCTCCCATTACTCGTCCCACCTTCTGCCAACCTAGCAGTTCGAAAGCATGTAAAAATGCAAGTAGAAAAATAGAGACTACTTTGGTGGGAAGGTAACACCATTCTGGGCACCTTCAGCATTTAGTCATGCTAGCAACATGATCACAGAGATGTCTTCGGACAGCCCTGGCTCTTTGGCTTTGAAACAGAGATGAACACACACACCCCTAGAGTCGGGAACAACTAGCGCATATGTGCAAAGGAAACCTTTACCTTTAGGTAATAAGCAGCACCTTGAAATGTACCTAGAAATATAGCCAATTCAACCACAGTAATATGGCTGAATTTTTCAATGCAATCTAATTTATAAGCTGCAAATACTGTCAAACTCTCTAAACCCATGTTCCTAAAGATGAAAAATATGAATGTTTGTCTTATAACAGCCATTTTTAAGTAGCTGCCATAGCATTAGTGTTCCTGACCATCACTCTATCTTGTTTTCCCCAAAGGCCAAGTTACCCCTGCTCTGACAATGAATGTAGTCAACTGAAAAAGTAATTATATCAGGAGGCTCTTTCTTTTCTCAGCTCTTGCAAGCCCTGCAAATGAACACCTTATGCTGTGAAGCATGAGATTTGTTATAAATTAGTCACATTGTTATCTATGATTATAAAACAACCTAATTTCTAAAAAGTCAGGTGCATTTTGCGCCTTGCTAACTTCTCTTCCAGTTTTGAATTGCAAGACATTTGGAAATCCCCAATGTATGTAGCGAGATATTTGCATTTCTTGTTCAAGTAGTGGCATTAATATTAAATGTTTTTATGCATTTCCTTGAATACAGTAGTAGATAAATTCTGAGGTTAATTCCTCAGCAAGCATGGATCGATTCAGATGATGCTTCAAATAACAATGAATAAATAAACTACACTGATTACTTACAGGGATCAGGCAATTCCAACATTGATTTGAATTACAGACATGAACAAGTGTCTATTTGTACAAATTGTATAGTAACTATACACTGATACGTGTGTATGTATGTATATGTGTATGTATGTTGTGTATCTGTATGTATATATGAGTGTGTGTGTGTATAAACACACACATATACACACACATATCTATATATATCAATATTTATATTTACTGTATATCTATATCTATACATATACATATACATATAGAGGTAAAGGTTCTCCTTGCACATATGCGCTAGTCGTTCCCGACTTTAGAGGGCGGTGTTCATCTCCTTTTCAAAGCCGAAGAGCCAGCACTGTCCGAAGACGTCTCCATGGTCATGTGGACAGCATGACAAAACGCCGAAGGCACACAGAACGCTTTTACCTTCCCATCAAAAGTGGCTGCTATTTTTCTACTGGGTTGGGAGAAGCTGGGTTAGGTAACGGGCACTTAGGGATTCAAACAGCGGCGCTAGGGATTCAAACCTCCAAACTGCCGACCTTTCTGATCAACAGGCTCACTGAACCACCGCATTCCTACACACACACACACACACACACACACACACACACACCCTTTGCCAATGAAATGTAGCATTTACTAAGAATGACTTAGCTGATCAGTAATATCCTGAAAGGTCTGTCCAGCACTGCTGTAAAAGATCAAATATTTACACTTCCTTTTTTTATCTCCAACTGGGATTATGAGGCCAAGCATTTACTTTTAATGATGCTGTAGATCCAAAATGTCAAGCCCTGCAAATGAACCAGTTATCCTTTCCTGTATCTAACAAATGGCTCTTCTCTGTCTCAAGCTGATAAATCATTGCTTCGCATGGTTAGTGATTGCAAAATTTTGGCAATTCACAGAGTTATCATCTGAATAAATTGTTCAAAAGGAATGAGATGCTTAAGTCAAACAGCTGGTTCATGTTCAAAATACAGACACCCTGCCCTAAGCACTGAAACATTCTACTTATGGAACTACTGGCATTCCATCCATAACAGGATTTAGGAGAGAAGGTAATGAGGAGATTATAAGAATACAGGATCAACAGAAATCATTAATTTCCTTGAAGAGCTGAAGCATTGCCATTAATTTTCTTGCAGTAGAAATAAACACAAGCAGAGGCTTAATTACATTTAATATAGGTTAGGAAGCACACTTGACTGATAAAAAGATGTTCCGAATATTTCTTTTTACATTAATATATTATGTAACATGTGTAGCACAAGACCAAATCTTGTTGCAGAATTGTATTTTCAAGTTTGAAAAGATTACTAACATTATCCTATTCCCTCAAGCCAAAGTGCCCATTTTGTACATGCAGTACTTTCAGGATACAATTCATCTTTATTCCTTAAACACAGATGTACTATTTCAGCTATGCTATTACAGATATGAGGTCATAATGACTGCTCATATAATTTTCTTAATCTATGAAAATAATAGGTGGGATATGTTGTTAAATTTACTTTGTATAGTTACAATTTTCATTTATTGATCAAATTAACCAATGTTATAAATTCTATTCACAACCAGAACGGTTCATTTCTAAAAATAGGGGTGTTCCTAACATTTTGGAAAACTATGACCTTAGGTCTGTGGTTAAGGGTTAAAAGATCCACATTGTTTGGAGTCTGGTTATCTTGCTGCCTATTCCAAACAGAATCTACCTGCAAAGGATTTGTCTGTGGAGAAGTCTCAATGGCAGTTCCTACTCCTTGTAAGGTGCAACAAGAAGAAACTTGGAAGCTATATTATTTGCAGAAAGTCCCCGCTAGGGGAAAGTCATCCCACCCAGAACTTTCACTCCCACTCCTAGTAATGAGGAAGGATTTAAAAGCATGGCTCTTAAAACGAGCGTTTGCCAGAATTCAAGATGCATTTATCCGTAGACTCCTTCCATTTAAAATTGCATCGTATAAACAGTCTTCCCCTCTCATTTTTTTTCTGGGTATTTTACGATCTTGCCAATGGAAAAAAAAAGTTATATACTATTTTCTAACTCACTGGATCTATTCTGGTATGATATACAATGGTTTTATACAATTGTTCCTAGGTGTTAAAAAATGGATCTGTGACAGGATAGGGCCATGATGGCGAATCTATGGCATGTGTGTCACAGGTGTCATAGGCGGAGCCATTTCTGAGGGCGGAGCCATTGCCCTGTTTTTCGCTGTTGATTTTCAGCTGTTTTTCGCCCTCAAGAGGCTTCCCTGAAGCCTCTGGAGGGTGAAAAACAGCCCAACACACAAACCAAAAGTTCGGAAACGGACTAAAGGTTTTCTTGTTGGGATGTTTTTTCACCCTCTGGAAGCTTCAGGGAAGCCTCCTGAAGCTTCCAAAGGGAGAAAAACAGCCCAAATGGTAAACCAGAAGTCTGTTCCCAAACTTCCAGTTTGTGTGTTGGGGGATTTTTTGCCCTCTCTAGGATCCTAGAAAGCCTCTGGAGCCTGGGGAGGTTGAAAAATGGACCTACCGGGCACACTGGAAGTAGGAAAATGGGCCATTTCCAGGCACTGGAGAGGCAGGGGGCATTTTCACTCTCTCCAGGATCCTAGAAAGCCATACACACATGCTTGGGGTGTGTGTGTCATGCTTGGGGGGCATTACATTATGGACAAGGTGCGGGGGTGGGCATGCAAGCAACTGTGATAATGCGCGCATGCTTTTGGCACCCAAGGGAGAAAAGGTTCGCCATTATTGGGATAGGGCTTTCTATGATAGGAGAAACATACACAGCACTCAAGTTCTTTTAATATACATTTTACATTTTTTGTCAATGATACAGTCACTGAGGATTGTCATGGAACATGATAACAGACAACACTGCTATCAATCTACAGATAGCTCTTGAGTGGTTAGGCCAAAAAAGGTGAGCTGCTCTTAACTTTTTAGAGCAATGCACAACTCGCACTTACATTTCATAAGAAAAATGCCTTTGTTAAATTGAACTGAAGAAGCTTCTTGGGAGCTTCTTGGATGAAAAGCGAAACGTCTTCAAAGAAAACCAGAAAGTCCAGTTGCCTCTTGAAAAAGCACCCTTGGCACAACCATGACTTGGATGACTGAGAATCTCCATAGATTTTTGTTAAACTGTAAGTGACTTCTATGTCAAAAATTAATGGATTACACAAAGAAAACTCATTGTTCTGAAATTTGTGCTACTGGGTCTTTTTCCTTCCTGAAACAGTAGTTTCCTACAAACTTAGGAACTACAATAGCAGGTTTTAACACCGTAACTTCACCATTATGGAGCTGACTTCAAACAAACAGCCTTTTTAGTAGTTACATTCAAGCAACAGGGTCCCTAACCAGAAATAAGCTGCAGTGGAACTAATTGGAAATCATTATCTGTCCTATTTAGCTAGGGAAATATATCAGGAAAATAAGAGGCTGGTTTTGTAAGTTTTATCTTTGAAATAAATGGTATAATTCAAGTTGCAAATTGGAGCAAAATCATATACTACCTGAATGTACCCAAATATGTTTCAGCAGAATTTCCCCAGTCGGTTCACAACACTACAGTATCACTTGCTAATAGTTGGCCAATTAGATATGATAATGGCTGTGTGTGTGTGTGTATTATAGTACTATTAAACTTATACAGGTAGTCCTTGACTTTCAACTACAATTGAACCCAAAATTTCTGTTGATAAGCGAGGTAGTTACGTGAGTTTTTCTCCATTTCACGACATTTCTTGCCACATCGATGAAGCGAATCTCTGCAGTTAACCTTTAGTAAAATGGTTGTTAAATGAATCTGGCTTGCCCACTGACTTTGCTTTTCAGAAGATCAAAAAGGGGGAAACTACCAGTGTCATAAACATGAATCAGTTCCCAAATGTCTGAATTTTGGTCACGTGACCACAGGGATGCTGCAATGATTATAAGTGTGAAAAACGGTCATAAGTCACTTTTTTGTACTAAGGTACCATTGTAACTGTTATTATTGTTATTATTATTGTTTAAATTTCTATACCACCCTTCTCCCTTCCGGGACTCAGGGCGGTGTACAGGCAACAATAAAATCACAAGTAAAAGACATAGAAACCTTTAAAAATACATTAAATGATAAATAGTCTGTCTTAAAACCTTGTTAAAATCCCTGCTTATAAACCATTCAAAACTATGCCAGTTAAAAACTATGCCAGTTAAAAACTATGCCAGGCCGGCCGCACGAAATAAATTAGTGACTAAATTAACTGTTGTAAGTCGAGGACTACCTGTATATCACTCCATAGAGCTTTACACCCCTGTCTGAGCAGTTTACAATGTCTGCACATTGTCCCCAACAATCTGGGTCCTTCTTTTACCGACCTCGAAAGGATGGAAGTTTGAGTCAACTTTGAGCCCTGTCAGGATTGAATCTCAAGCTATGGGCAGAGTTAGTCTGCAATACTGCATTCTAACCATTGCAGCATTACGGCTCTTCAAGCAAGGTGTCCTATTTTATAACTGTATGTTGATGCTGGCCAAAAAGGAAGCTACACACAAGGTTAAAACAAAACAAGACAAAACAAGGCACTTTCATACACAATTGTGTAATGTATTAAATGTGTTAAACATCTATTTTTTCTTTGCTATAAAGATACTTGTACAAAAGTTATTCTTGCAATATATTTATTTAAAGAATGTAATACTCTGTAGCGCTTTATAAACAAAATGAAAGATAAAACGTTTTAAAAATATAGCATTAATTGAAACAAATACAAAACATTCATACACAACAAAAAAACTCTTTGAAAAATATAAGTGCTGCCGTGTCCTTAAAAAGACAAAGCATGAGGTTTCTCTTTGGAGAAGACATTCCAAAATAGAGGCCTGTCACAGATGTAATGATTTTTGCAGTGATTGTCTTTCTCCCATATCTGAATGAAGTATTAGGTAAGTAGTAAGCATAAACTCAACAAAATACACTTCTGACAGACCCAGAATGGTACAAGGTAACAAGGGACCAAGGTAGAGAACACAGAACAGCTTCTGGAATGAAGGATAAAGTTTCTTTTTCTTAATCTGTCCTTTGAGGGATTTTTCTTCCTTCCTTCCCGACTTTTTAATATTTTTCCCCTTTTTATTTGGTTTTTATTATTGTTTTATCTGTTTAATATAATTCTTAATAAAATTATTGGGGGGAAAATAAAGTCAGATTCCAATGAGAAGTCAGGAAAAAAGTAACAGCAGTTTGACAGTGGAATCCACTTCATAGGAAAATGATAATATCCCCTTCCACTGGGGGTATTCAAGTTAAAACCTGGCAACCATGTCACAGAAATATTTTAATTTGGATTCTTGCACATTAGCGGAGAATTGATCGTGGTCTAAATGGTATTTTCTTCCTCTCTGATTGCATATGGTTCTCCCTGAACCATATATATTTGTATTACCTCTAAGAAAAATGGAAAAGAAAAAAGTTTGACTGGATTTGTATTTACTTGCAGAAACAAAATTAAGTTCTCTTCAGGTAGGCTCATAAAGAAATTTTAGGACTTACAGAACATTTTTTAAATGACTGGCTTAAATGCTTAATGTTTTTCTGATATCAAGAGAATGTCATTTTAATGTCATTTTAATTATTGTTTTTCCCCCTTCCATAAAATACTCTGCCTAGCAATAAATGCTGCAATTAATATACATATCTCTTACACGATAAAGGAAAATTAGTTAATGGAATATCCTGGTATTAACATCCTTCATAAATTACTATTATATAAGCAAACAAACAACATGGTTGAGAACATTTACATGTTATTGCAAGTACATGTTGCATATGTATTTATCTACTGCAGAGGGCTACCAACCAACTCAATGACATATTGAGAATCTCTCATAACGAGGGACCTTCACTCAATTGTAGATTACATGCTTTCCCTGCCAGAAGTGCCCTGTATAAGGTAATTCTTGGAATCTCCAGTTAGTGGGAAAGACCTTGTTGGTCTATTTTCCCAGGAAACTTAAATATATCTAAAGTTGGACCAGGAACTTTATTCATAAGAAGAAATCTTAAGGTAATAGGTGTCAAACAGAGTTCTGCTTTGAATTCTGCTTTGCAGTCTAATTTGTAGGTCACTTTCTGTAAGGGCTGGAGCAGGAAATCAGAAGCAAAAGGCCTAAAATCTTAGTGTCCATTACAATAACATTGCATAGACATTAAGTGCTTCTCTTGCTAAGAAACATGGCTTTTAGTTATGACTAAAGGGGGAAGAAAGAAATATAAGAACTATTGTCTGTTCACAGCTTCTTATATTCTCTTATATTTCCTGATCCCATTCCCTGAAATAAGCTAAAACTGATCTGCTTGTAAGTGCCTTTTATTATAAAAAATAAGAAGTCCTGAATGGCTGAAGGAAAGTCCTGCTTAGTACATAATTCTAACATAATTCCACCAACTAAAGAACAACTTCAGCTCTGCCACCAAGTAAAGATTTATTTCTTTTCTTTTTGGATTTCTATTTCATGCTTGGATGCAATTACTATCTATATCTGTGGGTTTTTTTCTCCAAGAGTTCATTTTATATTTTATTTTCAAGAAATATTTTGTAAAAAAAAACACTTATAAGACTTTTATAAAAAAAAATTAGCTAACATTAATTCATAAATAATCTATTTTGGTAACAACTTGAGTTTCACTTGTAGAACTGATTGAGCAAGGACTAAAGAATTAAAGAAAAAAGTTAAGAAATGGAAATAGTTTTGACATTGAGAACTGAAATTGGAAAGAAGCATCTCTTTTCCTTATACCATGGCTGGGAAAAGATTTATCTTTTTAGTTACTGTCCTGAATGCTGTGGATTGAAATGCTGAAGGCTGCAAGGAAAATAAAGGGAAAGACATCACCTGATTATTCTCAGAATAAAGTCAATAAGCCTTTTACAAATAAATTGAATGCTTTTCTTGTGCCTTCTAAACATCCAACAACCATGCGTGAACTTATAAACATTCCATGATTGCAGTTCTGTTTTGAACACATTGAGCAATTAGTAAACCAAGATTGTTTGCCTATACTACTCTCTCATAAAATGTCTGGTACTCTTTCACAATCATTATTTGGAAGACATAGCCTATGATGAATTTCCTGCACACCAAACTGAGAAAGAGCAGATTTTGAGTTTCTCCTGAAAGGAATAATATTTTTTATATTCAAGGACTTCTAGTTTTGAGGGGGAAAAGACCTTTCCCATGAAGACATGGCAAGGGATCAAGAATCTATCACACATGCAAGGTTTCCACTGAAACCTGGTAATTAAGAAACAATAAATATAATCTCTTTCCTCTTGAAGATAGATGTTAGGCAGGGCAGCTTCCTTTTTAAAAAATGGCAAGTGAGAAGAACTGGGTCACAGAGGGATTAATTTTAGGTGCGCATTCACTGCACTTTATTTTACTATTCCACATGTGAAGAGATGGACTTTTTAATTGGCCTCATCTGAGCATAATTTAAATGTCGATTTGTGAAGTATATTATCTCTGACCAAAATGCAGTTGTCCTGTGGAGGGGTGAACCGTGGGCCTTTAAGCTGCATTAGGGAATGCAGCTTCACACAAAAAAGCATTCAACAATCAATCAACAAGATATAAGTGTTTATACCACTCTTATTTAAAAGAGTGTTGAGCACCTTCCCCTATAGTTGGGGTTTTTGACTAGCAGAGTAAAATCCGCAGGGACTCTTTTACCTTTACCTTAAGACTCTTCTGTTCAAAGAATCCCAAGTGCCAAATATCCAGTAAAATCCATGTATAAATAGATACAGGCTATCCATAACACTTTGATTTCAATACACCTGAATGCAATTTCTAATGTATGTCCCCATCTCCATCCATTAAGATGCATATCTATGTAAGTAAAGACAGAAAAAGACTCAGGATATACATTTGGAAACATGATTTATGTTCATAATTATTGTGAGTAATGATAACATCAAAAGAGTAAAAGAACTGAAAGGGAAATGGGATGGTCATATAGCAAGAAGTGATGGTAGGTAGACTAAGGCAGTTATAAAATTGATTCCACTTGATAAAATGCGTTCGCAAAAGAGACCTAAAACAAGATGAAGTGATGACATCAGCATGTATTGCAGGCCCAATTGGCAAAAAAAAAGCTCAAGATTATATATTGGTTGGAAACATGCAGAAGAGGCCTTCAACCTGCAGTGGATAGACAATAGAATGAATGAATGAATGAATGAATGAACATAGAAGAAGAATTAAGGATAAATTTCCTGAGTACAAACAATTAACCACTGGAATGGCTTGCCTTCAAAACTGTGAGTGCTCTATCACTGGAGGTTTTTAAGGACAGCCATTTGTCCAGAATAATATGGGGTCTCCTGCTTGTGCAGGGGGTTGGGCTAGAAGACTCCAAGTTCCCTTCCAACTCTGTTATTCTGTTATAAGTGCCAATATTTGCAAAATGGCCGTAACTTCATTGATGTCAATGAAAAGCTAAGGTCCAAAGCTGCAGCAAATGGCATATTTATAGTTTTCACTATAGGCACACAAAGTTTATTTTCCACAAAAGTATAATTTGTGCTGAGACTCACTGTCATAACTGAGATAATTAAATGTATAGACAATGCATTCTACATCTGGTGCAGAAACTGAACAATTCAGAAGGGCAATGAAATAAATATTATGCAATACAAGAAAATGCCCACTCCTCTCTGTCCAGCTTAGGGTTTTTTTTGTAGGGCAATTCCTGTAAAATTGTAGCACACTGGCTCTTTAAAATGAGCTCTGAGGTGATGAAGGGGGGGGCAGAGGAAGAGGAAGAGGAGGAGGACAACAGCAATAACAAAATAACAAGGGATAAAAATGCCAAGGAACGATGACAAACCCTTGAGAAAGACTTGGCAAGCTCTGGAGAACTTGGCAACAACATCATGCAGCACTGAGCCAAAGGTAGCAGCATTAGTGGGCCAGTGTGGTTAAAAGCCTAAAAATTATCTGGGGAAGCTAGACCCTCTCTCCAAGACAGCCAAGTCTAGGGAAGCCCAGACATTGACAATAGGATGGCCCAGGATTCTGGGACACAGAAACAAAGTGATCTAAGCACTCAATGCCAGGCTAGTACGGCAGACTAACTGGCAGGAGGGACTGCTAAATCTTCCAATCATCACTCTTTCCAGCCAACAGCAGGCCAAAGCATGGCACCAGACCAGGACAGCAGCAGGCAATAAAACGGAAGCTATAAAGAACAGCAGCACAGTGCTGGCAATATAATCTGAAACACTAAACTTACAGCAAGCATCTTTGGGTAAACAACTATGTGCGCAATACACATAAAATAAGAATAAAAATAAGAATATAGCAAAAATAAGAATATAGAGAGAGAATATAGATATCTGGTACAATATAGTAATATAGTTTATAAATATAAAGAAATATGAACAAAGAGGTAGGAGCAGAGGTGGTATTCAGCCGGTTCTCTCCAGATCAGGCGAACTGGTAGTGGCAGCTGTGGGAGGCTCCGCCCACCTGCCCTGATATGATGTGTGAGTACTGCGCATACATAGAAGGTGGTGCGCATGCGCAGATGCGCTGCGTGCAAACAAAGTGAATAAGATGCTCACATTTGCGAACTGGTAGGGAAGGTAAGTGAATCCCACCGCTGGATAGGTAGTATAGGTTAATTTAAAATACAACTATAGAAACCATAATGTTTCTACAAGATATGCAAATAATAGAAAAGAATAAGATGGAACATAGAACAAAATAATAGGGATAAAATAAATAGCACTTAAAAGATAGGTTACAAAGTTATACATGTAAAAAAATAAGATATCTACAAAATGTATTTTTGCAGCAAGATCTTTACTTTTCACAAAGTATTTTGTAATAAAATCCCCTAGGAACAGGCACTCAAATGCTTCTTATCTGAAACTTGAAGGAGCTTCCCTGAGGAAACAGACAATTAACTGTTGCTCCCCCAATCCCATTCAATTGCAACCTACAGTAAAAAACAGATGTCTGAATTAAATATTGTGCCCTGTCCTTTTATTGTTCTTCACATATGCATCCAGAATCATAAAAGAGCATTGAAGTGCAGGTGCTTGCCTATTTTAAGAATGAAAACTTTCTTCTTTGGAAATTTTCTTTAAAACAAGGAAGCAAGGGCAGAAAATACAAACGCTGTTCAGAGCCCAAGGAAGTAGTTATCAAAATGAAATTTATGTGCTGTAAACAGCTCACAGTTCCATCCATCAAGTGTGAAATTAGCAACTGAGAAAAGATTTCACAGGAACTTAATCTGAGTGCCGCGTTGCTGCAAAAGGATTTGCAGTTTTCATCCCTGTGCCAAATATTTGTTATCTTTGACTCTTGGAGTTATTCATACAAGAAAACAGATAAAAATATACTGATATATATGTGTGTGTGTGTTTTAGTTCCCTAGTTTAATATATTAGGTAAGGCCACATCATATCTGAAATAAGTGCTCGTGAAAAATATTTGCTGTTTAGTAATATCTTCTGGTTATCACTGCAGTTTCAAAAAAACCCAAATCTCTGCTTCAAGAAAAGAAAAATACTTCTGTTGTACAAATTATGCACAAACACAGGAAGCAATTCTGCTATAACTGCACAATATTTATACATTATGCTGTTCTGTATCCCAAGATAATGTTTGCGTATGTCAACCTTGGCATCAGCATGTAAGAAAGATATTGGATTGTAAATGATATATTTATGGAAGTATCCAATTATTAAAATACTGCTAATTTAACTAATAGATTATAGGCAGATATAGGAGTATGAAATCTGTAATGACTACAAAATCTAACAAATACAAAAAAATAGTTTTATGGCACGCATTGAAAACATTATAGCTTTCCTCTTACTATAACCAAGAAGAAAGCAAGCATAAAAAGTAAAATAAAACAGAGGCATATTGGCTTCTACCTTCACATTATTAAACCAAATTTCTTTAAGGATGAGATATTTTTCTTAGCAGTCAGGTATATAATTATATCTGCATTCTGCATAAACATAATATTGCTTCAAATAATATGACACGTCCTCCCCTACAAAGGGGGAAAAAATTACTCGGTATGCACACTGCAATGTTAGTCGTGACTCACCTTCGTCGCTTCATTAGTAAAATTGCCAACTGCGTGTTTTTCCAAAATACAAACTTTGCATTTGCTGGGGCAGCAATCTGATTAAGCAAAAATCCAACTTGTAATGAACTGACTCTATAACTGGAATGTTTAACCCAGTTAATGTTGATGTGACTATATTTTGGCACCTGAAGTATTTTAAGAGATTTGTAGTCATGCTAGTCACTAATTTTGCAGGTAACATACATTTATAAAAATAGACAAAATAGTTTTGTGCTACTTTAAAAACGGATATATACCACAAAAATTCAATCTTTTTATGCAAATATTTAACATGATTATTTCTCTGGAAATCTACATAGCGTATCAGGAAGGCAACATTTAGTCCATAGGAATTATTACCTCTCCTCCTACCTAAAATATGCCATAATTTTATTGGCATTCTGGTCTTGATCC
The DNA here is from genome assembly GCA_039707465.1 of Rhabdophis nuchalis. NCBI lineage: Eukaryota > Metazoa > Chordata > Lepidosauria > Squamata > Natricidae > Rhabdophis > Rhabdophis nuchalis. Next base: position 27,760,347 of record CM077644.1, on the reverse strand, counting down.
CACTAGAACTGGCAATGTACAGTACACAACCCAAAATTTATATACAAAAGCACAATATTGCAATTTTGATGTTTCATGGGCATTGTCTAAGTTGAAATTTATCTCCCCTGTTCTTTTATTAGGTCTGCCACATAAATTGGTTAAAAAAAAATAGCCTCTATTATGTAGCAGAATAAGGCTATATTCTCCATCTCAACCAGACATTCCCATAGGATTAGTGTGATGTGCAAATCCCTCTTCAAGGCATCCCATTTTGACTCCTATTTATACAAACAGAAGGCCCCGCAGACATACTATTAGTGATATTCCTGTCTTCAATTGTCCATTAAACAAGGAGTAATGCAATTTTAAATTCACTGTTCCATCATAGAATTCTTCTATTTCTCCTAGACAATGATGACAATGATTTAATAAATAATGGCTCAACACTCCACACCTCACTTCAGATTGTAAAATCCTAACACTTATTCTGTTTGAAAGAAAACAAAATTTGCAAGATTTTACAAATTTTACTTTAAAATTATGTGTGGTGGGAAGAAGGTGTCTCCTTCAATTCAACCAACTAGTTGTAACATACTTTACTTTAAAAGCTAAAGAGTGGCTGTTCTGTATGAGTCTAGAGTAGGGCTGAACATTTGCAAGTTCTCCATCACTAAAACCAGAACCAGAAACATGTATAAAGGAATTACAATCTGTAACTGCAGTCTTCTTAGTTAGACTCCCTACCTCTCCATACACATTTGGAGGTGAAAAGAGGAAAGGAGACCCAAGAGGCCACTACCAAGTATGAAATCCTGTTAAACCTCTAACAATACCAAAACTAACAGACCCTGACAGAATAAGCTCATAAACTGGAACAGGGGTAGGAGCTAGGGAAGAATTAACTGCACAGCAGGCAATGGGATTTGGCAGACCACAAACTGCCAGGAACTCCCATTTTAAAATCTGCTGCAAGTCACAATTTTTATTTTAAAAAAAAATGTAAAATTAGCTTGGATTTGGGTGTTTAATATCTCTAACGATGATAACTGGGGAAATTAAGAGAAAGTTAAACATTACAACATTATTTTTAGCTGTAAAACTTTAATCTCAGAGTTGCAATATAAGACTGCAATTAATAATCCACGTGTAGTTTGCAGTGCACTGCGATTTTTAATTTATAAGCATTATGCAAAGACAGAATTTAAATATAGCTACTCCCTAAAACATCCTTCTACAACCTAGGGACCTTCAGATGAGTGGAGTTGTACATCAATAAGAAAAAATGTTCCTAGCTAATTTTGATGCATTTCATCCAAAAATGTTAGAATCTACAAGCAACAAGTACAGCAAGGAGTCATACCTAATCCCATTACAAGGTCCAAAAGAATCCCTGCTTTGAGTTGGGGGGGAGAAACCATGCCCAAGAGAAGCCTTTATTTTGTCCTTTGTAGCACAAGCAATCTGGCCATGGTTTTCAGTTTCATTCAAATGAAATTAAGTTATCAAACTCAGAATAAGTCAAACTCTCGCTCTGTGATTCTGAATCTTTGGTACTTGCAGTCCAATAACCATAGCTTCCCACATGTGATGAAACAGATTTCCAGGCTGAACTACAGTTTGCTCATGCCTGTAGATCTAAACATTTTTTTTAAAGCTGTATTTCCTACATTTAGGGAAAAAGGCAAACACATTTTCTGAAATTCAATAAGGAGGCGTTTACCATTTATAAAATACATCAAATATTAAAAACACAATATTGTGCAATTGTCATGCAGGGCTTTTTTTTTCTTAATGTGCATACCAGATATGGCATCAAAACAATTGTAAAATAGGAAGCATGTATCATCCTGACAGATCTGATGCACGGTATCCAAGAGACATTAACATGCTGATAAGTTACTTGCTGCCCTGCTGTGAGAACTGGTTGCTGCATTTAATTCTTTGGGTGAAGGCAAACTAAATTAAAACTGTGGTGACCTATATTGTGCTTTAGCTAATGACCCAGTTAACCTCTGGTTAATTTTTTGTCTTCTGGTGTCCTGGGAACAGGGAGATGTTTATTTCGGTGGTGACAAACCTTTAGAAAAGAACCACTGCCTTTTTTATTATTATTCTGAAGCTCTATGTTTTAATAGAAATTAGCTAATGAACCATGGGGCTCTGAAGAAGTTGTTGAATGCCAATGAGAAGCTTTCTGTCTGTTCTCCTCCATCCTAATTTACATGACTTAAGCTTCTTCCTTTAATTTTTTTTTAAATTGTCCTTTTTTCCCCTTGGCTATTGATCTATCTCCTGGGGAGGAAGGAAACCATTTGTTTAGTGGAGGGTATTTCTTTTTTGCAGCTTTTCTTCTACTTTCCTTGTTTTGTAATACAAATTAATACCAAAGACACATAGATGTTGGCAGGCAAGATGCAGGCATAATGTTGCTTTTTCTTCCCAACATAGCTGTTATGAAAACAAATTGGAATCTAATTGTAAAATAATAATGTTGCCCTTGGTAGAATGAAGGTCTGGCTAACCAAAAGAAATGTAAACCTCCAGTGGGAATAGGAAATTGCTTCCAGTGAGGCGATACATGTTGCTGGAGTCTCCTTCAGGGAAGGGAGCTACATCTGATAACAGGCAAAGCAAAGGACAGGAGAAGGGTAGTCTTGTGAAGTAAACAACTTTTTGCTTTTCATAATCCTGGTAGTGGAGTTTCAAGAGTTTGGTGCACTGAAAATGGTACACTTTGGGAATTATATCAATAACAACTCAATTTCCTCCTTTCCCCTTATTGCTACATTTATTCAATGTGTGGCTGTCAATCTCATATGCATGCCTCTGGGCAGCTAACAGTTAAATTCAGAATAAAAACATACTAAATAGCCAACATTTAAAAACACCTAAAATAATGTAAAATAACGCAGCAGCTAACACTCATTTAATGTAACCAGGACCCTCCAAAAATAGGCTCCTTCGTGTTTCCTAGGGTTTTCTCCACAGTTTCTCCAACACTTTGTATCTTTGCTGTATAACATCATTTCTCTAAGCATCCCTCATTCTTTTCCCCCCTCACTCCCATTAAATCTTTATTTCTGCTCCAGAGGTGGTATTCAGCAGGCTCTGACCAGTTTTGGACAATTGGTAGTGGAAATTTTGAGTAGTTCGGAGAACCGATAAATACCTCTGACAGGCCCTGCCCCCATCTATTTTCTGCTCCGAATCCCATCTGATTGGAAACAAATGGAGATTATAGTGCCCTGCCATGCCCACCAAGCCATGCCACACCCACAGAACCGGCAATAAAAATTTTGAATCCCACCACTGCTCTGCTCTCTCTTCCAACTTCGGTCTCTCTTTCATCTGTGGCCTTACCTGTATCAAGCTTACATTCTTTCCTTCCACTCCCAGCATTCTCTCTCTTTTTCATTCTTTTTCTCTCTCCAGCAGTTCTTCCCTGCTGATTCTCTTGCATATTGTGGTGGTGCTAACTATGTTTTTAAATCTTACAGATAGGTTTAGAGTGTAGCAGGCCAATTATTTGATTCTTCCACAGTGTATAATAACTGATCTGTAAGTCACGTAGAGAAATTATATAGATAAAATTATATATAAATGGAAAATAGAAATGTGCATGTGTGTGTGTCTATTTTCCATTTTATATTTTTGTTGATGTATACAGTATATCAATAAAACAATGCAACAATTAAAATACTTTAAATGGTTATAATGCTAAAAATATAAACTGATTCAACTGAATTTTTCAAGAGTTGTCTGTAGTGTTACTGAAAACATGTTTCAGAATTACTGCATTCAAAGAATCTTGATGCAATGATTATTCATGATTGATTTCAGTCTCTCATGTGTGCTCTCTCTTTCTGCCCCCTCCCCATGTTTCAGGATGTCTGCTTAGTGTAGTTTCAACTGCATTTTCAATTTATCTAATAAATTGTGTTTATGGATCATTTACAAAAAGTGCCTTTTAAAAGTTGAATTGCTCCTTTGGGCATGGAAGATGCTGTAGAGATCAACCAATCAATCCCATGTATAATGAACCTTTGCTAGAAACATACAGAATATGTTTCTTCTAAATTCAGCACTGCTCTGGCAATGAATTAGAGCCCATCTTCTGGTTGCATGGATAATAGGTTAAATCAAGTCTGTCTACGTGTTTTTATTTTTATTTATTTTATTGTAAGTTGACTAGCGTCATGTAAAAATAAAATGGGCAACTATATACAATAAAAAAGGGACGCGGTGGCTCAGTGGCTAAGACACTGAGCTTGTCAATCGAAAGGTAAGCAGTTCAGCGGTTCAAATCCCTAGTGCCACTCCTGTTACTTGTCCCAGCTTCTGCCAACCAAGCAGTTTGAAAGCACATAAAAATGCAAGTAGAAAAATAGGGACCACCTTTAGTGGGAAGGTAAGTGTTCCGTGCGTCTTCGGTTTTTAGTCATGACGGCCACATGACCACGGAGACGTCTTTGGACAGCACTGGCTCTTCAGCTTTGAAACAGAGATCAGCACTGCCCCCTAGAGTCGGGAACGAGTAGCATATATGTGCAAGGGAAACCTTTACCTTTACTTTACATATACAATCAATCAATCAATCAATCAATCAATAAATGTCCTTCGTTGAACATTCTTTGAGCAATTGCGGGTTTTTCCCATTGCCTTCATTACAATTTCAGGGATACATTGATTAATTATGGCCTCAGCGGAGGAAGTTTATTTTGTAGTTATTTTTTTATTTGTAGCAATAAACAATTTATTTATTATGTAACAAAGTTTCCAATGAAAAAGCATATGTTAGTTACCAAAATAAAATGTGTTCCAGAATATAGAATAAATGTTTATTCTTATAGCAAAAGGCCAGAAATATAAGATGTAACCCAAAACTGCAAATACCATACAAAATTACATAAAAACATTACAGTAACTAAATTATAATTGTGGCAGTAATTGATGCCTCATTTATACAAGTTATTTTGCTATTATCTGAACTAAGGAAGGTTTAACACCTACAAAATAATAGCCATTACCATATGGCCATATTTTTTGGGTGTATAAGGCATTCCTAAGTATAAGACGCACATAGATTTTGGGAAGAAAAACAAGGGGAAAACAATCTGCCTCTGCCTCCCAGCAATTTGCTTCCTTGCAGCAAACAGCAAACAGCCTGTTTCACTTTCAATTTCAGTTTCAGCATGGTCTGCCCAATGATCAGCTGTTTCAGGCTGCAGGGATTCCCATAGCCTACTGCCATCTCAAGCCTCATTTTCCCCATTTGCTGCAAGGAGGTAAATTGCTGGGAGGCAGAGGCCAAAGGGTGGGGGTTAGTGGGTGGATGTGACTTATATTCTGAAAAATACGGTGTCTGTTTGTCCAGGCTATTGCTGAAGGAGAAGTAGAATACTGTATACATCTTTCAGATACTTCTGCAAAAGTCACCACATGTATTGGGCTGTCTCAATATCTCCTGTTCAAGGAAAGACACATTTCTCCAATGAGTTCTTAAGAGTATCTTCTCTGTAGTACAATAATGTTTAAGGGAGTATATTATACTTAACACAGAAGAAAGCTTTCCTTAGTTTGGAAATGTCAGTAGAGAGAGCTAATTAGCTACTCTTCAGGTACCTTTTGTCAACCAGAACGTACTATTCTGTGGCTAGCTATTTATCTCCATCTGAATGTCAATACCATTTAGTCTCTATAGGGGTATATCTTTGGCACTCTCATACCCCAAGGATCTAATGCATTCTGCTAGTAACGACGCTGTCTTAAATTTTTGTTCAATGAGATTATTTCACTTTAGTGGTAAGAATCAGCCATTATAAATTAGAAGGAGGTCCACTAATGGAGGCTTAACCAATAATTTAGCATTAATCCCCATGGTCCAATCTTATTTGTGAGCATCTCCATTCCAACCTAAGGAGAGCAATGGCTTTAAGAATGGCAATGTTTTTATTGACTAGAGGAAGGCACTAGGCCCTTTAATCAATAACTCAAAGGGAAATGTCCCAAAGACTATGTGAATTTCTATCTGAAGCCAATTTATCTACTTACTATGGAGATTTATGAAAGAAAAATTAAAAAAAGTTAAGATACCAGTTTTCTTGATGGTGAAACAAGGTGAAATAAAGAAGGGCTGTACATTTTTTAAAAATGCCCAAAGTGCAAGTAATTGCCCTCAATAGATTCATCATTTCTGAATCAGTGAGGCTTATTTCTATGTAATGAAAAACAGAGTCTATTTTCTTCTAGGAAAACTGGGAAAGAAATGAGAAAATAGACATAAACAACCAAGGGATAGAGGTGAAATAAGTTGACAGTTTATATGATAAATGGCAACTTAGCCCAGGTGGCAAGAAACCTGAGAAGCATTTCAAATCTTTCCAATAGTTAATGAACTTAATTAAGTTACTGCAAATCGGGGTGGGAATTTTTTTTTACAGTTTCTAAAATGTACTTATTTCAGGATAGATTAATAGCAGTTTACTAACATTTGCATAGATTGTGCTTCCTTGAATTTCCTCAATGGTGTAGGGCTTGACAATAGCATTCTCTCAAGCGCCAAAATGCACCAGCTCTTAAAGTATATTATACAGCCAACCTTAACTTCTGGATGCCTCCCCTTCAGAGCTCCAGGAAGGGATTGAATCTTTTCCTGACAAGCAGCTTTGGAAAACGCCTTCCCAATCTACATATACAGCATATGACAGAGCTCTTGATTCAGAGCAAGGAAATTTGGCAGGACATTCTCACACAAAATGGCCTACAGTCTTGGAGTATAGTACATATGAAGACCTTTTGAGCAATGGCGTTATTGTTTTGCAGTTATCTATGGGATACTGTTGAAGGGGAAAAATGGCCTAGCGGTTAAGAAGCTGTTAACCAGAAGATTAGCAGTTCAAGACCCAAGTACTGTTTTATGGGGTTTATAGAACTCCCATTCTAGCCCCAGCTCTTGCCAATCTAGCAATTCAAAAGCATACAAATGGCAGTAGGTATATAGGTACCATTTCAGTGGGAAGGAAACAACATTCTGTGCACCTGGCATATAATCATGCCAGCCACATGGCCACAGAAGTGTCTTCAGACAATATTGGCTCCCTCAGCTAGAAAACACACTGCTCCCTAGAGTCGGACACAACTGAGCAGGAGATATCTTTACTCTTTTTATGGGATATTGTTGGCACCTAGCTTCTTCTGAAGATTTTGCGGAGTAGACAGAGAAAAAATGAGAAAAAGTAATTGTGTCTTTCCACAACATGCCTCAATTGTTTGGAGTCTTCTGTTGCCTGATTAGATGGATTATCAAAAGCACTTTTCAGCCCGGTCATAAAGTTAATATTAGAAACCCCATATGGTGGTTTCCCCAGCTCCAGTCAAGAGTTTAGAACCAAATCCTACTTGAGACAGCAGTCCCCAAGCTTTCTGGCATCATGGAATGGCTTCAGAAGGAAATTTGTCCTCCATGGACAGGGGTGTGGTGGTGGTTTCGTACACAACCTAGACCCCATGCATGTGGTAACCAGGAGGCTGTTAGTTCTAGTCCTAACTTAGGCCTAAAAGCCAGCTGGATGATTTTGGACCAGTCCAAATCCCTCAGTCCAACTCACTTCAAAGGATTATTATTATTATTATTATTATTATTATTTTGCCAAAATAATTTTATTGCTTTTACAAATTATAATGAGGGAAAAGGGTATATAGGGTTTACAATATATATTTTAGAGCTTCCATGTCAGAAATGGTGGTTACATCCGGGTCTTCATACAACATATTGTTAAGTAAATGGTGGTAAGAGATATATATATATCACATTTTAAAATTCGTACATTCAATCTTTGGTTTTACATTAACATCCGTTTCAGGAATTACAGTAATTCAAAGTTAATTATTTTTGAGATCTGAGTCTCTTTGCTATTATGTCTTCTTCCTCCCTCCCCTCCGTGGGCAGGGCCGTGGCTCCTCCCGTTCCTTCTTCTTCATCTCCCAGGATTGAGGAGTGTTTTTTGAGAAAGGCCTCCGCCTCCCCTGTTGTTTTAATTCTAATCCTGCCTTCATCCCAGAATACCAACATTCCTTCAGGCATTAACCATTTGAACCAGATTCCGTTTTTATATAATTTTTTTGACAAGAAGGAATACTTCCTTCTCGCTTCTCTAATTTTTTTTGGAATCTGCTTCAATATGGAAATGTCTTTTTGCTCATACTTCAAAGGCCTCTCTCGTTGTGCCCTCAGTATCTCGTCCCGTGTGGACCTTCTTAAAAATTTAATATGAATCTCTCTGGGTACTTCATTTATTCTAGCATATGCTGAATTAATTCTATAAATTAAATCTATTTCCCCCCAAAGGTATTCTTTATTTTTTTTAATGTAATCTGCTAAAACCTCACTCATCAAATCTCTGAGATCTTCCCCCTCTCTCTCAGGGATATTCTGAAACCTATGAAAGAAAGACATTCTTTCAAATTCAAACTTAGACATATGTCCAGAAAATTCTGCAGTTTCTTTTTGCAACTCCTTTATCTCTCCTTTCATCTCGGCTGCCCCCTCCTTCAACTCTCCAATCTTCTGTTCATTAGTTGTTGTAGTTCTTTGTGTCTCCAGCAATTCTATTCTTAGGTTCATAAGGTCTTTCCGCATTTCTTGTATTTCTTTCATTATATCATGGAGCGTTGGTTCTTGAATATCTTCTCCTGCCGCCTCTTTCTGTAACATTGTGGTAATTTTCCCTTGCTGTAAAACTGGGCTGGCTCTGGCTGAAGATGGTGCGGAAAAGGATTTTGCAGCTGGTGGCTTTTTTGGGGGCATTTGTAATTTTGAGGTTTTGCAATAAAAATGGCGTCAAGGAGCAAGCAGTCAGTGAAATCCGAGATGTCGGAAATAAAACTAAGTCAATGTTTTAATCTTGTTTTTTATAATGTCCAGGGAGATAATTATCCTGTAAATCCGTAATTTAAAAAAAAGAAAGGTCCACGTATTGGGAAGGACACCAAGGGCTTCTTGAGAAGGCTTTAAAAATAATTTTTTTCTTGATTTTTAACAAGTTGGAGGAATGTAATCATGAGTCAGTAAAAGTTTTCCGCTGGGAACAAAGAGAATGCCATCTTCCCGTCTCAGCACAGGAAAGAAGTAAAAGTTTCAGTTTTTTAACGAGGTTCAGATACAATGTTGCTAGCTGCAATTCAATAGTTGAAACACAGTTTCTTTTAGATGGTATAGGAACGGATAGTATTAATCCTCACTCTCCTACGTCTGGAGAGCATTTCAAGCAGCCACTTTTTACAAGGGGGGGGTTTCTAAACTTAAACTCCCCCCTCTATTTTTCTTTCTGCAGAAGATCGAATGAATAATAAATCCAAAACTCACAGTCCATACTTTTTAAAAAGGAAGTCCCCGGACTTCCGGTTCCGGCTCCAGCGGCGACGGGCGAGCCTAGGGCTCGCTCGCCACTTTGTTTCTTTTCCTGCCCCCCCGCGGGGGCGAGACGCCCCGTTTTTGGGGGTCTCCCGTAAAGCCGGCTTGCCTGGGTCGTCCTCCCCCAGCGGCAGCTGGGAAGCGACCCTTGTCTTCGGCTTAGGTGGATGAGGACATGCTGCGGGGGGTTTCCCCTTCGCCAATGGCAGGCGGCATCGTTCTGAAAATATGAAGAGAGCTGGCCGTCTGAGTCGGAAGGCTTCCCGGGGCTTCGGCTGCGAGGGTGAAAGTGAGTGGTTTTAAACATTTTTTTTTCTGCTGTCAGCCTGGGCTGAAAGAACTTGGAGGGGGGTGTCTGCTTGTTAAACCCCCCCTCGGACTAAAGCGGCACTTAAGAATGGCTCCTCGCTGCGAGGAAGCGGATATCTTTAATCTGGACTGTTTGAAACAAGGGAAAGTGATCTGCAGTTTGTCTTTGAAACAAAGTATTTTTTTTGGATTTGTGATTTCTTTTCTGGAGTGCCTTCGTTATTATACTTATTGATTTGGAAAATTGTTTCTCTCTTGGTTCCTGAACTTTACAACCCTGAACTGAACTTTTGGCTCCTGACTTGCCTCAACAGCCCCACCCAAAAAACACCATTTTAGTGGCACGGATTTTAACAGCTAATCATGGCACAAGAATCAGCACTGGCAAGCTTAGAACTAAGGATGGCCTCTCTTGAATCTGTTATACAAACTTTGGTACAAGAAATCAAGGCCCAGAGGGCAGAAAATATCAACTTTAAAAAGGAATTATTGGACACACGGAAACAAGTGCTGGAGAACACACAGAAGAATGAAGAACTGGAAGGGGGGCTGGCGGGGGCTAAGGGAGAGATTAAAAATATTACTAATGAGGTTGTGGAAATAAATGGGCATGTGTCTAGGATTGATATGGAAAGGATGACATATTTTTTGAGATTTCAGAATGTTTCTGAGGAAACTGGTGAATGTCTCCCTGAACTCATGAGCACAATTATAGCAGACTATTTACTTAAACCTAAGGATGAGATCAGGGGGGACATTGACCTAGCCTACAGAATAAACTCTGCATATGCCAGGATAAATGAAGTACCCAGAGAGATACATGTTAAATTTGTTAGAAGGTCAACCAGAGAGGAAATCTTGAAAGTGCAAAGAGGAGGTCCGTTAATTTACCAATAAAAGGAGGTTGCCATCCTGAAGCAGATCCCAAGAAAGATTAGAGAAGCAAGAAGGAAATTTTCCTTCTTGTCCAAAAAATTGTTTGACCACGGGATCTGGTTCAGGTGGGTGACGCCCGAAGGGATGCTGGTGTTCTGGAAAGGAGGAAGAGTGAGGATTAAAACAGTTGCTGAGGTGGAAGCCTTTCTTAAAAAACATTCCTCTTTCCTGGGGGAAGATCCAGGGGGGGCAGGGGGGGCCACGGCCCCGCCCGCTGGGGGCCTGGAAGGAGAGATAGAAGATACAATTGCCAAGAGACTTAGATCTAAAAAATAACTTTGCCTTGATTTTTTGAATAATATTGTATAATACAACATGTGCATCTGGATTTTTGTAAATGACTGACAGCATAGAACTGAGAACTTAGAAATATGTACTTGCTTTCACTTTGTAGTGTATGGAAAATGTTTTTTATTAATGATCTATTTTGATGTCCCAGTAGGGCCGACGACTTTGACGTGAATGCTGTCAAAATTTCTTTGTATCCCTTACCCTATCCTATTGAAAAACTGTAAAACCAATAAAACTTTTTCAATATAAAAAAAAAAAAAGGAAGTCCCCGGTGTACTCCTTCAAATCCGGCATTTCAGCCCGTCTCCTTTATTTCTGCATTTTCCAGCTGGCGTTGGCGAGGAGGATTCCCCTCCCCCCACTTTCAGCTTTTCGGCTCCTGGAGCAAAGCGGGAAAAAGCGCCCCGCCAATCACCATCTATACGGGGGGCCCCACAGCCGCTCGTGCAGCAGAGAGTTAACTCAAACTCTCTGAGCCCCCCAGGGGGGCTAGCCAAAGAAGCAAGCGGCAGGCACACCCGAGAACGCGTCTGTCACCGTCGGAAGCCGGAAGTCAAGTCACTTCAAAGGATTTTTATTGTGAGAAAATATGATGAGAATGGAGTATTAGGTATGTTTGCTGCCTATTTTCATTATAAAAATAATAAGATAAACACAAGCAAGCAAACAAACAAATAAATAAGCAAGCAAGCTAGCTTGCTAGCTTTACAATATAATCATTATTCAGTTTTTTGAGCTTCTTTCCAACCCAATTTACAAGAAGGGATAAAAGAAATTGTCTTTTGTGAAGATGTTTTGATTTGTTCTTTGTTGGATATTTATTTTAATTATTTTATTTATTTCTATCCTGCTTTCATTTGGAAAAATGACTCAAGGCAGCAAACATACCCAATATTGTCCTGATCCTGTATCAGCTTGCTTACCTTTTACCACATAAAAACATATTTTCAAAATCGTCATCTGTAGGCATTTCAACTGGTATAAATATTATTTAAGGGCAAAAATCTCCCCAAGGTGTTATGCATATAGTGAAAGGAACAGGACATTAATAAAACCACCCACTCCAAAAGACCTTTCTCAAACTCTAATCTCTACTTTCCAGCTGGAACCCTAAATAAATAGGTCTTTGGGGTTTATTAAAAGCTGACATGATAAAGTGTAGAGGTTGTTATTTGTACCCTTAGTGTCAAACTCCATCTGTTTGATATGTTCACAAGCTGCATGTTCTGCTGAATGTCTGATGCCAATTAAATCAATCTACGTAATATTAATTATGTTTGTGATGTGACTTAAATACAAAAAAAAATCCCTATAAACTGTTTTCTTATTTCTACAATGGTAAAATAAAGGTTAGTACAAGGTGCCTGTGTGTATGTATGTATCTATAATTCTACTCATCTTTAGTAAGTAATTTTGCACACAAAATCCACGAATTTTCCAACCCTTGTAGCTATGCAAATACATGAAAGAAAGGAATATGGTATCAGCTGCTTACTCACAATCAATTTTTGACAGGCAAAAAGTCAGCTCTAATGTCTGTATCTATTCTGTAAGTTGATGGCTTATCTACACTTCTGCTCCTGATTTTTATTTTTGCTACAATTGAAAAGAAAATCAACTATGGAAACAAAGGGAGAATAATGCCACAAAAGGTGAAAGCATAGTGAAGAGATTATGGCACAAATCAATACCAAATGTTTCAGATGAACTTAGAGTGATATTTTGATGTGAACCTATTTCATATTTTTAATCAATATACAAATTGAAATGCACGAATCTTTAAAATAAAAATTTCTATCAATTTTGCATTGCATGCTTTATACAATTATTATAAAGCAAAATCTTGCTTCCTATTGAAAATAATGTATGCAAATGCATGGTACTAAGGCAAATTTGTTTAATAAAACTTGCAAACTTGTAATAAAGATGGTCAAGTATAAGAGATGTGGCACAAAAATATACACAAAATTTAATAGCATTTAAAAAATGATACTGAATATTTTATTCAATTGATACAAACTAGCATTCACAGATTTGCAGCAATGAGAAAGACACATACATTCAACTGTGATATCATTCTCAATATCAAACTTCTTCACCTAGAAGCCCAATTCCCATTTTGAAATGGAAGTCATTCTGGGAAAAGTGTGATTCCCTCCAATTGTACTAATTATGATAGGATGCAAAAAATGGAAATAGATCATTTAAATAGTTATATAGTAGGAATGAGGGGTTGCCACAAAGAAGAGGGAGTCAAACTATTCTCCAAGGCACCTGAGGGTAGAACAAGAAGCAATGGATGGAAAGTAATCAAGGAGAGAAGCAACTTAGAATTGAGGAGAACTTTCCTGACAGTTAGAACAATTAATCAGTGGAACAATTTGCCTCCAGAAGTTGTGAATGCCCCAACACTGCAAGTCTTTAAGAAGATGTTGGATAGCCATTTGTCTGAAATGGTATAGGGTTTCCTGCCTAGGCAGTGGGTTGGACTAGAAAACCTCCAAGGTCCTTTCCAACTCTGCTATTGTATTGTATTAATACAAGTATACTAGATAGTTGGTTACTGTCTTGTTTGAAATTATCATGAAAAAAGCCAGCTTTGCAACCAGTCTACACATTTATGACCGTTGCAACATTCAATGGTTATTCAGTGGCCTGTGCTTCACAACTGGCTTCCAACAAGCAGAATTATTGGAGAATACAAAAGTGAAATGGCAAGTTCCAGTCGCATATGGAATGGTCTTATGACATTATTTCCCCTTCAGTTATTAACTAAATCACAGCACTGCTAACTTAATAGGTTTATTAAGTTAGCAGTGCTGTGATTTAGTTAATAACTGAAGGGGAAGTAATGTCATAAGCCCATTCCAGCCATGTTATTTTCCCTTTAGCAACTGTGTTGTTGGTTCCACTTTTGGTAACTGAATGAGGACTACCTTGTATAGCAATTACAATTTGTCGATCAAATCAATAGAGTGCTTTCCTCCTCTTTTTCTAAGATGTAAGGAAATTGATTTCCAAACCAGGGAGTAGAAAAGAGAGGATTCATATATTTTCAAAGAATTTGTAGTGGCAACACTGATTAAAAACATACTCATAAATACTAGTTTCAAAGTAACACTGCAAAATCCAAGCTGACAATGTCTTCTACCAAGCAGCTAATATTGCAACCTGGTAGCATGAAACAAAGACTTTCAACTGATCACTGTTTTCACTGATCTGATTCTGAATCAGACCCAGAAAAAACAATGCCTCCTCATTATGCAAGTTGCTTAAAATATTAGATGTAATTCTGGAAACACACAAGGCATTTCATCCATCTGGTCATGTTAATAATCTTCAGAATGATATAAATAGATAGAATGCTTACCCAGAACCCTGGCACTGAAAATAAAACCACTTTAGTGCTAAAAGGACAAACTGGGTCTTTTAAAGATGGTTTTCAAGAGAAGGTATGAGAAATTCCAATCAGTGAAATATCCATAGGGTTAAATCTATCTGGTCTGGCAGAACTAAAATGGTTCTGAATGACTTCAATTACAGACAAAAGTACTAATTTTCAGAGACTCCACCTACACAGAAAGCATTTGACCTTTAAACAGGTGTTATGAATTTCTAACACTGATCATCTCTCTAAAAACAGTGAAGAATGTCTATATAAAGCAAAATTTTTATCTTCAGTTTTGCAGTTGGTATGAGTTACAGAGTTTTCTACCAGACTGCACAGACTTTTATCATTAAATTTATGAAGCTGCTGAATCCATATATTCCATAGAGTTTATGGCAAGGTTGCACCATTATCTCTAACCTGGTAACTGAATTCCTTCTACAATATACCACTAATGGAATAAAATTTTCCATTTTTATGAAAGAAGAGTGAAAATCCTTGTGAATACAAATGACTTTGTTACTGAGAAATCAAGGCTCTGCATTACATACTAAACAATGTTCAGCAGTCATCAACTGGTTAGGTCTAAATTTTAATTATATGCAGCTTCTCATATAATGGAAAGTTATCAAATCCTATCCAATCAAATCAAATCCTATTCAATCAAATCCAAATCTTCTTCTTTCAAAGGTTCCCCCTCGCACATATGTGCTAGTCATTCCCGACTCTAGGGGGCGGTACTCATTTTCATTTTAAAGCAGAAGAGCCAGTGCTGTCTGAAGACGTCTCCGTGGTCATGTGGCTGTCATGACTAAACGGTGAAGGCACACTGAACACTGTTACCTTCCCACCAAAGGTGGTTCCTATTCAGCGTCTTAGCCATTCAAAGAGAGCTGATACTTAGCCTCACACCTGGAGAGGCCTATAAATCAGAGATGGTATTCTGCCGGTCTGCCTCACACGACTAGACATCATCACAGATGCTCTGCGTATGCGCAGAAGGTTCTGTGCATGCACACACTCCCGGTTCTGAACTGGAATTGATGGTAAGATGATTTCATGCCTGCTACAAATACTTGGAGAACATCATGATTAGTTAGATATTCAAAATCACTGTCCATGTTATGCAGATATTGGAAAGATTGATATGCTATTTATTCTGCTGTTTTCAATATTGTTCCAGCCAAATAGCTTAGCAGTATAATAAATAGTCTTATATAGATAGAACAGACAGCTATATTAAGAAGGTATCTCAGTGTCTCTTGATGAGCTACTAATAGCGCTCCTTGCAATCACAAATGACAAGGAAAAGAAGGATACCCAAACTAGGTGACACAGGAGACATAGTGATAAACACCCCTATGGTCTTCCTCCTCTGTCCAGCAAATCCATCATGAATGATGCTGGTTTGAAACAATTTGAAGGGACCCTTTTTGAGAGAATCGTATCAAATACTTATGTAGAATTCTAGGGAATAAATTCAATCCCAATGGTGGTGTCTTTTCTTCCCCTTTTACTTATAATCCCACCCAACAAAAGAATCAACTAAAAATTAGTTTGAAATGAAAATAAATGTCTAGCATCCATGGAAACTACAAAACGCTAGAGTCCTTCATTTGTAAATCAGGGAAGTCTCCTTTCAGGATTGGCCCTGAAAAAGGCCAGTCAAGTGAAATGGATTTCAGATGTAGATTTCAGATGGATTTACAGGCGTTTCATTTAAATCATGCTCCTTGTAATAATTACTATTACATATTTTTACTTCAGTTTTTTTTTAAAAAAAGCTATTATGTTAATGCATAATAACTTTTTAAAAAAATCTGAAGTAAAAATATGTAATACACTGAATCCAGCTACAATGTATTTGATGGACTATGTATATAGTCATATATATCTAAACAATTTTTATAAAAATATATTTGGGGCCAGATGTGTCCCTAGCTAAGAAATTTGAAAAATTTCAGAAGTACGGATGTGTCTACCCATGCATATACATACAGAGTTTTATGGAATTCTCCAAATTTGGAAAAAGAGGAATAATTCACTTCTTCCGTGGATTGTTTGGATTTTATACCATGGGAGATTAATATATCATATGTTATAGACATGCTCCTAGGCAAGAATCCAAAGAAAATTTGAACAGATGCCACAGTTGGCTAGTAATGAATTTAAAGTAGTTAGTTTTATTTGCTTTCTGCTTGAACATCAGATTGCAATATAGTAAGGTATTATTATTATTGTTGTTGTTGTTGTTGTTGTTGTTGTTATTCCTTAAGTGAGGGTTCCTTGCCTGCTTCCCTAAAAGAGGCTATGGTGAGGCCCCTCCTTAAGAAGCCCTCTTTGGATCCAGCTTTATTAACCAACTATCGTCCAGTCTCCAACCTTCCCTTCTTGGCGAAGGTTGTTGAGAGTGTGGTGGCACAACAGTTTCCCCGTCACCTGGAGGAAGTTGATTATCTAGACCCGCGCCAGTCCGGCTTTCGGCCCGGGCATAGCACCGAGACGGCATTGGTCGCGTTGGTCGATGATCTCTGGAGGGCCAGAGATGGAGGTTGTTCCTCCATCCTGGTCCTGTTAGACCTCTCGGCGGCTTTCGATACCATCGACCATGGTATCCTATTGCATCGGCTGGGGGGGTTGGGGTGGGAGGCACCGTCTTACGGTGGTTCTCCTCCTACCTCTCTGGCCGATCGCAATTTGTGTTGACAGGAGAGCAGAGGTCGACCTCGAGACCCCTCACATGTGGGGTGCCTCAGGGGTCGGTCCTCTCGCCTCTCCTGTTCAACACATACATGAAGCCGCTGGGTGAGATCATCCGTGGTTTTGGGGTAGAGTATCACCTCTACGCTGATGATACACAGCTGTATATATCTACCCCAAACCACCCCAACGATGCCGTAGCGGTGATGTGCCAGTGCCTGGAAGCCGTGCAGATCTGGATGGGAAGAAACGGACTCAGGCTCAACCTGACCAAGACCGAGTGGCTGTGGTTTCCGGCTGCCCGATTCAACCAGCTGACTCCATCGCTGGCCATAGGGGGTGAACATCTTCCCCTGTGGATGGGGCGCGCAACTTGGGTGTCCTCCTGGATGCCCGGCTGTCCATGGAAGATCAAGTGACAGCCGTGGCCAGGAGGACGTTTTACCAGGTTCGCCTGGTTTGCCAGTTGCGCCCCCTATTGGATCAGGACGCCCTTCGCACAGTCACTCATGCTCTTGTGACATCCCGACTGGACTATTGTAACTCTCTCTACATGGGGCTCCCCTTGAGGTGCACCCGGAGACTTCAGCTGGTCCAGAATGCAACCGCGCGAGCAATTATGGGAACCTCAAGGTTTACCCACGTAACACCGCTCTTGCGCGAGCTGCACTGGCTGCCTGTCGTCTTCCGGGTGTGCTTCAAGGTGCTAGTCATCATCTTTAAAGCGCTCCATGGCTCGGGACCTAGCTATCTGCGGGATTGGATCCTGCCTCATACATCCTCACGGCCGATTCGCTCCCACAGAGAGGGACTTCTCTGGGTGCCGTCCACTAGACTTTGTCAGCGGGCGACGCCCAGGGGAAGGGCTCTCTCTGTGGCGGGCCCAGCCCTCTGGAACGACCTTCCCCCCAACATTAGAACAACTACGGACCTCCGCTCCTTCCGTCTAAAATTAAAAACACACCTTTTCTGCTTGGCCGGCCTAGGGTAGTCTCTCTGTCTATGGGGTTTTTTAGTAAATTTAATTGGGAATTTTAGTGAACGTCAATTGGGAATTTTAGCACAGGAATAATGTTTAATTTGCCTTTTAATTATGTATGTATATTTGTATATGTATATTTATTGTCTTTTATCTTCCCTGTGCACCGCTCCGAGTCCCCTGGGGGAGAGGGAGCGGTCTACAAATTAAAATTTATTATTATTATTATTATTATTATTATTGATATTGATATTGATATTGATATTGATATTGATATTGATATTGATATTGATATTGATATTGATATTGATATTGATATTGATATTAATATTAATATTAATATTAATATTAATATTAATATTAATATTAATATTAATATTAATATTAATATTAATATTAATATTAATATTAATATTAATATTAATATTAATATTAATATTAATATTAATATTAATATTAATATTATTGATATTGATATTAATATCAATATCAATATCAATATCAATATCAATATTAATATTAATATTAATATTAATATCAATATCAATATCAATATCAATATTAATATTATTACTTACTCACAACAATGTGAAGTTACAGTTGTCAGTTCTTTATCCTGTGATCGCCTTCATACACAATGAGTTCTTCCCAAGAACCCATGATATTGTAATGTATCCACATAGTCTTTCTGCAAATCCAAGCTTTAGTGTTTTGCAATTGACAGAAGGAAATATGGTCAATGTGCAAATTTTCAAAATGCTGTCTTTTACATAATCAGCCAATGCACACTTCTTCAACAATTTGTTTGACTTGTAATAAACAACTTCATTTCTGCAGGACAGGTATAATCTATCAATATTACTATGGGGATATAATGTATATAGTCATCAGTTTTGTTGTTTTTTTGTCCAAACTATTCAGCAGCGTATCATATCACAAGTATGGTCAAGGTATTGATGGTTTTGATGATGTTTTCATTGTTCACTTAAATTTTGTCCCTAATTTATTCATAGGGTCAAAATTTAAATAATAAAAAATGTTTTAATTAAGTTTCAATGATCAATTCCCATTCATTCACTCTTCCGTACCATCCCACTGATCATGTACTGGTTAGGCTTTTGACAACAAATCAGCAACCTGGGTCAAAAGTCTGACTTTCATGGTTTCATCCTTCTTTTATAGTGCTATATGCATGCACAGAACATGGCCCCTAAGTAAATCTTCTCTTCTCTAGCAAAATTTACTGTTAAACAGTTTGGCTTTAAGTGCATACTCCCTTTTCTGATGGAATGTGGTGTTATTTCTAGATGCCTATTCACCTAAACGTTTCCCTGTTTCTCACTGTCTTAGAATGATTGTTCTTCCATTAGTGCAAATTGTTGTCTACTTTCCCATAACCACAAATGGTATTTCAGGTCATTTTTAACAAACTCACTATCTTGGTCTTTAACTGATGAATTTTTAGATTCGTACTCTTTACTGCATTATCTGCATTATGACTTCTCAATTAACAATATGGAGTTGTCTTAATACAAAATAACAAGTATAGTAAGAGTCCCCTGCCAACACTCTTATGATAAGAAATTATTTATTTTTATTCATTATCACACATATACTGCCATCGTGGACATGCATCCTAATGTCTGACACAAATATTCAAGGCATTTCTATGCTCATGTTGTCAACTGCATTCTATCATTTGCAGATACATAACAATATCAAGCAAACATTCCATAGTTGAAGCCTATTCATTCAACAAACATACATCAAGCACATTTCTCTATAATCTGTTGGTTATATTTGGTCCATGTGCCTTTTACCAAACATAAATCATTTTCCAAATTTACACAGTCAACTAATTAACAGGATAAAACATCAAAATCATATTTATTTATCCATTTATTTATTAAATTTATTTGCCGTCCACTTTCAAAGTGACTAAAGGCTATAGTTAGAGTGCATATGTATTAGTATGCTATGAGTAGAGTTAGAGTGGCTATAATCTTTGCCAATTATATAGAAGTTGCTGGTTTAAAAGCTGCCAGAAACATTTTAATTTCTATTTGCCTTTTAGCATAGTATGTTCATGCTATTCTAAGGTACATACAGTATTCTGACACACGCCAGGATAGACCAATATAAGGTTTTTTTTCTTAATTTATTCTAATTTAAATTATTCAAGATTCTGTCTCATTCCAATATATTTCAACCTGTCTTAATATACTATTTTAAAAGATTAGGTAATGTACATTGTTTTACTAAGTCTACAATTAATGAAAGCAAAGCCTATAGTGAAACTAAATGTGTTATTACTTTAACCATAGAATTTAAACATCATACTTTTATGAAATTGGTTGCTGAAAGAAAGAATAACTTACTTTAAGGAAAAAGCCACATCATTCCTTCGTTATTTCCAGAACTGTTATAGGATACACATAGACCTTCAAATAAAAAGACAAAAAATATTTAACATATGTATCTCTTTATCTTCTAATGATACTGATAATAATTTTATTATTTAACACTAATTTCTATTATTACTTATTCTGGTATTATTTTTCCCATTTTTTGAGACTGGTTTCCTGTGGTAGCAGGAAACTAAATTTATCTGATTTTGAAAAGCAAAGCAGGGTTGGTTTTGTGTAATATTTGTAGGAAAGATCATCATAAAATTATAGGTTAGTCAGGTAGACTGGAAAATGTGAAAAACATTCTAGAATAAATCAGTTGCAAACTACTTCCATTTTGTTATCAAGTAATCAATTTGGATATATCACTAGAAGTCAAGCTCATCTCAAAGAGAACTTGACTTTACTCCTTTCTCTTTTTTGTTGATATTGGTTTAAGAGATTTATTATTTAAAATAAATATCCAGATACAACACAAAATAAGAATTCATCAGGAATATGAAGAATGCTAGGCTGCAGTAAACCCAATTTTTTACGTAACATGCTTAAGAGATACAGCCTTAGAATCTTTTCAGATATTGCATAAGTGAAATGGAACTACAGAAAATAGAATTTCAGTTCTTTGCCTCAATTTACTTCAATCATTTTATATTCACAAATAATGAGGTGGTATTTTATAAAGCAAAACTCCAACCTCTAATATCATATTTACTTGCAAGAATGTCTCTGGATCACAAAAAGTCTCCATAGGCAATTCTTTAAAATCTAAGGACAATGAGTTATTTGATTCCCCTCTCTTTTTTGTTTGGAAGAAAAGAAAAAGATTAAACAGAAGATGTGATAGAATTCTAAGGGATAGAAGACAGCAATTTGACCCATCTGTCACTTACATTTTATGATTATTATTCACTCTGGAAAATAAATCTCCCCTAAGATGTCTATAACATGCTTATCTCAATAGGAAAATACCCTCGGGGGTGGGGTGGGGCTGCACATGTGCAGAATCCTCTTTTAACTATTGGAACTATTGGAGAAACTAGATGAAGCAGACAAATGGATGAGGCAAGTTGCTTTATGATAGTTTTGAAGAATTACAATACTTGTCAAAGTGAAAACAAATAATTTAACTCAAATTGGATTGCTGATATCTGCATAGGTTTCTTGGCAATGATACAAAATTTATTTGTCATTATCTTATGTCAAAATTGTTTTTAAGTTTCTAGTCTAGCCTATACACCTTGCAATTTCCCACCAAGTATTAACCAAGATCAACCTTACTTAGCTTCTGTGTCCATACAGTTTAGCCAAAGCACAATTCAACATGTTTCTACAGTATAAATAGAAGAAGGTATCCGGTTTCTCATTATAATAGTAAAATAGTTTAAAATTAGTTAGATTTGAGGATGATGAATCAAAGCAGCCTATTTATAGCATCAACATTTAAAAGACTGCTCATAGCAAATATCTGAAAAGTCTATAGAGATTCTCAGTCATCCAGGTCATGGTTGTTTTTGGACTTCTTGTTTTTGCTTGAAGAGTGCTAACCACCAGATGACTGCAAGGAATATAAATCCTTCCATTCTCTACCATTCATTCAGAACTGGAAACGTTTCTTGAATTAGAAGCGAAATATCTTCAACAAGAAGAGCTATGGTAGCACAGTGGTTAGAGTGCAGTACTGCAGACTACTACTGCTCACTGTCGACTGCCTGCAGTTTGGCAGATAGAATCTCACCAGGCTCAAGGTTGACTCAGCCTTCCGTCCTTCCGAGGTGGGTAAAATGAGGACCCAGATTGTTGGGGGTAATATGCTGACTCTGTAAACTGCTTAGAGAGGGCTATAAAGCACTATGTAGCAGTATAGTGCTTTATAGCATTACAGGTGGTACCGCGCCCCAGTCTCCTGTTCTCCCCCTGCGATCTAGGTGGTCAGGGCTCACAGAGCCGGGGCCCTAGGCTGATGTTATGTAACGCCAGGTCCGTGGTTAACAAAGCCCCCCTCATTAACGGCTTGGTGTCGGACGGGGACCCGGACCTGGTGGGAATCACGGAGACCTGGTTGGGCCGCGAGGGGGGGTTACCCCTCGTGGAAATGTGCCCACCAGGATACCGTGCATTTCATCAGCCGCGGGCCCGAGGCAAGGGTGGGGGGGGTAGCGGTCATTGTTAAGGAAGGTCTTGAGCCGAGAGAGACCACTGTACCACAGACCACCGGCTGTGAGTTCCTCTGCGTGAGGTGGGGCCTAGGGAGGCAGTTGGGCGTGCTGATTGTGTACCTGGCTCCTCGCTACGTAACAGCAGGCCTGCCCGAGCTCCTCGAGGTGGTGGCCGGGGTGGCGGTGGAGACTCCCAGACTTGCAGTCTTGGGGGACTTCAACCTGCCATCAGCGGGCGAATCATCTGAGGCAGCTCGGGAGTTCATGGCCTCCATGGCGGCCATGGACCTGACCCAGGTAATTCAGGGCCCCACACACATGGGAGGACACACTCTGGATTTAATTTTTGTCTCTGGTCAGTGGACGAGTGATCTGGGTATAGGGGATTTAGCCATCATGCCCTTGTCATGGACAGATCACTCAGTTCTCCGGCTCGACTTTCCCACCGCTGCACCTCACTGCGGGGAGGCGGAACCAGAAGCTAGATGGTTCCGCCCCAGGCGCCTGATGGAACCTGATAGGTTCCAGAGGGAGCTTGGGCCATTACCTGTGGCTCTGACCCACGCCCCAATGGAGGACCTAGTGACCGCATGGAATACTGCGGCCATGGGTGCCTTGAATCAGGTCGCGCCCATGCGGCCTCTCATAAGGCGTCAAATCACCCAGGCTCCTTGGTTTACTGAGGGGCTGAGGGAGATGAAACGCTGTAAGAGATGCCTAGAGAGTAGGTGGAGATCCACACGGTCCGAATCTGACCGAACACAGGTGAGAGCCCATTTGAGGACTTACCTTGTGGTGTTAAGAGTGGCCAAGCGTCAGTATTGTGCCATTCTTATCGCATCCGCAGATAACCGCCCTGCCGCCCTATTTGGGGTAATCCGCTCCCTCCTTCAACAGAGGCCGCGGGAAGCCCCTCTGCAGGGCAGAGCAGAGGAATTTGGAGAGTATCTGCTGGATAAAATCTCTCAGATTCGGAACAAGATGGTCTCCATTGAAAGTGGTCTAGAGGGAATGCCGGAGGCAGGTCTTGAGATACATCCATGGGAGGAGTTTGACTCTGTTACTTCCGAAGATATGGACAGGTTACGTAGGCGACTGAGAGCCACCACATGTTTATTGGACCTGTGTCCCTCCTGGCTTGTACTGGCATCCTGGGAGGTGACACGAGGCTGGCTCCAGGAGTTAGTCAACGCTTCTTTGAGTGAGGGGTTCTTGCCGGTCGTCTTGAAAGAGGCGGTGGTGAGGCCCCTCCTCAAGAAGCCTTCCCTGGACCCAGCTTTGTTAGCTAACTATCGTCCCGTCTCCAACCTTTGCTTTTTGGCAAAGATTGTTGAGAGTATGGTGGCACAACAGTTTCCACGTCACTTGGAGGAAATTGATTATCTGGACCCGCGCCAGTCCGGCTTCCGGCCCGGTCACAGCACGGAGACAGCATTGGTCGCGTTGGTGGATGATCTCTGGAGGGCCAGAGATGGGGGTTGTTCCTCCATCCTGGTCCTATTAGACCTCTCGGCGGCTTTTGATACCATCGACCATGGTATCCTATTGCATCAGCTGGAGGGGTTGGGGGTGAGGGGCACCATTTTGCGGTGGTTCTCCTCCTACCTCTCCGATCAAGTGCAATTTGTGTTGACAGGAGGGCAGAGGTCGACGTCGAGGCCACTCACTTGTGGGGTGCCACAGGGGTCGGTCCTCTCGCCGCTCCTGTTCAACACATATATGAAGCCGCTGGGTGAGATCATCCGTGGTTTTGGGGTAGAATACCATCTGTACGCTGACGACACCCAGCTGTACGTATCTACCCCAAACCACCCCAACGATGCCGTCGAAGTGATGTCCCGGTGTATGGAAGCCGTGCGGATCTGGATGGGAAGGAACAGACTCAAGCTCAACCCGTCCAAGACCGAGTGGCTGTGGTTTCCGGCGCCCCGGTTCAACCAGTTGATTCCATCACTGGCCATAGGGGGCGAACATCTAGCCCCCGTGGATTGGGCATGCAACTTGGGGGTCCTCCTGGATACCCGGCTGTCTTTAGAAGACCATGTGACAGCCGTGGCCAGGGGGGCATTCTACCAGGTTCGCCTGGTACGCCAGTTGCGGCCCCTATTGGACCGACCCGCCCTTCGCACAGTCACTCATGCCCTCATGACATCCCGTCTGGACTACTGTAACGCTCTCTACATGGGGCTCCTCTTGAAGTGCACCCGAAGACTACAGCTAGTTCAGAATGCAGCCGCGCGGGCAATATTGGGTACCTCTAGGTATTCCCACGTAACACCGCTCCTGCGCGACCTGCACTGGCTGCCTGTGGTCTTTCGGGTGCGCTTCAAGGTGCTGGTTACCATCTTCAAAGCGCTCCATGGCATGGGACCTAGTTACTTGCGGGATCGCATCCTACCCCATACATCCCTTCGGCCGATTCGCTCCCACAGAGAGGGGCTTCTCTGGGTGCCATCCACTAGGCAATGCCAGCGGGTGACGCCCAGGGGAAGGGCCTTCTCTGTGGCAGGCCCGACCCTCTGGAACGACCTACCCCCCGAACGTAGATCTATCCCGGACCTCCGCTCCTTCCGTCAGCAACTAAAAACCTACTTTTTCCAACAGGCCGGCCTGGCCTAACCTACCGTTTTTAGCCTTAGTTGTTTAGTAGAGAAATTTTAAATTGGGCTTTAGTGATTTTAACGGGGAGTTTTTAGCACAGGGTGTAATTTAATATAGTTTTAATGTATTTATGTATTTATTGTGATGTATGGTATTTTTATATTTGCCTGTGCACCGCCCCGAGTCCCTTTGGGGAGAGGGGGCGGTTAATAAGTCGAATAAATGAATGAAATGAATGAATATAAGTCTAAGTGCTATTGCTATTGCCTTTTGAAAAAACGCCTCTGGGACTGAAAGATAATCAGCATCATATAATAAAGACTATTATTAAAACAATCCAAAGGTACTGCTCTAGCTAATTAATATTCCATATTTGTCCTACACCCTTTCCCTTATATTCAGAATGATATTTGAGACAGAAAATGAAGCATAGGGATAGGCTTAGGAGGGAAATTATTATTAGAATTTTTGCCTCACTCTTGTGAAGAAAAAGTTTCCATAACAGCTGAGAAATATTACTCCTTTCAAGATAATAATTCAAAAGACATTCGAAAGAAGGCACACATATACGCATACATTTTTTTGAGCAGTTCTTATGAAACATATTTGCTGATATGACAGTATGTGAGGTTTGAGGCAGTATATGTGACTTCAGTATGATATATCAGTGCGCTGACTTATGACTTCAATTCATTCCCGAGTTACGTAGCAAGCTTCTTTACCCTTTTGAGTGCTTTACTGCTTAATGGATAAACTGAAAACCACTCCTGTCTAAAGTACTGGCCAGTGGTGTTATGCATTTGATTTATTATAAGCCTAGAATTAAGAAGATACAGAAAACAAGATCTTCTCCAACCCCTCCAGCCCTACAGATCACAGTCTGTAGAGCTGGCAGCATATCACCTGACAGCTTCAATTTAATTTTCCTGAGGTGCAAAAGGGAAAAGAAAACCAAACTGAGCTTTTCAGTGCTTTAAAAGCATCTTCCCATGATATACGGTTTTCTGGGAGGACTGCATTTATGCAGATAAAAACCTGAGTGGGCTATCCAATTCAGAAATTTTATAATTTAAATTTGCTACTTTAGATGAAATCATGATAGAGCTGAAAATATTTACTGACCATTATAGGACTCAAACTTAAAATTCTGATAACTTGCAACAGAGATGGCAAATGTTTTTAAAATGAACAATGATATTCACTCCCGATGCCACTGAGCAAGATCAGCCCAGAGCAACTTTCATGGAAAAATTTATATTTGAGATTTTAACATTAGGGCAAAATTAAAGGTTGACACTGAAGCTGCATATCATGTGAGTTTCAGTTTCTATTTAGCTCAAAAATGTAGTCTTCATTTTTTTATTTCTGAGATCTATAGTAAAAAACCATATTTTGAAATTGTTATGGCAAGTGGAAATTCATGAAAAGAAAGGTTAGATTTTCTACATTTCCTCCATAGACAGCTGAAAAGTAAAAGCTATTCAGTAAAGAGTAGCTGAACAAAAAGGGATCAAATTATTTTTTTCTACTTTCAATAATATTTTTTTTTGTTTAACTCTGGATATTGGAAAGTTTTAGTACCTAGCTGCTTCAAAGAAACATATGTTACCACATATTTAAAAGAATTGTAGTCCCTTAGATTCTATTTGAGGGTGGAGGTTCCTTCTTCGAGTTTGTGGGTCAGTTTCTGGATGTTTCATTACCAGGCTAGGTAACATCTTCAGTGGAATTTAGATTCTCCTAAGTTCTGCTGAAGATGTTACCCAGCTTAGTAACAAAACATTTGGAAACCGTCGCACAAGCTTGGAGAACGAACCTTCATCCTCATCCTACACCCAAGCTACAGATATTCACCATTATCACAAATTCTATTTGTTCAAGGGGGTTAAAGTGACCTGGCACAGTCAAGTATAGGAGTTCCTATATTCTGATTTCAGAAATCTGAATCATTTTGTTAATGTTTTCATTTATATTTTTGCTTTATATTCTCTTCTTTTTAAAAAATCTATCAAGCCAATACATATACTGATAAAGGATTTCCTTTATGTCCTTTTAATTTTATTTTAACCACTGGGTTGTCTTATTAGACAAATGAAAGACTTTTAAGGTATAACAGTGCCTGGAGCTGAACACAAATTATTACTATATAACAATAGCACTTATATACCATTTCAGACAGTGATGGGATTCTACCGGTTTAACAACCGGTTTGGTGAATGCATGCTCGATTCACTCATACATGTGCCTGATGCGCACTGCGTGCATGTGCACAGTTTTGAGAAAACCTGCCTTCCGCTACAGCGGAAAACAGCTGACATGCAGCAATCCACTCTGCCGCACGATTCAGCTGAGAATGTAGTGCAGGGGGGGGGCACTTGATAATGGGAGCAAACTGGTTTGCTGATCATCGGAGCTACCAGTTTGCCTGAACCGGTCTGAACCGGTAGAATCCCAACCCTGGTTTCAGAGTGCTTTACAGCCCTCTCTAAGCAGTTTACAGAATTAGCTTATTGGTTCCAACAATTTGGGTCCTCATTTTAGCAATCACAGAAGAATGGAAGGATGAGTCACATGAGTCAACCTTGAGCCAGTGAGGATCGAACAGCTGGCAAGCCGGCAGAATTAGCCTACAATACTGCATTCTAACAACTGCACCACCACAGTTCTGTGGTGATGCTACATTACTTTTTAAAAATAATTATATGTGTTCATATATGTATTGATTTTGTTCAACAGTTTGGCAATTTAGCAAGTTATTCCACTACTGGAGTAAATCTCATATATTTCTTGCAGGCTCCAATGTTTCTATGTAAGTTTTTAGTAATTAGGCTTTCACTTGTTGCTTGAATTCATTTACACATCTTAGAATAGTTATTAAAAGGGAACTTATTTGCAATAAATTAGTCATTCGTATGTACCTGCAATATAGTACTGAGCTGATGAGTTCAGTTCATTAACTGGAAAATGATTGCACATAAGGGACAGAATAAAGATTTCCAAACTAAAGAGCCAACAGTTGTCAACTCCTCAGCAGCAGAACTAGGAACAGCAGCAATCAGATTTAATAGCCTATGTGACCAGAGAAAAAACTGAAGTAAATCTTGAATCAGAATATTTAATGTTCAGTTTTTGCAGATAAAACTATCCTAAATACAATTGCACATAGATAAACTTCTTCATCTCTTCTGAAGCTTCCTCCTTCTCCTTCTCCTTCCAAACAGCTATTGAAGCATCTTGGAGAGACTAGGAGATTGCACGGCGGAAGAAAAATCCATTTGATCAATAGTGCCCATTCGATGAATGGATAGATTTTTTAGAACTGATTCCCTGTAATTGCACAACTATAATACAAGAACAAAAATGGTTTTCTTTAGAAAACTGTGGAGATGACTTTGGTAAAACTGTTTAAAATCTGTTACAAATGTTGGTATAGTACTAACATTTTCTCATATCTACCCGTTTTTTTAATTACACACATAATATACAAACATGTTCAGAGCTTTATCAGCATTAGTTACGTGCATCTAAAATTTGAAGATCCCTCCTTCCCTTAAAACCCCTACAAGCAGAATACATAAGTTGATTGGAACATAAGGACATAGCATAATTGACTGACGGTAAATTATGCAACATAGCTTAATCAGGCAACATAGCATAATTGACTTGCAGTTCTTATTATCTGTAGCCAGCACAAAAATTCTACTGTTTTCCTTTGGATCTAAGACTTAACTAGATAGGGGCACGGTAACTCATGTGGTTAGGACACTGGGTTGGAGGAAGCCTATGTTCAAAACCTGAGTGCTGCTGCGTAGCAGGGTGAGCTTCTGTTACTCACTCTAGCTCCTTAACATGAAAGGAACTGCCATGAGCGTCCCCTGGGCAACATTGATGTTCTGGAAGCATCTTAAGTGGAAGCATCAGCTGGGACTGAGGAGGCAGAGAATAGATGGGGGCCAAAGGTGGTATTTACCAGTTCTCCGGACTACTCAAAATTTCTGCTACTGGTTCTTCAGAACTAGTCAGAACCTGCTAAATACCACCTCTGATATATACATATAAAAATACATACAGGAGGGAGTTCCATAGTATAGGAATTAATTGGAATTGTGGTTTTTCTTTCTATACAGAACAGGGGGATAACAAAACCAAGACAAATCCCATGTCAACAAGAATGCTCAGGAGAAAAAGTAAAGGGGACAAATCAAGCAGGTAAAATAGTTTCAGGCATTTCTTACTGATGTGAAAAAAGTATAATGAATGTTTTGTTGCTCTCTATTGCCTAAAGCAAGAATATTTTATTCTTTTCAGAATACACATTCACAAAGAATACAGAATATATTTTGCTGCAACTTCTATTTTTTCCATTCATCATTTGTTAGGATCTCAAGAAAATGTAGTGTATGCAGTGCTGCCATATGCTTAATGATCCTTCTACCAAACAAATGTCTTAAATGCAAATGAAGAAATTAGTTAATATTGATGCTGCTACATTAAATCTGTTTAATATCACACTGTGTTTCTGAAATGAGGTGCTTTCATAATAGTAAAGACTTGCTGAAGAAAGATTTGAAATTAGGAATGACCAAGTCTGCTCCTGACAAATTTTTAAAGATGTAAAAATAAAAATTGTCCAAAGTTATGAATAGGATTTAATATGACCAATCCACTTAAATATAAGCAAGTATTACAATGTATCTTATGCAAAAAGTCCTAATTTCACATACAATTTGGGATACAAAATAATAATAACTGATCAGAATAAGGATCTTGAGGCTGTGATGAAAAACTGTTCGTATAGTTGCCAAAAGATTAAAAATTAGCAACTGCAGAAATTATTTGTCTCAAATATATACATTTAGTAGTTTGAATGTAAGCTTCAGATTATTAGAAAACTATATTATGTTTTTATTGCTTCAAATCTGAAAACATCTAGAATATAATGTACAATTATAGTAAATACCTCCAAAAGAGTACTATACAGCAAATAAAATGTTCAAGAGAAAGAGTTTCCCTATGAAAAAACATTACATTTAGTCAGTAAATTTATAGTTTAGATGAGGCTAAGATGATACAAAAGATTAGCATACATAACCTTTTGACCAAATATAGCACATTATTTAGCATTAGTTAGTGTTAGCCAGTTTGTTAGTGGTTAAGGCACCAGGCTTGAAAGTGGGGGTAGTGGATCTAAATAAATAAATAGGATGTCTTAAAACTTTCTTTACTTTTGGTCAATGCATTATATATTGCTCTTATTTTTCTATCTTCCTATTTTATGAAACAACATTTTCTTTTGTGCCAGAGAGAATAAACTTTGTTATATTGAATTTGGTTTGATTTACTGACTCACTTGGTCAAAGGACCCAACTGCAGATCAAGGCTAATGCGAAGAATTTGCTTAGCCTGGATTTGTCCTTAATAGTACTACAAGAGGATTCTATTGCTCTGTACTTTCGAATCAAATTTAGCTAGTCAATATTCTGATCCAGCTCCCCAAACCCAACAAACCGTCTGATTTAAATCAATGATTCCTTTATTAGGAGTGCCAGCAGCGCTGGCAAAAAGTTTCTCTCGCAAGCAGTTTAACAAGTCTGTCTGGCAGGGAGATGAATAGTTGTCTGCCATATCTATTCATCTCTGCCCCCTGCCTTTTATCCCCAGAACTAGGGTAGGGCTTCGCTAGCAGTGGTGGCTCTTTCGTCCCAAGGATCAGCCCACAGATTTCCACTGCTCTCCTCTCCTCTGCTTTCTGTACATCCCCCCTGTCAGGCACTGGACCCAGCTGTTCCGTCTCTTTCTCATCAGCCACTTCTAGACCTGGGGGGCTGTTGACTCTCCATCTGAGGGCTGATGCCTCTGTCTCTCTCTTTCTTTCTCTCTCTCTCTCTCTGACAGCTCCATTCCCTCTTCCCTCTTGGAGCTTTCAGTTGCCTTGATGGTGATGCTGACCCTGATTCCCACACCTCCTCCTTATCTGATTCGGGTGCTGGAGGGGCCGGCAGCCGACAGGCCACAATAGTCAAATTCTTTGTTATTGAAGTCACTCTATTTGTTGAACAATCCTTTTGTTAACTATCCAATCATTTGAATTAGATCTTGATATCATTTGTTAACCTGAAGTTTGTACAAGTGGCACAAGTCTACAACAGCAGCCAACAGTCAAAAATGCATTGTTGTTTTACTTTGTGTAAGTCTCAGATATCCTGTATACAATATTGCAAGTCATTTTAACTAAGGAGAAAGAGGTAGGATATACAATTGGCCACAGTAAGACAGACCTTCCCTGCCACTGCTTTACATTTCTACTACCAAATCTCTTGAGATCAAATAATCTGGGATCTTACTAAGGCTAGAGAAGACAAAGGGATCTTGCCTTTGTGCGCCTTAAAAGAAACTGACTGGATGTAGTTTGAGAGTATGCGTTTATTCTTCACAGAATATTTTAACAGCTTTGTTCAAATCTGAGAGAAAGCTAAATGGTAACAAGAACACTTTACCGAGTCACCTTCAGCAATATTCTTGTCATCTTCAACACTCACACAAAAATGAAAAATGGTTTTGCAATGCATGAATTAAGCTTGTATCAAACTCACCAGATGTATGCTTTTTCTATTGTTCTCATTGTATCCGTCTCCCTAAAATCCCTAGAGTCTTGTACTATTTTACTTCTGAACAGAAGGGGTGATGTTTGAGAATCACATTTTTCTTCCTGGTCCTTTTCAGAAACAAGCTGCCAAATTGCAAGCAACTGAAAGCTTTAGTGAATACAACAGAGTAATCCTATATATTGAGAGAACCAATTTGGTGTGCTGATTAAAGACATCATGTAAGAAACTGGGAAAGTTCTAGTCCTACCTTAGTCCCAGAAAACAGCAGGGTGATTGTGGGCCAGCCTTTGCCCCTCAGCCCTAGGATTAAGGCAATGGCAAGGCATTTCCAAAAAAATACTACCAAGAAAAATGCATGATTTGTCCAGGCAGCTGCTTGGAGTCAAAACTGATTTTTAATACACATATGTATTAGGAGAGGCAATTATTATGTGGCATGGTAGTTTCTAGAGATGTTCTCTACCAGCAATGGTGGACCAAGGCTAAGCAATCAGGGTTAATCCACTCACCTCTGATTGATGATATAAACTCATACCAATTTTATATTTGCAAAAGGGAAGTGGAAATTGTTTTTTTCAAGAAAGGCTTCAGGTACCTTGAAATGATGGCTATTCCCAAGTGTGTTAGCTTTTTTCAATCCTCCCCAGAAACAAAACCCATTAAGAACACTTGCACATCATTGAGAATTCTGGCTTCCCATGAATGAACAAGTGTACTAGTACACAATCCTCTGCCAGTTCCATTTAAACAAGCTAAATGAACCACAGAAAGCATTTGCAAGATGTCTTGGGATGTGCAAATGACTTCAACAGCCATTTAAGTGGCTTCCATTCCAGAACATTTTTGGGAGCGTAAACAGTGGTTAGAGATGCATAGAAGCAGTCAATATCGTATACTTGACAGATGGCAGAACAAAGAGGAAGAAATGATGCATGAATGAATTCTGACCAGAAAGGAAATAGAAATTAACACATGCTTTCGGAGATATATTCAGGACCATGGACATAATAAAGATGAGGTACAAACTGAAGCTGATCATATTCTTTAGAATTTTGACAATTGACTACACTTGTTTTATACAGACTGACAAAATGGTTGAAATTATTCAGTGTGAGAGTGAGCACAAATAAACTTATTGATTCATAAATCAAATCAACTTTTTGTAATATACTATTCCAGACGGCATACCATCTAAGTTCAATTAGTTAATATTGTTTTAAAGACAGGTTGGAAAATGCCCAATCTATCAGATCTTACTGAATGGATAGAAACAATGGGAGACAGCCAGACCCTATACAATGAAGATTACAACTAATACCTGAATTAAACTTGGTAACCAGAAGGGCTGGCATAAGATATACCTTAAGTAAAATAAGTAAAAAGAAGGGAGGGAGAAATATTTTACAAGACTTGTAAAATTGATGTTAACCTTTGGGACAGTCCAGACAAGAAACACAACAATGGATGTTAACTTTATTTATCTTCACTGTAAGATTACATTATTAAAATATCCCCTCCTTTCCTTTTATTCTCTAGAAAACTAGGGAAAGGTCCTTTCTGAAATGCTTTCCATGTCTCCTCTATTTGTGGATTGAGATAACATCTGCATGATGGTTATTTACTTTGCAGCTCTTCCATCTCCAATGATCATTCCTACATACCAATATACACATTACATTCAAGAATACCATGATCAATGGTTTTGAAGGGCATCAAGAATCCACTGGAAAAATACCACTATCCAGATTTTGCCACAGGTCATCAACCAACATGATCAATGCTATCTCTGTGTCATGTCTTGGCTTGAAATCTAATAGAGATGGGTCCACATAATCTGCTTCCAGCAAGGTCCTATGAAGCTGCAATCTTCTCAAGTCTTCTCAAGAATCTTCTGTAAAAAGGGAAGTTTCAAGACTGGATTAAAGTTGTACAGCACCAGTCTAGCAATGGCTTGAGAAGGAGGCATACAAACTCCTCCCAACCAACTCACTCAAAGATGAACCCAAACAAACATACTTTGCTCCTCTTGTAATATGAAGAAGGCAATTACTCCAGATTTCTGCTAAACAAATTACCTATTCATTCTTGCCATATTTCTACTTCCCCAAAACAAGTTATATGGAATTAAGTATTGAGTTTGAGCTATATACAAAGCTATACTCAAACTCAAATAATGGAGGTATGATTTTGGGTAGCTGGATTCTACTTTGCTACTGCATATAGACCCAGAAAAGAGATTTCTTGGACAGAGTTATAATCTAACCTACTAAAAAGCTTTCAGAAAATCGCCCTGAATAGGTTTTTTGAAACAACAAACATTGACAGTCTAGCCACAACAACTCCATTGGATACCCACTTAGCTTGCAGAAAAGAGTATTTTACTTTTCTTCATTGTCATAAGGTTCTTGAATCAATTAAAGAAGATGAACTTCAAAGTCAAATGCTGCATACCTGGCACAGTGTGACATAGAGATGCCATAATCTGTTTATTTACATAAAATAGTGCAGAAATTACGTATCTGCATTTTGAGTGTCTTAAAATTACAGAAAGAAGCATTTACTCTGTAAATGAAACATCACTTGCTTTGTGCCCTCAATATAATGACACTTCAGCTCCTATAACTCCAATTACTATGCTGGCTTAGAATTCGATTCAATATATTTGGAAACTGAAGAAAGCTGCTCTAAGTTTTAAAGATTCACAAATCTGCTCTAGAACAAAATTAAAAATTATTGATTGATACACTGGAAAACTAACCAGTTCTAGCTGACCACCTTCTTCCCAGGCCAGATCACAAGTCATCTTGGATTCTGCTATTGATCAATGCAAGAATCATGCACAAGTCAATATCCTTCCAATATTTTATGGCAGACAAGCATTTAGACAAAGCATACAATATGGAAAACTGTTGGATGTAGTGCTGTTCAAGATTTGTCATCCTGGATTTTACGTACTCTAGTAACTACAATGCCTAAATTGGGTAAATGGCACAGAGACAATTAATGTCTGGAATGCGTAGGCAACAAGGATGAGATTGATTCTGAAGGAGGTCTGGAAGTCCAGGAAATGAGTAACACAAATGACAGTGGTGGAAAATGAAGCGTAAATATGACTGAGCATGGTTGCATGATGACATTTGGCAATATATCATATCAACAAGAGCCATAAAGCATGAATATTTATCTGCTGTTACTAAATCTGCAGATACTTGACCAGGAAATCTATTCAGGGTTACCTGCATCCAGGGGTGATTTTCGCTTACCTTCCCTACTGGTTTGCAAATGTGTGCTTGAGTCGCTCACACATGCCCCATCCATGCATGTGTTCGGCCTTCCGCGCATGCGCTTTGCTCAAAGAAATGTCCCTAAATAAAATTAAATAGAGCCTGGGAGGGTGACTCGCAATTTCCAGTACAGGTTCAGGTGAACCGATCCGAACCAGTAGAATACCACCTCTGCCTTTATCTTTTGTGAACAATGTGAGAAATAATTCTTCGACAGGTTGCGACCGCACATTTGTAGATTATTTGCAAATAAAATCATTCATATTCATACTAATTTGGATGTGACTTTGACAGAGTATAGCACAGTACCGTATTTTTCGAAGTATAAGACGCACCTTTGTCCCTCAAAAAAGAAGCTGAAGATCTGAATGCATCTTATAAACTGAATACAGCATTTTTTGCCTCCCGAAACCCCACCCCTTCACCAAAATGGCTGCATAGAGCCTTTAGGAGGCTTTCAGGTTGCTCTGGGGGCTGGGGAGGGCAGAAATGAGTAAGAAATGAGCTGGTTTTTGCTCAATTTTGCCCCCCCCTCCAGGCCTCCAGACGCACTCTCTAAGCCTTCTAAAGGCTATAGCCTCCTAAAGGCTATTCATAACCCTTTTTTAAAAAACAAATGGGCCTATTTTCACAAAAAAAAGGGCCATTTTTGGGAGGTTTGCAGAGTGCAAACACTTTTTAAAAAAAATTTGCCTCTTCAAAATCTTGGTGCATCTTATACTCCGGTACGTCTTATACTCCAAAAAATACGGTAACTAGCACACCTTGAAAAGACATCCAGAACAGAAACACCGGTCTATATTCTGGCACATGTAAAGTAAGCATAGGCATTTCTTAAAGGCTAGATTTTCAGCAGCTAGGGCAAGGCAAAGAGGAAAAACAGAAGAGGGAAGGGAAGAGAGAGACATCAAAATCTTTATCCCCTGGTTGAAAGAAAAAAATAATCCTATGCCAAAATAAAGAGGAATGCTGGAGGAGGAAACAAGGCTAGAAAATGTGCATTGTTTCAAAGTTACTAAACAGATCAGTGAACTGAATCCATATTACCTAGGACAGCGTTTTTCAACCACTGTGCCGTGGCACACTAGTGTGCCGTGAGATATTGTCTGGTGTGCCGTGGGAAAAATTCCAATTCCAATATCAGCTTTGTGTTCAGCCAAACAGGCCCAGGTTTCGCACTGAGTAAGTAAACAGAAATATGAACAATTATAAAATACTTTATTATTTCATAATAAAGTAATTATAAAATAATTTCTTTGTGTTTATTTGATTCCTATTCAAGAGAATTACTTTATATATAGTCAATATAGGCACAGAGTTAATTTTTTTTAACATTTTCTAATGGTGGTGGTGTGCCTCGTGATTTTTTTCATGAAAAAAGTGTGCCTTTGCACAAAAAAGGTTGAAAAACACTGACCTAGGAAATAGTGCAACGTTTCCCATTAATATAAAGAAATATTTCTAAGCTTGGTGTGGTAGGACATTCTAAACTAGTGATGGAGAACCTGTGACATGTGTGACAAAGGTGACATGCCATGACATTTTGGATGACACATCGGCGTTCACCAACAGCAAAAAGCATGCCATGAGATTTTCAGAGTCTACGGAGGCCCCACAAAAAGGATGGGATACACTTTTATGCAGCTTCTGGACACACTAAAAGTTGTGTGACAGCACAGTCCTCTCAGGCAGCTTCCAGAGTTTCTGCAAATCATGCAAAAATGGGGTGGACTTCCACATGATTTTGGAGGGTGCAAAGACTGTGGAAAAGTATTCTCTGAAAATGCTTCAAGAGCAAAGAACTCAGGTGACCTGAAGTTGTCTTGATTTGTCTGTATTTAAAAAAGAACGAATACATGTAGTCTTCAATTTACAACCACAGCTGAGCCCAAAATTTTGACAATTTAATGACTTTTGTTCCACATTTTACAACTTTCTTGCCACAGTTGTTCAGTGAATCACTGAAGTTGTTCATTTCATTTTCATTTCATTTTATTAAATTTGTATACCACGCCACTCTCCCAAAAAGGGACTTGGGGCGGTGCACAGGAAAAATTAAAACCACGCATATACATAAATACCGATAATAAATATGTCATAAATATTAAAAACTTATTAAATTAACCCAACCTGTGCTAAAACCAATTAAAAACCCAATAAAATCTAATTCAATTTAAAACCAGTAGATGGACTCGGAAGATTAAGCCAAGCCAGCTAAGCGAAAAAAGCATGTTTTTAATTGTTGACGGAAGAGGCGGAGGTCTGTGATATTCCTAAGATGGGGGGGGTAGATCGTTCCAGAGGGCAGGGCCCGCCACAGAGAAGGCCCTTCCCCTGGGCGTCGCAAGCCGGCATTGCCTGGCCGTTGGCATCCGGAGCAGACCCTCTCTGTGGGAGCGGATCGGTCGGAGGGATGTATGCGGTAGGAGGCGGTTTCGCAAATAACTAGGACCCGTGCCATGGAGCGCTTTAAAGATGATGATCAACACCTTAAAGCGCACCCGAAAGACCACAGGCAGCCAGTGCAGCTCGCGCAGGAGAGGTGTTACATGGGAATGCCGTGAGGCTCCCAAGATCCCCCGCGCGGCCACGTTCTCCATTAACTGTAGTCTTCGGGTGCACCTCAAGGGGAGCCCCATGTAGAGAGCATTTCCATAGGCCAGACGGGATGTCACGAGAGCATGAGTGACTGTGCGAAGGGCGTCCCGGTCAAGTAAGTTGTTAAGTGAATCTGGCTACCCATTGACTTTAGCTTGTCAGAAGGTCACAAAAGATGATCATCAGGATCCCATGATATTGCAACCATCATAAATATAAGTCAGTTGCGAAGCATCTGAATTTTGATCATGTGACCATGGGGATGCTGCAAATGCCATGTGAAAAACAGCCATAAATCACTTTTTTCAGTGCCACTGTAACTTCAAAAGGTCACTAAATGAACTGTTGTAAGTCAAGGACTACCCGTAGATAAAGATTTGTTTCACTTTTGTTTGGAGGGAGGATGCCTGTGGCATACCAGCAAATTTTTGACACATTCACCATCACTGCTCTAACCAAACAGCAACTAAAATAAGCAATGTTCAATGCAAGCCTTATGCTGATATAAACAGCAAGCATCGCAGTTTCAATGCAATGGAGAGCTTTTATTGCACAAGTTGTAAATCTTGAGGCAGGGAGAAAGGCTGGCTATTTAGTCAGTGAGAATGAAGCAGGAGAAGTTGCTTGCCTTGTAATTACATCTACTGCAGCAAGCTAGGAGAGTTCAGAGGCAAGAATACTGAGATAATTGTTCAAGGCAACCCACAGCACCAGAAAGTTTTCTGAAAGCTGATAGAAAGTTGAAAGGTGTGATTGCAAGGCAAGAAGCAGAAAGTATCTAGAGCAGAGCATTAAAGGAAGACAGGCCTGGAAACAAGAATAGGTCCAACAAGAAGAGAAGATCTGAAGCCTAGATAGTTTTAAATAGCCACAGTTCCTGACTGCACTTAATTAGAGTTAATGCCCATTTCCCTGAGGAGCCTCTTTAACTGGTGGTGTGATTTAAGATTTGGCACTCTTCCCAAAGTCTGCCTCTGACTCCTTCCTATGGAACTGGAATTCAAAGCTAGCTGTGCTGAGTCAGACCTATTACAGGTAGTCCTTGAGCTGCAACAGTTTATTTAGTGACCCTTCAAAGTTACAACCTCAATGAAAAAAGTAACTTCTGGCCGTTTTTCACACTTACAACTATTGCAGTATCCCCACGATCATGTGAGCAACATTCAGATACTTGGCAACGGGTTCATATTTAGAACAGTTGCAATGTCCTGGGCTTGTGTGATCCCCATTTGTGACCTTCTGATCAGCAAAGTCAATGAGTAAGTTAGATTCACTTAAAAACTGCAATAAGGTAGTAAAAAGGAGCAAAACTCACTTAACAAATGTCTAAGCATCATAAATTTTTGGCTCAATTTTTGTTACATTTATAATGAATTCCTTATTTTCAGAAGCTATTCATTTAAAAACACAGAGTATGTAAACTTAATTTTTCTCTATCTACTTATTCCAGTTTTAAATTATTCCATGTCCAATGCTAATTACTAAACATTATGAGGTGTCATTCAAAGCATACAATTATTTTGGGTATCCATGCTTGAAAGAAAGGTATTCATTATCATTGCAAATCTTAAACTACAGCATT
This sequence comes from Rhabdophis nuchalis, assembly GCA_039707465.1. Classification (NCBI taxonomy): domain Eukaryota; kingdom Metazoa; phylum Chordata; class Lepidosauria; order Squamata; family Natricidae; genus Rhabdophis; species Rhabdophis nuchalis. Next base: position 27,721,113 of record CM077644.1, on the reverse strand, counting down.
GTGAAACTTAAGTATTTTGCTCATACAAATTTACTTGGGTCAAAAGGCTGAAATATCATAGTAGTGTAATGCATAATATCCATCTATGTAATTGTAATATCAGCATATGTTTTTATATGCAGGTTAGGCTTTGAAATGATTATCGGAAGTTTAAAATGTGTGAGCTATAATTATTTAATCTAGATTGCAAGTTTTAAACCTGCAATCTTAACAAAATCTTCATTCTTTGCTCCTAACTACAAGGACAGTAGAGGCAACAGGCAAAACCCCAATAATTGCAAGCAGAAGGAACTTCTGCCAAAAATAGCAGCAAAGAATAGTCTGTGTTTATGGATCTCCTCTTTGGCATCTTTTCCAATGCAGCTTCTACTTTTTCTACTTTGGACAAAGTGATTTAACAAAATCTTCCCCATAAACCCTGGATTAATTTGTCTTGCTTTACTGAAATTTGACCCTTTTCTCCACCTCCTAACTATTCATTGTAAGTCCTGATCTGTTTCCTTTTTTAAATTTTCTATACAAGATAGACGCAAACCCACTGGACACAGATGCTCTTTTTGTATAGCATTGATGTCTAGTATTAAATAAGATGGGGGATCAATAATTTCCTGTAAAATGATTAAAGTGCTTAAACATTATTAAGTAGCATTAACATTAGATCTTCCCGTGTTATGTAGCAAGGGATCTCCAGTATTTTCGGTTTGGGGAAAATACTTCAGCATCTTCCCATGTGATGTTGAAAATCTTTAAGTCATCTAGCAACATTCTTCGCCATGTATTTTGAAAACATTCTTTATATTAAATATTAAATTCAAGGAAATCTTAAAGACATCCTATGATTCTGAAGATTGATATAAATACATGAAGGATGTTAAATCAGTATCATGTATTCCTAGTGATTCCTGGAACTGGCATGATGCTACCTTTTCAGCTACTGCCACACTGAACTTTGAGTTGGGAACAACATGGGAGCAAGTTCAGGAATTATCATGAAAGCACAAACGGCTAAAATCCAGATAAAAGTTCAGCATATTTAATGGCAGAGCTAAACTGAAGGACCGGTGACTCCCAACAACTGAGGATAGTCTCTAAGCAATCTAATGAATAGCAATAGCACTTAGACTTATATACCGCTTTACAGTCATCTCTAAACTGTTTACAGAATCACCATATTGCCCCCAACAATTTGGGTCCTCATTTTACTGATCTTGGAAGGCTGAGTAAATATTCAGCTTGGTGAGATTTGAACTGCCAAATTGCAGTCAGCCGGCAGTCAGAAGAAGTAGTCTGCAGTACTGAACTCTAACCACTGCAACACAGTGGGTCATAAGCATCAGAATGAAGGACTCTTCAGGACTCATAGAAGTAGTCATCAAATTATGACAATTGACTCCAAAATTTTCATTGCTAAGAAAAATACCGTATTTTTCGGAGTATAAGACGCACCTTTTTTCCTCTAAAAAAGAGGCTGAAAATCTGGGTGCGTCTTATACATCGAATACAGCAATTTTTTGCCTCCTGGAACCCCCCGCCTTCACCAAACTGGCTGTGCCTAGTCTTATGGAGGCTTCCAGAGAGCTCCTGGGGGCTGGGGAGGGCAGAAATTAGCCTCAAATGGGCCGTTTCCCCCTCCCCCAGCCCCCAGCAGCACTCTATAAGCCTCCATGGGGCTATGCATGCAATTTATTTGACACAAAAATGGCCCGTTTTTGCGATAAATGGAACGGGTTTTTTGCTCATTTTTGACCCCCCCCCAGGAGCACTCTGCAAGCCCCCCCAAGGCTAGCTATGCTTTTTCTTTGAAAAAAAACGGCCCCATTTTCATGGAGAAATAGGCTGTTTTGGAGAGGTTTGAGTGCAAAGGCTCCCCCCCCCCCCCACCTTTCGGAAGGTTCTTTAACTGTTTCTGTGGCATCAGAAATAAAGTCTTAACGTTTGTCAGCTATTTCCTTCTGCAGGACATGGATAAATACTCCTGGAAACATCAACTGTATTTCTCTCTTTCTTTCTCTTTCTCTCTCTCTATCCTTCTACCTACCTAACTACACACACACACACTCTCTCTCCCTACCTACTGTATTTCTCTCTCTCTCTCTCTCCTTCTACCTACCTACCTACACACACACTCTCTCTCTGTCCCTACTGTATTTCTCTCTCTCTCTATCCTACCTACCTACCTACACACACACTCACTCTCTCTCCCTACCTACCTACTGTATTTCTCTCTTTCTATTTCTCTCTCTATCCTTCTACCTACCTACCTACCTACCTACCTACACTCTCTCTCTCTCTACCTACTGTATTTCTCTCTCTCTCTCTATTTCTCTCTAATCCTTCTACCTACCTACACACACACATTCTCTCTCTCCCTCCCTACTGTATTTCTCTATTTCTCTCTCTCTATCCTTCTACCTACCTACCTACACACACACACATTCTCCCTCTCCCCCTACATACCTACTGTGTTTCTCTCTCTCCCCCTTTACCTACCTACCTACACAGACACTATCTCTCCCTACCTACCTACTGTATTTCTCTCTATTTCTCTCTCTATCCTTTTATCTACCTACCTACCTACCTACCTATCGTATTTCTCTTTCTTTCTCTCCCTCTCTCTACCGACCTACCTACTTTTTTTTTGTAATTTGCCTCTTCAAAACCTTGGTGCGTCTTATACTCCGGTAAATACGGTAAGTGAGTTTGCCCTATTTTACAGTTTGCCCTTTCTTGTCACAGTAGTTAAGTGAATCAATGCTGTTGTTAAATTAGTAAAACAGTTGTGAAGTGAATCTGGCTTCCCTATTGACTCAGCTTGTAGAAAGTCACAAGAGTGATCACATGACCCCAGGACACTGCAAATGTTATACATATGAGCCAGTTGGCAAACGCCTGAATTTTGATCACATGACCATAGGGATGTTGCAATAGTTGTAGGTGTGAAAAGCGGCCATATGCGTCACTTTTTTCAGCACCATTGTAACTTCAAATGGTCACTAAATGAACAGTTGTCAGTCAAGGATCACCTGAACCCTTGTGACATGAGAAAGGTCTCAAGCAGGAACACAAGCTATAGTAGTTTTACCACACAATGCTCCAAACACAAAGTTGTTTCTTAAAATTTTTGTTCTTCCTGGAATAAAAAGAGGCTTAGTTAGTAAGTAGGCTCTACACCAGGTACGCTTCAATTTAGCTCACGCTCTGTGTGATCTGTAGATAAGATAGCAATAGAATGAGAGCAGCTTTACCATTGTAAATTACCATTTACTAATACCGGGGCATTGTTACAGGATTTAAAAGACTACAATCACACAGGCAGAACCAATCATAGTGGATATACATTATCAGCACCAAACTGAAGGATGTTAACTGGATGGGCAAAGGCCAAGGATTCATTCTACCTCCACGGTCACACATTTTTAAATATTGCAGCAAGGCTTTTGTGCACATAAAAAAGGCAATTTCTGTAAAGCTGCTAATTAAAGGACACTCTTTTCATGTCAAAAGAATCCTATCTTTAAGCTGCTCCTGGAACTTGAGTTTCTGTTTCAATTCTAACTGTACAAGTACCCTCTTGAAACCAATCATGAACCTTGTTGCTCATTCCCAGAAAGGTTTTTTCGGCATGCATCCAAGACACCATCAATTCCATGCTGTACCAGAACAGAACAATGATTAGAAACAAGCATGTACCTGCATGCATTACCCTTTGCTACCTGCAAAACATTTTGGTCAATATCTCATTTGTCCCTGAAAGGACTACCAATAAAGAACCTCTTATTATGGACTCAACTCAAGGTCTTTGCTGCAGATTTGGCTCACAGATTTGTTCTATTCTTTACTATTTGTGTTTCAACAGGGAGCAATTATTTTAAAAACAAATCTCTATACTGCTTCTCATTAAAGGTAATCCCGGAGAGGCTTATAATAAAAATAATGAAACCATAATAAAAATTATTGTATTGAAAGTGAAATATTACAAAAAAATAATGGCCAATACAGTACAAAAAAATTGGGGATTGAACTGATTAGTACTAGGAACTGAACTGCAGAATGAAAATCAGTCTGCAGGGGTGGTGACACTGTAGACAAGACCAGGCATAAGTATTTCAAACTTCGAAAAAGTTAGGAGGCTAGAGATAGAAAGTAAACATATTACATTATAAAAGCTATAATACACATAATCTCCTACTTTGTAAACCAACATTGTTTAGTTCTGAAAGAATAGTGACCAATGATTTTCATCTCAGACACTTAAAAACATGGAAGATTGCTCTACCTATTTATATAGATCCTCGACTTATAACAGTTCGTTTAGTGACTGTTCAAAGTTACAACAGCACTGAAAAAAGTGATTTATGATTTTTTTCCACACTTACAATCATTACAGCATCCCCATGATCACCTTATCAAAATTCAAATGCTTGGCAACTGACTCAAATTTATGACGGTTGCAGTGTTCCGGGGTGATGTGATCACCTTTGGCGACCTTCTGACAAGCTAAGTCAATAGGGAAGCCAGATTCATTTAGCAACTGTGTTACCAAATTCACTTAAAAAATATGGCAAGAGCGATTGTAAAATGGGGCAAAATTCACATGACAACTGTTTTATTTAGAAATTTTTGGGTCGTAAGTTGAGGACTACCTGTACAAAATCAGAAATTAAATATGAAATGTCTAGGACAGAGCTGTCAAACTCCCGGCCAACGGGCTGGATGCATCACATGCTGGTCATGCCCACGCCTGGTTTAGCAAAGGGGAAGTCCAGATATGTTACATGATGCTGCCGTGACAACATGGGTTTGACACCCCTGGCATAGGATGCACTTATTTTGTTTTACCCTCAATTGAAAACCAGAAGACAATGTCTAAGGTGGGTTACATCCTGTGCCAGATCTATAGCAGGGATGGCTATCAATATACTATCAATATTCTTATCAAAGATCTAGACTATACTTTGGAGCTAGAGTTATCTATGATCAATCAGCAGAGTAGGTATGGTTGAAATTTCTGGATTATTTCATCCTCTGTTTGTGGGGTTCCCTGTTCTGTAGAGACTAAAGAACAATCCCAAGCACTAAAGAAAATGTCAGCGTTTTAGGGGTAATGTAGATACCTAAAGCTTTAGCCATTGCCACACTTACTTCATCTGTTTGCTCCTTTCATTCTATTAAAACAGGAAAGAAAGTAAGCAGAATCCCAGGGATTGCAACAAGAAAAGCCAATCAGATGGCTTTTAGAGATTCTTTAAAAAAAAGATAATTCCTAGATAATGGAGGATTCAAAACAATGTGGAAGAAAATGAAGTATTTCTCCTTGAGTTAAGAACAGAAATTTAGTAGACATTAATCTTTATCCACCCCCCCTGCCACCTCCTGCAATTTAAATTTCACAGATCCCCATTTACCGGGCTTTAATCCCAACAAATGTACAAAGACTTACTGTGTTCTGGAGCATGGCATTACCTGCATTTATTAGTGAACTGAGCAAGTGGAAACCTCCTGCTCAGAGAGATTGAGGATTAGGATTGGCAATTCATCTTGCTTGCCAATTTGTTTGTGCTTCATTGTACATCTAAAGAGATGACATGAAACTCCTAACATCCAAGGAGCACAGTGTTTTCACAAGGATTATGGATTTGACTCTGCAGTCCTAGTCCTAGGTTGCCTCCATTTCTTTGAGCTAGTGCTTAAAACAGCAGGTAGAAATAGTACAATCATTGCCATGAACATCTATTATACTATTGCAATATGAGCTATAGAACTTGTTTTCTTGGAAAAGTATCTTGAAACTGTAATTGGTATAAACTATAGCTACATTATTAATTAGGTGTAGGTACTGGAATTACATTATGTTGTAATTACATTCTGTATTGATTGCTAATTGCTTACTGGTTTATAAGTATCCCACTACTATTTGCATATTTAAGACTTAAAGCTGATTTTCAGGCTTCTGCATTGCTTCCATTCTTTCACTATTTTAAAATATATATGTAAGTATAGATCTATTTCACTACACTTTTAAAAGCAATTGGATTTATTAATTTTATATTTTTGATAATTTGTATTTTTTTTAAATCATTCACAATGCATTCGATATCCCAATATCTGAACTGCTGGTACCAATTTCACGGGCTTATTTATACACTGCTTTTATGAAATTGCAGTCTTACCATACTATGGCTCCATTAGAATGTTTTGAACCACCTTTCCCATAAGCATCATCAGCATTGCTAAAATGCAAATGAAGTTGAGATTTATAGCTCAAAATATCTAAAAGTCAGTGTGAAGGGGTGCAGTACATTTATACACATTCTGGGGCTACGTTTGCTAAAATCCTTGATCATTTGTGATATCAATTTTAATTATCTTGAAATGCAATACCTCTGTGAGTTGTGACTGAGAGCTAACCTATTGTATTTTTGTTTCAAATTGCAAGTTTGTTCTCCTTACAAATATCAGAAGCATTAAAATGAAGTTTCCAATTCTTATCATGGATTATACTTGGATCCTGTTATATCCCTTATATAACACTTATAGCTTCAAATATTGCAGAAGTGACCCAATGCCAGTATAATTCATATTTCTTTGCCCTTGGAGGTATTTCATCAAGAATTGCCTGAAGAGTACATCCAAGCAAAATTGAAGAGTTGGTCAGTTTTTTGTAATGATTGAATGCTACATTTTAAAAAATATTAACTGTATGGCATGAATCCTTAAGTAAACCTTAATTCACCCCTTCTCAAACTAATTGCATTGAAAACAATTATCTTAGGATGACTACATGTTCACAAATATACTTTAATAAGATTTTCCAGAGATCAAAATAGAGATTTTTACTTCTACAGGATTTATACTAGCAAGGTGAAACCAAGATCTTTGCGTAGTTTTTAGTTCTTATTATTTTCTTTCATACTTTTACTTATCAATATCACAACCGTTGCTATTAATCCTCCATTATACAATACTCTATACAGTAAAATAAAACATTATAACCATTATTTGTGCTTTTGCTTATAAACAAAATGAATCTATTCAAGAGAAATTTCATTTAAGGAGTGATGAGAACTTTCTTCTTCAGCATTTTATTGATATGGCTTCTTCCTGCTTCATTAATCTTAATAAAGCAAGCAACCAGACAACCAATGATATTATGTGTAAACCAACATGAATGTTAGAACGGGCTAAATGAATCATTTAGATGAATCCTTTGGAAGCAACATGAATATAACAAGTACAAAAGACAGCAAGAACCTTTTATCTGTTCCAGTTTATGTGCCAAATCAATTGTGTATTTTTAAGTTTATCTCCCTTGGCCACACTGACTATAAATTAGGACATTTGACGACAATGCATCTGGAAGGCACTGAGTTGGGAAACTCTGCATTTAACCCAAGTACATGACATAATGAAATAACAGGACAGTTTTAGCTTAATGAACTCATTCCATCTGCAGCTCTAAGTTTATCATTAGCAGTAGTTGCTTTCAAGTAGATCTATGAAAGAATCTTTAATCACTGCAGGCTGAAAAGACGATACTATGTGGGCATTAACGAAACCTTGGGGAATTATGAAATCAAATTCTTGGATCAAAATTAAACAGTTTCTTCTGACTGAACGTCACTCCTCTCTCACTCCAATTTACTCCAGCCAAACACTCAGTAACCAATGTCAACTGGGATGTGATTGATTATCCACACCTGTTACTACCCAGAAGCATGTAGTTCACATGCAAGCTCACACCAAAGAATGGCATTCCAATCTATCAAAACAAAAGAAGTGTGAACGGGTCAGCCCTACCATTGTCTAAAAAATAAGGAGCCTGAAGAAGCATGGTGTTAAGAGGCAGAGCTGTTGTGTTACGTGGTCTGCCTTGTACTACTACCTTGTGGTCAGATATGGTGGAGCTCAGCAGTAGCTCCATCCACTGTCAGTTCAATTGGCTTTTGCAAACGGAAAGCACTGTCTTCTCTGAAGTCAAAATGTTTCAGCGGATCTACCTAAAAAAGCACGTTTCATGCAGCTGCTTCAAGTTTTAATAAGGGTGGTGCAGGATTGAAGGCTCAACGTTAAAGAAGCACTACGCTCTCTGCTTCACCTGGTCTTCCCAGCTTTCAAAATACCTAGTTTAACAGTAACAGAATTGGAAGGGGCGTCGGAGGTCATCTAGCCCAACCCCCCCCACCCCACCCCACGCAGGAAACCTATACTAGGGATTCGAACCGCCGAACTGCTGACCTTTCTGACTGACAGGTTGAGCGTCTTAGCCACTGAGTCACCTAGCCAGGCTCACCTTCCGCTGAAAACGGTCCCAAGCGTCAGCTGAAAGTCCCTGGAGACGGACTCAGCCTACTTTCCCGTCCCTTGTCCCCCTGAAAGCAAGTGGCTCTTACGGGACCTCTGGAGAAAAGACACCCACAAGACCGCGCGCAAAGTTAAAGGGCAGGTTTCTCTCTCCCTCCCTCTCTCTCGAAGCCCCCCCGTTAGAATAATAATTTTAATAATAATAATAATAATAATTTATTTCTTATAAACCGCACCCTCTCCCCACAGGGACTCGGGGCGGTGCACAGGAGAAATAAGAACAATGGCTATATACATATTTCATTAAAAATAAATTAAATTAATTAACCTGTGCTAAAATACCCATTAAAACTATCTAACTAAAAATCCCCAAAAGACCCTAAAAACAAAAGACCCTAGAAAACAAACACAGCGCCGCCGGGGTCTGCCAAGCAGCAGCGGCGAGGTCCGCCTTTTCCCATCCCCGTACTTCTAAAAGGCGGCATCCCCAGGGAATCCGTCCTGCCGCGGGGTGCCTCAGATGCAAGAAACAAGGTCAAGATCCCAAAAGCTGCAACGGGGAAAGGGAGGCGGGAAGGCGGGAGAGAAACGGGGGGGGGGTGAGGTGGGGTACGTTCCCTTCTCGCGCCCCGGCCAAGGAACTTACCCCCCCAGGCGGTAAGGCAAAGCGCGCTTCTTTTCCAGCGCGCGCTCAAAAGGGCCGAGGCGGCACCGCTCTCGGCTCGCACGAATTCACCGGACCCCCACCCCTCCCCTGCAGGAGGAAGAGGCGGAGGCGGAGCGGGGCGCTCGCCCTGGCAACAGGGAGCGAGCTCCGATCCCCGAAAGCAGCGGCGGCGGCGGCGGCTGTTAGCCGCGGCAGGTCCGCCAGCCAAGCCCGTGCAATGGAATGGAAAAAGGCGGTGCGCGCGCGCGCGCCCTGCAAGACCACACAGCCGCTGCTTGGCCTGGGTCCCGCCCTCCCTCGGTGCGCCGCGCGAGGGGCTCCCGGCGGAGCAGCCGGCGAGCAAGGCAGGAACGAGTCGAGAGGAGGTTTGGGGGGCGGGGGGGGGGGAGAGAGAGAGATGCCTCGAACCATCTGTTGCAAAGCGCCGCTTTGGCTTGGGGGTTGTGGAAGAGGCAGCGCGTTTTTTCTCTTCCTCAGCCCCGTTTGTCTATGTGTTTTGTATGTCTGTGTGTGGTTGGGGAAGGGGCGATGCAGGACGGGAAGGTTATCTGCCGGAAGGCCCAGCTGGAGGCACAATCAAGTGGCCCTTCGCTCTCTCCATCCTCTTGCCTTTGACGCCCCACGCCCTCTTCCTAACTTTTTGCGTCCACCTGCTAATTCCTAGTTCCTCGCCAAGCGAAATACCTTGATTGTTTGAAGAGGTTGGAGAAGGCCGGCATTTCCTCTCTCTTTCTCTCTCTTTCTCTCTCTCTCTCTATCCATCCATGCAGCAGCAGCAGCAGCAACTACTTGGACTCAACCTGTTGTTTGCTCTCTGCCATTGTGCCTTTGTTTATGGCAGGTGGCTGGTGAATCTAGGCAGTTGGAAGTTTAGATTTAGCATGGTTAGAATCCAGCCAGATGAGACTATTAGCAAGCATAATCCTGAGCTGGCTGGATTTAAGTGGCACTCTGTGCTTGGGGACATTGGAATCAAAGTTTGGAACTTTTGCATGTAAAGAAATGGCTCTGTCACTGAAGCTGCAATTCCTTCAATGCCTCATCCAATTTAGCAATAGCATTTAGATTTATATACCGCTTCAGAGTGCTCTGCAGCCCTCTCTAAGCGGTTTACAGAGTCAGCATATTGCCCCCAACAATCTGGGTCCTCAGTTTATCTACCTATTTAGCTCCTAATAAATAGTTTACATTGGTTGCCCTTTCAAAGTTATCCATTCCTGATTATTATTATTTTTAAGATTGGTACAAGTTCCTAACTTTGGCTGAAAGCTACCGGTAAGCAGGATCCTAAATACTTCTTGGATTGAAAGTCAGGAAATCCCAGAGCTGGTAGGCTACACCAGGAATTCAGGAAAACAAAATGTCTTGGAGGAAAGTAATGTTGCCAAGAAAACTACATGGGCACCACCATAAAGTTGTTAGGAGTCAACTTTTCCGTTAGTTCACTGTTTATCAAACTTGGCAACTTCAAGAAATGTGGGTTTCAGCTCCCAGAAGGGAAAAGTACCCAGGTTTTGAGAAACACTCCCTTAGTTCAACGCAAGAGAGATTTCATAACAGAAGACAAATATTATACATTATAACAGTTCAAAGTTAAAACAACACTGAAAAAAGTAACTTATGACTGTTTTGTCACCTTCTGACAAGCAAAGTCAAAGCCAGATTCTCTTAACAAATGTATTACATGCTTCAAGACACGGGGAAGATTTTATGACCGGCTAGAGAAAGGAATCTAGAAAAGAAAGTAAGGGGAAGATACAGAACCCAGACGATACACTATTAAATGGGGAAAAGGGAAAACAAAAGAAAGTACTAAATATACAAGTATATATTCAAGAGTGAGATATAAAGGGGGAAAAACATAGGATAGATCAGCGAAGGGAAGGGAATAAGAAATGATACTAAACTATATTTGGGTTTGTGGAAATACCATCCCAAGAAAACATAAATTGAGATTTGAAAGAGAAACCTATAACAACGTAAGAAAAGGAGAGGGGAGGAGAGGATGAGAGGAAGAGGAGGGAAGGAAGAAAGAGGTAAGGAGAGGAGGGTGGAAGAGAGAGAAAGAGAAGTAAAGGAAGAAGGAAGAGGAAGGAGAGGAGGGAAGACAGTAGAGAAGGGAGGGAGAAAAGAAAGGGAAAATAAGGTGGTGTTAAAATAGGCAGATGGGATGGTAAATAAAGCAACTCAAACTGTATATTATAACCTTTTAAATGAAACAATAAATGTGTACAAATGGCAAATGTAAAGAAGAAGAATAACTACATGACTGTACCTATAATTGTATGTAAGAGAATAAAAAATAAAAATCTTTTTTTAAAAAGTAACGAAACAAACGTGTTACTAACTTAACAACTGCAGTGATTTACTTGACTATGGCAAAAATATTGTAAAATAGGGCAAAGCTCACTTAAGAAATGTCTCACTTAATAACAGAAATTTTGGGGTCAATAGTAGTCATAATTTGAGGACTATCTCTATGTTGCAAGATAAACCTTTGGAAAAAGATTCTATATAGGTGTAAGTAAAATATCTGCCTCTGTCCCTATCTTATCTAGTATTTTTCAAGCACATATCTCACATCACAGTGGTTTCTAATAATAAAATCAGAATAGGACAATTATCCTCACGGCCGATTCGCTCCCACAGAGAGGGACTTCTCCGGGTGCCGTCCACTAGACTCTGTCAGCGGGCGACACCCAGGGGAAGGGCTCTCTCTGTGGCGGGCCCAGCCCTCTGGAACGACCTCCCCCCCCGACATTAGGACCACCACGGACCTCCGCTCCTTCCGTCTTAAACTAAAAACGCATTTCTTCTGCCTTGCCGGCCTGGGATAGTTATTCCTCTGTTTTTGGGTTTATTGGGGATTTTTAGTTTAGTTAGTTTTAACGGGTATTTTAGCACAGGTGCTGTTTAATCTATTTTTAATATGAAATGTTGTATATAGTCATTGTTTTTATTCTTCCTGTGCACCGCCCCGAGTCCCTGTGGGGAGAGGGTGCGGTTTATAAGTATTAAATTATTATTATTATTATTATTATTATTATTATGTAAAATGGTACATAAAACAAATTTTAAAAAGTATTCTAGCATCTCTTTTCACTTCTGCTGTGTGTTTATTTCCATAGTACGAAGGCTTACAGTGGATTTTTCTTCAGATAGTAGGTTTAATTAATTTAGTCCATTCTAGATGCATGACTAGGGCACTGCCAGGAGACATAAAGTCTCCCCCACCCCAAATAATATTTGATAGAAAGAAAAGATTGGATGTCCCAAAGGTGCTTTTCAAGGAGGCAACTGGACTTTCTTGTGTGTTCTTTTGAAGATGTTTTGCTTCTCATCCAAGAAGCTTTTTCAACTTGGACAGGATATGGGGAATGGAACTATCCTGTCAGACCTAAGAAGCTTCTTGGATGAGAAGTAAAATGTCTTTCAAAAGAAGAAGAAAAAGACAAAGTCCAGTTGCCTCTTGAAAAAGCACCATTGGGACAACCATGACCTGGATGACTGAGAATCTCCACAGACTAAAAGATTGGCTGATTTAATTTAATATAGAAAGTGGCACCTTCTTCCAACTTCTGAAAATGTCCCACTCATTCCTAGCAGTATAGCATTTTTCATTAACAGAATGGTCATGTATGAAAGGAAGCACCAGTTTTACCATTTTTGCTGTAAAGGAAAAAAGACAAAACAACTGTCAATTTCACATTAAAAAAGCAGATCCCTGTTCCTTATTACTTTATTTCAAGTTCACTGTATCTTAGTGAACTTGAAAAGATCTTGGAATGACAGTGACTGGAGGCAGAAGCAGGTGTCCCTAACAATAGTCAATTGGAGTGAATGTATTTAAGTACAATGAAATGGTGAAGTATAGAATAAAACAACACTGCCTGAGTTAGCCCTAATGTACAGTAAAACTTAATACCTGGCAGAAAAAAATGGGTGGAGGTTGCCTTTCCAGTGGGCTGGGTGATGGCCAGTGGTGGGCATGGCGTGGCTTAGTGGGTGTGGCAGGGGAAGGATACTGCGAAGTCACCATTCCCTTCCCACTTCTGGGGAAATGTTACGGCAAAATCCCCATTCCCTCCCCACCCCAGTAACGTCCTTTCCAGCTCCATTCTCCTCTTCAGGGCAACAAAAGAAGATCAGCTGGGAGAATGGGAGGCAGCGGGGGCGGGGCCAGCCTATTTGCCGGTTCTCTGAACTATTCAAAATTTCTGCTCCCGGTTCTTCAGAACCTGTCTGAACTGGCTTAATACCATCTCTGGTGCTGGTAGAGGACAACATTGTGATGGTTTGCTCTCAAGAAATGCTCAGTGGCCTATATTGGAACTGTAGAAAGCTAACTGCAGATTTTTTAAAGGTAGACGACCCATTGCCATATATTTAAAAGAGGATGTCCAACACTCTGGTCTCAGAAAAAAAAAATCTGTCAATTTTTTTCAGTAGATTTATAAAATAAGCATGTAGGGCAGAGTTTTAATCTTGACAACTTTAAGAGATGTGGACTTCAACTCCCAGAACCAATTCTTGGAGTTCACACATCTTACAGTTGTCACTCTAAGTTTGAAAAACACTATTGTAGGAAAAAATAGACCTGACTGGAAATTCAGCCTTTAAAAAAAGAAGGCCTACTTTTGTCCAGGGTCCATTAATCTCTGTAATAAGCAGGATGCCACTACTGAAACAGGTCTTATGCCCAGAGATAACATGTCTCACATAATTTATTGTTTCTGACACACAGAAATGTTTCTGTATCCAAAGAATTTGAAATATTTAAAATATTAAATAAAATAGAGAGCAAAACAGACAGATTTATTCATTCCCTCCCATGCCTGGAATTATGTTTAGACTAGCTAACAAAATGTTGCCATCATTAAAATTGATGCAGCCTTAAAGAATATAAGACCCTTGTAAAACAGACAAGCAAGTTTTGGATTAATTAAAAGCACTAGAACTTTAAACATGGTGATTGGACCATAGAACTTTTAAGATATTACCTACTCGTTTTTTAAAGTCATCTATAACTATCACAACAGCATGAACAGTGAAATTCATACCTTAATAAGAACAATTCATCCAACCTCATGTTTCAATGGAACAGCTATTGCAGATAATACATATTCTTTGATATCGCTTGCCATTTGTACTTGAGCTCCCAACCCACCCAACAATATGTGGTAATCTGCTGTGAGTCTCTTGGAGGGAGTTGACTACAAATTTAATAACAGAATGAAAACATCACCTTGGTTATTCTGCTGATCCAAGCACAACATACCAATTCAGAAAGCATACATTATGTAAAGTAAATACTTATTCAGGATCTCATTTATTTTGACTCCTTTAAATTTATCTATCTAAGAATTAAAATAAGACAAGTTATGCTTAAATGACAGGTGACAGGATTAGAAATAATTTATTTAAAGATATATAGTAAAGGTATATGTACTAAAACCCGTCTCTTCTGGCACTAATCACAGCTAAAGGTAGTAATTACTATATTATTTCTCGGTTCATGCTAAGCAGTAGGTTCTTGACACACCATTTATTTAAGGATACTTAATGCTGCAGTCGTATGCATGCTACACAGGAGGAAACTCCATAAAATATACTGTGACATATTTCTGAGTAAACATGCATATGATTATACCAAGCTCAACAAATGCCAAGATCTCCACACTTTCTTTAGATAGGCTGGGTCTAAAATAAATAGAATAAATAACTTTGCATTCCCAGAACTGAAAGGCATGTCTAAATGGAAACATTTTAGGATAGAAAGATAAAGTGGACAACTGTATTATTAATCAAGTGATTGATTTACATTCTGTTAAAACAACAATAGCAAATCCCTTGCATATTGTTGCCAAGAGAGTAACATAGAGATCATTTCCAGGAGTCAATCTTGACTTGAAAGAACAGCATGAAAAGTCCCCACAACAAAATATTGTCACAGACTAAATTTACATTCAATACAGAAATATGTAAGTTGAAGAACATGATATAGGAAAAAGCATTCACTATCCAGAATTATATAAACATTTAATGGAGAATGAACAAGTCATTCTTTAACAGAATTTATTTATTTATCAAACGTATGTCACCCATTTTGCCAAAGGCAACTCTGGGCAACTTACAGACAGTGAATAAAATGCAGTATAAAACATCAATAAAGATCTTAAATTTTAAAATTCAATTAAAATAAAATTAAGCAGGGTGGATAGGGAGGGAGCAAAGTGCACCTAGAAAGGAGGTGGGATGTTCTCAATTCCATCAGCCACTTTCCAAAAGGAAAAAGGTGGTAATGAATCTGACCTTGGGAGAGCAAGATCTTCGTTTGTTTGCTTGTTTATCAAATTTATTGGCTGCCCATCTTACTGTAACTCTGGGCGGCTTACAACCTTCCAATTACAATGTTCCAGAGAAATATTATTAAATATTATTCATTTCAGTTTCTGTCTTGTATCCACATAAGGCAATGTAGGCATCCTCAGTGCAATACAAGTATATAAACTACGTTGTACATCCATAGTTTAATGAAGCAAAATCAAATGTTGGTAGAGGCGTTCCAAAAATTCTGATAAGGATTCAACATAAATCTTTTTTTAAAATAGCCTGTTCATGACTCTCTTTTTTTGCAGATTTCAAAAAGTTAATTATATCCATCAGGCATGATAATTCAGGGTTTTGTAAAGGTCATGTCATCACAGAATGTCCCATTTTCCTTAAATCAATTGATCTCATTGTACTCTAGTTTCTACTTTCCTTTTCCACAGGCATCTATAACATTAAATGAAATTAGACATTAGCTTTGAGGGGCCCTGAATTCTAAATCTAAAGGCAACTTTAAATTTTTCAGCATGCTGATTTATTGAGATACGACACTGACTCCATTCCAACTACCACAACACTAAATACATGATTATGGAAGAAAAAGTTACATCACACAATTTATTATGTGCGGAGCCTACTGGCATAAAAGAAGGAATTTGATATGTTCAGAACTGGGATTAATTATTTCATGCAGATTGCTTTTGAAATTAAATGTCTTTTTAGACCCTGGTACTGTTTGCTTGCTAAAGATAAATTTACATAGAGAAGTGCAATAAATATTAGTTAGTAATTATCTCTGTGACAGGAACATCCTTTTGCAAATATACGATTTTAACCTCAAAGGTATCGACAAACCAAACTGTCCTATAAATTGCATTGAAATAAATCCATTGTGTTCAATAGGATATACTTGCATGAATGAGTATAAGATTACTGCCTACAACATAATGATCACCAGAAATTATGTTTCTTTACTACAAAGTACTCTGAAAGCACTGTGCATCAGGGCTTGCAATCCAAACATACAGTTCATGTGCAAACAAAAATTAGACTTTGGGACAAGGTGAGCTCTGCCAGATAGAACAAAGATGTATCTACTTGATTTTCCCAGCATAGGTATGCCCCATTATTTTGAACTAAAACTCCATAATAGTGGCCATGCCACATGAGATTGTTTGGAATTGTTTAAAACATCTGGATATCAGGGAAGACAGAAAGTCCTAGTATACTTTTTATCATTTGGGCCATCAGATGTATTCATGCAATGAATAACACTTGACTTTATTGGTCATTGTGTTCTCCTTCACTTATTAGTACAGAACATTATACATGCTACCTCTTTCATCTACAATTTTGATTGAGCTGTCACAGATAATAGCCATTGAAAGATTGATCTCCCTTGAATGTACCTAGCAGTGCTTTGAGACCATCCAAATTTCTCAACCAGTTAGCCTTTAAATTAAAAACCCACGATGTGAACAGGTAGGTCCTTTGTCTCTTAAGAACTGTCAATCAATTTAACTGGGTAATTATAATTCTATTGGCAAGTGAGATAGAGGAGGGCAATTCAATTTAATTTTCCCATATGTGGTGTTGGGGTTTTTGCAAATTTTTATAAGATCTTCTATTAGAAAGTTTTTTTAAAATAAAGTAAAGCCAAATAAATGCTTAATTCCTCCAAGAAAAAATAGCTTTCTTGCTAGCACTATATCTTCCTTTTAAACATATTCCATTCTTTGGATGTCTGGAAACTATAGAGGAGGAGAATATGAATAGAAGTTGTTTCATGCATAAAATATTCTCAGACCTTTAGTTTCATTCACAAGAATTCACTGATAAAATAGTACACAAAAAAGTCATTCTAATGAGACAAGCCATTCATAAGATCTCTTCATTTTATTATTTACAATCAGGTTCACTTCCAATATTACTTTTTACGTAATGTGAATTTACAATCTTAATACATTGCTCATACTTTAGCTATATGTCCTTCAAGGCATTTTTGATATCTGAAGTTTACTAACTGCTAGATTTCCTGTCACTTAGTGAGGAAGAAAGAGAAGCAGGTGTTTAACACCAGCTAGATGGCAGCATTAGATGATTAATTAGATTAGTTGGATAATCTTGAAAAGGAAAGTAGGTTAGGCCTGGTGAGTAACTGATGAGAGGCAACAGGAAATCTCAGGACTGTAGGCTAGATTAGGAAATATGGTACATAAAATGAATCAATAGAAGACAATGGGAATCTGCTTCCATTGTATTCTATTCCATTGGTTCTATTCTCTTCCATTCTATTCTTCCCAATTGTTTAAAAAAAATGTATAAAAACGTTGCCTGTCACTAAAGTCACTAATAAAAAAATGTGGGAAAATCCCCCAATTTGGCTTTGGCTCACCAACAGATATTTAGTTATGTTAATTCGTTTCATATTTCTTTTTTCTTTCCAACTCAATGAAATGTTACAAATTATAAAAAAAAGTCTTGAGTCTCATTCTGTCCATTTGCCTGTCAGCAAAATAATTTTCAGAAAGCATCTAAATTTAGAATGAAGAGCTGGGGAAAAAAATGAAAACAACCAACCCCCCCCCCCCCAATTGAAAAATATACTAAATCTGCAAAAATTGTTTTATTTCCTCTTCATGAAACCTTCTGTAAGCAGTTGGGTGGTATTCAAAATGCCTTTGCCCGCTCCATTTTAGGTCCCTCTCTTGCCTCTCTGGTCCTGTGACTCAAAGTAAATCTTAGGCAGCCTGGACTGCTTCCCAGTGTACGTATATACACAGAATATTTTTTAAAAATAGCATAAACACACACATATCACATTAGTTTGTTAGCAGAAGAAAATAAAAATGCCTTCTACTACTAGAGATGCTAGTAAAGAAATTGGGAAGAATTCATAATAGGGCTTCCTGCCTGAGCAGAGGGTTGGACAAGAACAGGGGGGTCAAACACGCATCATCATGGTGGTGTCATGTGACTTATCAGGACTATTTTCCCCTTTGCTAAACCAGGCGGGGTCAGGGCCAGCATGTGACAAATCCTGCCCATGGTCTACGAGTTTGACGCCTAGAGTTGGTCTAGAAAAACTCCAAGGCCCTTTCCAACTGTGGTATTCTGTATTCTGTACTAGCTGTAGCCGGCCATGCGTTGCTGTGGCCCAGTCTGGTTAAATGGCCAACCAATCTGTGTGTAGATGCACACACAAACACGTACACACAACCACCATATAACCCCAACCTACTTCCTCTCTTCCTCTACCTACCTACCTACCTACCTACCTACCTACCTACCTACCTACTGTATTTTTCCCTCTCTCTCTCTATCCCTCTACCAACCTACCTACCTACTGTATTTCTCCCTCTCCCTCTCTCTATCCCTCTCTCTATCCCTCTACCTACCTACTGTATTTCTCCCTCTCTATCTATCCCTCTACCTACCTACCTACCTACCTACCTACCTACCTACCTACCTACTGTATTTCTCCCTCTCTCTCTATCCGTCTACCTACCTACCTACTGTAATTTCTCCGTCTCTCTCTATCCCTCTACCTACCTATCTACCTACTGTATTTCCCCTATCTCTCTCTATACCTCTACCTACCTACCTACTGTATTTTCCCTCTCTTTTTCTTTATCCTTCTACCTACCTATCTACCTACCTACCTACTGTATTTCCCCCCCCTCTCTCTCTTTATCCCTCTTTATCCCTCCTGGGACCAAAAATGGGCCACATCGGAGTGTGCCACTCCCTGCACCTTCTTTTGGGCATAATAGGCCTCCATGCAGCCTCATGGGACCAAAAATGGGCCACCTGGGAGTGTGCAATGTGTGAGGGAACGTTGGAGGCTTATTCGGTTGCTGAGGAAATGACTGTTGGAAATGTGACATTGTAATTGTGGGGGAGGGGCGTGTGCGTGACGCATCATAAGAAGCAGCTGGGTGGGAGGAACTTAAGGGAGAAAAATAACTGAGAAGTGCGGTACTTTTACATTTGCGCAGCATGCAGATGGCACAGGTGTGCCAGCCACACAATCTGTAAGTATGATTGTTACTCCCTTTCTTAGCAACATCGGTGTAGTACTGAGATTAGCGATTTTGCACAAACTATTTTAATTTTTTATTTATATAGATAGTACAAATATTGCACTATATCATAACAGTGATAACAAAAGTGTGTATATTGTTGACATTTGGCTTATGGTTATAATAAGCACTATTAGTAATTTTTTTGTGAAGGACTTTGTGTTTTCATGCTGTCCATCAGAACTTCTATGGGGAAGCCAGGATTTCAGTATGTTCCAAATCTTTTGCTGCTTCCTTTGCTTATTTTGGTGTTCAGCCTTAATCTGTAGTATAGGATTAGCGTTATTTAGTGGGAAAATGTTGGCTGCCAGCCAAATAGAGGAAGAGAACCACCCCACCTGGCATTTCAGTCAGTAAAAGAAAAGGCAGGCCTCAATACTCTCTACATTACTTGTCCACTGAATTCCTGCAATCTTTTCAATAAAAAGACAATTACAGCACAAATGACCCTCAAATGATTTGTGTAAAACTTACCAGCATTCCTTCATCTCTGTTATCTCAACTAATGCCTTGCAATTTTACCAAGTCATGAAGGATTTCTAGCAGCCATATGAATCATTTCTTTTTTAAGTATTCATTTTATACAAGTATTACATAAAAATGGCAGATTTCCTAATTATCATTGAAATGAGCATCACCAGGAAAAATTCATGAGACTCTTATATGCAGGGTTAGTAGAGAGAATAAAACAAATCTGATTGAAAATAACATAAAATATGTTGCAAACATCTCAAGTGGAATATCAAATCTTTGCACTGTTGCACATACATGGAATAGACCATTTCATATATTTTTCTCAAAATGATTTTTAAAAGCTAAAATGCAATCATGAAGAAAGAAAGAAAGAAAGAAAGAAGGAAGGAAGGAAGGAAGGAAGGAAGGAAGGAAAGAAAGAAAGAAAAAGAAAGAAAGAATGAAAGAAAAAAGAAAGAGTAGTAGAATGTTTAGCCCAAATTCTGTTTTTTTTCTTATTTGCATTTTATCAAAGCAAAATTCAACTTAACTAAAAATTGCAAAAGCAGCATTTTAATACAGTGTAATGCTACATTCAGAAGGATAATAGCTTATGCTAGGTGTTAGTAAGAAGTTATAAAAGTTTAGCCATGCACAGACTATAAAGTTAGATAGGCTTCTGTTGGCTAAATTCTCCAGCACATGTGTTCATTGTATATTACAGACCTCTATCTAATTGCTATGTATCATTACATGTGCTCACTTTAATACTGAACACAATGTGCCAATTATAGGAAAGCTCCCACTAATTTGCTTCCAATGCATCAGAATCAGAATCAATCAGAAACATGTCATTTGGTCTAAAATTATAATGGTAGTCATGAGAACTGAACGTAGGATATTCAGATCTAATCATAGTCTTCAAAGTTATGGCAATACATTACATCACTTGATTAAAAAAAATTATAGAGGCCCTTAATGTGCTTTACAGATATCATTCTAACATGCTGCCAGGCTCCCTACTCATCTGCACTTTGTAATCTTTAAAGGATCATGTTAATGAAAATGAATTGGAAACTGGTATCCTTCAAACTAAAACAGCAGCCTTTTATATCAGCCTTTTTAAAAATGGAATGTCGCTTGGATCCATATTGATTCAGTGTGGTGTAAAAGCTAAACTGTTGGGTTAGCTATCGGGTTAGGTTTGGGAAGACATGGGTTCCCCCTCGGCCATCAATGCTCCCCAGGTGATTTTGGCTCAGTCAGTGTCTCTCAATGCAGTCTTTGTCACAGGAGTCTTGTAGTGGAAATTAAACAAGGAGAAATTCCTATGTGAGAAACCTTGTATTTCTGGGAAAAAATGGTTATAAATTTAACAAACGCAGGCGATTTAGGCATATTTACAGTATAAACTAAAACTGGGATAGATGTAGTCTTGTGCTTTACTGGAAATGTGTCCCCCTCACAGGAAAAAAATGAAAGATTATACATCCTCATTAATTTGCTTTTTGGGGAACAGGTTTTATACTCTCATTGGCAGCCATATTGTAAACTGACAAAACTCCACAGTTTGATCTTGTGCATGTTACTTGATGTAAGTCTCAAGAAGTTCAATAGGATTTGCTCTCATGTAAATGTACACTACAAACATACACACCCATATACTATACACAGAATTTACAATATTGATTGATGATAATGACAATAGATGATAGATAGAAGATAGGTAGGTAGGTAGGTAAATAAATAGATAAGTAGGTAGATATTCACATTGTTATTGGCAACTTGGCAATGTTTGTGTTTTTTAAAGTATACATATATTATTTTAGAAGTAATGTTATTTTGTCTGCGGAGATTAAATTATGTATTGAATTGGTTCTCTTCTCTTATATTTTTCAATAACAAAACTTCTCCCATCCCCTGTTGATATCTTTTAAATTGCAAAAAACCTAGTCATAAAAAATTGGAAAGCTACTTTTTGTATTTGCATGGCACAAACAACATTGTGTTTGCATGGCCCAGTACATTTCCCCTTTCCTAGCAAACAGGAAGAATGTATGACTGATGAATGCATGAGGACTGACTACAAAAATTGACTGACCACCACAGCACTGAGGTGGTTTGAGAAGAGAGAATGAAGATTGAATTGCAAAACAAATATATAGAGAAGAGTGAATCCAATAAAGGAGAATATTTGTAGCTCAGGGTGGAAATGAGTGGTCCTTGGTGCTCTCTGAGTTTGATTGTTCTCATGAAGACATTTCATTACCAAAAATAGGTAACATTGTCAGTGTTAGTAACTATGATAGTAGAAGAGTGAGAGGGGGAAAATATTAGCTATGTTTTTCCCCTCCCCCCCACATGCCTTTAATTTCTTATACTTATTATTTCTTGCCTTTTTTCAGAGGTCCACATGACATACCTACATTGAAAGTAAGCATCTAAATGTGCACGTGTGTATAGCATTATATTTCCTGTTATAATATGTGAGTGAAAGGTAATTGCTCAATAGGAAATGCCTAAATGGACTTATTTGTACCAAATACACAGAGTCCTTGATTTGTTTAGTCACTGAAGTTACAAATACAACTTACAACTGGGCCTCACACTTCCAACGGTCACAATATCCCCACAGTCATAGGATCAGAATACGGGTGCTTGGCGCGCTTAGGAACGGTAACAAGAAAAATCATAATATTGTAATCCCAATTGTGATTGTATGTTGATGACTCCTTAATAGGTACAAAAATAGGCTTTGCTTTAAAGTTTCTCTTTAAAAAAATAAGCTCACATTGTGCCACATTTGCTGATCCCAAATTCCCAAGTGTTTAAAGTTTACAACTTTAAAACAAAATAAAGCTCCTGTGTGTCTGTGCTCCTGTGTTTGTATGTGTTGCATAAAATTAAATGGTAAAAATAAGAGCTGGAATAGATTTGCAGCACAATCCTATGGCCAATGGATGTCACCCCTGGGAATGGTTGTATTATAGGACACAGATATCAGAATCTGAACATTGATGAGCTCAGCAGAAGTATAAACTTTGCCTTGAAATTGAGCTACTTCTAAAATGATGAATCTATTGTTGCTTCTAAATGACAGATGCTGCCAGACAGCAGATATACTTATAACTTATAACTTATAACCCGCCCTGGGTCCTTCGTGGAGAAGGGCGGGATATAAATGTGATTAAAAAAATAAACAGATATGTTAGGGGATTAGCACAAGAAGGTTGGATCCTTTGCTGTTTTACTCTTCCTCCCAGAAAATAATGCTGCAGTACATACAATACAATACAATACAGTAGCAGAGTTGGAAGGGACCTTGGAGATCATCTAGTCCAACTCCCTGCCTAGGCAGGAAGCCCTATACCATTTCAGACAAATGGGTATCCAACATCTTCTTGAAGACTTGCAATGTTGGGGCATTCACAACTTCTGGAGGCAAGCTGTTCCACTGATTAATTGTTCTAACTGTCAGGAAATTTCTCCTCAGTTCTAAGTTGCTTCTCTCCTTGATTAGTTTCCACCCATTGCTTCTTGTCCTGCCTTCAGGTGCTTTGGAGAATAGTTTGACTCTCTCTTCTTTGTGGCAACCCCTGAGATATTGGAACACTGCTATCATGTCTCCCCTAGATCTTCTTTTTATTAAACTAGACATACCCAGTTCCTGCAACCGTTCTTCATGTGTTTTAGTCTCCAGTCCCCTAATCATCTTTGTTGCTCTTCTCTGCACTCGTTCTAGAGTCTCCACATCTTTTCTACATCGTGGTGACCAAAACTGAATGCAGTATTCCTAGTGTGGCCTTACCAAGGCATTATAAAGTGGTATTAACACTTCACGTGATCTTGATTCTATCCCTCTGTTTATGCAGCCTAGAACTGTGTTGGCTTTTTTGGCAGCTGCTGCACACTGCTGGCTCATAGTTAAATGGTTGTCCACTAGGACTCCAAGATCCCTTTCACAGTTACTGGTATTGAGCAAGGTACCACCTGTACTGTACCTGCGTATTTCATTTTTGTTGCCTAAATGTAGAACCTTACTCTTTTCGCTATTGAATTCATTTTATTAGATAGTGCCCAATGTTCAAGTTTGTCAAGATCCTTCTGTATCTTCAGCCTATCTTCTGGAGTGTTGGCTATTCCTGCCAGCTTGGTGTCGTCTGCAAATTTGATGAGTTCCCCATTTATTCCCTCGTCCAAATCATTGATGAATATGTTGAAGAGTACTGGGCCTAAAACAGAGCCTTGGGGGACTCCACTGCATACTTCCTTCCATCTAGATGCACTTCCATTGAGGCCTACACGTTGAGTGCGGTTGATCAGCCAGTTACGAATCCATCTGGTGGTGATGCTGTCTAATCCACATTCTTCTACTTTATCTAGTAGTAGGTTATGGTCTACCTTGTCAAATGCCTTACTGAAGTCCAAGTAAACTATATCGATGGCATTCCTCTGGTCCACTAATTTTGTCACATTATCAAAGAATGCAATAAGATTAGTCTGGCATGATCTGTTTTTGACAAACCCATATTGGCTTTTGGTTATTATTTTGTTTGCTTCTAGGTGTTCAGTAATTTGCTGCTTGATTATTTTTTCCAGAATCTTTCCTGATATTGAGGTCAGGCTGATGGGTCTGTAGTTTCCTAGATCTATCTTTTTTCCTTTTTTGAAGATGGGAACCACATCAGCTCTTTTCCAGTCCTCTGGTAGTTCCCCAGTGTTCCAGGATCTCTGAAAGATATAGTTCAGTGGTTCTGAGATCTCATCTGCCAGTTCCTTCAGAACCTTGGGGTGTAATCCATCCGGTCCTGGTGATTTGAACTCATCTAGGGTAGACAGGTGCTCACTTACTATTTTCTTCCCTATTTCAATTTATGTTTCTAATCTGATTTTTGTGGTGCTGTTTTTGATAGATTGGACTATTTTATCCCTTTGTGTAAAGACAGATGCAAAAAATGAGTTGAATAGTTCTGCTTTCTCCCTGTTGCTTGTCACCTTCTTGCCATTTTCTCCCAGCAATGGACCAATTGTTTCTTTAACTTTTTTCTTGTTTTTAACATGTTGGAAAAAGCTTTTTTTTGGTTATTTTTTACTTTTGTGGCAAGCCTTTCTTCATTGTGAGCCTTAGCTTTCCTCACTTCATCTTTACAGGCTCGGGCTATTTGCTGATATTCTGCCTTAGTTATGTCCCCCTCTTTCCACTTTTTATACTTATATTTTTTGTCTTTCAATTTGACATGCATATGTGTGGCACATCACGTTTTCAATTTGTGTGATTATTTGTTGCATTATTTGTCTACCACTGGCATCTGAAATTGGATGAAAAGTAGTTACATAACCTGTTTTTACCATAGAGCAGGGGTGTCCAAACTTGGAAATTTTAAGGCTTGTGGACTTCAACTCCCAGAATTCCCCAGCCAGCATGGCTGGCTGGGGAATTCTGGGAATTGAAGTCCACAACTCTTAAAGTTTCCAAGTTTGGACATCTCTGCCATAGAGTGTTATCTGAACCCAGCCCTTGTGATTTATAAATCATGATTTCTATCTTAATGCATAAATTGAACTCAACAATGATTTGTTCAGTAAATCATGATTAAATAAATATTTAACTCATCAATGTTAATTGCTAGCAGGGAATGGGGCACAATTCATGGAGTGATTAAGTTGTTTTCCTACCACACTTAGACAGAAAGCAGCAGTAGCCTAATTGTTCTTTCTCTGGCATGAAAATCAGGAAATTCAGGTAATCTATTTATTTATTTAGTTTGTCAAACATGTACGAGTTAACCAGTATAAGTATAAACATGGACATGGACACAGGAAATGGGTACAAATAAATGGGACAGTAGGTCAGGGATGGTAGGCACTCTGGTGCACTCTGGACAGTTTAAGGTTAAAGTTATGGGGGTTTGAGGATGTAACAATAGAGTCGGGTAGTGCATTCCAGGCATTGATCACTCTGTTGCTGAAGTCATATTTTCTTATAATCCTTGACTTACAACTGCAATAGAACTTCCCCAACATAGTTGTAAGTTGCGATGGTTGTAAATCAGGTCACCCGTGTGACTGACCCAATTTTATGACCTTTTTTGCAGTGGTTGTTAAGCGAACATCACAGTCATTAAGCCAACCAATGGTTCATTATGGGCTGCTTTTGCTGAAAATAGAAAGGAAATGCTGTTTTTCAGCAAAATTACCATAAAATATGCTCAATGACTGAAGGACACTGCAAATGGCCATATATGCGGCTTGGTTGCCAAGGGCACAAAATGCAGTCATGTGACTAGGGGCAGCCCTCAGAACTTCATAAGCTGGTAATAAGTCCTCCTAGATAAGTCAGTTGTAACTTTGAACTGTCATTAAATGACTAGTTGTATGTCAGGGTCTACCTGTAAACTAAACACAAGAACATAGAATGACCTTGGCCTTTGTATTCCATCAAATCCAATCCAGTCAGTTTGAGGGAAGCTTTACTCCCTTTTTTTTTTTTTGCATTTTTCTCCTCCTTTTTCCTTTTCTTGCACCTTTGAAATTTTATATACATTTTGAACAAATAGCCCCAGTCATACTGAAGAGCAGTAGAATACAGTAAAGAGGACAGTAAATAGATTAGGAAACAGCTATACTAACTTTCCTGCGTGGCAAGCAAAGTGGCAGCCAGTCTTTCCTTTAGCTAATTAACTGATTACTCAATCAGCTAATAAACAGAATAGTTAATTGACTAATCAGTCAACAGCTTGCTCAGTTTCAATGCATTGTTTTAATTAAAGATGAGGGAGGAAAAAAATGCATTCAAAGTCTGAACCAAAATGTAATTCAAGCCCTTAATAAAGTCTATTAAAGCAATATAATCCTAAAAACACTTTGCAAGGATAGAATAAGCCCCATTGAGCACAGTGGGACTTAGTCTGGAAAATAAGATGCTTAGGATTGCATTCTCAGTGCCATGTAGGCTAATACCCTATAATCTGCAATAGGTTTAAGTAAGTAAATAAATCAGTGATCAAGATTTGTATCCCAATTTTCCATTAGATTAGTGTCCAAGGTGGGTTATTTATTTTTGAAGTTCTTTTAAAAGGGGAAATAAAACTCAAATTCCTTTAGTTCAATCATATTGGGTCTCTGATTTTGTAAATTGACACGTGCATAGACTTCAGTCTGAGTTTTGAGCATAGTTATACAATACTGAGTAGTTCTTGTTTTAAGGAATATTTTCTTGAAACAAGGAATAATTTCACTGGAATCTATTATTCTTATTCTGGATAATGAAAAGTTAATAGAGTTTTGTCTGTGGGTAGAATTTGAAGAAGGGGAGGCCGTATTAGCCACTTGAAAGTTGTTTATTGTCCCAGTTGTCGCTGTGGGAGGAAGATGAAAATGAGGCATAACGATTGGGCTCCAATTAGAATTATTAAAAATCTCAGCACTGTTCTGCCTTGCTCCACTCATGATACAAAAATGAATTTGTATCCTTTGAGTTAGTTCTAACTCCTAATGATGTGGCTGTCTTGTTCATAGTAGTGTATAATGTTTGTTTTAGGGATGTTGCTTTGGTTTCCTAACTTTGCCTACAGCCCTAGGATCTTCTAGAGTTCCTGCCCAAGTAGCCATAGCTCTTACACTTATATACTGCTTCACAGTGCTTTATAGCCCTCTCTAAGCAGTTTACAGAGTCAACGTATTTCCGCCGGCAATCTGGGTCCTTAGTTAACCAGCCTCAGCTGTTCTGTTGTTATCTTTATTTATTTTATTTTATTAAATTTATACCCCGCCCTTCTCCTTGTTAGGACCTTCTGCTTTAAATAAGAAGTATTCATCTCCTTGAATTGTTTAATAAAAAATAATAAAGGTGAGCTATAAACAAACAAACAAAATTAGGATATTAGAAAGGTGCTTTACAGCTTATATAGGAACAAATACAGCCGATGACTGCAGCTTTTAAAGTAACTTTATCTTTTCCCAAAATTGCAGGGCTGCTGTCTGCAATTCGTACATGATCCTAGGCAAAGATGCATTGCTTTAAAAAAATTGCATGCCGATATTACATTCATATTCCAAAATGCATTTTTGAAAAATAAAATAAAGTAATGTAGCCTATTACCGCCTTAATGAATGAATGAATATGTCAACAAAGTGTACATTCCCACCTAGCAGTATTCTCAGAAATGCTTAACTTGCAAGAAGACAACAGCTAACTTGTGATGAATGTCATAGAATTATAAAACTTTAAGAAACCTTGAATAGCTGAAGGTAAATGAGATCACATTTCATACATGTCTATCTGGATTCTTTGCATTTTTAAAAATGCAGACTAAGCTCTAAAATAGGCACACATTTTTATTTTCATGTCGTTTCCCACTTAGAATGGTAATAAAATGACACATTTCAATTTTCAGAAGTCATATTGATAGGAGAGAGTCTGGAGCGTATGCAAATCTGAAGCTATAGGATGCCCACAGCTGATGTAGACCAAGATCTGCTCATGCAGGAAACTTCAAGCTAAAACATTCTTAGAAGAAGTGGTCCATTCTTTGCTTTGCAGACTTCTGGTAAAGGAATGAAAAAGAGGCCTGGATAAAGAAAAGAAAGGAGACATATACCAGGGAATTTCAATTTGCATTTCTGTTCCTCGAGAAAATGTTTTTGGTCTTCTGTGCAAAATATGGGAAAGCAAACATGGGGAAAAGTTCCCTCCTTTATTCCAAGAAATGCATTGGCTGCTATTAGATGACATAAAGTACTAATACAGGTATCTGCCAATTGCATAAAGGTAAAGGTTGCCCTTGCACATATGTGCTAGTCATTCCCGACTCTAGAGGGTAGTGCTCATCTCCATTTCAAATCCGAAGAGCCAGTGCTGTCCGAAGACATCTCTGTAGTCATGTGGCCGGCATGACTAAATGCCAAAGGCACACGGAAACTGTTACTTTTCCACCAAAGGTGGTTCCTATTTTTCTACTTGCATTTTTATGTGTTTTCAAACTTGCATTTTTATATGCTTTCGAATTGCTAGGTTGGCAGAAGCTGTGACAAGAAATGGGAGCTCACTCTGTCACACGGTGCTAGGCATTCGAACCGCAGAATCTTTCGAACCTTTCTGATTGGCAAGCTCAGCATCTTAGCCACTGAGGCACTCTGTCCTATCCAATTGCATATGAGTATATTAATTAATTAATTTAATTGATTCCATCAACAAATTAAATATTTTAATGCTAAATGTTAACAGTGTTGAGCATTTAACAACATACCATAATTTATCCCAATTACGGTATACTGAGCTCTTTGCCATACTTTCACAGGTGCGTGGACTGTTGTATTACCCATGAACAAATATGAGCCAACTATGTTGCATTATGTCAACCATTCATACATCAGCATCTATGCCCTATAAATGCCCACCCTGCCACTGAGGTCAATTTTCTAAAGTTTACACCTGCAAGCTTCTTTTTTCTTTGAGAAAATCTTGGTATGTTCTAGAACAGGGGTCCCCAAATCCCGGGCCTTGGACCAGTGCCGGTCCGTGGCTTGATAGTAACCGGGCCGGAGTGAGCAGAGGAGAGAGTAGCGCAACTCTTAGGAAAGTGTAGCAAACGCTCCGCTATCCTGGTGGCTGGCCGGGGCACTCCCCGGGGGCAGGACGGGAGCAACGGCCTGCATTGGGGGGGTTCGGGGCACCACCTGGCCCTGCGCAGGTGGAAGGGGCTGCCAGGCCCTCCTGCCCAGGATGCAGCCCATCCTTCCCTGCCTCAGCCGAGGATCCTTCTCCCGGGAACCCTGGCAGCTTTCCTGCCCAGTTGCATGTGACCGCTGAATGCGCGCGCGGCCCACATGATTCGACTCACCTGCTGGAGGCTCCCACCGGTCCGCAGAATTTTTTTTACATGAAACCGGTCCCTGGTGCCAAAAAGGTTGGGGACCCCTGTTCTAGAACAGCACATGGTTTGAAACTCAATATTTTGTAGAAATCCACTCACTTTCTTTTCTGAATGAAATTTCAATTCAATTCAATTCAATTTATTCAATTTATATCCCGCCCTTCTCCGAGAGGACCCAGGGCGGCGCACAGGAATTTAAAACAATATACAAAATAGTACCAATTATAATTTAAAAAACTTATTAAATGACAAAACCTGCGCTAAAACCAGATTAAATCCCCCATTTAAATTGTAAACTATCCCTCCCCTCCTCCCTGGAACCCCCTAAAAGCCAAATTAAGAATTTTGTTCAAACACCCCTAGAACTGCGACCCGCCCACCTCTCTTGATACAGAATCCCTCATCAAGGTGGGCCCTCGTTGACGCAGAGGGCCATACCTGCGAGTAGGGGGACTCCCGCAGTAGAAAAGGTCTGCCTTAGAGTACTTCATGGTGAATGTCATAAATATGATATATATAAATATGTATAAATATATATAAAATATAAGGTCAGAGGAGTTGTTAGACAGGGCATTAAAATTCTAGATGTTATTGAATATTAAAATAGATGTTAAAATATGTATAGTACAAGTTAAACTCAGGAGACGTCTAGACCGGCTCTAAAAGTTCATAAATAGTTCATAAATTCATAAAAATCATGCATGGTTCAAAGATAGTTAATCATGGTTCATAAATAGTTAGTTTGTCATCGAAGGTGGGAGAGTTAGTTCATATAGATATATCAGACTGGGGGTAGAGGGTGGCTTTGGCCTTCCAGTTGTAAATTAGTCCCGGCCTGTAGTCCTCAAGGACTCCTCTAGTCCCACAATACCAGGAGTCTTAAGGGCCTCAGCTGAAGAGTTCTAATAGCTGAGGCCAGTTTTTCTCGGCCTGGAGCCTCCACTGCCCACCTTTGTCCCCGGTGGCATCTCCTTCGGCCCCAACGCCTCCAGCGCTCCTGGTATCTTTCGGCCTGCCAGGCCCAGATCTCCTTAGGCCCGGCCCGGCCCAGCCAGGCCTTGCGGCCTCGATGTTACCCTGCCGGCCCATGCCAGTCCAGTTGGTCCTCAGCTAGCCAGGTCCGGCTCTGTCTGGCCTCCCCAGGTCTTTACAGCCGCTGGCCTCTGATGTCCGCTCCAGCGCTGGTCACTTCTCCGCCCACTGGCCGTCCCGGCTCCGCTCGTCAGCTCATACCGGCACCGCTCTTCTCCTCCTCTCCTCCACGCCGCGCGGCTCCACTCCACTCTGTTCCTCCATTCCTCTCCTTCTCTCCTTCTCTCTTCCGCGCCACGCACCGCTCCACTCAAGCCTCGGAGCAGCGCGGCGTTTTGGAGCCTCCCCGGCGTTTTGGAGCCTCCGGCCAGCTTCCCTCCGATGGCCCATGCAGAGCCGCCGGATCACCCTGGAAGCTCGTCCTTGCCTCAAAAGGCAGCCAGGGTGAGCGTCTCGCTGGGCCTGGCCCTAAAAGTTGGCAAACGGGCCAAGCGACATGCCCTAGCCGCCCACAACTCCCGCGGCCCTCATAGCGCTCGGTGGCAGACCGCCATCTTTGCGCTTGCGCAGTTCAACTCTTCTTGGTTGAAAACTGCAACCAATATATGAAACTTGAGTTGTTCCTGTACAAAGCCTTTTAATGCTGTGGAGAGATTGATTTTCTTCAACAAGCCTCAAGGAGAATTATAATGGAGGTTCTATATAGTGCCCTTTTCCATCACTAAGATTCTTACCTAATGTTTATATAGACTGCGTGGAAAGGTCACATTTAGCATAAAATGTCTGCAACGGCAATTAAGATTGTATAGTTTATAGGTGCAGTATGATTTGTCTCCCAGATATCTAGTAATCTTTAAATATACATTTTTAATAGTTTCTTGTTCCAGCATTTCATTGCCTTATTTGTTGACTTTTTTTCCTACTGAGAAGAGAGAATTTAATTACTGAAGCCTTCTTCAGTTTAAATTATAGAAAAGAAAATAAGATAAATACTTTAAGTACTGTACTGTTCACTGAACTTCCTTCCGCAGAACAGAAACGGACTCTGGAACCTATCAGAGAGGCTATTTGAGAGTTGAGAAATTAATAGTCTATTCATCTTAAACCCACAATCAGAAGCAATAAAATGTAAATCAGCAAAGAACTGTTGCATTTACAGTCACAGAAGTCATGAAATGCTTTGTCCAAATCAGTGAAATGATCACACCCCCATACAGAGTGCAGGAGGCTGGCAATGACATAATTTTCATACTCTTGTGAAAAACAGATCATCAGAGATCAAAAGTTGATATTTAAGCAGAAGCTGGGTATACAGTACAGACATGATAATGTAATTATGTGATTCTTGTGTTGAATAAAGGTTGGATTAGTTGACCTTCATGATTTCTTCCACCTGTAAAATTCTGAATTTAATTTTAGAGATAAAGTTATAACACCATAGAAGACAACCTCATTCAAAGAAGGCAGTGGAAATATTATGAATTAAAAAGAGAATCACTGAATTGTGGTACTATATTTCTTTATAAAACCATTCTTAATTGTTTTAAATCTGATGTAGTGCAAATATTATGAGTTAAAAAGAGAATCACTGAATTACAGTACTATATTTCTTTATAAAACCAACCTTAAGCTTTAAACCTAATTATCAATTCTTTAGGTTTGTGTAGAAGTTATGTCTTATTTTACCAGAAGCTTCAAGTTCAGGATAGATAGATAATTTCAGAATGTTATATTGTGCTATGTGTATTGCATTGCAAGTCTTTTTTGTAACTTGGTTTTTTTTTCAATATTGTAACTCTTTGGGAAACTATTTTTCACCTAATAGGTATTCCTACATTTCAGAAATTGCCCCCATGGGAATCTTCCAAAGTATGGCTCCTATCAGGTTGTTGTATAGTTATATCAAATGCTGCCAAGCATCCAACTACCAAAGGGCTTTAAGGTGTTTCTCCTTTCACAAATCCAGTAAGAGACCCAAGATATTCTTATAATTATGAACAAACAGCTTTGCTTTGCTACTTTATTCGGAACCAAGGTTAAAAACAGCTGTTTTACCATTCACATATAAGCAACACCAGATCTAAAGATGATATGTACATTAACCTTCAACAATAGTGGCTGTTGTATTGAACTCAATCAGACTGACCTCCTCCTCCTCCCCAGCCAGGCCGCAAGAGAGCAGAAAAGGTTTTTGAAAGGAGAAACAAGCGCAGATATGTTCACAAAGTTGAATTCTCCTGCTTTCTGTTTGCTCAGAATTGTCTTGCAAAATCTTGGAAACCTTGAAAAAGTTTTCACTCACACATTTTCTTTGCTGGCTCAAATACCTGTCATGCACTGGGTACCTCTTGTTCTCTTTGCTGCAATCCTCCCTCTTACCAGCATCTGTCTCGTAGCCAACGCATCTTCCTTGTAACCAGGAAGGCAAGCAGGACGTATGCCTACAGTAAAAAAAAAGCTTCTATGCTTTCTCATCTCTTACTTATGAGCAATCTTTCTGTCATTAACTGGAATACTTAACCTCTCGTCTTCCTTTTGTCTCCTTAAGTTATCTGATTCACAAGTAATCTGACCAAGTATTTTGGAGACCATTCTATAAACCAAGAATGGCATCTATATAGTCCATGGCACATTGAAACCCCTCAAGATGAAGTTTTCAGGACACCAAAACATTTGTTTAATGTAAAAAAGAGCTCCCACCCCATGGGCAAGTGATACAGAAGAATGTCTTAGTCATTGGAACTCATGGCTACAGAGTCCCCAGATCTAGGAGAGCACACTTCCCCATCTAGGTCATGAAAAACATCATAAAAGCTACTATATGGCTGAGTGCAATATAAGAAGTCAATCTGAAAGAGGCTTTTAGGTGTCAGTGCCTAGAAAATATGCTTTATTGCTGAGCTTTCCCTTGGTATATGGTTGTGCACTCTGGAAATAAAATACCTAATTAGATGGGTTTTGTTTTGATCTAGCAAAGCTCTTCCTAAGTATCAATGTTCTTGTTATCCCATTTTAGACCACACCAGAGAATACTTATTGTCTAGCACAGGGGTCTGCAAAGTCGGCTCTTTTAAGACTGGTGGACTTCAACTCCCAGGAGTTTAAGTCCACCAGTCTTAAAAGAGCTGACTTTGCAGACCCCTGGTCTAGCACCTTTAAAAAAAAATGCAAGTAGTTGAACCTTGGGACTGGGGGGGTGGGGAAAGACACACACACACCACTCTGCCATTTTTGTCATATTAGCATTCAGAATACAGCTTCAATGTAAAGGAAAAGGTGGAAGGATACAGGTTATGGCAGAATTTTTTTTAGTTTATTTTATTAAATTTATATCCCGCCCTTCTCCAAACGGACCCAGGGCACTGCACAGGAATGTTAAAATACATACAAAACATATAAAAATTAAAAAACTTATTCTAGTAAAACCCTGTGCTAAAAACCGAATTAAAATCCCAAATTTAAAACTGTCTAATGGTCAATACAGGGGGTTACGCTAGGCCGGCTAGATGGAATAAATGTGTCTTCAGACACTTGCGGAAGAGGCGGAGGTCAGAGATGGTGCGGAGTTCAGGGGGAAGGTCGTTCCAGAGGGCTGGCCCAGCCACAGAGAAGGCTCTTCCCCTGGGTGTCGCCAGTCGGCACTGTCCAGCTGACGGCACCCTGAGGAGCCCTCTCTGTGGGAGCGTATCGGTCTGAGGGATGTATGGGGCAGGAGGCGGTCTCGCATATAACTAGGCCCCGAGCCATGGAGCACTTTAAAGATGGTCATCAAGAACTTGAAGCACACCCGAAAGACCACAGGAAGCCAGTGCAGCTCGCGCAGGATAGGTGTTATGTGGGAGTGTCTAGGCGCTCCCGTAATCACCCGCGCGGGTGCGTTCTGGACTAGCTGCAGCTTTCGGGTGCACCTCAAGGGGAGCCCCATGTAGAGAGCATTACAGTAGTCGAGTCGAGAGGTGGCTAGTGCTTGAGTGACTGTGCGTAGGGCACCCCGGTCCAGTAAGGGGCGCAATTGGCGCATCAGGCGTACCTGATGGAACGCCCCCCTGGCCACGGCTGCCACATCCAGGAGGACACCCAAATTGCGCGTCCTCTCCACAGGGGCCGGTGTTTCGCCCCCAATGGCCAGTGTTGGAATAATCTGGCTGAACTGGGGCGCCGGAAGCCACAGCCACTCAGTCTTGGACGGGTTGAGCTTGAGTTTGTTACCACCCATCCAGATCCATACGGCCTCCAAGCACCGGGACATAACCTCGACGGCATCGTTGGGGTGGTCTGGGGTGGATATGTACAACTGAGTGTCATCAACGTACAGATGATATCCCACCCCAAAACCACGGATGATCTCACCCAGCGGCTTCATATATGTGTTGAACAGTAGAGGCGAGAGGACCGACCCCTGAGGAACCCCACATATGAGGGGCCTCGAGGCCGACCTCTGCCCCCCTGTCAACACATATTGCGACCGACCAGAGAGGTAGGACGAGAACCAGCGCAAAACGGTGCCTCCCAGCCCCAACCCCCCCAGTCGGCACAATAGGATACCATGGTCGATGGTATCAAAAGCCGCTGAGAGGTCTAATAGGACTAGGATAGAGGAATATCCTCTATCCCGCACCCTCCAGAGATCATCAACCAACGCGACCAATGCCGTCTCGGTGCTGTGCCCGGGTCGGAAGCCGGACTGGCACGGGTCTAGATAATCAACTTCCTCCAAGTGTCGTGGAAACTGTTGAGCCACCACACTCTCAACAACCTTCACTAGAAAGTGGAGGTTGGAGACAGGATGAAAGTTCTCTAATAATGCTGGATCCAGGGATGGCTTCTTCAGGAGGGGCCTTACCACCGCCTCTTTCAAGATGGCAGGCAAGGACCCCTCACTCAAAGATGCGTTGACAATGCCCTGGAGCCAGCCTCGTGTCGTCTCCCAGGATGCCAGTACAAGCCAGGAGGGACACGGGTCCAATAAACATGTGGTAGCCCTAAGTCTCTTTGACAACTTGTCCATTTCCTCGGTGGTAACAAAATCAAACTCCTCCCAAGATGGTGTCACAAGATCAGCCTCGACCCGCTCGACTGGACCACTGTCGATGGAGGGTAACTCGTTCCGAATCCGAGTGATTTTCTCCTGCAGATAAATCCCAAATTCCTCTGCTCGACCCTGTAAAGGGGCTTCCCCCTTTACAGGTGCACCCGGAGACTTCAGCTAGTCCAGAATGCAGCCGCGCGAGCAATTATGGGAACCGCTAGGTTTACCCATGTAACACCGCTCTTGCGCGAGCTGCACTGGCTACCTGTCGTCTTCCGGGTGCGCTTCAAGGTGTTAATTATCATCTTTAAAGCGCTCCATGGCTCGGGACCTAGCTATCTGCGGGATCGGTTCCTGCCTCATACATCCTCGCGGCCGATTCGCTCCCACAGAGAGGGACTTCTCCGCGTGCCGTCCACTAGACACTGTCAGCGGGCGACACCCAGGGGAAGGGCTATCTCTGTGGCGGGCCCGGCCCTCTGGAACAACCTCCCCCCCGATATCAGGACGACCACGGACCTCCGCTCCTTCCGTCTTAAATTAAAGACTCACTTTTTCTGTCTGGCCGGCCTAGGATGAGTCTCTCTGCCTCTGGGGTTTTATGGGGAATTAGTATTATTTAGTTTTAATGGGAATTTTAGCGCAGGTTATATTTAATTTGTTTTTAGAATTGTTGTATGTATTTGGTTTTTATTCTACCTGTGCACCGCCCCGAGTCCCTGTGGGGAGAGGGTGCGGTTTTACAAATTAAAAATTATTAAAAAATTATTCCCGCGGCCTCTGTTGAAAGAGGGAGTGGGTCACCCCAAACAGGGCGGCAGGGCGGTTATCTGCGGATGCAATAAGAGTGGCACAATACTCACGTTTGGCCACTCTTATCGCCACTAAGTAAGTCCTAATATGGTCTCTCACTAGTGTTCGGTCGGCTTTGGAGCGAGAAGATCTCCATCTGCTCTCTAGGCGTCTCTTGTGGCGCTTCATCTCCCTAAGCCCCTCGGTAAACCAAGGAGCCCAGGTGGTTCGTCGCCGCAAGAGAGGCCGCAAGGGCGCGACTCGGTCCAAGGCCCCCGTGGCCGCACTTAACCATGCGGCCAATAGGTCCTCAGTCGAGTCGCGGGGCAAGTCCACAGGAATTGGCCCAAGCTCCCTTTGGAACCTTATCGGGTCCATCAGGAGCCTGGGGCGGAACCATATAGGAATGTCCGGTTCCGCCTCCCCGCAGTGAGGTGCAGCGATCAGAAAGTCGAGCCGAAGGAGAGCGTGATCTGTCCATGACAGGGGTGTGATGACTAGATCCCCTATTCCCAGATCACTACTCCACTGTCCCAAGACGAAGATTAGATCCAGGGTGTGTCCGCCCTCGTGGGTAGGGCCTAAAACTACTTGGGTCAGGTCCATGGCTGTCATGGAAGCCATGAACTCCCGAGCTACCCCAGAGGTTTCGCCTGCCGACGGCAGGTTAAAGTCCCCCATGACTAACAGTCTGGGGGTCTCAACCGCCGAAGAATTTAAGTGCTGTCTCTAAACTGTGTATTTTCTTCATTAGTACATGAAAATAATGTACTAATACGTTTCTTACAAATGTGATTCCAGGCAAGGATATTCAAGATATCCTTGCCTGGAATCACATTTGTAAGAAACGTATTAGTACATTATTTTCAGTTGCATCGAAAATCAGATTTTAATAAAACAATCAAGAACTGCTGGAATCATGAAATAAAGCATTAGCAGAACTAGATGATATCTTCCTCAATTTGCAATTATTTCTTTTTTTGCAGTATTTCACACACCCCCTCCTTTGAACTGTCTTCTGAGTTAAAAATGAAGACATCGGTAGATATCAGGCACTTGCTAAAGTGTCCCAATCTATTAAATATTTTATTACTCTAATTTAAACCAAATAACCATCTTTTTGATTAAACTACTTCAAAGTCAAGCAATCCTAGAGAGAACAATTGTATGGCACATTTTGTCATTGTCAGGTCTTTATATAGAGAGTATTATTCTTTACAATTACCCAGCTGGAAGCATTTTATATTGCTTTTGCAGAATTGCTTACTGACGAATGGAAAAAGAAAAATATTAAAATTCTAAATTAATATATATCCTATATTTCCATATACTGTATGTTTAAACACACATGTATACATAGAAATTGAAGGTACCATAGAGATCAACTGAATGAATGAATGAATGAATTTAATACTTATAAACCGCTCCCTCTCCCCATGGGGACTCGGGGCAGTGCACAGGTAGAATAAAAACAATAAAAAATATACAAACAGTTCTAAAACCAAATTAAACTTAACCTGTGCTAAAATTCCCATAAAACTAACTATGCTAAAAACTACCCAATAAAAACCCCAAGACAGGGAGACTATCCCAGGCCGGCCAGACAGAAAAAGTGAGTTTTTAATTTAAGACGGAAGGAGCGGAGGTCCGTGGTCATCCTAATATCGGGGGGAAGGTCGTTCCAGAGGGCCGGGCCCGCCACAGAGAGAGCCCTTCCCCTGGGTGTCGCCCGCTGACAAAGTCTAGTGGACGGCACCCGGAGAAGTCCCTCTCTGTGGGAGCGAATCGGCCGTGAGGATGTATGAGGCAGGATCCGATCCCGCAGATAGCTAGGTCCCGAGCCATGGAGCGCTTTAAAGATGATAATTAACACCTTGAAGCGCACCCGGAAGACGACAGGTAGCCAGTGCAGCTCGCGCAAGAGCGGTGTTATGTGGGTAGACCTTGCGGTCCCCATAATTACTCGCGCGGCTGCATTCTGGACTAGCTGAAGTCTCCGGGTGCACCTCAAGGGAAGCCCCATGTAGAGAGAGTTACAATAGTCCAGTCGGGATGTCACGAGCGCATGAGTGACTGTGCGAAGGGCGTCCCGATCCAATAGGGGGCGCAATTGGCGAACCAGGCAAACCTGGTAAAACGCCCTCCTGGCCATGGCTGTCACTTGATCTTCCATGGACAGCCGGGCATCCAGGAGGACACCCAAATTGCGCGCCCCATCCCCAGGGGCAAGATGTTCGCCCCCTATGGCCAGTGATGGAGTAAGCTGGTTGAATCGGGCAGCCGGAAACCACAGCCACTCGGTCTTGGTCGGGTTGAGCCTGAGTCCGTTACTTCCCATCCAGATCCGTACGGCTTCCAGGCACTGGCACATCACCGCTACGGCATCGTTGGGGTGGTTTGGGGTAGATATATACAACTGAGTGTCATCAGCGTATAGATGGTACTCTACCCCAAAACCACGGATGATCTCACCCAGCGGCTTCATGTATGTGTTAAACAGGAGGGGCGAGAGGACCGACCCCTGAGGCACCCTACATGTGAGGGATCTCGCGGTCGACCTCTGCCCCCCTGCCAACACAAATTGCGATCGGCCAGAGAGGTAGGAGGAGAACCACCGTAAAACGGTGCCTCCCACCCCCAACACCCCCAGCCGATGCAATAGGATACCATGGTCGATGGTATCAAAAGCCGCCGAGAGGTCTAATAGGACCAGGATGGAGGAACAACCCCCATCTCTGGCCCTCCAGAGATCATCAACCAATGCGACCAATGCCGTCTCGGTGCTATGCCCGGGCCGAAAGCCGGACTGGCGTGGATCTAGATAATCAACTTCCTCCAGGTGACGGGGAAACTGTTGTGCCACCACACTCTCAACAACCTTCGCCAAAAAGGGAAGGTTGGAGACTGGACGGTAGTTGTTCAAAAGAGCTGGATCCAAAGAGGGCTTCTTAAGGAGGGGCCTCACCATCGCTTCTTTTAGGGAAGCAGGCAAGGAACCCTCACTTAAGGATGCGTTGACAACCTCTTGGAGCCAGCCTCGTGTCACCTCCCAGGATGCCAGTACAAGCCAGGAGGGACACGGGTCCAATAAACATGTGGTGGCTTGCAGTCGCCCACGTAACCTGTCCATATCCTCGGAAGTAACGGAGTCAAACTCCTCCCAAACAAGATCTGTCTCGTGGCATCCCACTGGGCCATGAATGGGGGCTAGCTCGTTCTGTAGCTGAGCGATTTTCTCCTGCAGAAAAATCACAAATTCCTCTGCTCTACCTTGTAACGGGGCTTCCCGCACCCTCTGTTGAAGGAGGGAGCGGGTCACCCTAAACAGGGCGGCAGGGCGGTTGTCTGCGGATGCTATGAGAGTAACACAATGATGACGTTTGGCTACTCTCAGCGCCACAATGTAAGTCCGTAAATGGGCTCTTACCTGTGTCCGGTCAAATTCAGAATGGGTAGACCTCCATCTTCCCTCTAGGCATCTCTTGCGGCGTTTCATCACCCGTAGCTCCTCGGTAAACCAAGGAGCCAGGGTGTTTCGGCACCGCAAGAGAGGCCGCAAGGGCGCGACCCGATCCAAGGCTCCCGTGGTCACAATATTCCATGCGGCCATGAGGTCCTCCATCGGGGCGCGGGTCAGGGGTCCAGGAACTGGCCCAAGCGCCGTTTGGAACCCATCCGGGTCCATCAGGCGCCTGGGGCAGAACCAGATTGGTGACTCAGGTTCCGCCTCCCCGCGGAGGGGAGCAGCGGTCGGAAAGTCGACTCATCTTCAGCTCAGAGCTAGATTTGCAATGCTACAGCATCAACCAGCTCTTCAGTTGGGTAGAATATAGGGAAATGGACATAATTCATTCCTCTCTGCCCTGATCAGACGCCATTTCTAGCCATCACAATTAAAAAAGGACAGTGAGAAACTGGAACAAGATCAGAAGAAAAGCTACCAAGATGGTGAAAGAGACTGGAAAGCCCTATGAGAAGCAGTTAAAGATCTGGGTATGTTTGACTTAAAAAGAAGATGACTCAGACATATAAAAGCAGCCTTCAGAGATCTGAAGAATTGTGTCACAGAAGATTGGGTGGATTTATTCTCTATTCCACAGGAGGGCACAAGTAGAAGCAATGGGTTAAAATAACAGGGGAGGAGGTTCTGACCAAATGTTGGAGGAATTTTTTGAGTATGCAAGTTGCCAGCCAATGTTACAGGTTGTGACATGAATTTGGTTGAAGGTCTTTGAAGAGAGGATTGATAGTCATCTGTTAGAGATGCTCCAATGGATTACAAGAAGCTGGATTAGTTGACTTCTACAGTTCTTTCCAGCTATATAATTCAACAAAGACATTGGATATCCAATGGGCTACAGTTTTGCAGCCACATTTAGGAAACCCCCTTCCTTCCAATTTAATGATGCTGTATGGTAATTGTATTATTACTTTGTGTAACATGGACACTATGTTCTTTTTAGAAATTGTACCATTCTTTTACTCCATATTCCATTTGTTGGAATCTGAAGATGCTGTCTTCTTTTTCAACATGCTTTTCTAAATACTTCCCCCAATTGTCTCATTTTATATTTATTTTAATGTAGATTTGTGTAAATATATGTGAATTTGTACTTTAATTTAAGATTATAAATTTATCTCTTCTGAATCTGCATCAAAATGTTTTGAATGCTGAATTGTTCTTTTCTGCTATTGATTATCGTTCCTATTTTCATGTTATCTGCAAAGTAGAAAAGCAATAAAAGGAATACCTTCCAGGTACAGAGGATTGCAGTATAAAATAGGATGGAAAAATACACTAGGCATTGTTGCTTCAAATGTTATCTTAATTATTAATGTTCTTATTTGATTTAGTGAAAGTGATACTAACAAAAATCTATTAAAATAATTTTAATATAATATTATACTGTATTTACTTCATATTTTATTACTGTTTAACAATTTAACTGTTGTGGTTATGTTATTGAAGGGCAAGAAAAATTAAAATTCATAAATGCTATAAACCATAGCAATGCATAAACAAGAGAGTTAATGTGTGTCTGGGATGGTGATATCTTTGTACCCATATTGCAGGGCACACATATCTGCAAAGGCAAATTTATTTTCCAACTGAAATAATGCTTCAAAATAAAAAAGCAAAGTTGGACCATCATACAAATAATAGCATAATCTGCCCAGGCAGAAGGAATATATGAATGTTCAGACATCATTTGCATTCTATTATTCACTTCTTTATATGATGCCAAGGAATTATGCAGTCAGACTGTGCAAATTAACTCCACAGATCATTTCCAATTTATCTGATATTTTGAGCTACTTTTAATAAGGAACCCACAAAAATCACAACTATGACAGTATGCTTTTATGTTAGGAATAGATAGGTGATGATAAAAAAGAATAATCATTAGTCTATATTCCCATAATTCCTATAGAAATGGGGAAATGAGAATTATAGAAAATGCCTTTCACCTCTATCTGAGTTACATTTATCTGTAATTACTGGATTGTACTTCTATGGGCAAGAATTTCTAATTTTATGATAGTAAGATCAATTCACTATAGCAGTAGAACTGTAATAGTGGGAACTTCACGGACACATCCCCACAATTTTATTGGCATAATACAGGAATAGTTTACCACTGCCTTTTTCGAGATTAATCTATAGATTTAAACCTTATATCAAAATAGACTGATCTTGATTAGCTTTGTAGGCTAGTCATGGCTGCCACTTGTTGAAGAAATAAGTGGGGTAACTATGGTATAAGCTGTCCCGCTTGAACAGGGGCCTAGAGTAGAAGACTTCCAAGATCTCTTCCACTTCTTTCTGTACAAATGTAAACGAGCCCAATACATTTTAAATATTTTTTGTTGTATAAGTCATCATTTGAGGTCCATTGACACTCCTATTTCAGAAGCTGAGACACTCTCCCATTTCTAGACAACTTAGGAACTTCTAATTCTTTATTCTCATTTCTTAATATCTGTATATCAGACTGATTTATTGATAGCAAATATCAATAAAAACTAATAGTGTTTTTTTAATGAATTAACAAGTTTTAGTATCTTGGGTGTCTCAAAAGCTGAAAATGCCATTTGTGGACTTTCTACATGTTAAATACAATAAAAGATGGTTAACAGAAGGATTTGAATACTAGTGCAATATTTGGGCTAACCTGTTGACTGTTATTTTTGAAAAAAAATTAAATGTATATAAGATGTTGGGTTGGGTTGATTTGATTATTAGATAGAGATTTCTAATCTGGAATATTTGTTTATATACTATATTATATTTTTCTTGTTAAATAAAGATGAGAAAGTTTATAGCTATTTATGCAGTTATGTAAGACTCATTATGTAAGGGAAGGAGAATTTATCAGGGTTTTTTTTCCCGCAGCATCCAGCCAAGGTGAATATTTTTTATATGTTTGATGTTGGATGTTTGGGTCACTTTTCTCCCCTTTTATGTACATATTTTGTTGTTGTTATTGTTGGATGTATGTTTTTTCTGTTTTGTATTTCTATTTTGTATTTTATTCCTATTGATAAAACATCATAAATATATACCTAAAAAGAGCTGAAAATGCTGCTGGGCCAAATAACAGTATTAACAAATATTGTAATTATAAATATTGCCATTGGGTTATATCTGGTAGATAATATTTATCTCTTAAGACAGAGTATGCTAAAAATTCATCTTCATCATCTTTCAGTTGGACCAAACTCAATGCCCTTGCTTCCATTCAATATTTTCATATCACAGTTTTTCTCCCAATTTTAATGTTGGATTTCCCCATAATGACAATTTGGCATTGAAAAACAGGCCAAATCTTCTCCTTCTCCTTCTTCTCCTTCTCCTTCTTCTACTAGCAATAACTTTCTTACTGATATAACAGTTTCCAAAGATACCAAAGTTTTAGTTTATTTAGATCCTAATACTGTCTATCATACCAAAAATCTATATGTTTATACTCCAAGGTTACCCAAATTTAAAAATTAACCCTAATTGTTGGCTTCCTGCATTTAATATTTGAGAATAGGTAAATCTCATATATATATTTCCAGATTTGGAAAACTGAATATTCTTTCATAATTGATAATTGCATTTTCTGTAAAGATACTGCTGGAATCCCATGGAAATATTTCAAACAAGGATTTTATTTAATGAAAGTATGTTCCAGGTTTATAAACTGCAATTTCTTCCTTTATTGCTGTAAATTAATCTGGAAATAATATTCAGAGTATTCACATTTTCCCAAAGGATGTTTAGTGACTCCCATCTATCAATATTTGAAGAAACCTCTCTAAATATTTTGATATGTCCTATATACCAAAGGATATAACTCAGTTAATAACATAAATAAAATACATAGAGATATACACATACATGCATGCACAAACATTTAATAGATTTCGTGCAAAAACAGAATTTATATTTTTTAAATGGATCAGGTTTTTTGAAATAGCTTTAAGAAATATATTTTTAAAAATACCAATTTCAAGACTTAATACTAAATCTTAATGGAACTGCAACTATTACTTTTCCAGTGACTCAGCAGTTCAAACTTCAGGGGT
This sequence comes from Rhabdophis nuchalis, assembly GCA_039707465.1. Taxonomy (NCBI): domain Eukaryota; kingdom Metazoa; phylum Chordata; class Lepidosauria; order Squamata; family Natricidae; genus Rhabdophis; species Rhabdophis nuchalis. Next base: position 27,676,980 of record CM077644.1, on the reverse strand, counting down.
CTGAAAATAATTGCAAAATGCAAAATAGATAGCTCATACCAGTGCAACGATAAGCATTAAGCATATTTTGCAAAATAAAAGACAGGTTTGGATATAAATTATATTGGTTGGGCACTTAAATGTCTGGATAAAAAAAAATCATACGCAATGTCATGAAGCAGTAAACTCTCTTAGAATTTATATTAAAAGATCCACTTCTATTACATTATACTGGGCACCCTATCAATACCTACTGACATTGAGTCTGAATTAGGAAATGACACTTGAGTGGTACCCTAGAGAAAAATAATGTAACTGAAAAGATATTAGATACAAAGAACAAGGAAATGGTTATGTTCAAACCAATTGCTCTCACAGATATGACTCCTTTCAAGAATCAGGAAAGACAAATGATCCGATCTTCCACTGTCTTCCAAACAGAATTTCTGGTTTTGTTTTAATGTTTAATGACAGTATAAATATCCACTGGAGAAGAAAATGGCAACTCGCTCCAGTATCTTTGCCATGAAAAACCCCATTGACAATGTTGTCCCTGGAGTCAAAATGAGTCAGACATGACTTCGCGATTAACAACAACAAATAAATATTGAGGAAGAAAGAAAATGAAAGAAACTGGTGGTGGTGGAGGAGGAGGGGGGGGAGGACGGGGAGATTGAATTTTTAAAGTAGCTCTAGATTGCAGATATTACAAAGTTCTGATCTTATGTAAAAACCCAACACTTTATTGTTTCACTATTGTGCATGAAATGCTTAACATCTTTGCAGATAACTCTTTGCCCTTATATAGCATCTTCTTCAGCCTGGTACCCTGAAAATATGCTAGATTTAAAGCCCCCAGAACTCTCAACATGATTAACATCTCCACATATACTTTTGCTACTATAAAACAACTTAGTAAGAAAATACCATGCCACATATCTTGCATGCACAAGAGCTCAAATATATTGTTCAACAATACAATTCTTTAGAAAGATCTGGGAAAGAAAGAGTTTTGGAAAGGAACTTTGGTTGACTCTTGGATTCTCTTTATACCATGTTTTCTGCCCAATTCTTTGGCAAGCTGATTGCTTGGGAGACACTTTATGCATTATTCACGGAACTATTTTATCCTCACTGGCTGAAAAAGAACAATTTGATGGAAGAACTCCAATCCAGCATCAGTTCAACCAGTAGCATCATATCCAGGCAAAGGGGGAGGGGGGGAGGAGATCAGAATGATGAAAGTAGCATTGCACCCTCCTGGTGCAGAACATGATCCTTTTCTATACTTATCATGACTTTGCACACATTTTGCCAAATTAGAATAGAATAACGTAATTAAAAGGGACCTGGGAGATCTTCTAATCCAACCCCCTGTTTAGGCAGGAAACCCTACACCTTTACAGACAATGGTTATCCAACATCTTCTTTAAAACATCCAGTGTTGGAGCATTCACAACTTCTGGAGGCAAGTTGTTCCACTGATTAATTGTTCTAACTGTCAGGAAATTTTTCCTAAGTTGCTTCTCTCCTTGATTAGTTTCCACCCATTGCTTCTTGACTCCCTCTTCTTTGTGGCAGCCCTGAGATATTGGAACACTGCTATCATGTCTCCCCTAGTCCTTCTTTTCATTAAACTAGACATACAGTACCCAGTTCCTGCAACCATTCTTCATATGTTTTAGCCTCCAGTCCCCTAATCATCTTTGTTGTTCTTCTCTGCACTCTTTCTAGAGTCTCCACATCTTTTCTACATTGTGGCAACCAAAACTAAATGCAGTTTCCAAGTGTTGCCTTACCAAGACATTATAAAGTGGTATTAACACTTCACGTGCTCTTGATTCTATCTCTCTGTTTATGCAGCCTAGAACTGTGTTGGCTTTTTTGGCAGCTGCTGCACACTGCTGGCTCATATTTAAATGGTTGTCCACTAGGACTCCAAGATCCTTTTCACAGTTACTACTATTGAGCAAGGTACCACATATACTGTACCTGTGCATTTTGTTTTTCTTGCCTAAATGTAGAACCTTACTTTTTTCACCATTGAATTTCATTTGATTAGATAGTGCCCAACACATTGTTGTAGAGTTTCTTCTGGCTTGTTGCTACAACATCTCCTGACCCTTTTTTCTGGGACAAATTTTCATGAATTGGCCTTGCCATTTGCTTTTTATTTTATTATAACAATAAAGCATCTGTTTTCTAGAAGAACAAGTAAACAGACCTCACAACTGTCAGGTAATAATAATAATAATAATAAATTGAGATTTATTAACCGCACCCTCTCCCCACAGGGACCCGGGGCGGTGCACAGGCATAATTAAAAACAATATACAATAATACAAACATTACTTAAAATAGAATTAAATAGAATTACCCGTGCTAAAAATATAAAATTAAAAACCCATTAAAATTTGTAGTTAAAAGACAGAGAGAACTATTCAAGGCCGGCCAGTCGAAAGAGATGGGTCTTCAATTTTACATGGAAGGAGCGGAGGTCGGTGGTCGTTCTAATATCAGGGGGAAGGTCGTTCCAGAGGGCCGGGCCCGCCACAGAGAGCGCCCTTCCCCTGGGCGTCGCCCGCTGACAAAGTCTAGTGGACGGCACCCGGAGAAGCCCCTCTCTGTGGGAGCGAATCGGCCGTGAGGATGTGTGGGGCAGGATCCGATCTCGCAGATAGCTAGGTCCCGAGCCATGGAGCGCTTTGAAGATGATAACTAACACCTTGAAGCGCACCCGGAAGACGACAGGTAGCCAGTGCAGCTCGCGCAGGAGCGGTGTTACGTGGGCAAACCTAGAGGTGCCCATAATTGCTTGCGCGGCCGCATTCTGAACTAACTGAAGCCTCCGGGTGCACCTCAAGGGGAGCCCCATGTAGAGAGAGTTACAATAGTCCAGTCGGGATGTCACGAGGGCATGAGTGACTGTGCGAAGGGCGTCCCGATCCAATAGGGGGCGCAATTGGCGAACCAGGCGAACCTGGTAAAACGCCCTCCTGGCCACGGCTGTCACTTGCTCTTCCATAGACAGCCGGGTATCCAGGAGGACACCCAAATTGCGCGCCCCATCCACAGGGGCAAGATGTTTGCCCCCTATGGCCAGCGTTGGAGAAAGCTGGTTGAATCGGGCAGCCGGAAACCACAGCCACTCGGTCTTGGTCGGGTTGAGTCTAAGTCCGTTACTTCCCATCCAGATCCGCACGGCTTCCAGGCACTGGCACATCACCGCTACGGCATCGTTGGGGTGGTTTGGGGTAGATATGTACAGCTTGGTGTCATCAGCGTACAGATGGTACTCTACCCCAAAACCACGGATGATCTCACCCAGCGGCTTCATATATGCATTAAACAGGAGAGGCGAGAGGACCGACCCCTGAGGCACCCCGCATGTGAGGGGTCTCGGGGTCGACCTCTGCTCTCCTGCCCGCACAAATTGCGATCGGCCAGAGAGGTAGGAGGAGAACCACCACAAAACGGTGCCTCCCACCCCCAACCCCCCCAGCCGATGCAATAGGATACCATGGTCGATGGTATCGAAAGCCGCTGAGAGGTCTAATAGGACCAGGATGGAGGAACATCCCCCATCTCTGGCCCTCCAGAGATCATCTACCAACGCGACCAATGCCGTCTCGGTGCTATGCCCGGGCCGAAAGCCGGACTGGCGCGGATCTAGATAGTCAACTTCCTCCAGGTGACGGGGAAACTGTTGTGCCACCACACTCTCAACAACCTTCGCCAAGAAGGGAAGGTTGGAGACTGGACGGTAGTTGTTCAAAAGAGCTGGGTCCAAAGAGGGCTTCTTGAGGAGGGGCCTCACCATAGCCTCTTTTAGGGAGGCAGGCAAGGAACCCTCACTCAAGGATGCGTTGATAACCTCTTGGAGCCAGCCTCGTGTCACCTCCCAGGATGCCAGTACAAGCCAGGAGGGGCACGGGTCCAATGAACATGTGGTGGCTCGCAGTCGCCCACGTAACCTGTCCATATCCTCGGAAGTAACGGGGTCAAACTCCGCCCAAACAAGATCTCCCTCGTGGCATCCCACTGGGCCATGAATGGGGGCTAGCTCACTCTGTATCTGGGCGGTTTTCTCCTGCAGAAAAATCACAAATTCCTCTGCCCTACCCTGTAACGGGGCTTCCCGCTCCCTCTGTTGAAGGAGGGAACGGGTCACCCTAAACAGGGCGGCAGGGCGGTTTTCTGCGGATGCTATGAGGGTGGCACAATGATGACGTTTGGCCACCCTCAGCGCCACAATGTAAGTCCGTAAATGGGCTCTTACCTGTGTCCGGTCAGATTCAGAGCGGCTAGCCCTCCATCTTCTCTCTAGGCATCTCTTGCGGCGTTTCATCACCCGCAGCCCCTCAGTAAACCAAGGAGCCAGGGTGGTTCGCCGCCGCGAGAGAGGCCGCAAGGGCGCGACCCGATCCAAGGCTCCCACGGCCGCACTATTCCATGCGGCCGTGAGGTCCTCCATCGGGGCGCGGGTCAGGGATACAGGAAATGGCCCAAGCGCTGTCTGGAACCCATCCGGGTCCATCAAGCGTCTGGGGCGGTACCAGATTGGTAACTCTGGTTCCGCCTCCCCGCGGAGGGGAGCAGCGGTCGGAAAGTCGAGTCGGAGAAGTGAGTGGTCTGACCATGACAAGGGTATGATGTCTATGTCCCCTGTACCCAGATCACTCTTCCATTGGCCCGAGACGAAGATGAGGTCCGGCGTATGTCTACCCTCATGGGTGGGGCCTTGAATTACTTGGGTCAGGTCCATGGCCGTCATGGAAGCCATGAACTCCCGAGCTACCACGGATGATTCGCCCAACGATGGCAGGTTAAAGTCCCCCATAACTATAAGTCTGGGGGTCTCCACTGCCACCGTAGCGATCACCTCCAGGAGCTCGGGCAGGGCTGCTGCTACATAGCGGGGAGCCAGGTATACAACCAGCAAGCCCAACTGCCTCCCTAGGCCCCACTTCATGCAGAGGGACTCACAGCCGGAGGTCTGCGGCACAATGGTCTCTCTCGGCTCCAGGCCTTCCTTGATAATGACCGCTACCCCACCACCCCTGCCTAGGGCCCGCGGCTGATGAAATGCGCGGTAACCTGGTGGGCACATTTCAACGAGGGGATGACCTCCCTCGTGGCCCAACCAGGTCTCCGCAATTCCTACCAGGTCCGGCTCCCCCTCTGACACAAGGTCACTAATGAGGGGGGCTTTGTTGACAACGGACCTGGCGTTGCAAAACATCAGCCGCAGACCCTGGCTCTGTATTCCCTGGCCACCTAGCCTGCGAGGGTTGTGGCACCCGACCGTTTGTAACCAACGGCTGCGTGCCACCAACCGGGAGGATGAAAATTGTCTCCCCTCGGTCCTGCCCCTCCCCACGATCCTCTGAATTGGTATGCCCTCCTGAGGAACGACTCGGGTACTTCGTAAAGGTACCTTGACATTTCATCATAACATCTGATGTTAACGGGGCAAGTGCTCTTGATCACTGTGCTAATCCACTATGCTAGTTTGAGGGTCAACTTTACTGGGATGATATATGTTTGTCCTGCCTCAGTGAAAGTAAGTTGTAAGGTGAGGAGAGTTTGTTTGCCAGTTTGTCCGGCATTAGAATAAATCTACATTTCCCAACTGGATTAATATAGTCACATACTGTATAAATGTAAGTGCCATTATGGCTAATAAAAGACCCTTGAGTTTTATGCATCAAAAATTATGGCTGAAATCCAGAGAAGTTTACAAGAGGGAGATTAATTGCAGTTAATAGAATTTATTCCAGAATAAATGTATTTAGAACTGTGCCCCGCCGACTTCTTTTGACTTGGCTCTTTTGAGATCCTATTCATGTTTCTTCCAAATCATGCCTCACTGAATTCAGTAGAATAAATATGGAGATGTTTGCTATCTAAAAGCTAGACTTCAGCTTAATTCAATTCCTTTAGTCTCACAAACCTCTTTTGTCCATTTGAAGAATGAATCATATCTGCTCAACAAGTACTAAGAACAGCAGGTCTTTATCAAACACAATAAACTGAATTTTCATTTACAGATCATAATTCTTTGGCGACAAAGTTCTAATTCTTAACTTTTCATATATTTTTTTCCAAAGCATGAATTTTGGAAACCAACATGCCAACGTTTCATGTCGATATGCTAATTCCTTCTTGTAAATTTTTTAATGTTCTGCACCTCTCTATGCAAGAAGAGATTTTCTCTAAGGCAAGTAGAAAAGACTACATAGGATTATTTTTTCTTAAAATAGCAATAACTTGCTTTGGAATAATTTCTTGGGGCAAACTATTTCAATATTTGGTGGTAAAACAATGTTTTTGCCAGAGTCCCTACCAATTCTGATCAGTGCTTTGTAGCAACTTAAAACAATAAAACGTAGAGGGAATGACACTCAAAGAATTGAAGTTGTGAAGTAGCTAATCCACAAATGGATTACCTGATAATTTTTTAAAGCTTGAAAACAATACAAGAAAGGCAGCGTGGAACTGTTTATAAATCAACAAATGCAATTAGTTGATAATTTAACTCTTATATTTCAAACCACATTGATTTGAAATAGTGAAAACTATTTAAGTGTCTAGGTCAGGGGTCTGCAAAGTCAGCTCTTTTAAGACTGGTGGACTTCATAGCTGGCTGGGGAACTCTGGGAGTTGAAGTCCACCAGTCTTAAAAGAGCCGACTTTGCAGACCCCTGGTCTAGGTTATTTCATTAGGTGCTCCATTAGGTTGAGTCCTATAACCTAAAGTGTTCACCATTTCCCCTGCCATAAGGGAACCAAATTGTATTATCTTGTTTTGTGCCTACATCACGTTTCCAGGTTTTATTGTTCTCTAACATTGTGAAGCAGAAGGTGAAGCTATTTGTATCATAACAAAACAGGGATTGTGCCAGTGGTAATGAGTCACTGTTGAAGCAGAACATTGAGAAAGTGTAAGACATCAAATTATTTGGAGATGATCTTTGAGTGTTTCATCAGCTGCAAGAATCAGTCAACCCTGGACCAAATGAAACTGAATGTTCACTTGACACAGTGACCAACAAGTAGAACCTTAGATATCCTGGACATTTGATGTGAGCGAATGCATGGCAAAATGGAAGGAAGGAAAAGAAGGGAGGGGATAAATAAAGTGAGTAGGTAGCATCAAATAGATGATTGGAATGCTTTGAATGACCTAGATAGAATAAAACTATTTGAGCCTTAAAAGAGCATGCCAGATATTTTTGGTAGCTTGGCATTCCTGGAGCAGATCAGATGGTCAAAATAAGCTGTTTGTAGTTCCATAAATATTCTCTGCAATATGCATGTTTGTTCAGAAATGACAATGTTGTACAGCTTTCCCTTCAGTAAATAAGATTACAATTACGTTCATAGTGTTAAGTGTGTTAACATCTTTTTTTAATGTGACTAGAAGCTTCAGCTGTTTGAGGAGGACCTGTTCTATTTCTCCTGGTTCTCTAAATTATGATTCTCTCTTTCTCTGCTCCCCACCATCCCTCCCCACCTTGTCAGCAAAATCACTGGAGCTCCACTTGACTTGTTGCTATGTCATCTTCTCCCTCCCTTTTTTTCTGGGATAAATTTTCATTAACTGCTCTTGCCCTTTGCCTTTCATTTTACTATAACAATAAAATATCTCTGTTCCAGGAAAAAATAGACTTCACAACTGTCAGGTAGTTTATAAAGGCAACCTGACATTTCTAGGCAGAACTTCTGTCATGGGCTATGCATGATTCTCTGATTGCTTTTTAGCTTGCTGGAGTCACTATCCCCATGGGAAGATATAGTTTATTAGATTGGTCCATCACATGTGACTTATGGACCTTGAGAGCTTCTAAAGGAAGTTTGTGACCCCCCCCCCCCCGATAATCTGGTGAGCAACTTGGCAGAGCCTTAGCTACAGTGAAGGTAAGGTCATCACTTCCCTAGAGAATTGGTTCCTATGAGAATTACACATTTGTTTGGGTGAAATAATTTTATTTGGGCATTCTTTTCATTTAAATAACGTGACAATGGGTGGAAACTAATCAAGGAGAGAAGCAACTTAGAACTAAGGAGAAATTTCCTGACAGTTAGAACAATTAACCTCTGGAACAGCTTGCCTCCAGAAGTTGTGAATGCCCCAACCCTGGAAGTCTTTAAAAAGATGTTAGATGGCCATTTGTCTGAAATGGTATAAGGTTCCTGTCCACGCAGGGGGTTGGACTAGAAGACCTAGAAGGTCCCTTCCAACTCTGCTATTGTATTGTATTGTATTATTGTATTAAAAGAGGAAGAAAGAAAGGATGCTGAAAGTAAAACCATTGTGTATCTCTTGTATATCCATTAAAGTGAAGAGCCTTCAAACAAGGGGCAAAATGTTGTTAGTATATGGATGAAACTATACAGTTTTCTTGGTAATGTCAGAGTGGTTTTTATTTGCTTCTTCTGGAATGGTTTTTGACTTTTCAGTTTAAATTGCTGTCCTGGAATTACCTAATGCAATCTCATCCATGTCCTAACCAGAACCAACCCTGCTTTGTTTCTGAGTCTGTCAAGGTCTTCCATTGGTTGATATATATCTTCACTCTCTATATAAAAAGTCAAAAAAGTAAAACCACTGGAACAATTGAAAATAAGTACTTCAACCTCTGTCCCTCAAACCTTTGTTTCAAAAAGTTAATTCCAGTTCTCAAGGAAAATTAAACTACAAAACAAAACAAAATCTCTTGAGAAATTGTTTTGTAAAAAAAGCAAAATTACTACCTTATAACAGTCTGAAAAATGCACAAAACTCAGCTTGAATTATATATATTTAAAAATATTCCAATTACAACAAATCAGTTGAAATACTCTGTACAAAAGCAATATACACAAAACTACACACAAAAGAACTAATTTATCAGCATTAGTAAAAAAAACGTAATAAATATACAGAATACCCAACTAAGCAGTTTAGTTGGAAATATTTTTTAATCTTTTTGTATATTTTTGAAAAGTTCTTTCAATATTAATACAAGCTGGCAGCATTCTTTACCATTGGGAATGCTGGGAGCTGCAGCTCAGATCTCCGGCCTCTCTCATGCATGGTCACCTTTCTGTAGGTTAGACCATTTATAGCAGGGGTGTCCAAACTTGGGAACTTTAAGACTTGTGGCTGGGGAATTCTGGGAGTTGAAGTCCACAAGTCTTAAAGTTCCCAAGTTTGGACACCCCTGATTTATAGGCACTTCAAATGTTGTTGAAACTGTTAAATGATCAAACATGTTGAACAAGAATCCCTACTAGTCAATGCTAAATAATCATCCCAGCAATATTCCTCTCAATTAAAGCCAAAGGTGAAAAGCTTGAGATGCACAAGTCAAGAACTAATTTCAGCTGCAACATACAGAGTGAAAGAAATAGTTTAAATATATGTTACAAGGGGATATTTGATACTTTCGGTTGTCCGAGAATTATTATTTAAACCGCAGAAGAAGTATGAACACGAGAATCAGTCTACTCTGCTTGAATTTAATTTGATCTGAGTCAGATGTGGGAAGTAAACCAAAAGTGGGTTACCAAGCTGACTATGTAGTCAGAGGAAGCTTTATTTATAATGGACACAGAGGGTGTATTCTGCCGGTTCTGACAGTTTTGCCCGAACTGGTAGTGGAAATCGCTTGTGGCCCTGCCCACTTGCCCCAGCTCTACAGCATCCCATTTAGGCCCTTTTTAAAGGCAAAGTGCATGTACGGAAGATGGAGCACATGTGCGGATGTGGTGCGTGTGAACCAAGTGATGAGAGAGCAAGCACTCACGTTTGCGAACCAGTTTGGAAGGTAAGTGAAAACCACCCCTGAATGGACACTTAATTTTTGTTTGAAAAAGTGACAGGAAAATCCCACAACCACTGGCCTCTTTTCAACGCCTTGCTTTATTTATACTGCAGGTTTTCCCCCCCAGGAATCAATGTTCTGTCCAACTCTCTTTCATTGTTTAGAAGAAGGTACATGCTTGTTCAAGCCCAGAGGAGAATCAACTTTTATCTTTTCTTTCTTAATTAAAAGGGCACAAATGTATTTGAAAACAAATTAGTTTCCTCCAGGGGTGAGTTCCAGCAGTCACTACTACCAGTTCTCTCATCTGCATGTGCATGCACAGTGCAATAAAATTGCTCTGCGTGTGCACAGAAGCAAAAAACAATATGGCGGCACCTATGGCACTGTCTGGAGAACCAGTTCGGGAGCATGGCAGGCCTGGGTTGCTGCCAGTTCCAGCAACCCAGGCCACCAAACCACTACCAGTTCAGCCAAACCGATAGGAACCCACCACTGGTTTCATCCATCTTAGAGCAATTCCATTTTTCTGAATATCTCTAGTCCAGGGGTGTCAAACTGGTAGCCCGTGGGCCAGATGTGTCATGTGCAGGCCACATCCAGCTCCGTGAAGGGAAAAAAAACATTGCAATATGTTACATAACTGCAATGTGACACCCCGAGTTTGACACCCGTGCTCTAGTCAGCAGCCATATTGGCTGGAGCTAATAAGAACTGGAGTCCAACAGTGCCCCACTCTGTTTTACTCTAGGTTTATCGTTGAGGGAAAGTTGCAAATTCCTGCAATAGGCTACGATACCCATAAGGTCATTTGAAAAGAAATGCCGTTTCTCTTTCTCTCTTTCCACCCTTCTTGTTCTCCTATCTCTGTTTTTGTGCTTAGGTTGGAAGCCTCTAAACTACAGTGGAGAATTCATATATGGTGGATATAATAGAGTTCTAGTGGAATTCTAACCAAATTTAGAATGGAAAAACAAGACCAGGCACATTATAAGAAGTTTATCCTGCATATCAAAAAAGGCCATGTAGTAGAACAAATTTGAAAACTCAGAATGGGTGAGCAACTTTCTTAAGAGTAATTAGGAATAAGGATCTTTCTGACCAAAATGCTGACTGGGCTGATCTTGTGATGGGAAAGGAAATTAAGGAGTCATGTAAAAGAAAAAAAGGTTACAGGATATAGTGATTTCACTTAGCCTCATTGTCTGGGTAAACACATAACTTGATCATGACAAATGAGTCCATTCCTCAGAAATTGAAACTTACCAAAAATCATTTTAGGGTTGAAAGAATAAATATCTGAGTTATGGTTTGATAAAATGAAAGTTGAATAGGGAAGTCAAGAGGATTAAGCAACTCCAGAACAAAAAGGAGATTGAAAAGGAAAGTCAAGATGACTAATGATTACCAGAACACTTGGAAACTATTCAAAACCACAATAACAGAAGCTCAACTAGAACATACAGTGTAAGTCAAAGAAAATATACCGTATTTTTCAGAGTTTAAGATGTACCTTTTTTCCTCTAAAAAGAGGCTGAAAATCTGGGTGCGTCTTATACATCGGATACAGCATTTTTTGCCTCCCAAAACCCCGCCCCCTTCACCAAAATGGCTGTGCATAGCCTTATAGAGGCTTCCAGAGAGCTCCTGGGGGCTATTTTTTTGGGGGGGAAATGGGACCGTTTTTGCAAAAAACGGGGAGGTTTGCAGAGTGCAAAAAACTTTTTTTTCTTTTCGGAAGGCTCTTTAGTTACTTGGCTACTTTAAGACTTGTGGACTCCAACTCACAGAATTCTCCAGCCAGCATAGCTTGTGAACATAGCTGGCTGGAAAATTCTGGGAATTGAAGTCCACAAGTTGCCAAGTTTGGGAACCCCTGAGTTAGAGGGATTGATGAGAATTACATTGATCAAGTGCTGTGCCAGCAGAAACAAAGTTTTAGGTGCTACAGCGATTTCCTTCTCTAGCACATGGATAAATACACTTGCAAACATCTACCTACCTACCTAATGTATTTCTCTCCCCCCCCTCTATCTACCTATATATCTACCTACCTTCTCTCTCCCCCCCCCTACCTATCTACTGTATTTCTCTCTCTCTCTATTTTTCTCTCTCTATCCCTCTCTCTCTCTCTCTATTTTATTTTTATTTATTTTTATTTATTTTGGATTTATATAACCGCACCCTTTCCCCAAAGGGACCCGGGGTGGTGCACAGGAAGTTAAAAAACACAACAGTATCACAATATAAATAGTTAAAATCAAATTAAATAAATTATCCCTGTGCTAAAATTTAAAGGTTAAAACATAATCCCATTCAAACCCAATTAAAACAATTTATTATGCAGACTGTAGGCTAGGTAAATAACTTAGGCCAAGCCGGCCCGATGAAACAAGAGTGTCTTTAATTTCTGGCGGAAGGTGTGGAGGTCCGTGGTTGTTCTGAGGTCGGGGGGTAGGTCGTTCCAGAGGGTTGGGCCCACCACAGAGAAGGCCCTTCCCCTGGGTGTCGCCCGCTGGCATTGCCTAGTGGACGGCACCCGGAGAAGTCCCTCTCTGTGGGAGCGGATCGGCTGCAGGGATGTATGAGGTAGGATGCGGTCTCGCAGGTAGCTAGGTCCCGTGCCATGGAGCGCTCTAAAGATGGTAATCAACACCTTGAAGCGCACCCGAAAGACCACAGGTAACCAGTACAGCTCACGCAGGAGCGGTGTTACATGGGAATACCTAGACGTTCCCAAGATCGCCCGCGCGGCCGCATTCTGGACCAGCTGTAGCCTTCGGGTGCACCCCAAGGGGAGCCCCATGTAGAGAGCATTGCAGTAGTCCAGCCGGGATGTCACAAGCGCGTGAGTGACTGTGCGAAGGGCGTCCCCGTCCAATAAGGGACGCAACTGTTGCACCAGGCGTACCTGGTGGAAAGCCCCCCTGGCCACGGCCGTCACATGATCTTGCATAGACAGCCGGGTATCCAGGAGGATGCCTAGGTTGCGTGCCCGGTCCACGGGGGCCAGATGTTCGCCCCCTATGGCCAGTGATGGAATCAACTGGTTGTACCGGGACGCCGGAAACCACAGCCACTCAGTCTTGGATGGATTGAGTTTGAGTCTGTTGTCTCCCATCCAGATCCGTACAGTTTCCAGATATCGGGACATCACTTCAACGGCATCGTTGGGGTGGTTTGGGGTAGAAAAGTACAGCTGCGTGTCATCAGCGTAGATGTGGTACTCTACCCCAAAACCACGGATGATCTCACCCAGCGGCTTCATGTATGTGTTGAACAGGAGCGGCGAGAGGACCAAACCCTGAGGCACCCCACAAGTGAGGGGTCTTGAGGTCGACCTCTGTCCTCCTGCCAACACAAATTGCAAACGGCCGGAGAGGTAGGAGGAGAACCACCGTAAAACGGTGCCCCTCACCCCCAGCCCCTCCAGCCGATGCAATAGGATACCATGGTCAATGGCATCAAAAGCCGCCGAGAGATCTAACAGGACCAGGATGGAGGAACAACCCCCATCTCTGGCCCTCCAGAGATCATCCACCAACGCGACCAATGCCGTCTCTGTGCTGTGCCCGGGTCGGAAGCCGGACTGGCGCGGGTCCAGATAATCAACTTCCTCCAGGTAAGTCCGTGAATGGGCTCTCACCTGTGTTCGGTTAGATTTGGCGCGTGTGGATCTCCATCTACTCTCTAGGCATCTCTTGTGGCGTTTCATCTCCCTCAGCTCCTCAGTAAACCAAGGAGCCCGGTGGCTCTTCGCCACAAGAGAGGCCGCAAGGGCGCGACCCGATCCAAGGCTCCAGTGGCCGCATTATTCCATGCAGCCACTAGGTCCTCGATCGGGGCGCGGGTCAGGGTCACAGGTAATGGCCCAAGCTCCGTCTGGAACCTCTCATGGTCCATCAGGCGCCTGGGGCGGAACCATCTTGGAATATCCGGTTCCGCCTCCCCGCGGTGGGGTGTAGCGGTAAGAAAGTCGAGCCGGAGAAGTGAGTGATCTGACCATGACAGGGGTATGATGGCTAAATCCCCTACATCAAGATCACTTTTCCACTGGCCTGAGACAAAGATAAAATCCAGCGTGTGTCCTCCCTCATGTGTGGGACCCTCAATTACCTGGGTCAGGTCCATGGCCGTCATGGAGGCCATGAACTCCCGGGCTACCTTGGTTGATCCGCCGAGTGATGGCAGGTTTAAGTCCCCCAAGACTACAAGTCTGGGGGTCTCAACCGCCACCTCAGCTATCACCTCGAGGAGCTCGGGCAGGGCTGCTGATATGTAGCGGGGAGCCAGGTACACAAGCAGCAGACCCAACTGCCTCCCAGGGCCCCACCTCACGAAGAGGGACTCACAACCGGTAGTCTGTGGCACAGTGGTCTCTCTCGGCTCCAGACTGTCCCTAATAATAACCGCCACGCCCCCACCCCTGCCTAGGGCCCGCGGTTGATGAAATGCACGGTATCCTGGTGGGCACATTTCCACGAGGGGTAACCCCCCTTCGTGGCTACCTACCTAGCTACACACTCTCCCTCCCTCCCTACTGTATTTCTCTCTCCCTCTCTCCCTACCTATCTACTGTATTTCTCTCTCTCTATTTTTCTCTCTCTATCCCTCTACATACCTATCTCTCTATTTTTCTCTCTCTATCCCTCTACATACCTATCTACACTCTCTCCCTCCCTACCTATCTACCTACTGTATTTCTCTCTCTCTCTTTCTTTCTCTCTCTCTCTCTATCCCTTTATCTACCTACCTACCTAACTACTTTCTCTATCTCTCCCTGCCTACCTACTGTACTTCTCTCTCTTTTTTCCCTCTCTCTCTACCTACCTACTTTTTTAAAAAAAATTGCCTCTTCAAAACCTGGGTGCATCTTATACTCCAGTGAGTCTTATACTCCAAAAATACGGTAATCAAATCCAGTAGCTCGCTAACTCCTCTAACAAGCAATATCAAGAATTGTACCTGAAGAAAGAAAACTTCCTTCAAAAACAGAAATCTTGTCCCAATGCAGACAATTCAAAAACAATCCAAATTTGCATCAAATAAATACCTGAGGGATCCTTAGTGTTCTCTGAGCTTGCTTGTTTTCTTGCAGACATTTCATTACCTACCTAGGTAACATCATCAGTGCTAGTCAGGAATGCTATTTGCTGTCAGTTTATATTCTGGTGTCTTGCCTGTTTGTGTGGGTGAGGGTGGTCTTAGAGATTCTTTGGTTGGGCTGTTTACTGATGGGTGTTTGGCAGTTTTTTGATTGGGGTATTGCTTACATGATAGTTGGTCTGATGTTAACATTGAAGTTAATCTATGCTGATCTGAGTACTGATTACTTTTATAATAATGTAAATAATCTATCTATGTCCATGTCCATGTCCATGTCCATGTCCATGTCCATGTCCGTCCGTCCGTCCGTCCGTCCGTCCGTCCGTCCGTCCATCCATCCATCCATCCATCCATCCATCCATCCATCCATCCATCCATCCATCCATCCATCCATCCATCTATCTATCTATCTATCTATCTATCTATCTATCTATCTATCTATCTATCTATCTAAATGGCTCTGTGTGTGTGTGTGTGTGTGTCTGTATGTTCCAGTGTAACACTAGAACACCTTGAGCAATTTCAGTTTCAACCAAACTTGGTACACAGATGACTTACTCTCTGGAAAAAAATATGTGGGGGTAAGGTACCCCTGAGCCACCTTGGAGTGTGTGTTTTGTTAAGATACACCCTATTGTGTCTTAAAATGGCTTCTACTGTACTGCCGTAAAATGGCTTCTACTGTACAGCGCAGTGGAGTTTCCATGGTAACGGCTTCACAGTACTCCACAAGGGGGCTCCTTCTGGTGAGGGGAAAAAATCCAACATTAGAAATTACATTTGTTTCAAACATTCACCCCTATAAATAAATACTCTGGCAATGCCGGGTTATCAGCTAGTATAATATAAATAAATACATATATGATTTATAACCACACTGGGACCAGAATTTCTATTGCTAAACAGGGCAGTTGTTAAGTCAAGTCTGATTTTATGACCTTTTATGTCATGGTTGCTAATTGTGTGTTATTAAGTGAATCATGCAGAAGGAAACAAATCCAACTTTCCCCACTGACTTTGCTTGCCAGGAATTGGCAGGGAAGGTCACAAATGGTGATCACATGTCCCCTGGGATGTTGCAGCCATCATAAATTATGCTGGTTGCCAAGTTCCTGAATTTTGATCACATGACAGTTTTAAGTGCAAGGACCAGAAGTCCCTTTTTTCCGGTGCTGTTTTAACTTTGAGTGGTTGCTAAATGAACAGTTGTAAGTCGAGGACTACCTGAATAGCTGATGTGATGCAAAAAAGGGAAAGGGTGGAGTAGAATATATTGCTAATAATTGGATCGCTATTGATTTAATATACAAGTTTATACCTCATCTCTTTATCTAGGTATAGATGTAGATTTAGGCTAACAAAGGTTAAAACTAATAAAAATTACCCATTCAAAGAAAAGTACAAAAACACAAAAAGTCTATCTAACCAATGCAGATGGATGCAGACACATACAACCAATAAAATTTACACTGCTGGAGAAATGTCTGTCTTCTTAAACAGGAAACTCTTAATTAGTCAGGGAAATGCCACCAGAGGAAGTTTCAAATCTGAGAGTGTGGATGACAAAAGCAGGAAACCAGTTAGGGATGCAGTTGAATCCTTGGCTGACAAGCAAATGAAAAGGACCAAGAGACAATAAAGAGATGTAAGTGAAGCTGAATAACTTCTTTGCCTGTCAATTCACTGCAGGAGATACAGTGTATGGCCTACATTCTACATCATAGGCAGGTGTATTTATGCCTGAATTAATATTTTCAGCAACAGTGTTGAAGGAACTGACAGGGCTAAATAACAAGTAGGGTAAGCTTGCCACCAAATTCTTGACTGCCTGAAAGGAAGGGAGAATAATGATGGCAGTAGTGGGTGGAGTGGGATGGGGGGTAGAGGTTAGGATCTATGATTCTAGTGTTGACATACATTTTCCAGACGCCTAGAAATATACTCCATGCCATTTCATGCTGCTGTAAATGTACTGTATCTGAATGAATACACTTCACAGAAATTATGTGTCGGGATTCCAAATAGCATCCAAAAGTAAATCAGAGTCCAAGGCAAAGTATTGCTCAACGTTCCCAAAGACTGCAGCTGGTCCAGAATGCGGCCGCGCGGGCAATCTTGGGAACGTCTAGATATTCCCATGTAACACCGCTCCTGCGCGAGCTGCACTGGTTACCTGTGGTCTTTCGGGTGCGCTTCAAGGTGTTGATCACCATCTTTAAAGCGCTCCATGGCATGGGACCAAGCTACCTGCGAGACCGCATCCTACCTCATACATCCCTGCGGCCGATCCGCTCCCACAGAGAGGGACTTCTCTGGGTGCCGTCCACCAGGCAATGCCAGCGGGCGATGCTCAGGGGAAGGGCCTTCTCTGTGGTGGGCCCAACCCTCTGGAAAGACCTACCCCCCGACCTCAGAACAACCACGGACCTCCGCACCTTCCGCCAGAAATTAAAGACACTCCTCTTTCATCAGGCCGGTTTGGCCTAAGTTATTTACCTAGCCTTCAGTCTGTATTATAAATTGTTTTTAATTGGGTTTTTAATGGATTATGTTTTAACTTTTTAAATTTTAGCACAGGGATAACCTATTTAATTTGATATTAATTATTTATATTTTATATTGTTTGTTTTAACTTCCTGTGCACCGCCCCGGGTCCCTTCGGGGAGAGGGTGCGGTTATATAAATTCCACTAATAAATAAATAAATAAATAAATAAACGTTCCAATTTATTAAGAGAGCCATGTTGGCACATCTGGAAAAAACTGAATCTGAAAGCTTCCCGGTTTTCCCCACCCAGTTGAAAGTTCAAGATCCTGCCCCAACACCTACAAGTCAATCACATGGTCCAATCTTCCACTGCCGTGCTGGCAGTTCCACTCATCCAGTTCTGGTCAGGTGCAGAGGTGCAAAGACAAAGGATGACCTTGGCTTTCTAGAAAGAATTTTGTTATGGCTACATCGCATCTCACTCCTACAATTTCATCTTACATATTTCCACTCATACTCTTTAAGAAAATAATATTTTCTCTCTTTGTCTGGCTGTGTAGATTCCGAGTGTATAGTCTCATTCCTTCCTAAAAAATAATAGGGCTTACCTTCCCCCCAAACAATTATTATGCCAATTACTCCAATCCAGCACTACTGTAGCAACTTTAAAATGATGCAGATATGATGAAGGAGCAGGGACTATACTTATGGAAAAGGAAGGATGAAGGAAAATAATTTGCCTGTATTTTTTCTGTTTCTTCTCCAACCTTCTGCTCTCTAGAAGTATTTGACCTACCAGAAATCCCTGCAGCATCAGCAAAGCTGGAGGGCGCCAGGTTGGGGAAGTCTAGTTTATTATGCCTGCTTCTGGACCGCTCACTTTCATTCCTAAAGGGCAGCATTTTAAAAATGTATGAATGTGATATTAAAAGTGAGAAATACACTTTTCAAAAAGAAAAGGAAACGCTAAGTTTCGAAATTGGAAAAGGAAAGGGGCATTCCATATAATGACCATAAATAAAATGCTGCAGGCATGGAGGGTAAATCAGTTATCATCACTGATGTCACAGATACTATCCAGTATGAATAATGTGCCTTTAATTAACCATGAATAACTATGCCTCATAACCACACATATTAATTACAGATTTATGAATGTAAGCCCAGTTCCACACTTCTTTAGAAATTAGAGAACAAAGAGTCTTTCATTGTAAATTATTTACAGCATCCATCAGAATGGTCTTGCAACCCCAATTTTACCCTGCCCTATGATGTTGACTTTGCTTTATTCCTAGAAAATGATTTATACAGGCTCAGTTTTCCCTACTGAAAAATATCCAGCAGCAATAAAATACATAAGATAGTAAGGACAGGTCTCATTATTCTGGTGGCTCTTTTTCATGTCCCAGTAAGGACTGGGCTTTGCGAAGGGTAACTCAATGAGAAAGGCTAAAGTATAAGTTCTTTTATATCGTGTGAATAAATGTACTATGATTTTTCCATGTTTTTATCATGACATTCATTTACATTTGGACATTACTGGGTAATGTCTGTGGAAAACCCATTGTTTTCTATTGTGTAGTTTTGATGAAAGCCCATTTCTTCCTATTGTGTAGTAAGCATTCTTTCTTATCAGTTATGAAGTTTGATATATGGGCTGTCAGGTATTTGCTTCATTTTCCTCTAGGATAACAAGACATATAAGATTTCTAGGGAAGACTATGATGAAGCACTTTATTTTTAAAAAATTGGCAGGAGATGACTGGTTCTCAAAAATTTGGAGAGAACATATCTTTGAGGCCCATCACAAGGAGCACCTTTATCATTCTTCTACAGACTTATCTAGTAAGATATAGAATCACTCAGTTAAACAGATTAACTTCCTGCACATTTTCCAGATAGGACTTTCACAGACTTTTAATAGAACCCGGTATATGTGAGGCTTAAAAGTGTGGTGGGAGTAGTACTTACATCTATGTTCTTATTTTCACCATACTTTCAACCTTCACAAACAGAGAGAACATAGGTTTGTATCCATCTGGAATTGAGTGGATTTATCTATGTATTTATTTAACAATATTTATAAGCCATTCAAATCCATATGGACTCTGGCAGGGTATAATTCAAAATACTTTGTGGCAAGATCAAGGTTTTTTATTTATTTATTTTATTTATTTTATTACATTTATATCCCGCCCTTCTCTGCAAAGGACCCAGGGCGGCGCACAGGAGATTTAAAAAACATACAAAAATAGAACATAAATAATTTAAAATATATATTAGATCCCAAACCTGTGCTAAAACCAATTATTAATTAAAACCCAATTTAAAACTTTTCTACAGTCCCCATGGGAGGTTAGGCTAGGCCGGCTTGATGAAAAAAGTATGTCTTTAGACATTGGCGGAAGAGGCGGAGGTCGGTGATGGTCCGGAGTTCAGGGGGTAGGTCGTTCCAAAGGGCAGGGCCCGCCACAGAGAAGGCTCTTCCCCTGGGTGTCGCCAGTCGGCATTGTCCGGCCGACGGCACCCTGAGAAGGCCCTCTCTGTGGGAGTGTATCGGTCTAAGGGATGTATGGGGCACGAGACGGTCTCGCATATAACTAGGCCCCGAGCCATGGAGCGCTTTAAAGATGGTCGTCAAGACCTTGAAGCGCACCCGAAAGACCACAGGAAGCCAATGCAGCTCGCGCAGGATTGGTGTTATATGGGAGCTTCTGGTAGCTCCCGTAATTACCCGCGTGGCTGCGTTTTGGACTAGCTGTAGCTTTCGAGTGCACCACAAGGGAAGCCCCATGTAGAGAGCATTACAGTAGTCGAGACGGGACGTCACAAGAGCTTGAGTGACTGTGCGAAGGGCAGCCCGGTCCAGTAAGGGGCGCAATTGGCGCATCAGGCGTACCTGATGAAACACCCCCCTGGCCACGGCTGCCACATGGTCCTCCAAGGACAGCCGGGAATCCAGGAGGACACCCAAATTGCGCGCCCTCTCCACGGGGGCCAATGTTTCGCCCCCAATGGCCAGAGTTGGAGTAATCTGGCTGAACCGGGGTGCCGGAAACCACAGCCACTCAGTCTTGGCAGGGTTGAGCTTGAGTTTGTTACCACCCATCCAGATCCGTATGGCCTCCAAACACCGGGACAGCACTTCGACGGCATCGTTGGGGTGGTCTGGGGTGGATATGTACAACTGAGTGTCATCAGCGTACAGATGGTACTCCACCCCAAAACCACGGATGATCTCACCCAGCGGCTTCATATATGTATTGAAAAGGAGGGGCGAGAGGACCGACCCCTGAGGGACCCCACATAGGAGGGGCCTCGAGGTCGACCTCTGCCCTCCCGTCAACACATATTG
This sequence comes from Rhabdophis nuchalis, assembly GCA_039707465.1. Taxonomy (NCBI): domain Eukaryota; kingdom Metazoa; phylum Chordata; class Lepidosauria; order Squamata; family Natricidae; genus Rhabdophis; species Rhabdophis nuchalis. Next base: position 27,656,244 of record CM077644.1, on the reverse strand, counting down.
CGACCGACCAGAGAGGTAAGATGAGAACCACCGCAAAACGGTGCCTCCCAGCCCCAACCCCCCCAGTCGGTGCAATAGGATACCATGGTCGATGGTATCGAAAGCCGCTGAGAGGTCTAACAGGACTAGGATAGAGGAATAACCTCTATCCCGCACCCTCCAGAGATCATCAACCAACGCGACCAATGCCGTCTCGGTACTGTGACCGGGTCGGAAGCCGGACTGGCGCGGGTCTAGATAATCAACTTCCTCCAGGTGTCGCGGAAACTGTTGGGCTACCACACTCTCAACAACCTTCACCAGAAAGTGAAGGTTGGAGACCGGACGATAGTTCTCTAATAAAGCTGGGTCCAGGGACGGCTTCTTGAGGAGGGGCCTCACCACCGCCTCTTTCAAGACGGAAGGTAAGGACCCCTCACTCAAAGATGCGTTGACAATGCCCTGGAGCCAGCCTCGTGTCGTCTCCCAGGATGCCAGTACAAGCCAGGAGGGACACGGGTCCAATAAACATGTGGTCGCCCTAAGTTTCCTTGACAACCTGTCCATATCCTCGGTGGTAACAAAGTCAAACTCCTCCCAAGAAGGAGCCTCAAGACTAGTCTCGGACAGTCCCACAGGACCACCGTCGATGGAGGATAGCTCATTCCGAATCCGAGTGATTTTCTCCTGCAGATAAATCCCAAATTCCTCTGCTCGCCCTTGTAGAGGGGCTTCCCGCGGCCTCTGGTGAAGGAGGGAGCGGGTCACCCCAAACAGGGCAGAAGGGCGGTTATCTGCGGATGCAATTAGGGTGGCACAATACTCACGTTTGGCCACCTTTATCGCCACTAAGTAAGCCCTAATATGGGTTCTCACTAGTGTTCGGTCGGCTTCGGAGCGAGAGGATCTCCATCTGCTCTCTAGGCGTCTCTTGTGGCGTTTCATCCCCCGAAGCTCCTCAGTAAACCAAGGTTGCAAAACAGAGAGGCTGCTGTTTTCAGTCATGAATGATTTGTTGAAGGAAATTTAACAATAATAGACCAGATTCAAAGTTTAAGTACACCAGTGTGAGGAAAAATGGTTCCAATAGCATAAAAGCAATTTACAATAGCTAAGCATCTTTCCTGAGGTTTTGTTTATTGTTTGTAATCTAAGAATGAAAACATAATCACTGATCTGGATGCAATTTTAAATACAAAGATTCCAAAGGGCTAGTTATTATACAATCACTAATCACTAATAAACTTGTTCACTTTATTGTCCATGTTAGTAAAGCTGTATTGCTGGGTTTTCCCCTTTTCAGATAGATGAGTAGAAATTAGTATTTAACAGAAAATTATCAAGGTTGTAGGCAAGTGAATCTTGCTGAAAAATAATCAATATCCCCCTCATCCCTCTAACCTTCTGAACTTTTGTAGAAAAGATAATCCAGCAATTTTTGTATATATGAACTTTAAAAGTATTCTAGTTGCTCATCAAAAGTTCTTGAGAAAAACTTATAGTAAGGAAACAGATCTTTTCATGGACTGAGAACAAGGAGAAGTAAATAAGCAACAAGTAAACTACTGCCACAATGGAAAAGAATTCAGTGTTTCTCAAGAATTAGTCGTAATCAACATTTTAAAATAATTTGGTTAATGACCTGGTGTTCCCCTTGAGGAATTAAATTTGCAGAAATTATTCAGGGTGGTGAAATAAAACAAAAACCACAAGAGTATTAAAAACTTCTCAGAATGGAACTAAAAGGGTAACTACAATTCAATACTTAAAAACAAATTCAGGATTTTTTTTTTAGATTAATAATAATAATAATAATAATAATAAATTTTATTTGTAGCCCGCTCTCTCTCCCCAGAGGGACTCGAGGCGGGGCACAGGAGAATTAAAAACAATAAATACAAACAAAGTACAAAATTTAAAATCACAATTAAACATGTCCTGCGCTAAAAACATCTATAAAAACTAAAAACTGTCCCTAAAACCCCTTAACACTATAACTAATTAAAATTACCCTAGGCCAGCCAAACGGAAGAAATGAGTTTTTAAAAGCTGTCAGAAGGAGCGAAGGTCAGTGGTCGTTCTGATTTCGGGGGGAAGGTCGTTCCAGAGGGTCGGGCCCGCCACAGAGAAGGCCCTTCCCCTGGACGTCGCCCGCTGGCACAGCCTAGTGGACGGCACCCGGAGAAGTCCCTCTCTGTGGGAGCGAATCGGTCGCAGGGATGTATGAGGCAGAATGCGATCCCGCAGATAGCTAGGTCCCGTGCCATGGAGCGCTTTAAAGATAGTAACTAACACCTTGAAGCGCACCTGAAAGACGACAGGCAGCCAGTGCAGCTCGAGCAGGAGCAGTGTTACATGGGAGAACCTAGAGGCTCCCATAACTGCCCGCGCGGCTGCATTCTGGACTAGCTGAAGCCTTCGGGTGCACCTCAAGGGGAGCCCCATGTAGAGAGAGTTGCAATAGTCCAGCCGGGATGTCACGAGGGCATGAGTGACTGTGCAAAGGGCACCCCGATCCAATAGGGGACGCAACTGGCGGACCAGGCGAACCTGGTAAAACGCCCTCCTGGCCACGGCTGTCACTTGATCTTCCATGGACATCCGGGCATCAAGGAGGACGCCCAAGTTGCGTGCCCCATCCACAGGGGTAAGATGATCATCCCCTATGGCCAGTGATGGAGTCAACTGGTTGTACCGGGATGCCGGAAACCACAGCCACTCAGTCTTAGACGGGTTGAGTCTGAGTCTGTTACTTCCCATCCAGGCCCGCACGGCTTCCAGGCACTGACACATCACCGCTACGGCATCGTTGGGGTGGTTTGGGGTAGATATATACAGCTGCGTGTCATCAGCGTAGAGATGGTACTCTACCCCAAAACCACGGATGATCTCACCCAGCGGCTTCATATATGTGTTGAACAGGAGTGGCGAGAGGACCGACCCCTGAGGCACCCCACAAGTGAGGGGCCTAGAGGTCGACCTCTGCCCTCCTGTCAACACAAATTGCAACCGACCGGAGAGGTAGGAGGAGAACCACTGCAAAACGGTGCCTCCCACCCCCAACCCCTCCAGCCGATGCAATAGGATACCATGGTCGATGGTATCAAAAGCCGCTGAGAGGTCTAATAGGACCAGGATGGAGGAGCAACCCCCATCTCTGGCCCTCCAGAGATCATCAACCAACGCGACCAATGCCGTCTCGGTGCTGTGCCCGGGCCGGAAGCCGGACTGGCGGGGGTCTAGATAATCAACTTCCTCCAAGTGACGGGGAAACTGTTGTGCCACCACACTCTCGACAACCTTCGCCAGAAAGGGAAGGTTGGAGATGGGACGATAGTTGGCTAATAAAGCTGAGTCCAGAGAGGGCTTCTTCAGGAGGGGCCTCACCATGGCCTCTTTAAGAGAGGCAGGCAAGAAACCCTCACTCAGAGAAGCGTTGACAACCTCCTGGAGCCAGCCTCGTGCCACCTCCCAGGATGCCAGTACAAACCAGGAAGGACACGGGTCCAATAAACATGTGGTGGCTCGCAGTCGCCCACGTAATCTGTCCATATCCTCGGAAGTAACAGAGTCAAACTCCTCCCAACCAAGACCCGCCTCGTGCAATCCCACTGGGCCATCAATGGAGACTAGCTCGTTCTGTATCTGAGCGATTTTCTCCTGCAGATAAATCACAAATTCCTCTGCTCTACCCTGTAATGGGGCTTCCCGCACCCTCTGTTGTAGGAGGGAGCGGGTCACCCTAAACAGGGCAGCAGGGCGGTTATCTGCGGATGCTATGAGAGTGGCACAATGATGGTGTTTGGCCACTCTCAGCGCCACAATGTAAGTCCGTAAATGGGCTCTTACCTGTGTCCGGTCAGATTCAGATCAAGTAGACCTCCATCTCCTCTCTAGGCATCTCTTGTGGCGTTTCATCACCCTTAGCTCCTCGGTAAACCAAGGGGCCAGGGAGGTTCGCCGCCGCAAGAGAGGCCGCAAGGGCATGACCCGATCCAAGGCTCCCGTGGTCACAGTATTCCATGCGGCCACGAGGTCCTCCATCGGGGCGCGGGTCAGGGATACAGGAAGTGGCCCAAGCGCCGTCTGGAACCTGTCCGGGTCCATCAGGCGCCTGGGGTGGAACCAAATAGGTGACTCAGGTTCCGCCTCCCCGCGACGGGGTGTAGCGATTGGAAAGTCGAGCCGGAGAAGTGAGTGGTCTGACCATGACAGGGGTGTGATGACTATATCCCCTATACCCAGATCACTCTTCCACTGGCCAGAGACGAAGATTAGATCCGGCGTATGTCCACCCTCGTGAGTGGGGCCCTGAATTACTTGGGTCAGGTCCATGGCCGTCATGGAAGCCATGAACTCCCGAGCTGCCTCCGATGATTCGCCCACCGATGACAGATTAAAGTCCCCCATGACTATCAGTCTGGGGGTCTCAACTGCCATCGTAGCGATCACCTCGAGGAGCTCGGGCAGGGCTGCTGCTACATAGCGGGGAGCCAGGTATACAACCAGCAAGCCCAACTGCCTCCCTAGGCACCACTTCACACAGAGGGACTCACAGCCGGTGGTCTGTGGCACAGTGGTCTCTCTCGGCTCAAGACCTTCCCTAACAATCACCGCTACACCTCCACCCCTGCCTAGGGCCCGTGGCTGATGAAAAGCGCGGTAACCTGGTGGGCACATTTCCACGAGGGGAAGTCCTCCCTCATGGCCCAACCAGCTATTCCTACCAGGTCCGGCTCCCCCTCCGACACAAGGTCGTAAATGAGGGGGGCTTTGTTGACCACGGACCTGGCATTACAGAACATCAGCCTCGAGCCCTGGCTCTGTAATCCCTGACCACCTAGCCTGCGGGGGTTGAGGCATCTGACCGCTTGCAAGCAACGGTCTTGTGCCCCCAACCGGGAAGAGAAAACCTGTCTCCCATCGCACCTGCCCCTCCCTACGACCGTCTTGATAGAGAAACCCTCGATGGAAATGACTTGTGGGTCCCCCCTCTTAATAGACCTTTCTGCTTCCTTCTCCACTCCGTTCACTGACCTAATAACATTCCCACCCCCAGTCTGACTTACCCCACCCTCCACCCTAAAACCCCCTAAAACCCGAATCAGACTCCTGACTAAAAAAAACCTACACCTGCGTTTCGCCCACCTCTCTTGATTACATAATCCCTCATCAAGGTGGGCCCTCGTTAGATTACTTCTAGGCGTTGTTACATTTCAACTGCAAATATTCATATGGCCATGAAGTGGCAGCAAAGAGCTGGGTTTCTGTGTATCTTAGTTGCCATCCAGTGCTTTTCTGGATGTTTGCAACCCATATGGATAACCTATTTCTGAAGTAATCCTGGTTTTTGTACTTGTACCACACACTCAGCCTTTAAATGATCTAGTTAAATATCTTGCATAATCCCAGTTTATGTATGTCAGACTGTGGGATTGCAATAAAAATATTGCAATGTAAGGCAAGAACACAAAATAATAATAATAGCAGTTTAAAACAGTTTTTGTTGCCAGCAATAATATTTTGATACAAAGTGCTGCTCAGCTTGGGAGTTTCAGACTTCTTTTCATGACCATATTAATATGCTAGCCTCCAGTTTTTGAGGTGGCAGAAAAGGGGATGCATCGACTTGTCCTGCCCCAATGGTTAATTCTTACAGCTTCCCACAAAGTATCACTACCAGATGGAAAACAATCACTAACTGCTGTCCTGATGTGTACTGGGATGCACAGAGGCAAATGTAGGAGGATGCTTCAAATAGAAGGTTTAGCCACCTGTCAAGTTGCTAAGAGGCTAAAGTTGTGGAAGATGGACCCATGACCTGTTAGACAGTTTCTGAGCATGGCACAGTGCTATTTTGAAAGAACTAACCAAAATGAGATCATCCGTGGTTTTGGGGTAGAGTACCACCTCTACTCTGATGATACGCAGTTGTATATATCTACCCCAAACCACCCCAACGATGCCGTAGCGGTGATGTGCCAGTGCCTGGAAGCCGTGCGGATCTGGATGGGAAGTAACAGACTCAGGCTCAACCCGGCCAAGACCGAGTGGCTGTGGTTTCCGGCCGCCCGATTCAACCAGTTGACTCCATCACTGGCCATAGGGGACGAACACCTTGCCCCTGTGGATGGGGCGCGCAACTTGGGTGTCCTCCTGGATACCCGGCTGTCCATGGAAGATCAAGTGACAGCCGTGGCCAGGAGGGCGTTTTACCAGGTCCGCCTGGTACGCCAGCTGCGCCCCCTATTGGATCGGGATGCCCTTTGCACAGTCACTCATGCCCTCGTGACATCCCGACTGCACTATTGTAACTCTCTCTACATGGGGCTCCCCTTGAGGTGCACCCGAAGACTTCAGCTGGTCCAGAATGCAGCCGCGCGAGCAATAATGGGGACCGCAAGGTACACCCATATAACACCTCTCTTGCGCGAGCTGCACTGGCTGCCTGTCGTCTTTCGGGTGCGCTTCAAGGTGCTAGTTATCATCTTTAAAGCGCTCCATGGCTCGGGACCTAGCTATCTGCGGGATCGGATCCTGCCCCATACATCCTCACGGCCGATTCGCTCCCACAGAGAGGGACTTCTCCGGGTGCCGCCCACTAGACTTTGTCAGCGGGCGACGCCCAGGGGAAGGGCCTTCTCTGTGGTGGGCCCAGCCCTCTGGAACGACATTTTCCCCGACATTAGAACAACCATGGACCTCCGCTCCTTCCGTCAGAAATTAAAAACATACTTTTTCTGCTTGGCCGGCCTAGGTTAGTCTCTACCTTTAGGGTTTAGGGAACACTAGTTTTAATATGGGGATTTTAGTGCAGGGACAATTAAGTTTAATTTGTTTTTATTTTATTGTATCTATTTTTGTATATATATTTTATGCGTTTTAATCTTTCCCTTTGCACCGCTCTGAGTCCCCTTGGGGAGAGGACGCGGTATATAAAAATAAATTATTATTATTATTATTATTATTATTATTATTATTATTATTATTATTATTATTATTATTATTATTATTATTATTAAATAGGCCACAGGAATGGAAAAGGGGCAGTAGTAAAGCAGGTAGAAGCTCTTCTGTTTCTGAGTCACATCAAGTATACATCCCTCCTACTCTTCTGTGCATGCGGTTTTCTTGCATAAGTGTAGAACCTTACTTTTCTCACCATTAAATTTCATTTTCTTAGTTAGGACCCAGTGTTCGATCCTTCTGTATCTTGGAGTTTTGGCTTCTGGAGTTTTGGCTATTCCTGCCAGCTTGATGTTGTCTGCAAATTTTATGAGTTCCCATTCTATCCCCTCATATAAATCATTGATAAAGATATTGCAGAGAACTGGGCCAAAGACATAGCCTTGGGATACCCTACTGCATGTAAATGTAGTTCCTTTAAGGACTACATGTTGAGTGCAATTGGTCAGCCACTTACAAATCCATCTGGTGGTGATGCTGTCTAATTCACATTTTTCTATTTTATCAAATACTAGGTTATGGTCTGCTTTATCAAACGCCTTACTGAAATCCAAGTAAATTATATCTACAGCATTTTGCTGGTCCATTAATCTTGTCACTTTGTCAAATAATGCAATAAGAAATTTCTGGCATGATCTGTTTTGGACAGACCCATGTTGGCTTCTGCTTATGACTTTGCTTGCCTGTAAGTATTTGCAAATGCATTGTTTGATTATCTTTCCCAGAATCTTTCTAGGCATTGATGTCAGACTGATATGTCTGTAGTTTCCTGGTTCCATCCCCCCCCCTTTCCCCCCCCCCTGAAGATAGGAACTATGTCAGCTCTTTTCCAATCTTCTATTAGTTCCCTGGCATTTCAGGATCTTGAAAGTATTTCTGGAAAGTCATATTATATCTCTGCAGAAATCAGGTGGCATGTCCAAAATATAAATTAGACAGATCCTAACTTTTGACCTAATCATGAACCACAGAATTGCTTAAGTATCCTAATTCATATATAGGCAAGACTTGTGCCAGGAGAAGATGGAAAACAACCAAGTTGTTGGCGAGAGATGAGACATAGACTGTGGATGTGTCCTTTAAAAATGGGTAGCAGGGCATCTTCATATCATAGAAACAATGCCATGAGAATGAGTCCTTTGTATTTCCTGAGAGTTTTTGATATAAACTCATTAATCCTGTGCCATTTTAGGGAGATACACAATGGCTAAGTAATAGATTCTGTTAAATGTAGCCCATAAACAATGTGTCATTATTACAATTCTAATTTAGTACTGAATATGCCTGCAGCGGAAATCCATATTTTAAATATATATTTTTTCTAAAGTGTTATTCTGCAGGCCTTAGATTACCTTTCCATCTTGAGTGTCACTAAGGGAACTAATTTGGATTAGCTAAAGTTTTATGCAAAACTTCAGTATTCAGGAAATAACTCCTGAGATGAACTGTTTTTCATAAATTACAATCCTCCGGGACTGAACAGACTGTTCAAAATATGCCAGCTGCACATGTTAGAGCATTTAGCCATTCTCCAAATCACATTAAACAGCTACCACAAGGCTAAACATGCTCTTCTTTAACCATGTATTGACCAACGTGCATTTTTTTTCTCATGATACAAACACCTTGTTAAGTGCAGCTTTGTGTAGGTTTGATTTTTCTGTTGTTAAAGGAATCTTGCAATACAGTAAATTCTGAGCAGAGGATTTGGTTCAGATGTAGACAACTTTTCCGTAGCACATGGGCTACGGCATCTTTTTTGTGCCCCCAAAGCCTTCCTCAATAAAACAGAGTCAACATTTTTAGCCTTTTTCCATTTCTGGAAGATGTTATGGGGCTTTAAAAGACTAATGGTTATGATAGATCAATCCCCCTCCCAATAACTGAAGGTTCAGTTTTCATTGTTGCTATTGTCTCCATTGAATCTCCTGAATCAGAGGCTAAAGAAGCAGACAAGCTGGACAAGCTGGGGAGCTGGCTAGCAATACAACACCTGAGAAAGCTTCAAGACACACTGACTCTGAGCATTTGGGAGCTGATTCAGACAATGACAGAGGAAACTCTATCAAGACTATTTTAATATTTTTAAATTCTAGTACAGGTAATTTAATTCGTTTTTAGCTTTGTTATATATTGTCTGTTTATATGGTTTTTAATTTTTTCCCCCTGTACACCACCCCGAGTCCCTTCGGGGAGAGGGGGCGGTTTATAAGTCTAAATAAAATAAAATAAAAATAAAATAAGACCTAGTCCAAGAACACACTGGAAGTATGAAATGCAGAGTGAAACCAATAAACGGTATCTTCTAGGGGGAGAAGGTAAAATGCCTTGAGTTGAGCCATGCTAGTAGCTGGAGCTACAGAAAAGCAACTTCCAAGACCTTGACTTTGGAAGCCAGTGTCTGTGTGAAGGACATGTCTGCCATTTGTTTACATATTTACAATTAAAATAAAGATTTAAATTAGACAAAAAGAATGACGGGTTTGACTTTGTGAAAAATGAATTGGAAATCCTACTGTGTGGTAGTGATGAATGTATTATTGCTAAGGTCTATAAAATGTTATTGAATTTGAATTTGGAAAGTGAATATGTAAAGCATTATATGATTTATTAGGTAAGGAACTTTGGCTATAATGTAAAGCTTGAAGAATGGGATAATATGTGGATGAAAGGTTTAAAATTTACATTAAATTATAATTTAAAATAAACTTTTTATAAGATGATGTATTATTGGTATTTAGATAAGCTATCAAGAAGCTATAAAGGTATTTCAAGTGAATTTTTGAAATTCAAAGGCAAACAAGGGACTTTCTAACCTTTATGTGGACATGTGATAAAGCAAAGAAATATTGGAGTAGGATTCATATTTTAATATGGAAGACTCTTCAAGTGAATATAAAGATAAACCAGAAACTTTTCTTTGGGGTTTAATGGAAAAAGACTTGGGGGAAAAATTGGAACATATATTTGGACATATATTTGATGTTATATATATATATATGTGAGAGAATAATTATTTTCAGCCCTTAAAAATCTAAACATACATACATACATACATACATACGTACGTACGTACGTACGTACGTACATACATACATACATACATACATACATACATACATACATATATATATATATATATATATATATATATATATATATATATATATATATAGGCAAGATTACTTTATGCACAAAAATGATAGGACACTTTGATCCCCACAATGGACAAATGGCTGTAAAAGTTGATGAAGTTAGCAGAGATGGCTAAATTGACTGCTTTGATAAAAGAAAAATAATATAATTACTTTTGTTTCTACTTGAAAACCGCTTCTGGACTTTGTGCTTGAAATGGAAAATGCTCTGAATTGTATCTTCTAGGAGGAGAAAGTAACAATGCGCTAAATTGAGCCATGCTAATACCTGGAGCTACAGGAAAACAAATTCCAAGTCTTTGACCCACTCTTGGATGCTACTGTCTGCCTCTGCATTTGTATTTCTGTTGCTCTTGTTCCTTGTCCTGCATTCAGGTCCTGATATTTAGGCTGGGTCTAGCTCTAGAACCCTGATTCTAGAACCCTGCGCTATTATTGACAATGCTTATATTTCTTCCTTGGCCTTTCTTCTGTTAGAAGATTGCTGATGGTTGAACTCAATGACAACTTAATTACTCAATTACTCTTTGACTACATACCCTCCTGCCACCTCCACCCCTCAAGGGCCGTGATTCTCAAATAGTCTCAGGAAATTTATGACCTATCTACAAAATCTTCAAATTCATATTTTCCTGGATTTCTATTTTCATTGGCTGGCATAAGGCAATTTTGTTCTTGACCACCAACCATCCCAAGGACACTGAAAATGTTGGTCCTGTCTATCTTTGATTATTATGATATTATTAGCCAAATGATTTTGGTTTCCTCCCCCTATTCCCACCATGACCATCAAATGCAAGAAAACTGCCTATAGAATTATAGCAGGACTGATTTCTTTTTCAAATCAAATTATTGATAGACAATCACCAGATACTTCCATTCAGAAAGAAGCAGAAAAGCATATATGTTTTTTTAAGAAACTGCCTTTATGGATGACTTTATGGATAAAATAACAATAGTTTTATATAGCAATTTAATCATTTTAATCTCCATATAAACTTGACCAATTCACTGGGTGGGAGTACCTTATTCATGAATGTAAACTCATTCAATTATCCAGAAGGGAGGAAAATTGATCCTGGCTAGTATAATAAATTTCCATTAAATATCTACCTAATGACAACAACGCTCTTTAAGCCAACAAATGGATGTGTTCATTTGGATTGCCATAAAAGGAATGCATAAAATGCACATCTTATGAAAATGTTGAAAAATTGTAAGATTGCAGGTATAGATAAGATTACCAGAGATGCAGTATCTTAAAATATAAAGATACTTGTTTATAGAATTGGTGCAACCAATAGAACCATGCAATTGGTTTAACAGATGTGAGGATTCCATCTGTGACTAACCTTTGGAAGAACACTTTTTATTGTTCCCTTATGCAAAAGAAAGATAGTAAGAATGACACATCTACATGGGATTTAGCTTGTTTGGCATGCCTAGGGAGATATTTGGCAGAATTCCGATTGGAAAGGTACAAGAAATGGAAAGCAGCTGTATTTGGAAAGTGCCCTGGGGTTTATTCTAGGTAAAGGTTGCATAGATCAGAAGGTTACTGAGAAATATAGGACATTCCAGATTTCTCCTTAGAGCAACCACACTTTAATCTATATCTCTATGTATAGCCAATGTGCTTGTTACACTTCAGGTAAGAGACCCTCAAAACTAGCTATTTTGTGCACAGAATGGTTGGTACATTAATTGATTTGCCCCCTTTAGGTGGGTTGCCTTAAAATGTCTGAATGATCCGGAAGATGAAACTCAAATATTTTGGCCACCTAATGAGAAGGAACGACTCATTGGAGAGGAGCCTAATGCTGGGAAGGTTTCAGAGCAAAAGAAGAAGGGGACAACAGAGAATGAGGTGGCTGGATGAAGTCACTGAATCAGTCGGACTCCAGAGGGTGGTAGAGGACAGGAAGGCCTGGAGGAACATTGTCCATGAGGTTGCGATGGGTCAGACATGACTTCACATCAACATCAACAAAAATATGCAAAGAAATGATCTCTGCTGCCATCTAAGTGTCCTATGGATTTTTGCAGTCCAAATCTGATAGCCTTAGTAGCAACTCTATAAGGCAACGAGATAGACTGGAGTCAGGCATGCAAGGACACAGAGCTCTCTTAAGTATTTATTATATAAAAACTAATGAAGTGATTATGAAATATTTTCAATGGTTGCTGTATTTGAAATGCAAGTCCTATTTATAGAGAAACTAAGATCTTAATGCTTGCATCCTTTCCCCCTATGCCTAATGTAATGAAGATTGAAGATATTCTTTTGGACAGGAGAGATGGTTTCCACCTGCCTCTTGTTTTGGCAATGCTCTAGTCTAATTTCAGGCTTTCTGGTTTTGACTTTGTGAGATTTGTTCCTTCAAGTAGATGAGCCAAACTTTGGAGGCAGTGTGCAGTGATTCCATACAATCCAAAATAATACACTTCAAGAATCCATTAGCAGGGTTATATTTGGAAGGGATGTTTCATCAGGTCTTCAAGCAATTAGTCCCATTTGCCCCTTGTGAGCTTGATCTGGTTATTTATAACCTAAATAAGCCTGGGAGAATTAATGCTTAATGCATTTGCGTGCATCAGAAATTACCAAAGGTGCTTAAATAATATGTGATGCAGACAGATAAATTAAGAATCCAGAGGACTGTATACTCAATATTGACACCCATTCTCAGGAGCAAATATCTGTTTCCATATGAATGACTTTTGATTAGTGTCTAGACAAGAAGATGATAAACAAACAAAAATCAGGAAAGCTTGATTTAAAACTGGCTATTAACGTGGCTGCAGATATACATTAAGACAATGCTGGACTGGCCTTCAGCAAGCAGTATTTCACCAACTTTAATGATATTAACACGTGCTCTGCCTCCTTTGTCAACTCCATGGACTAATGACTATTGGGATGAAAATATTGCCTATAGTAAAAAAAAAATACAGCCTTATCTTTGGCAAATGCTGTTTGATTTCCTACCAAAATTGAAAATGGATTTGGGAACACTCTAAAGGGAATTATACAAGAGAAGAGCAGCTGGTTGTTGGCTCTGTTTTTTCAAGATGTTTACAAATTAGCTCTGGAGTTAGTTTAATGCACGGCATAGAAACAAAAAAATTATAGGCTTGCAAGCAATTAATTTGAATGCTTTAAACAGCTTGTTTAATGTAGAAAGTGTTTTAAAACTCAACCTGTCTTGCATTTGTAGCAGGAAATTAGAATGTATTTTATGGTTTGAAGAAGAATGAAAATAAATAATAGTGGAGCTGAGCAGGTATTAAAAGTTCTGGATGCACACATTCAGGTCCAATATTCTTTCCAGTGTTCTTTCCCAATAAATGTCCATCAAAACTTTCCTGTTGAAATAAAGGGACTTATAAAACTAACTACCTTTTGCTGGCCTGCTCTCTGACTACAGTGTTGAATATTAAAGAGGACATAGTGCCATCCATTTGCCAAATTGGTGCCAGTGAGAAATTCCTTCTTGGACCTTGTAATGTGCCCCAAATCATTTGGGGAGTCCTTGGGGCAATTATTGATATTATAAGAAATATACGTTAATTGCCTCCATAGAGTATAACTCAGGCATTTATGCATTTATTTCAAAGATTTATATTCTGTCATTCATTGATCAGAACTCACTCTGCTTATCAATGAATGTTGGGGTTTTTGGCATATATGCTCAGTGAGACAGATATGAATACAAATTTAGCTTTTTAAAAAAATTATAGCAAAGTCATTGTTGGGACTTTGCTTTCAATTTTGAATTAATACTTTTCTTTGCAGTCATTCGAAACTAAATTGCAGAGCTTTCTTTGTTCTGCAATAATTTTGAAACAAGAACTTCAGAGCGTTATTCGTATATAACTGCATTCCCTGGAAGCCATCAAGCTGGGAACAATAATGTAATTCCACGTTGCAATCCAGCAGGATGGAATAACAGAATTTGTTCTGGATCTCTTAATATATCAACCTGAGCCATATAGGCACAAATACATTTCCATTCACTAATATTTTAAATGGGATATTAATATGTATTCAACTTGATATGTTTTTTTTAATGCATCTACAGTATATAGCATTACATTTGTGGCATAAATGGGATCCTGTATTTTTATAGCCAGATTTATATTTTTAAATAAATAACAAATATATCAAGATTACTTGTACAGACTGCCAATAATATAATATAATATACCTGTGGCCTTTCGGGTGCGCTTCAAGGTTTTGACAACCATCTTTAAAGCGCTCCATGGTTCGGGACCTAGTTATATGCAAGACCGTCTCCTGCCCCATACATCCCTTCGTCTGATCCGCTCCCACAGAGAGGGCCTTCTCAGGGTGCCTTCGGCCGGGCAATACTGGTTGGCAACACCCAGTGAAAGGGCCTTCTCTGTGGCGGGCCCTACCCTTTGGAATGACCTACCCCCTGAACTACATACCATCTCAGACTTCCGCCTCTTCCGCCAGTGTCTTAAGACACACCTTTTCCATCAAGCCGGCCTAGCGTAACCTCCCGTTGTGACTGTTCTTAGATAGTTTTAATTTGGGGGATTTTAAACGATTTTAGCACAGGGTAGGGATTTAATATGTTTTTAAATTTTGTATTTTGTTATAATTGTTGTGTTTTTAAATTTCCTGTGCGCCGCCCTGGTCCTTTTTGGAGAAGGTGCGGGGTATAAATTCGAATAAAATAAAAAAAAAATAAAAAAAAAATCATTTCCATAGGTCAAGGGTCAGCAAACTGCAGCTCTTCCAATAATTAAATTTCAACTTATTGGGATTTGGGAAATGGTTGATAATGCCTTTCAGTTTGCCTTTTGAGCAGATTCATACATTTTTGAAGATCCCTGCGCCCAACTAATATCTTTTTTCATGACATCATATCACTGGGGCCAATGAAGAAAACATTTTGGGTTGCCTATATCCATTACTAAATGGTGAGAAGTCTAGGATACAAATTTGAATTATGGTCATGATCATATAATTTCAATTTGTCCATGGAGATTCACAGTCATCCAGGTCATGGTTGTCCCAAAGGTGCTTTTACAAGAGGCAACTGGACTTTCTGGTTTTTCTTTGAAGACGTTTCGCTTCTCATCCAAGAAACTTCTTCAGCTCTGACTGAAGAAGCTTCTTGGATGAGAAGTGGAGATGGTGGGGAATGGCAGGATTTATACAGGCTTTTTTAAAAGAAAAAACAGAAAGTCCAGTTGCCTCTTGAAAAAGCTCCTTTGGGATAATTTCAATTTATTTATGCCCTTTCAGAAATTTACCAAGATTCATTTTGCTGCTTTTTTTCTTTCCCTTAACACCAGATACACCAGGGCCTCTTGCTATCATCTATAGACACACTTATATCTTTTTACTATACAATACAATACAATAGCAGAGTTGGAAGGGACCTTGTAGGTCTTCTAGTCCAACCCTCTGCGTGGGCAGGAACCTTATACCATTTCAGACAAATGGCTATCTAACATCTTTTTAAAGACTTCCAGGGTTGGGGCATTCACAACTTCTGGAGGCAAGCTGTTCCAGAGGTTAATTGTTCTAACTGTCAGGAAATTTCTCCTTAGTTCTAAGTTGCTTCTCTCCTTGATTAGTTTCCACCCATTGCTTCTTGTCCTGCCCCCAGGTGCCTTGGAGAATAGTTTGACTCCCTCTTCTTTGTGGCACCCTCTGAGATATCGGAACACTGCTATCATGTCTCCCCTGGTCCTTCTCTTCATCAAACTAGACATACCCAGCTCCTGCAACCGTTCTTCATATGTTTTAGTCTCCAGTCCCTTATTACATTCTCAGTTAAAAGAAGGGTTGAAACAATTATTCCATTTCCGTTGTTTCAACATCAGTAAAAATAACTTTTATCATCATCTTTTCCTAAAGTAAAAAAAAAAAGATGTAGCAGATTGAAATCTATTTCCTGGGGGGGGAAAATAACATTCAAGCATTACAGATTTACCTAGTCTTCAAGCACATAAATTCCTGTATTGTCCTTGGCAAGTGTCAGGTGTGGATATGAGGATAAAAGGATAAATGTACACATAAGCAAATAATTTTATGTCAGCTTTTTGATGTGTTTTATGAAATATTTCAAGGGGAGTGTTCTGTAACTGCTAGTTACAAACAAAGTTGTATTTTATTGCTGTTGTCCTTGTACCAGCTTATTCCAAAAATCCTATCTATCATTGTAAAGTACTCATTTATCCCTTACATAGAAGTGGGAAAGAATTGAAATCTATTCCCCATAGATGGGTACATGTCTATTTAGAGGTCTACAGAATCCAACATTCATCTAAATCAGGGATGGGGAATTATGGTTCCTTTGTGACCAGTAGACATGCTGGCTCAGGAATTCTGGGAGTTGAAGTCCACAGGTCATAAATGTTCCCCAACCTTTATCTAAATGGAAAAAAAAAAGCATTGTACTGTTTTGTTGAAAATTCCACCCTTTTGTAGATGCAAACTGTATCACAATGCATGTACAAATGGGATGGTGTCTGCATCATAAGGTCATGATGCTGATTTTGTCATTTGGCTCATCTCTATGGGTATTTACAGTATATATATATATCTACAGATAAACAAGAGGTGGTATTCAGCAGGTTCTGACCAGTTCTGGAGAACCGGTAATGGAAATTCTGAGTAGTTCGGAGAACCAGTAAATACCATCTCTGATTGGTCCTGCCCCTTTCTATTCTCTGCCTCTCGAGACCTAGCTGATCAGGAGGAAATGGGGATTTTGCAGTAACCTTCCCCTGGAGTGGGGATGGGAATGAAGATTTTACAGTATTCTCCCTCTGCCATGCCCACCAAGCCATGCCCACAGAACCAGTAGTAAAAAAAATTGTATCCCACCACTGAGATAAACATAGAGCCGGAAGAGGCCCTATAGATCACTGAGTTCAACATTTGGTTCAGTGCAGAAATCCAAATTAGAGTACTTTCAGCTGATTGCTGCCCAACACAATTTGAATTATTCAGATACTTGCCTCTTAGGACTGAACTCCAAAAGTGATGAAGTAGCCTTGAAACTCAGGCAATCTTCCTTTTACTGCAAGTTTAATTTTAAATTGTGGAGAAATTCCTAAGAAACGACAAGAGGTAGAGACAGGTGGAGGTTGAAGCATGTAAAAACGATTAGGCTACATTTGCTGTGCAGACAGAGTGTCTATGAAGGTTCTCAGTCATTTCGGTCATGGTTGTCCCAAAGGTGCTTTAAAAAAAAGGCAACTGGGCTTTCTTGATTTTTCATGAAAGTATTTCATTTCTCATCCAAGAAGCTACTTCAGTTCTAGCTAGCTAGTGGGGAATGGAAAGGATTTATATATACAGTACTCTTTGTAGCCAGTCATTAAAACTCTTAGCAGATGGACTCCTGAATTCTGTCCTGAAGACAGAAACTAGTCCATTCCAAGGTCAAAACACCCAGACACAAACAAGAGCAATACTGTCTATGCCAGGGGTGTCCAAACTTGGGAACTTTAAGACTTGTGGACTTTAACTCCCAGAATTTCCCAGCCAGCGAATG
This sequence comes from Rhabdophis nuchalis, assembly GCA_039707465.1. Lineage (NCBI taxonomy): Eukaryota > Metazoa > Chordata > Lepidosauria > Squamata > Natricidae > Rhabdophis > Rhabdophis nuchalis. The sequence goes on along the minus strand of CM077644.1, from coordinate 27,638,603 downwards.
CTGGCTGGGGAATTCTGGGAGTTGAAGTCCACAAGTCTTAAAGTTCCCAAGTTTGGACACCCCTGGTCTATGCAGTGCAATTCAAGTGCAGACACGTTAGGACAAAACTTTTTTCTTAACACCCCCCCCCCCCAAACCCCAAAATCCTCAGATATTCCAATGGCTAATGCTTGGTTATATGACACCAGCTCCAGACCGTCCTGTCGAAGTAAGAAATGTACATCATATAAATCAATGCTAAATTATTGGGACGCATAACAGTTTTTAGGGGGAGACTGTTTCTACCATGACAGAAAATCCATTAGGAAGAGAATTAATTCCAAGTAGAGTAGTATTTGCATAAAGATGAGGACACTGATTAAAAATCCCTTTCTTCAAGATGGCCAGTTGGTGGAAATTGCTCAATTTTAGTGTCATCATCAGGAAATCTTATTATTGAGCACTTGCAGAGACGCTCACTCCAGCAAAGTGGGGGTGGGTTTCGTTGCTAACTTCCTCTATCTAGTTGCTTGCTCTTTACCTATGCTTGAAGAAAGGGGGAGAAAAGTGATTGATATTTGATTTGCCTTTTGTCCCTACCTGCGTATGAACATGAGAATGCGTCCCTACCTGCGTATGAACATAATAGGACATGAGAATGAAGGATATCCCTGAAAATGGGTATTCTGGTTCTGAGGCTACTTTTTCTCGGCTCAAGGTGGAATTTGGGCAACCCAGATCCACAGGCCATTTGTAATCTCCATGACTTGTTTTCATGACTTTTCATGCACCAAAATTATGCTGTTGAAATTTAAAAAAACAAAAGATGAATAATGATTTCCCCAAGCGTAGAATATGTTTCTAATCATTTTTCTGACAGGATATTCTGGGGGTGGGCACTTCGTGAATTGATTTGTTCTTGTTAGTTGCAAAGTCATGTCTGACCCATCATGACCCCATGGACAACGTTCCTCCAGGCCTTCCTGTCCTCTACCATCCTCTGAAATCCATTTAAGTTCACACCTACTGCTTCAGTGACTCTATCCAGCTACCTCATTCTCTGTTGTCCCCTTCTTCTTTTGCCTTCAATCTCCCCCAGCATTAGGTTCTTCTCCAGTGAGTCCTTTCTTCTCATTTGGTGACCAAAATATTTGAGCTTCATCTTCAGGATCTGGCCATCTAAAGAGCAGTTAGGGTTGATCTCCTCTAGGACTGACCGGTTTGACATCTTGCAGTCCAAGGAACTCGCAGGAGTCTTTTCCAGCACCATAGTTCAAAGGCCTCAATCTTTGGTGCTCAGCCTTTCTTATGGTTCAACTTTCACAACCGTACATTGCAACTGGGAAAACCATTGATTGTGAAGTGATTAATCAAAAGCAAATTTAACCAGGAGCATTATATCCTTTCTCTGAGCCTTGTGTGGTACAACTCCTAAGGATAAAATGTTTTTAGGTTAGAAGTTCCTTCTAGGACTGATTAGTTTGATACTCTGCCAGCAAAAGAAAGAAAATTTACTGACATCCACAAACCTCATATTTAAGGCCTTTCAGCTCCATTCATTCGCCTTGTTACAATTTGCATGCAAAAGTCAACAGACAATGCATACCTGAGCTTCCTTTATAGGCGGGAAGCAATTGTATTTTGTTAAAGTGTATGTACTGAGAGAATGCATGGCTGAGTACATATCGAATCTAATCACAGAGCGTGATAGCTTTGCTTTGTAAAAGTAGAAAGGATTTCCTGGAATTGTCCAGCCTTTGCAATGAAAATATACCCTAGACATCATTTTTTCATTACTGAGACTGTTATTGTGAAAGAAAGTTTAATGTAGAAGCGATGCCAACAGAAAGGTCACACATTACAATGTAGAAATTTTATTGAAGAAGTAAAGGAGCTGCATATCTATTATGGATATGTTTCTATGATAAAAAAAACTTAAGAAAAGTTTTATGGTAAAGAAATCGCATTTGGGCTTGATTGGAAGTTGACCTCAAGGATTTTGAACTGTGGAATATACTGCATTTGCTGTTTTGAACGGGGCTAGGAGTAGCAGCTGCTCTGTTATGGAACCTTCTAGAAAGTCTCTTTGGTGCTATTCCATGACTCTCCTATCTTAGCTGGATGTTATAGTGCAGGAATAGTCAATCTGGACTCTGTCACCTGCTTTGAACAATAATTTCCACAATCCTGTGATTATTGGCTATCTTATCTGGGTCTATTAGGAGTTGAAGTATACAACATCTGGAGTGCAACAGATTGTCTCTGACATAGCGCTACTCCAGAACATTTTGGGAAAGATAAAATAAAAGTTGGCTTCCCACATTGGACCAACTATTACTATTCGGGAAACTCAAATTCAGGAGAGCAAGTAGGTCATTTTGCAAGAAAGCTAATGACACGTGCATGAAGGCCTCATGGGGGCTGAGGATCCAGTTTTAATCTGATGCCGTTCTTAGATGCTTCCATTCTATCCATAAATAGAAAGAACATTTATGCAAGGACATATGTTAAATTTGAAAATCACTGGGAAGTTTAAAAAAATGTGAACTACCCAAATTCTGGTCATCGAATATGGAAACAAGCACAGGCAGATATATGTGTCTTTAGGGTATGCAGCTTTACTGGATATTTTATCATTTTAAAACATGCATCTGCAATGGAGGAAAGGAACAGGACAGAGATGTCATTCCTCTTCTGAGAATAAGGTGGAGGTAGCCCTTGACTTGTAACAGTGTATTTAGTGACCATTCAGCATTACAACCCCACTGAAAAAAGTGATTTATGACCAGTTTCCACATTCATGACTTTAGTAGCATCCCATCATGATCATGTGATCAAAATTCAGGTGCTTGGCAAGTGGCTTATATTTATGATAGCTGCGGTATCCCAAGATCATGGGATCACTTTTGGTGTACTTCTGATAAGCAAAGTAAGTGGGGAAGCCAGATTCCCTTAACAACCAAGTTACTAATTTATCAACTGCGGTGATTCACTTAATAGCTGTGGCTAGAAAGGTCGTAAAATTGGCCCAAATTCACTTAGCAAATGTCTCACTTAACAACAGAAATGTTGGGCTCGATTGTGGTCATAAGTTGAGGACTACCTGTATAATAGAGGTTACTATGAAGGTCTATCACAATAGCATACTATGCCCTCTCAGACAATTATTTAGCCTCCTCCAGCACTTCCCTGCATTATTAATGTTCCTTATTGCTTTGCACAACATTTAGTTCTTGAATCCACGCCCATCAATGCTAGTAGCTACTTGGTCGATTTTGATGACAAAAATAACAAATTGGACGTATAGCTTTTGTTTACCCGGAGCCCATTAGAGGGTAGTTATCAAATAAGAACTGTATTACCACCCTAAATTACATTGAAAATAAAATCAATAGCTTATTTAAACACTGAGCAAAACTTCAGAAGAACACACAAAATATTGCCTCAAGAAACACAGCAACAACTTTTAATAAGAAAGTATGAAGACTCCCCAAAATAAATCCCAGAAAGAAAAGAGAGGGGGCAGGAGTGGAAAATAGAAATAGCTTTAGGAGCGCAGACTGCTTTTTTTTTCTTTTAAGATAAGAGTGCATTGTTATTTTTACTTAGCCCAGTTTTTGACATATGCAAAAATTGTTGTTCTATTCAAAATGCCCCTTAAATGTTTTCATTTGAGAAAGGATTTTAGGTTATAAAAACTCCACTTGGTATAGTGACAGTTCATCAATAGCATGGCATTGGCAGTGAAACAATCCCCCCCCCCTCTATAATTTAGATGCTATGTTAAATTTTTGATCAACTTCATCCCATTTGTCCCATAATAACTGTCATTTGTTGACAAATATCATTTGTTACAGTCACTCAAGCACTCGTGACTTCTCGTCTAGACTACTGTAACGCTCTCTACATGGGGCTCCCCTTGAGATGCACTCGGAGGTTGCAGTTGGTCCAGAATGCGGCCGCGCGGGTGATCATGGGAATCTCAAGACATTCCCACATAACACCATTCTTGCGTGAGCTGCACTGGCTACCTGTGACCTACCGGGTGCGTTACAAGGTTTTGATGACCATATTCAAGATGCTCCATGGCACGGGGCCTAGCTACCTTCGAGACCGTCTTCTACCCCATACATCCCTTCGACCGACTCGCTCCCAGGGAGAGGGTCTTCTCCGGGTGCCGTCGACCGGACAATGCCGGTTGGCGGCTCCCAGGGGAAGGGCCTTCTCTGTGGTGGGCCCTACCCTCTGGAATGGCCTACCTCCCGACCTCCGTTCCATCACAGACCTCCGCTTGTTTCGCCGGCACTTAAAAACTTATTATTTTCATCTGGCCGGCCTAGCATGATCTACTCCACACCCATTATTTTATAACAAATCAAAATTTTAATTTGGGTTTTAAATTTAAACTTATTTTAAGCAGGGTATTGATTTAATTTAGTTATTATTTAATAATATTTTGTATTTATGTATAATTGATTTTAAATCTCTGTTCGCCTCCCCGAGTCCCTTTGTGGTGAGATGGGTGCGGGTTATAAATGTGAAAAATAAATAAATAAATAAATAAATAAATAAATAAATTTGCTAAAATTAATTTGTATGCAGATGAAAACAGGAATTGAAAGTAAGATTTATAGAAACAATAAATCTGATCAGATGCTAATAATGTCAATCTATTATGCTGCTGTGACAATGGGCTTAGGTTTCCCTCCCTCCCTCCCTTCCCCCACTCTCTCTCCTTAAATCGGTTGCATTTACTTACTTAACTTACTTACATGAAACTTATATTCACTTTCTGTTACCAATGCAGAAAAGTTTTTTAGTAACACAAAAATGTTTTATACATAGTCCCCACCTTATGACCACTTAAGTCAGAAATTTCTATTGTTAAGTGATCTGGTCATTTCCCAACCTTGGCAACTTGAAGAGGTGTGGCCTTCAATTCCCAGATTTTTCCAGCCAGCTTTGCTTCTAGGACAGGGGTGTCCAAACTTGGGAACTTTAAGACTTGTGGACTTCAACTCCCAGAATTCCCCAGCCAGCATTCGCTGGCTGGGGAATTCTGGGAGTTGAAATCCATAAGTCTTAAAGTTCCCAAGTTTGGACACCCCTGTTCTAGCACCTCTGGGAGTTGAAGTCCACATCACTTCAATTTGTCAAGTTTGAAAAGAATAAGCATGACAATTTTTTTTTTAAAGTCCATTAAATTTTCTTCAGCTTTTTATACCCTGGATGTAATTTTCAACTGACAAAGTCTTATCTAGTTCCTGATTGATTCTGACAGTATAGTGGTGGGATCTTTCAGCACAATGTCTATAGCACTTGATTATTATCTTTAATTGCATGCAGTGCATCGGATGAAAAAGATTGATTAGGCCAAATGAAACTGTGGATTGTTATGGTATCAAGGCACGCAAAGTACAATTGTTCTTTTATAATAAATTAAAAACACAGTATTAACAGTCAATGTTAATGGGTGGAAACTAATCAAGGAGAGAAGCAACTTAGAACTGAGGAGAAATTTCCTGACAGTTAGGACAATTAATCAGTGGAACAGCTTGCCTCCAGAAGTTGTGAATGCCCCAACACTGCAAGTCTTCAAGAAGATGTTGGATAGCCATTTGTCTGAAACGGTATAGGGTTTCCTGCCTAGGCAGGGAGGTGGACTAGATGACCTCCGAGGTCCCTTCCAACTCTGCTATTTTATTGTAATGTCCTAAGTGTTTATGCATATGGGATGCTCTCATATTTCAGGCGTCATCCCAGAACGATGTAAAATAATGCAACCAAAGTTCAGTTCTTGATTTCCATAGATAGTATAGACAGAATCTTGCCAGACTGAATTTATGCTACCCTGACCTACCAGATAAATCCTGGGACATTCTAGGGAGTGGCTATCTTAAAACTCTTCCTCTTCCCATGATCTATCTCTGGACCTTGCTGTCTTTTTTCTTATCGTCTTCCTTAGAAAGTTGGCTATGTTACTTCCTGGCTGTGTTACTGTACTCCATATTGATAATAAGGTTGCTAATGAATTGCCAGTTCCTAATATCATTCAAGACCGCTCCCCTCTACTTATTTATTACGGTAAAAAACAGGAGAATTGCAGCACATCCATCCATATTTCAGTTTATTTCCATTTTGGGTAAAGGGTATTCCATTTGAGCAACTGGAAGTTTAAGGATCAGTTGGAGAGGACATATTATGAAGTAAACGAAGGTCTATGCACTTGACTGTGATTTTGTAGTCTTTCAAAATAGAATGCAGAAAATGCCACAGGATTTGATCCTGATATTTGTTGTAGCTATAAACATTTAGGCTTTTGGAAAAAGCAAGCAGCGAAGTTGCCTGTTGTTTTGTTGCACAAGAGTTGATGATCCTGGTGGTTTATATTGCCAAGGGACAGAAATACAGCAAACTGACACAGTGGGCTATGAGCTGACTATGTTAAGCCAGATACCAAAAACATCTATTAGCATTGCTCAAACCAATCACCCCTTAAAAGGGAATAATATCTTCCTTTTTTTTTAAATCTACCAAGGCTATGCTGTCAACCAAGATTTAAAGACATCATACTACTATACATTGGCAGCTACACAAAGTGAGAGAACACCTAAGGCTATAATAGTAGAAAATGTTTGATGTTAAAAATAGAGTTTAAATGTATATGATAGATGTACTGCAGTAGATGATCTCTAGTTTTGAACAGTTAGGTCATTAGAAAGAAACCCCTCTAGATTTAGCCTGTTTTATGAAGACTTTCCTTGTGTGAAAGATAGATTTAGTGAAATCCATCTTTGGATAGCAAGCAAAAATGCTAGTTTTACTCATGTATGTGCTGGGAACATATGTAGGCTGGACTTTGTGCATTACACTAATCCACAATATCAGCTATTGTGGCTCTTAAACCATGACCTGAAGTGCAAATGTTGTCCATATCTATCCATGTGTGATCCTACTTATGTAATTCAAGGGAAATAATTTGCTACTGGATGCAAAGCTAGATACACAAAACAGGCCTCTAAATAAAAGAGTAGCTTCCAGTCATATTGAGTCTAATTGAAGGACAAGAATGATAGGACTTGTACTCTAAAACTTCTGACAATTGCCCAGCAATCATTCTACACCCACATGAAGCTGAAATTTAGCATACAAAGATAACTTCATTTGTATAATGATAACTTTATTTTCTAAAGCTAGCTGATAACAAAGTTATCTGTAGTAACATTGAATCACTGGGCTACTGCACCCAGATGATTCAGGAGAAAATCCCAAATGACATAGGTCTTGCATAGAACGTTCAGTCACAGTGAATAGGTGGTAGATAAGAGTTAGAATTCAAAGTGGGATGGACTTAGACCTCTTGTGACCATGAAGGAGTTGAGACTGATGACACATTTGATCCTTCCCTTGGGCTGAAGCCTGGTCATTTCTTAGAGGACCCCTTCTTCTTCTTCCTAGTGTTATTCCTATGCTATGTCAGAGTCTGCATAAACTTTCTTTTTACATCCCTTAATTCACAGTAGAGTTGGGGCAATTGGACGGAGGTGAACATATAACCCTATGAATTTTAGATTGCTGGGGACAGAAATGTTCTGCATCAATTAATTCTCTGTCCCCACCGTTGATATAGTTTACTTGGACTTCAGTAAGGCATTTGACAAGGTAGACCATAACCTACTACTACTAGATAAAGAAGAAGAATGTGGGTTAGACAGCATCACCACCAGATGGATTCGTAACTGGCTGACCAACCACACTCAACGTGTAGTCCTCAATGGAACTGCATCTACATGGAGGGAAGCATGCAGTGGAGTCCCCCAAGGCTCTGTTTTAGGCCCAGTACTCTTCAACATCTTCATCAATGATTTGGATGAGGGAATAAATGGGGAACTCATCAAATTTGCAGATGACACCAAGCTGGCAGGAATAGCCAACACTCCAGAAGATAGGCTTAAGATACAAAAGGATCTTGACAAACTTGAATATTGGGCACTATCTAATAAAATGAAATTCAATGGTGAAAAGAGTAAGGTTCTACATTTTGCTCAGAAATTCAGGTGAGCTTGCAGTTGTCCTGTTTTCTTCTCACTTCCTCCTGTTGCTTTTATTTATTTTACATGCTGCTTCAATTTAGTTAACTCTCTATTCTTATAGAGAGATAAAGTGAAGATGTTAAAAAAAAACAAAGAATGAATTTGGCAATTTAACTGTGAACTTCTGTGTTGAGTGCAAGTTCCAAAGGAAGTAACACTTTATGTGTCGATTCGGTACATTTCAAAACATAGTAGTTGTGATGTTAGAAGTAGGACAGTACTAAAATGTCACAAATCACAAGATGACGATGTTCATTGACTTATCTTTAGAGAAAGAGAACTGAAAATTTCAGGGTTATCTCCTATTTGTTATCAGACAATTCCATATATACCCAGACAGTCCTAGTCTGTCTTTAAATCTAGGACAGAGCAAGCAAACATGCCTTTCTGGACAACTGGAAAAAATAAAATAAAATAAAAGCTTGATGGTTAAGCATCAGCAAACATAAACATTTGTTCACTAGCAAAATGGGGGGGAAAGGCAGGTAAAAGTGAGAGAAAGCCATAAATGACAGAGAAGACAAAAATCAGCAGAGGATTTTATATGATATTACTATTTTACATTATCAGTACATCAATATTTCTCAACTTGGGCAATATTAAGATGTATTCCAGGTTATTATTTTTTTTAATGTCCAAAGCAGCAGCTGAATAGAGATGAAAAGTAGGACACCAGATAATCCCTCCTCTATTCTGCATTATGAAAGAAACAATTTCCTGGATGGACATGATGTGTCCAACAGCTGGAACATTTTGTAGTTTCAAGTCAGCATTTCCCCAATGTAATGTCTTTTATTTTTAGTAGATATCAACTCTCATAATTCTGACCTATTTGATTGGGAAGTACATTTGCCGACATCCAACATGTCTATTAATGTTTGTCTGTTACTTTATGATTTCTGTTTTATTTTGGCAAAGCTCTTCAAAACAGTATATAGTAGAAAACCCCTACATTTTCAACTCTTTATCTCACAGTTAGAAATTAATGTTGGTTCTGATGCAGACACCTTTAAGGGTTACAGCAACTCTGATACAAGTAGTGCCATTTTATCTTTCAAATATTACTGGAATAGTAACATCAATATAAATCACATCTTAACCAAGAAGAAATGTTTTGTATTCCTATTTCACATATGTGAAATTGTAGATCAACAACATTTTATTTGGGACAATGGGGGAAGCATTTTCAATTTTATAACTTGTGGAACTGCATTTCAGTGAAGGACTTTTTTCATCTCTGGACTGAGTTTTCTGTTCCATCTATTTTGGAATAGAACAGGTAGAAAATGGACCCTACTTAGATGATCATTCTGAAAGTCAAATGTCAATATATAGGATGGATAACCTTTTAAGCAGTCCAGTTGCAATCCCAGCACATTTTTATATAACACATTGGGGATATTTGTTCTTTAATATAGTAGGAGCATTATGTCTTAGCACTAAAATCCTTAGAACAAGCAGTAGAAATGTTTAAAAGGTAAAGGTCCCCCTCACACATATGTGCTAGCTGTTCTCGACTCTAGGGGTTGATGCTCATCTCTGTTTCAAAGCTGAAGAGCCAGCGCTGTCCGAAGACGTCTCCGTGGTTGTGTGGCCAGCATGACTGAATGCCAAAGGCACACTGAACACTGTTACCTTCCCACCAAAGGTGGTTCCTATTTTTCTACTTCATTTTTACATGCTTTTGAATTGCTAGTTTGGCAGAAGCTGGGACAAGTAACAGGAGTTCACTCTGTTATGTGGTGCTAGGGATTCGAACCACTGACCTTCTGATCGACAAGCTCAGGATCTTAGTCACTGAGCCACTGCATCCCTTAAAGAAATGCTTAGGAGAACACTTTTAAGAATCTGAAACGCCAACCAAAGAATTCATAAGTGGGCTTGGGAGAAATGAGAACCAAATAGACGTCTTCCATAATATAGAGTAGAATTTTTAAATGTGTTCTTTCTGTAACCTGGCAGAGAAACCAACCAGCTTGTTGCCTTGTTCCATTGAACTCAATCTAGATTAATCTGAGGGTGCTTGGAATCATAGCATAAGAGTTTCATTTTATAAGTATATATGTGTTAGGGTATTTACTGATGTATTTGCCATCAGGCTATTCAGTGTGATTATTTGTAAAGTCTGGCGGCCTGCAGTGCCTCACAGATGCCAAAATGTGCATACAAATGAATTCTAAATGGAAGCTTGGTAAAAAAAAAAAAAACACCCATTTTTTATGTCTCTGTTTACCTTTACCAGGCACTTAGTTTACTTGTTTTGGCAAGAGCAAAGCTGTTGCAATCAGCATTTTTTTTTAATAAAAAACAAGCTGTTAAAGAGGACAGGGTGCTGTAATTTTACTAGCAGACAGTTTGTTAGTTTGTGATGGAAGAAAATACTTGCTAATAAAATATACAAGCTCCGTTAAGAGGAAATAAAAGTCAGAATGTCTTGGACTCTATATAATGATGTGACGTTTTTATTCAATTTATCCTGATGAGAAAGAGGATAGCAGGACTCAGAATAACTTTGAGTCGAGAGCTTATGGTCATATCCCATCTGCCCAGTAATGCTATCAATATAACTATCCTAGTGATAGTTAAAAGTAGCAATATAGGAGGCTAACATTTATTTTTTTATTTTTTTTAGTTTGTCACTCACGTACAAGATAACAGGAATAAGAATAAATATAAGAAGACAGAAAATGGGTACAAATAAATGGGGACAGTAGGACAGGGATGTTATGCATGCTGGAGTCCTTATGCACGTCCCTACTGACCTCTATTCTTAGGAATAGGGTGAGTTCAACAGTAGACATTTAAGGTTAAAGTTATGGAGGTTTGAGGATGTAACAACAGAGCCAGGTAGTGCATTCCATGCATTGACCACTCTGTTGCTGAAGTTGTATTTTCTGTAATCCAGTTTGGAACGGTTTACCTTGGGTTTGTATCTATTGTGTGCTCGTGTATTATTGCAGTTGAAGCTGAAGTAGTCAGTAACAGATAGAACGTTGTAGCAGATAATTTTGTGTACTACTCTTAGGTCAGACCGATAGTTCTAGGTTGTCCAAGTCCAAAATTTTGAGCCTGGTGGCATAAGGTACTCTGTTGCGAGCAGAGGAGTAGAGTACTCTTCTTGTGGAATACCTCTGGACTCGCTCAATTGTGTTAATGTCCGATATAAAGTGTGGATTCCAGACAGACGAGCTGTATTTGTTAGATATGATCTGGCAAAAGTTTTGTAGTTTGCAGTACAATATTACTGGAGAAGAAGCTTCTCAAGATTAGATTAACAACTCTTTAAGCCCTTTTGGCAATGCTGTTAGAGTGAGCTCTGGCACTTAGATCATTTGATATGAGAACTCCAAGGTCCTTGACAGAGTTTACATGAGCAAAACTAGATTAGAACAAGGCTCTCTGTTTGCTTTCGAATCCAGCCTTCTGTTTGCCAGTGAGACATTTGGGAGCCAAACAGGAATGTACAGGAGGTCTTTGACGTATGCCCCAATTGAGCTCAAAATTTTGGTTGCTAAGTAAGACATTTGTTAAATGGATTTAGCCCCATTTTATGACCTTCTTTGCCACAGTTGTTAAGTGAATCACTGCAGTTGTTAAATTAGTAATGCAGTTGTTAAGTGAATTCAGCTTTCCTATTGACTTTGTTTGTCAGAAGGTCGCAAAAAGTGATCACATAACCTAGGGACATCACAACGGTCATAAATGTGAGTCAGTTCCCAAGCATCTTAATTTTGATTACGTGACATTACAATAATATTGCTGCAATGGTTGTTTAGTGTGAAAAATGATCATGTCACTTTTTTCAGCGCTGTTGTAACTTTGAATGGCCACTAAATGAACTGTTGTATGTCAAAGACTACCTGTAGAATATTTCTTTATTTATATATCAAACTTCATAAGCCGTCTCCCTCGTGGAAGGCCTCAATTCATAGATCCCAGCAACTGGCCTGGTGTCTCCAATCTATTGCTAAAAGATAGCCATCTTGATGACTGTAGTGATTTATAATATTATCTTTCACAATTTTAACTGTATGCTTATATGTATATGAAATTACTTTTTCCAGCTTCAGAAAGAGTGTGTCAGGGTTCCAAGTAGCACCCCCAACGAAAGAAGACTCCAAGGCTTGAATTTCCTCAAAGTTCCATTTTATTAGAGATGTCATATTGGCACATCTGGGAAAAACCGAATCTGAAAGCTTCCAGGTTTTCCCCACCCAAAATAAAGTTTAAGTCCCTGCCCAGCATCCACATGCCCATCACATAGCCCAATCAGGCAATGTCCCAACTGGAAATGCCTCCCAGTCATTCCCCTCCAGGTGCAGGGCAAGATGTCCTTGAATCTCTCAGAAAGGAATGTTATTTAGACTATATATCTCCCATACTCCATACAATCCTCCCTCCCATTTACCCACAGCACAAACTGTGGCAGGCCTGAAGGCCCAATGTAAAAGATGGCTTCCAGGTCTGACAGAGTGGGTTTTTTTCCAATCTCAAGCATATACTACAGCTAGTTAGGAGGCAAAATTCTTCAGAGTGTAACTGATTAAGGTCTTGTTAACTGCAGGCAGCAGTGCAAGCCTGCTGGAGGGGTACATACTAATCAGCGTTAAGTTCAGAGAAATGAACTGGTTAACTAGCAGTTCGTACTTATTAGGAAAACGCTGCACAGTGGAGAAAAGCAGCCCAAGGAGAGATATTGTGTTGAAAAAAAAACTTCAAAAAACACACAGTTGATGTTAAGTGACTGCCAGATGGAGGACACCAGGACTAAAAGGAATACATGTTCTGCTTTCTCTTGACTTCTGGTAACCCCAGGATTGGAGGATAGAATCTAATAAATACAATCAAGTTAATATAGGACTACCAAATCTTGTTGGGCTGCAAAAATCCAGATGATAATTAAACGTAAAAAACATATTGTATAAAAAAGGGGTGTGGTTCAAGTGGTCAATGCCTGAAGGAATGTTGGTGTTCTGGGAGGGGGGGAGAGTAAGAATTAAAACAATGGAAGAGGCGGAAGCCTTTCTTAAAAAAACACTCCTCAATCCTGGAGGACGAAAATGGGGGAGCAGGAGGGGCCATGGCTCCGCCCACTGGCGGGAAGGAAGAAGACGACACAACAGCCAAAAGACTCAGATCACAAAAATGATTTTTTCCCCCTTTTATATATTGTAATTCTTAAACGGATGTAAACAGGAACAAATGATTGAATGCATGAAATTTATGATATGATATGTATATATCTCTTTCCACCTTATACTGAAAGAATTTTTGTATGAAGTCTTGGAGGCAGCCACCACCCCCGACATGGAAGCCCTAAAACATTTCTTCTATATCCTACATACCCCTTTCCTTGTTATAAATTTGTAAAAACGAATAAAATTGTTGTTCAAAAAACCCCAGACATATTTCTCTATCTCTTTTCCTGCCATCTAGCGGTCATCTAGATTTTTGCAGCCTACGTGTAGCAACTCTAGATTAATACAGGCATGTTAGTTTAAGAATGCACATATGTCTTGACATTTTAATAAATATTTTTCTACTTTGAGAAGATTTCTGCACTTATCTCTGCTAATTTTGTTGAAGTAATTCCAACCTTAGAATGGAGAAATATAAACAATGGAATGCTTGAAAATTTCCCAGTCTAAGTGTGCCGGCACAATTTTTCTTGAGTGTTGAAGGCTAGAATAATAATTAAGAACCTTGTAAAACAGATACTGGATTATGCGGAACTTTAATGAAAAAGCTTTCCAGGGCCCTGCAAGCTGCACATAATATGCATCGGCTTTCACATATTGTCAAAATTCATTAGTGAGTCTAAAAAGATTGGGTGGCTGCCCAACTGGATTGCTTCTAACCTTCACCATTTAGTACCTAAGGATGAAAGGCAGAGAGTCAGAAAGTGCCATGTGAAGTAAACAATTAAAGCTACTGGAATGTAGGTCTCAGCAGCTAATTGCTCATAAAGAGAAACAAAGATAATTTGTGTACAAGATTTGTTCCTGCAACAGAGATTTCAGTGAGGCTAAAATAAATAGGAAAAATAAAACGCTCCAAGGCAGTAGTTTAAATATCCAGGAAAGAGGCGAGCAGGAGGTGGGAGAACATTGCTAAATTAATTTGAGCAGAATACCAACAGAGTGGAGTAAGTCACAATTCAATAAGCATCTGCAAATCTCACTTACTGTCAGCTGAGTCACCGTATGGACAAGGAAGGAGCAATTGAATCAACACCTGCTACTTTATATAGCAGGCACACTGAATATCTCTCCTGGCACATAGATCTCAAAACAAGCCTGCACTTGTTGAAGAAAATTGGCAAAAGGATAACTCATTGATGAAAGAAATGGTCCCATCGCCCAGGCTTCCTGTCTCTTGTCATTAGCCTTGAAGGGCTCTGAGTTGCTGAGATCCCAATTGATGACATTGAAAGTTTAGTTGGTCTCAGACTAGTCTGTTGGTTTGCTTTTTCATGAGTACAGAGATACTTAAGGCTCTGTTCAGACAACACATTCCACCAGCTCATTTACATATCAAGCAACTATTTCTATAGTGTGTTAACCCAGAGAATGGTTAGTTCAATATCAAAGTTAAGCAAGTTGGGTGAATGCAATTTAAACATCCCTTCCAATCTGGTGCTTTCCAGATGTTTTGGTTTTCAGTTCTATCACCATATGGCTATGAGAGCTGAATATTAATCAGGCCACACATTACTCCCCTCAGGTGCAAAGAGATTGATTCCTTCAAGAGTTTTTCGCAATTGTGTTGTGATCCTGGCAAATCTTTAGTTCCATTCTGTCTAAATGTGGGAAAACCAGTAATTATCCATCGTTAAAAAACATCCTGGATATCATTTGCCGACCAAGGGAGTGAGGTACTAGCATAGAAGGGCAGAACAAGAAGTAATGGATGGAAGCTTGTTAAAGAGAGACTCAACCTAGGAATTTAGGGTTTTTTTTTCTGACAGTGAGAATAGCTTGCCTTCTGAAGTTGTGGGTACTACATCACTGAAGGGTTTTCAAAAATAGACAGAACAATCATTTTCCTGGATGGTGTAAGGTCTCCTGCCTTGAGCAGGAGTTGGACTAGAAGACCTTCAAGGTCCCTTCTCGTCTTATGATTCTATATTCTGTGGTCTTTGAGGCAGATCTCAATATGCTTTGATAACATAAAACAACCCAAAGAGGTGAGTTGCTTCAATCTACAAGGCATTAAGATGGAACTTAGTTGCCTCAATCCAGTAAGGTATTTCAGTGGGAATGAATTTTGCTTTCTTAGTGATGAATGGAGTATCACAGCTCTTCAAGTATTTGAAAAAGATGCTTTTTCAATCCTTCATTGAAATAAAGCACCCTTTTGAAGATTCACACACGTTATTGATGTGCCACATTGTGTAATTTGTAGCAGCCACATGTTTTTAAGATGGCAGCCGTATAAATTAAAATAAAGAGAATAATTACTGCAGAAGTATTGTTTATAAGTCATATGCGTGTCTCAGCAAGGGAATGTCAGCCTAACATTTTATTAATAATGGGAAGCCAAAATGTGTTCTGTTCTTTAGCCTTCAGTACTGATGGCTAATTATCTTGTTAAACAGAAAACTTCATCTGGACGTTAAAGAAAAATAGAAGTGCTGTAATATTATAGCAGATAATTAACTGAGAATGCTCAGCATACGAGACAATGTTATCTTCAGACACTAATCAGTTTTAAGGCTTATGTAATATTTCCTACATTTCGCTGGGCACAACCTATTCAAGGCACATATACATGCCCATCCCAAAGTTTCCTTTTGGCACAAACAATATGAAAAATTCAGGCTAGAAGTAAGATATAGTAATGAAAAAGGAAATATAGTAAAAAGTATTGTTTGGGTCTGTGTCCTTTTGAATCGGTTTTGAGAAGTTCCTGCAGTTTTCTTGGCAAAATTTCAGAAGTGGTTTACTTTGTTTTCTTCCTACGGCTAATAATAATAATAATAATAATGTTGAATTTATTGACCGCTCCCTCTCCCCACAGGGACTCGGGGCGGTGCACAGGGAGAATAAAAGCAATAAATATACACATACATACAAATTTAAAACAAATTAAACTTATTCCTGTGCTAAAATCCCTTAACTAAAAATTCCCACTAAATATATATGTACATTTAAAAACCCATAGAGACAGAGACTACCCTAGGCTGGCCAGGCGGAAAAGATGAGTCTTCAATTTCAGGCGGAAGGAGCGGAGGTCCGTGGTCGTTCTGATATCAGGGGGAAGGTCGTTCCAGAGGGCCGGGCCCGCCACAGAGAGAGCCCTTCCCCTGGGCGTCGCCCGCTGACAAAGTCTAGTGGACGGCACCCGGAGAAGTCCCTCTCTGTGGGAGCGAATCGGCCATGAGGATGTGTGAGGCAGGATCCGATCCCGCAGATAGCTAGGTCCCGAGCCATGGAGCGCTTTAAAGATGATAACTAACACCTTGAAGCGCACCCGGAAGATGACAGGCAGCCAGTGCAGCTCGCGCAAGAGCGGTGTAATGTGGGTAAACCTAGTGGTTCCCATAATTGCTCGCGCGGCTGCATTCTGAACTAACTGAAGCCTCTGGGTGCACCTCAAGGGGAGCCCCATGTAGAGAGAGTTACAATAGTCCAGTCGGGATGTCACGAGAGCATGAGTGACTGTGCGAAGGGCGTCCCGATCCAATAGGGGGCGCAATTGGCGAACCAGGCGAACCTGGTAAAACGCCCTCCTGGCCATGGCTGTCACTTGCTCTTCCATAGACAGCCGGGTATCCAGGAGGACACCCAAATTGCGTGCCCCATCCACAGGGGCAAGATGTTCGCCCCCTATGGCCAGCGTTGGAGAGAGCTGGTTGAATCGGGCAGCCGGAAACCACAGCCACTCGGTCTTGGTCGGGTTGAGCCTGAGTCCCTTACTTCCCATCCAGATCCGCACGGCTTCCAGGCACTGGCACATCACCGCTACGGCATCGTTGGGGTGGTTTGGGGTAGATATATACAGCTGAGTATATATCTATATAACACAGAGTGACTGGCTTAAGGACACCAGTTAGCTTGGTGTGTAAAGCCGGCCTAGAACTCAGTCTCCTGGTTTCTAGCCTGGTGCCTTAATCACTACATCAGTGTTACTTTCAGGAGTAGGTTTTTACATTGCTTCTGGTATACTTTTTATAGACTCCATAGCAATAGTTGAACATATGATTTGCAGTCCTGAATTATATTTATATACTAGATGCTAATGATGATGATAATAATGAAAATAGAATACAAGTTGTAGGGATTCTTTAAAAAGTTTTGTAATACTATTGCTAATTAACACTGATTTTCCATCAACTATGTGATTCCAGATGTAACAGATATTTTGGGGGGGGGGGTGTAATCTTAATGGACCTGAATTGGAAGGTGTCATGATACCAGGAAAATCATGGATAGATTTCAAAGTGTTAAAAGAGAAATTAAGTAGACAAACTTTCTAGATCAGAGGTGTCAAACACGTGGGCTGGCCATGCCCACCCATTTTAGCAAAGGGGTGGAAAGTTGCAATATGTCATGTGATGACAATGTGATGACACAAGTTAGTGCACCATGATACCTGATTAAATTGTATTCAGAAAGAACCCTCTATTTTACACCCTATGTTCAGTTAAATTTTGCCCCTTTGGACATCTAAGTGTTGACTAATGTTTACCATATTATCATTACCATTACTGAAAACGTTGACTATTGCTTTACCCAATCTCTCTTTGTAAAATAGCAAGACACTGGTAGCCTGAAATTTTCCAGTCATATCCTTATTTCAAGGGCACCCTTTCCCTAACAGATATTTTAAAAGAAGCTTAAAGATCCTCTTTTAATAAACAACAGCAACAAGGAACTATGATAAGGGCAATAATATAGCCACTGGGTTTATTAGTTATCAGATTCTTATTTTTTTCTAGTTAAAACTCCCTGCGGGTTTTCTGTGGTTTATAATGCTGTCTTTTATCACAATCTTCTCAAATTCCCTTATACATACTCCAGATGCATTTCCTGTGAATGCATTTAGCTTGCTGATATTTCTTATTTATCCTTTCATGTCTAGCCCAGAGTCATCTTTTCACAGGCCACTGCCTTCTTGCTCAGCCAGTTCTGGATTTTACACATAAAAGGGAAAAAAAGACTGTGTGTACACAGAAACCACCAATCTGGTACCGCCCCAGGCGCTTGATGGACCCGGATGGGTTCCAGACAGCGCTTGGGCCATTTCCTGTATCCCTGACCCGCGCCCCGATGGAGGACCTCACGGCCGCATGGAACTCTGCTGCCGTGGGAGCCTTGGATCGGGTCGCGCCCTTGCGGCCTCTCTTGCGGCGGCGAACCACCCTAGCTCCTTGGTTCACTGAGGAGCTGCGGGTGATGAAGCGCCGCAAGAGATGCCTAGAGGGAAGATGGAGGTCTAGCCGTTCTGAATCTGACCGGACACAGGTAAGAGCCCATTTACGGACTTACATTGTGGCGCTGAGAGTGGCCAAACGTCATCATTGTGCTACTCTCATAGCATCCGCAGAAAACTGCCCTGCCGTCCTGTTTAGGGTGACCCGCTCCCTCCTTCAACAGAGGGAGCGGGAAGCCCCACTACAGGGTAGAGCAGAGGAATTTGTGACTTTTCTGCAGGAGAAAACCGCTCAGATACAGAATGAGCTAGCCCCCATTCTTGGTCCAGTGGGATGCCACGAGAGAGATCTTGTTTGGGAGGAGTTTGACTCCGTTACTTCCGAAGATATGGACAGGTTACGTGGGCGACTGCGAGCCACCACATGTTTATTGGACCCGTGTCCCTCCTGGCTTGTACTGGCATCCTGGGAGGTGACACGAGGCTGGCTCCAAGAGGTTGTCAACGCTTCCTTAAGTGAGGGTTCCTTGCCTGCTTCCCTAAAAGAAGCTATGGTGAGGCCCCTCCTTAAGAAGCCCTCTTTGGACCCAGCTCTTTTAAACAACTATCGTCCAGTCTCCAACCTTCCCTTTTTGGCGAAGGTTGTCGAGAGTGTGGTGGCACAACAGTTTCCCCATCACCTGGAGGAAATTGAGTATCTAGATCCGCACCAGTCCGGCTTTCGGCCCAGGCATAGCACCGAGACGGCATTGGTCGCGTTGGTAGATGATCTCTGGAGGGCCAGAGATGGGGGATGTTCCTCCATCCTGGTCCTATTAGACCTCTCAGCGGCTTTCGATACCATCGACCATGGTATCCTATTGCATCGGCTGGGGGGGTTGGGGGTGGGAGGCACCGTTTTACGGTGGTTCTCCTCCTACCTCTCTGGCCGATCGCAATTTGTGTTGGCAGGGGAGCAGAGGTCGACCTCGAGACCCCTCACATGCGGGGTGCCTCAGGGGTCGGTCCTCTCGCCTCTCCTGTTCAACACATACATGAAGCCGCTGGGTGAGATCATCCGTGGTTTTGGGGTGGAATACCATCTGTACGCTGATGATACACAGCTGTACATTTCCACCCCAAACCACCCCAACGATGCCGTAGCGGTGATGTGCCAGTGCCTGGAAGCCGTACGGATCTGGATGGGAAGGAACGGACTCAGACTCAACCCGACCAAGACCGAGTGGCTGTGGTTTCCGGCTGCCCGATTCAACCAGCTCACTCCATCGCTGGCCATAGGGGGCGAACATCTTGCCCCTGTGGATGGGGCGCGCAATTTGGGTGTCCTCCTGGATACCCGGCTGTCCATGGAAGATCAAGTGACAGCCGTGGCCAGGAGGGCGTTTCACCAGGTTCGCCTGGTTCGCCAATTGCGCCCCCTATTGGATCGGGACGCCCTTCGCACAGTCACTCATGCTCTCGTGACATCCCGACTGGACTATTGCAACTCTCTCTACATGGGGCTCCCCTTGAGGTGCACCCGGAGGCTTCAGCTAGTCCAGAATGCAGCCGCGTGAGCAATTATGGGGACCACTAGGTCGACCCACATAACACCGCTCTTGCGCGAGCTGCACTGGCTACCTGTTGTCTTCCGGGTGCGCTTCAAGGTGTTAGTTATCATCTTCAAAGCACTCCATGGCTCGGGACCTAGCTATCTGCGGGATCGGATCCTGCCCCATACATCCTCACGGCCGATCCGCTCCCACAGAGAGGGACTTCTCCGGGTGCCGTTCACTAGACTCTGTCAGCGGGCGACTCCCAGGGGAAGGGCTCTCTCTGTGGCGGGCCCGGCCCTCTGGAACGACCTTCCCCCCGATATCAGGATGACCACTGACCTCCGCTCCTTCCGTCTCAAGCTAAAAACACACTTCTTCTGTCTGGCCGGCCTAGGATAGTCTCTCTGTCTTTGGGGTTTTTAATGGGGTAGCACATTTTTAGCGAATTTTTAGCACAGGGTTGGTTTAATTGTTTTTTATGAAATGTATGTATTTTTTGACTGTTTTTATTCTGCCTGTGCACCGCCCCGGGTCCCTGTGGGGAGAGGGTGCGGTTTAAAAATAAAATTATTATTATTATTATTATTAACTATCCTTCCTTTCCTACTTTGCGTTCTACAACCTAGTGGCATAAAATATACCAGGAATATTCATGAAATACCTCTTCTTTCAGAATAATTTTAACAAAAGGGTCAATGTTTTGGGCCATGGCAGTTCAGATAATAATTCACATATAGTGCATAGTAATCTTAATGTTGTGCCAATTTTGCAAGAAGTAATAGTGCAAAACATATAACTGTATCTACAACTGTATATGGCCACCAGGCTTTTAGAATGGGATCTGTTATCCAGTTACAAGTCCACCTCCATCTGGGCCTCTACTAGTTTAAGAGTACTTTCGCAGAAGTTTCTCCCCCTGTCTTAATCTTCCATATCCTATCCCATCTACCCTGAATCTAATTCAAAGTTCAACATATCCTCTAACATGACGGACTGGCTACTGTAGACAAACAAGGAGCAAACCACACACTCATTAGCACTGATGTTGTTCCCCAGTTGGGTATTAAAATATATGCATGCAACCAACCAACCTGAGAGACCACCAAGGGCTTCACTGTATGGTACTTATACTACTGTGAATCTAAATGGCAATTTGGAAATTTGGAAAACTACTAACTCTGAAATGGTTTGGGCGAATTTGGGTTTTATTTCAGTTTTTCTGTTTTAATATTTCCACTTGCAATTTATGTTTTCCACAGATCTATCATTTATGTTTTATAATTTCTTTAATTTTCAATGACTTTTACAGGCTCACTCAATATCACAATATATCTGTTTACATTAAGGGTAAAATGCTACCTGGGAAAAAGCTTGTTTGTGCTCCCTAGTACTTCATTTTACTAACGGTAAGATTAATACCTGATGAATGATGCGACTACATAGCTTGATCATTGATATTACCATGACTCATCCCATAAAGATTTTCTTTCCACCTCAACATTTTTTTTGGTAAGAAACAAGAACCTTTGTTAGACTTGAAGGTGTGTCATTTGGAATCTGTAATAAGCTGATGCAAACAGACAGCAGCAATGAACAAATTTCAACCTATCACTCAGGTTAATTCTAATGAGAACAATAAGATCTGAATAAATAACTGAAAGCATCTGTAGGAAACTCAGCTGTAAGGTGGTCCTACAGAACATACGCACAGATCAAGTGACATAATCATATTGCTGGGTGAAGGAAGATTAAATGGCTAGAATCAAACTTCAACTCCCAGAAGTCTACATATCTTAAAGTTATCAAGGATGAGAAACACTGGTTTAGACATTTTCAGGTTAATTCATTATTACCAAGCAAATTGCCAGCAGCAACAAATTGATTTTAAAAAGTGAGGGGAAAATGCTAGAACTGAAAAGCTGTCACTCACCTCCTTTGCTGCTTTCCCCAAAGCCTTGAAAGGGTCCCTTATTGGTAGTTTGAGGCTTAGGACATGGGATAAAGGGAGGTAATTCAAATACTTTGTGGAAGTCAAGAAAGCTCCAGTATCTCAGGAGTTGCAACAAAGAAGAGGGAATCAAGCTGTTCTCCAAAGCACCTGAGGGTAGGACAAGAAGCAATGGATGAAACTAATCAAGGAAGGAAGCAACCTAGAACTAAGAAGAAATTTCCTGACAGATATAACAATTCATCACTTGAACAACTTGCCTCCAGAAGTTATGAATGCTCCAACAGTGGAAGAGATTGGACAACCATTTGTCTGAAATGGTATAGGATTTCCTGCCTGAGCAGAGGGTTGGACTAGAAGACCTGCAAGGTCTATTCTATTCTATCCTATCCTATCCTATCCTATCCTATCCTATCCTATCCTATCCTATCCTATCCTATCCTATCCTATCCTATTCCATTCCCTTCCCTACCCTACCCTACCCTACCATACCCTACCCTACTAATTCTAATTCTATTTTAGTTTTAGTGCCTGGATGTGAGACCTACTTGGAAACACGCTATGACCTGTCCTATAAGAATCACATTGTCCCCTCAAAAACTAAGTGCCATTTTCAGGGGCCATGGAAAGATGCCTTTTTGTTCACTGCTGACCCCTCCTCTGGAACAGCTTTACCCAGATAACACAAACCTCTCCCTTTTGATTTTTAGAACATTAGAGAGAATCTGGTTACTTCATCAAGCCATGGTGACTGAGTTCTTTATAACTCTTTCACCAGATGATCAATCTGATTGTTATTTTTTTTTAAAAAATTCATACTGAATGTGATTTGTACATTTTAGATGTCACTACAATATGCATTTTGTTTTTAAATATGGTAATTTGTTCTTTAATCTGAAATTGTGTATTAGAGGCATTTTATACTTCTTAGAGTTGGCTGATTGGGTGAGCTTGTAAACCCTGCAAACACACACACAAGTCTACATGCCAATTTTAAAGATACACCTTGTCACAGTCTGAGTTATGCCATGAAGTTGCCCTTGTTCTCCTGCCAGTGCAGCAGATTTAAGCTTCAGAACAGAATGGGCTAGTTGTTATCCATTGGCTCCTTGTGGTCTCCTGCTCCAGTTTGGTGAACCCTGAATTGCCTTCCTCGATTGAATTGTCAAAATTCTCTGAATATTTAACTGAATAAATAATTCTCCAAAGAATTTTTGCAGTCAAGATTGTATCCAATCATTTATCCTCCTTCTATAGCAAGAGTTAATGTGGTACAGTTCATAATATAATATTGGACTACAACTGAGGAAACCAAAATTAAAATCCATTCTCAGCCATGGGATTATTCTGAGCATAACATACAGGGAGATTGCCATGTAAGATGCCTGGAGCTTCTAAAGAAAAAGTGTGTCTTTTCCTAGATTGGGGAGAATGTCACTCAAACCACAGTCTCCTCATGGCATGGTTACTGCAATGTGTTCCGCATGGGGTTGCTCATGAAGATTATCAGAAGTTTCAACTGGTCCAGAGTGCAATGGCATGGTCAATGAGGGGCATGACTCATTAAGCCCATGTGACACCTCTGCTTTGTGAGCTGTACTGGTTGTCAGTTTGCTTCTAGGTGTTGCTCAAGGTGCTGGTTGTTATCCATAAAGTCTTACACAGCATAGGGCCTGGTTACCTGAGGGACCATCTATCTCCCATAGTATCTGCTGCACAAATCAATCCAGCACCTTGGCACTCTCTGGTTTCCTTCTATTAAATAATATGGGGCTATGGAAACGCACCTTCTCTGATATAGTACTTGCTTTCTGATACGAGGCTGACCCCAAGATCACAGCAGACTCCACCCTGATAGTGTTTCAAAGCATCTTGAAGATGTAGTTTTTCACCCAGGCCTTGACAAGGGTGATTGAAGCACCTGTTGGGATGTGTGAGTCTGTTTCTTTTTTAGTTATTCCCTGCTCTTCGTCATCTTTGGTTCTGCAACCCAACAAGACAGACATAGACTTTAGAGGATAATCAGAACTGCAGAAAAACAATTACTGCCAACCTGTCTCCCATTCAGCACCTGTACATGGGGTAGATTCATGTGAATCAATGTTTAGTATATCAGTGAATGAATGAATACATAAATAAATAAATGAATAAGTTCTGAATGTATAGGTGGTTCTCAAATTACAATGACAAGTGAGACGGGAATTTCCATCATGGTGTATAATAAATATCATAAAATAGCAATAGCACATACACCTATATACTGCTTCATATTTCTTTTACAGCCTTCTTTAAGCAGTTTACAGAGTCAGCATATTGCCCCCAACCATCTGTGTCTTCATTTTACTTATAAGGATTGAAGGCTGAGCCAACCTTGAGCCAGTGAGATTTGAACTGCCAAACTGCAGCTATCAGTCAGCTGAATTAGCCTGCAGTACTGCACTCTAACCACTGTGCCACCTCGACTCTAAAATGCAATCACATCACTTCCTGGCAATAATCCCTGCAATCCCAGTTAACATTGTTATCTGAATACCATACCCTGTTTCCCTGAAAATAAGCCCTCCCCCCCAAAATAAGCCCTCCCTTAAAATATTGCAACACAGCAACAGCCATGAGGTGACCACACTCACCGCCTCCTGCACCTCAAAAATAATAAGACCTCCCTGAAAATAATGCCAAGTGCTTATTTTGGGGGTGGGGTGGTCAAAAGTAAATAAGACCCTGTCTTATTTTTGGGAAAACATGGTAGTTGTTAGGCAGGGCAACTTCCCGCTGGCTTCCCATATAACAAAAAACAGTGGAGAAGCCAGCAAGAAGTTGCAAGGCCTAGGCTGGCAGGCAGTTAAGTGGCTTCTTTCAGGATAGTGGGGGAGGGTGCACAAGGATCCTTTCAAAAGATCAGCTAACTTGAGATCTGCTAATCTCCCCAGCGTCCTCCTCTCTTCACCAATGGCATTTCTTTAACTCTCAAAAGAACTTCTCAATTTTTAGTATAAAAACATGTTTGTTGGATACTTTGGTCCTTTCCTGTGAACAAAGGGTCATTTAAAACATTTCCTCAAGGAGGAAAAGAAAATATTTTTAAAAGGAATAAAATGAACAGATGTATTTGGAGAAGCTAATCAATATCTCCAGAAAGAAATGACACTAGGATACACAGTCAATTCATTTTCTTTGTTGATACAAGCCTCTGGTCTGTCCTGAATGCTTAGATCACTATGAATATGTGGGGAGAGATAATGCTATGTTTTTTCTGCATTTGAGCATACTGTACATAAGAAATTACCAATCATACTGGTTAAAAAAGTAAGATGCAGTTTAGTCAGAATAACATTGTGAAACTTGCATACTGTATTTTTCAGAGTATAAGATGCACCTTTCCTCCCCCTAAACAAGTGTGGAAATGTTGGTGTATCTTATACACCGAACACAGCCATTTTTGGCCTCTTGAAGCCCCGCCTCGGTCCCATTTTTGTGAAAAATGGATCGGTTTTTTTGCAAAACTGGAGGCATTTTTGCCTTCCCCCAGCCCCCAGCCGGCTTCAGCATGGCTGGGGGGAGGCAAAAATGCCCCTGTTTTTGCAAAAAATGGGTGAAAAATGAGTCATTTTACACAAAAATGGAGGCATTTTTGCTTTCCCTCAGCCCCAGCAGCACTCTGCAGGCTTCAGCAGGGCTGGGGAAGGCAAAAACACCTCCAGTTTTGTAAAAAAAACAGCCTGTTTTCCGCCTGTTTTTTTTTAACCAAAACGGGAGTGTTTTTGCCTTCCCCCAGCCCTGCTGAAGCCTGCAGAGTGCTCTTGGGGGCTGGGGAGGACCAAAACTTTTCCCCCCTTACTTACCTCTTTGAAATCTTGGTGTGTCTTATACACTGGTGCATCTTATAGTCTGAAAAATACAGTAGTTCATTGAGAACTATGAAAAGCAAACTCGGTCCTTTTCTTAAAAGCCTTCTGAAGACCATGTACATCACGTACATTATGTTTGCACACCATGTGTAATTTATGGACCAAATCTGGCATATGCAAACACTATTAATTTAATGACTAGACAGTCTTTTGCAGCTGAAGAACGGTTCAAAGTATCTATGTGTTAAGTTCTCTACAGTTGATTCATTGTACTTTGAGGGTGGTTTATACATTCAAAACACAGAGAGACAGTTGATATATGTATCTAATGAGAAGCAATTGAATGTGTGAGGAGGATTCATTGAGAATATTCTGGGCCTAAGGTCATGGAGAATATTTTAGTCACGCTCTGCTGTCACATTTTTATACAGATGTGTCATGATGTAGTATCTAGTCATCAACCGGCCAATGTACATGTGTGAACCAAGCTTTGACAACTGTGTCAACCGATGTCACTGACAAGAATGATGCTTGCGGTGATTTGAGATGACATAAAGGTTCTTACTGTTGTGCTATACCCGTGACAGTCCAATCATAACTAAATCTTTTGTTTGATACTTACTGCATTTATCAACTATACATACATACATACATACATACATACATACATACATACATACATGAGTTGGTTTTCACTGGCTGTGCCCATATGATGTATCCAATAAACATGTTCTTTGAGCAACATGCGCATGCACGAAGAATGGAGGCACACCCTTGATCATTGTGAGGCTCGGGTAGGCCTTTTCGGGCCGTGAGGGATGTTGCCAGCCAAATTTTTATCTTGATGGCTAGGCACAGCAAGCTTCCCTCCCTGCCGCCACGCTGGGGCTTTTTGGTCCCGCAGGGTTGCCGCGGGGGAGGGTAAAACAGCTGGGAGAGATGGAGAGGCCCGCCGAAGAGACCGGGCGGCGACGAATCCATCAGGTAGGTCGCCGGCCGGCTGGCCGCAGGGAAGACGGGTGGCGGCTGGGCAGCAGGACAGCGGCAGGACAATGTTATCGGGGGGAACAGAGGAGATGGAGATGAACAATGGACCGGGGGGAGCGGCAAGCGATGAGCGACGAGACCAGCCAGCCGGTGGCATTATCCATCCTGGCTGCCGCCTTTGGCCTTCGGCATTGCCCCAAATACCGGGCGTAGAGCGGCCGTTGGCGGGGAGAAGATCTGGCGAGCGCTTCGGCCTGCCCTCCCCCGCCTCGGCCTGAATTGCCGGCCGAAGAGCGAGGAGCGAATGCCGGTGGGAAGAGCGAATATTACTGTGGCCCTAATAACGGCCGTAGAGCGGTCCCCCTGTCTGGCCATTTGGGGGTTTAGAGTGGTCTCCGGGCCTATTGGCGGCCTAATGACGACAGCGGCTGTGGTGGTGGCGCTGTCAAGGAGGGTCTCCGGGATAGATCAGAAGGCGGCTTCCTTGAGATACCCATGGCGGAGCAGCAGACCTTGTCGGGGCTGGGGGTGTGAGACCCGGCTAGACGAGGCAAGCGTGGGTACAATCACCCGAGCTGGGAGGAAGACCACCATTTGTGACACCCAGGGCCCGCGGAGAGCTCTATGACACCAGGCCACCCTACCATCATCGAGGCCTGACATTGGCCCCGGCCCCAGTGACTCTTGCCAGCCCACTCCTCTACTGTTTTAAGAGCGGAGGAGTAGAGGAACAGAGGACTGCGGATTCGGAGGATCCTAATTTGGGGACTCCACGATTAACTATAAGACTGGCCTCCACGCCAAATCTCCGACCCCCCCTTTTTTATTTTCCTGTCCTTGGAATTTTTAGAACTATCTATCATCTCACCTACGCTCTCCTCTCCAAACTGCTGAAATGACGAACATTGTTGGACATTGAACCATCTAGTCTTGCTGTTTTTAGAGATCTTGAATGTATTTCCCCGTCATGACCAGGAGACCTTCCTCTCTGTATTGTTATTCTGCCTCTATGTATCCAAGGGCTATCCTCCTCGCCCTGCGAGAGTCCCCCCTCTCGCAGGCCTGGCCCTCAAATTTAATGAGGGCCCACCTCGAGGACGGGTTGATCAACCCGGAGAGGTGGGCAAAGCGTAAGTTAAGGGGATTTTTAAGTAAAATTTTAAGTCGGGTCTTAAGGGGTTCCAGGGTGGTGGAAGACTTTTCTAATATTAGCTTAATAGGCAATACTGCTAGGCTGGTTGACGGTGGCGATGTGAAGGCTAGAGGGTCCGACAGGGGTTATTCCAATAGAGGGCCTTCCCATCAGGATGGTCCTGGGGAGGGGTAGGTATGACAGGAGCTGGGGGCCACATCAATTGTCAGGGAGGCGTATCCGCTGTCTACAAGCAGTCACCCACCCTGACCCCCTGAGCTTGTCCGGCAACCTGGGTGGTCGGGACTCACAGAGTTAGGGCCCTAGGCTGATGCTGTGAAACGCCAGGTCCGTGGTCAACAAAGTCCCTCTCATTTACGACCTTGTATCGGAGAGGGAGCCAGACCTGGTGGGTATTACGGAAACCTGGCTGGGCCATGAGGGAGGAATTCCCCTCGTGGATATGTGCCCCCCAGGTTACCTGGCACTCCATCAGCCGACGGCCCAGGGTAGGGGTGGGGGGGTGGAGGTTGTTATTAAGGAAGGTCTTAAGCCAAGGGAGACCACTGTGCCCCAGGTAGTCGGTTGCGAGTCCCTTTGTGTTAAGTGGGGTCTTGGGAAACAGTTGGGCTTGCTGGTGGTGTACCTGGCTCCCCACTAGGCATCAGCAGCCCTGCCCGAGCTGCTCGAGGTGATCGCCGAGGTGGCAGTTGATACCCCCAGACTTTTAGTCATGGGGGATTTCAACTTGCCATCAGTAGGCGAGGCATCAGAGGTGGCTCAGGAGTTCATGGCCTCCATGATGGCCATGGACCTGACCCAAGTAGTTCTGGGCCCCACTCACACCAGGGGACACACACTAGACTTAATTTTTGCCTCCGGCCAATGGTTGAGTGATCTAGGAGTAGGAGATTTAGTCATCGAACCCCTCTCATGGTCAGATCACTCCCTCCTACGGCTTGACTTTCCAACCACTACACCCCACCGTGGGGAGGCGGAACCAGAGACATCAAGATGGTTCTGCCCCAGGCGCCTGATGGATCCTGAGAGATTCCTGATGGAGCTTGGGCCAATTCCTGTGACCCTGACCCACGACTCGACTGAGGACCTGGTGGCCGCATGGAATAGTGCGGCCACGGGGGCCTTGGACCGGGTCGTGCCTTTGCGGCCTCTCACGCAGCACAGATCCACCCTGGCTCCTTGGTTCTCTGAGGAGCTACGGGAGATGAAGCACCACAAGAGACCCCTCCTCAAGAAGACTTCCCTGGACCCAGCATTGTTATTAAATTATCATCCGGTCTCCAACCTTCACTTTTTGGCGAAGGTTGTAGAGAGTGTGGTAGCACAACAGTTCCCTCGACACCTGGAGGAATCTGTCTATCTGGACCCGCGCCAGTCCGGCTTCCGGCCTGGGCACAGCATGGAGACGGCATTGGCCGTGCTGGTGGATGATCTCTGGAGGGCTCGGGATAGAGGTTGCTCCTCTATCCTGGTCCTGTTAGATCTCTCAGCGGCTTTTGATACTATCGACCATGGTATCCTATTGCACCGACTGGAGGGGTTAGGAGTGGGAGGCACCGTGTTGTGGTGGTTCTCCTCCTTCCTCTCCAGTCGGTCACAATTTGTGTTGGCAGGGGGGCAGAGGTCGACGTCAAGGCCCCTCACTTGTGGGGTGCCCCAGGGGTCGGTCCTCTCGCCCCTCCTGTTTAACACCTATATGAAGCCGCTGGGTGAGATTATCCATGGTTGTGGGGTGGAGTACCATCTGTATGCTGATGATACTCAGCTATACATATCCACCCCTAACCATACCAGTGATGCCGTTGTTAGTGATGACCCGGTGTTTGGAGGCCGTGCGGGTCTGGATGGGGAGTAACAAACTCAGACTCAACCCATCCAAGACCGAGTGGCTGTGGTTTCCAGCGCCCTGGCATAGCCAGCTGACTCCAACGCTGGCCATCGGGGGCGAGTCATTAGCCCCCGTGGAGAGGGCTCGCAACTTAGGCGTCCCCCTGGACTCACGGCTCTCCTTGGATGACCATGTGACGGCCGTGACCAGGGGGGCATTTTACCAGGTTCGCCTGGTCCGCCAGTTGCGCCCTTTCCTTGATCGAGACGCCCTCTGCACAGTCACTCAAGCACTCATTATGTCCCGCCTAGACTATTGTAATGCTCTCTACATGGGACTCCCCTTGAGGTGCACTCGGAGGCTCCAGCTGGTCCAGAACGCGGCCGCGCGGAGGATTTTGGAAGCCTCACGGTGCTCCCACGTAACACCTCTCCTGCGCGAGCTACACTGGCTGCCGGTGGCCTTTTGGGTGCGTTTCAAGGTGTTGGTGACCATCTTTAAGACGCTCCATGGCATAGGGCCTAGTTATTTGCAGGACTGTCTCCTACCACATACCTCCCTTCGACCGGTCTGCTCCCACAGAGTGGGCCTCCTCAGGGTGCCGTCAGCTGGTCAATGCCGGCTGGCGGTGCCCAGGGGAAGAGCCTTCTCTGTGGCGGGTCCAACCCTGTGGAATGACCTACCCCCCGAACTTCATATCATCACGGACCTTCGCCTTTTCCGCCGCTCATTAAAAATGCATTTGTTCCATCTCGCTGGCCTTGCTTAGAGTTAGTGCATGCCTATATTTCGGGTTAGATTTTAACATTGGATTTTTAAGGGTTTCTATTTTTAGAGTTGGGTTTTTAAATTAATTGTTTTTAGCACGGGCTAAATTGTTTAATTTTAGTTTTAACTTTTGTAGAATTTCGTATTGTTTGTATTTTTAGATTTTTAAGTTCCTGTGCACCACCCTGGGTCCCATTCGGGAGATAGGGCGGGATAGAAATCTAATAAAACTAAACTAAACATACATACATACATACATACATACATACATACATACATACATACATACGTGTATGTGTATACACACAGACACACATTTTTTAAAAATTGTTTTAACTTATTCTTTCACTCTCTCTCAAGAAAGAAAGAAACAAGCAAGGTAACCAGGACTTGTAGAGAATAGGTATTTATTGTGAACGTTTGAAATAAAGCTAAAGGTGAAATTGCTACTTGTCAAACCATTATTTTATATAGGTCAGTTTTGACTCTTTATACGTAGGGAATTTAAAAGCACTAATTCATTCTAAAGCCGCTGAGTGGTTTATTGCCATTATGGATAGCACAACGTAACTAAATTATGTATATAAACAGAGTTCAAGTTTGCATGCTTTTGTGTATGTGCAACTGCATGAAATTCTTAAATATATTTGACAATCTATTGTAAATGTAAATGTTAAAGATAAAATTGCAGCCTGTTTGATTTTTACCCCTTTATTACTTTATAAGTAACTCAAGGCAGCAAATATTGTATACCTAATTATTCTCTCTCCTCCTATTTTCCCCACAACAACAACCCCATGAGGTGAATTAGACTGAGAGAGACTGAGCTGGGTTTCATGCCTAAGGCGAAACTAGAATTCATAGTCTCCTGGTTTCTAAGCTACCACCTCAATCACTACACACTGACTCTGTTATTGTTTACTGTTGGTTTGGGTCCCCCCGCCCCAGTTAAAAAAAAACATTTTATTAGATTATAGAATAAAATACAAAAACAAATAATAGGACTCAGGGGTGAGGAGAAGGGGAAAGAAGTGAGGAGGGGAAGGAGAAAAGAAAAAAAAAGGCTTCAATTTCCAACTCCCTCTGTTGCAGTAGAATAAAGCATTACCATCAAACCACAACTTTTTAGTTTTCCATAATAATATAAGCTAGCCATTTCTGTAACAACAAATCAATCTAATCAGTAAAACTCAAAATCACAGTTTCATCCGCCCTGGGTCCATCTCGATGGAGTAGTAGTAGTATATAAATCGAAATAAATGAAATGAAAAATGCCCCCCCCCTCAAGCACAAAGTCCAGAAGTGATCTCCAGATAGCAACAAAAGTACTTAGGTTCTTTTCTTTGATCAGAACAGTCCATTGAGCTATCTCGGCCAACTCCATCGGCTTCTGTAGCCATTCATCCATATTGGGAATCGAAATGTCCTTCCATTTTTATGTCTTGCTGCCATCAACATATATAAGATCCAAGTTCCAAATTATTTCCCCCTGTCTTTTTCCATTAAACCCAAATGAAAAGTTTCTGGTTTCATATTTACGCTCGTTTTAAAATTTTTCTGTATTGAAATATGAATCTTACCCCCAAATTTACTAGTTTTATCACATGTCCACCATAAATGATAAATTCTGTACTTCTACATTTCCAATATTCATTTGAAATACCTTTCCACATTCTAGACAACTTATCTGATATTAAACACCAGTAATACATCATCTTATAAAAAAAAAATTTTTAATGATAGTTTAGCGTGAATTTTCAACTTTTCATCCACATATTTCCCATTGTTCAAGCATCATATTTTATTGTTATTGTTAAATGTTGCTTGAATGTGAAGGCCAGAGATAAACCAGAGCTAAAACTTTGTCACAGGCGAGCTTACAGTGCATAAAATATGATGTGTTGTACTGTGAATTATAATGCACAAATTCCGGGCATGCTCCCACCCCATTTAAGCTTACCAAGTAAAAACTGCTGCAAAAAATCTAGATAATACTAGGAGCAGCAAAATAGCTAACAACTCTCTCTATCTCTTGGCTGTCCCCGAGGGATCATCTGGGTTTTTCTTAGCCCTGAACCCCTGTCAAAGCTGTGACTTTCAACCAGCACCCTGTGGCCATGTAGATTCATGCCTGCTGTTCATTTTTGAAAAGCTATTTTCTACAATTATCCTGGTACTTATTGATAGCTTTCACCACTCCAGCCATATCTAATTAAAAGACATACTGTGTAAAATTTTAATTAGGCTTCATGTTACGCTGAGTAATGTTTTTTTTTAGCTTAAAAAAAAGAGGATGGAATAAATGTGTTTGGCACTGAGTAAGGTGAAGGCACGGGGAGCTGTTTATTTACGACCCGCTAGTTTTGACATTTGAAGGGTTTTATTTTGCTTCTCCTGCTGCTTCAAAACAATGGAAAATAACGGAAGAATAATGAGGACGAGTGGCAGCTCGAGATTTCTACTGTAAGAATGGCTTCGGTTATAAAGAAAGAATCGTCCTAGGCTTTATTTGCATGCAATATTTATACTGTAAATATATTTATTGTCTTCTTGTTTTAAAAGGCTGGGAGTTGCTGACATGAATTTGGTTCTAATTGCTAAGCATCAAGGCTGCTAGCTGGCCCTGGAGAGAAAATGTGCTGGTTTGCATGATGAATTTTTGGAGTGGATTCATTCATCTGCATTATGCTAAGGCTTTTCTAGCAATTAAATAACAGCGGTACAAAGCATTTCCCCACAATTGATGGCCAGGTAAGAGAGTTGATTCAAAGCATAGGCAACTATCATTAAGCTGAAAACACTCATTATTTACCAGAAAAAGATCCGGTCCTGTTATAGCCCGTTTATAGTGAGGAAGACATCCACTGCTCCATTATGTGGAGCTAAACACTTTCATTTCCATGCTTAAACTGCAGAGATTGTCATCACTTTGGGATTGCAGGGGGGAAAAAAACATTTAACAATTTAAATTTCAAGCTTGATGGAGTTTCCTCAACTTGTGAGCATATTTTATTGGAATTCAAGAGTGAATATTCCTGCTGGTATTTGGCAATAGAAGACTCTCCCTTAATTCAAGCTTTAGTCTTTTGCACTAAGCCCTTTCTTAACATCTGCATGCTGTCTACTTGTACCTGATAGAATGAATGTACCTTAATATTGATATTCTGCTGCTAACTGGACTGGTATAATTAACAATTAGCATCATGTTTGGCGTGGTAGGAAGCCATTAAAACGGTGCTATTTTAATCTCTTAGATATGTTATCATTGACCAAAATCATATTTCTCACTACAGATTCCAGGTGAGAAAGGTGCTGTGATATCTATACAAGCCTTGTTTACATTTGTGTGTTTATTTCTGTGACACAGGAAATGACATTATCATCTATGCCTTGCCTGGCATGCTCCCTTCTGTGTGAATGTCTGTCTGTAAAAGAATGTTTTGTTTATTCATTCATTTATTTATGCATGTATGCATACTAGGACCATAATAAATATTTGATTAGATTTAAGCATTTTATTTTCAATACTCATCTCACAAGAGTGCAGAGTGGATTAAAACAAAAACACCCCATCAACCTAAAATAAAACATCATCACAAGCAACAGTCATCATTGTTGTCATCACCATTATCATCATCTCATATGCCCACATTGTATGCCCACGGACTGAAAATTATCTCATTTTCAAGCAGTAAAGTCAGAAGCACATAGATCCTCCAGACTGATTTAGTCTTCTGGCACCTACAGAAATACCCAAGTTTTCAATACCTTATTAAAAAGTTTCCTCTTTGTCTGATCTTTAATTAGTTGTTATATTTTCCTTGTTTTAGTTGTTGGGATTGGGTGGCCTACCAATTTATTTACTTAATTTTTAAAATTTATATGCCACCCATCTCGCTGTCCAAATTGGTTAATAAATAAAGTCTGGAGGATCAGGGTCATCCAGATCTTTGGATGGGGTGGGGGGGACATTGTTATATTGTGCAGTCGTTGAGGCAGAGAAAGGCATGATTCCTAGGTCTTGCAGAATGTGTAAGGTGAATGGAAACAATTAGAGAGACGATCCTGCAAACAACCTGCTCATGTGCCATGTAAAGTTCTGTAGGTAAAAAACACCACCTTAAATTGCACTCAGAGGTCCATGGGAGAAGCCTAATGAGAGCCAGTAAAGCTCACAGAACAGAGCTGGCATCAAGGAATATCAACAGAGCATCCCAAAAGAATACCTTCTGCACCAATAATACAATAGCAGAGTTGGAAGGGACTTTGTAGGCCTTCTAGTCCAACCCCCTGTGTGGGCAGGAACCTTATACCATTTCAGACAAATGGGTATCTAACATCTTTTTAACGACTTCCAGGGTTGGGGCATTCACAACTTCTGGAGGCAAGCTGTTCCAGAGGTTAATTGTTCTAACTGTCAGGAAATTTCTCCTTAGTTCTAAGTTGCTTCTCTCCTTGATTAGTTTCCACCCATTGCTTCTTGTCCTGCCCCCAGGTGCCTTGGAGAATAGTTTGACTCCCTCTTCTTTGTGGCACCCTCTGAGATATCGGAACACTGCTATCATGTCTCCCCTGGTCCTTCTTTTCATTAAACTAGACATACCCAGCTCCTGCAACCGTTCTTCATATTTTTCATCTGCACAGTTGCAGATTCTGAATGAATCATAGCATCATGGGATTGGAAGGGACCTCAGAGATCTTTTCTTTTTTTTAATGATTTATTGAGAACTAAAAACATGAGGAAATCTTAAAAGACATTAACAAGATAAAACTACATAGATATAACTGGGAGTGACTCACCCCCTATACAAAGTAACATCATATATCATCTTACTACATTTCCAGTTATTTCTGTCTATCTTACATTTATTAATCCTTAGTTCTTTATAGTTGTTACTGCTCCATATATTTATTTTATTTACTATTTATATATCTGCACTGTGCATTTTTCCCTATCGCTTATCTCGTGATCTTTTTACCTCTATCCATTTGTACCATTTTCCCCAACTTTGGCAAAATATTGTTTCTTGTCTATCCTTAAGAATATATGTTAGTCTATCACATTCAGCACACCAAAAGATTTTATTGATAATTAGTTGGTCTGATGGTAGTTCCTTCCCTTTCCAAAATTGCGCAAATGCTATTCTAGCTGCAGTGGTAATATGTACAAAGAGATACCAGTCTTTTCTCCTTATGCCACTGGGGTTTATCCCCAATAAATAAACCTCTGTTTATAGTTGAAAAGTAACTCCCATGATCTCCATAAGCCAATCTTTTATCTTACACCAATATCTTTGGGCTTGTGGACATGTCCATATTTATGATAGAATGACCTCAGAGATCAGACCTCAGAGATCAGACCTCAGAGCAACTGTGAGAGGGATCTAGGAATCCTAGTGGACAACCATTTAAATATGAGCCAGCAGTGTGCAGCAGCTGCCAAAAAAGCCAACACAGTTCTAGGCTTCATAAACAGAGGGATAGAATCTATATCATGTGAAGTGTTAATGCCACTGTATAGTGCCTTGGTAAGGCCACACTTGGAATACTGCATACAGTTTTGGTCGGCATGATGTAGAAAAGACGTGGAGACTCTGGAAAGAGTGCAGAGAAGAGCAACCAAGATGATTAGAGGACTGGAGGCTAAAACATATGAAGAACGGTTGCAGGAACTGGGTATGTCTAGTTTGATGAAGAGAAGGACCAGGGGAGACATGATAGCAGTGTTCCTATATCTCAGAGGGTGCCACAAAGAAGAGGGAGTCAAACTATTCTCCAAGGCACCTGGGGGCAGGACAAGAAGCAATGGGTGGAAACTAATCAAGGAGAGAAGCAACTTAGAACTAAGGAGAAATTTCCTGACAGTTAGAACAATTAACCTCTGGAACAGCTTGCCTCCAGAAGTTGTGAATGCCCCAACCCTAGAAGTCTTTAAGAAGATGTTAGATAGCCATTTGTCTGAAATGGTATAAGGTTCCTGCCCACGCAGGGGGTTGGACTAGAAGACCTACAAGGTCCCTTCCAACTCTGCTATTGTATCTGTATGTATCTGCTTTTTAGATCTTCTAGACCAAACACTTGCTCCAGGAAGGAGTCTTATACCATCCCAATCAAAGTCTATTCTTTAAACTTCCCGGGATGGAACAACAACAACCCAAGCTATTCTATTGATCAGTTGCCTTCACTGACAGAAAAATGTCTCCTTACTTCTAGTTTGGATCTCTCTTTGACAGGTTTCCACCCATTGCTTCTTTTCCTGCTCTCTGGTGCCTTTTCAAAGGCATCCCCCTATAAAGAGCATTACAACAATCCAACTGGATGGTACTAAGGCTTGAATGAAGTATTCTGATCCAGAGGCTGGTGTAACTGGGGCACAAGATGTACAATTATTTAAGCAAGTCTAAATGCCAGATTTTGACTGCAGCACTAAACTACAACATAAACAGAATAGAACAGAACTGAACTGAACAAAGAAAGTGAGCTATCTATGCATAGTGGTTGGATAAGTGGATGTAGTAGGAGTGCTACTGAAATTTACCTTGGCATAGCAACAAATTATGTAGCCAATGTGTTTCTACCAATGGGTATTCCCTAATTGTGGGTACAAAAGAGCATGCAGTGGTATCCACAAGACTATCCATTCCTTGATCTCCCTCACAAGTCTCAAAAATATGCTTCTGAAAGTCTATGAGTTCTTGTAGTGACATATATAATAAGTTTCCAGTATGAGGAGGAGTGGGGAGGGGGAAGAGGCTCCTGTTTTATGTACAGCAAAGGTCAAAATATGATACTTGATTGTACAATAAATCAAGCTAAACTAAAGATAACAGATGAAAGCCCGATAAAACAAACAAAACCACACAAATGATAAATAAATAAAATAAATAAATAAATAAATTTAATTTGTAGACAGCTCCCTCTCCCTCTCCCCGAAGGGACTCGGAGCGGTGCACAAGGGAATTAAAACATACAAACATAAATACACATAAATATATATAAAATCAGATTAAACAATTTATCCCTGCACTAAAAACCCAAAATACTAAAAACTAAACCCCTTAAAACCCCGATTAAAACAATAAACAGATGACTAACCTAGGCCGGCCAAGCAGAAAAAGATGAGCCAACTGTACTTAGTTGACATGTGCTTTAAAAATTCTACTAAAGCAAACAAGAACAGGTTTCAGGTTCTAATATTCTCCTGTTGCTAGCTGAAACTGATGGCAGTTACTGTCCATTTAAAGGACAGCAATTTGGGACAAAGTGTGCTAGAATTTCTATAGAGCGCTGTCATTTACAACTGTAAACTGCCAAGGAACTACTGATGTAACAAATACCGGATATGCTCCAATAAAAGAACAGGGGTGATTAACAACCCAACAACTCCATCCTGACCAGTTTTCAAATGGTACTATTAGTAATCTGCAATGTTCCAAAAGTATATATGAGCATGCAAGTTTCTTCCAGAAAGGACAATCCAAATAAGAAAGTGAAGAAATACTATTGGGTGTGTACATTGCTTGAAGAAACAGAAGCAGCCTTCTGTCTGGGCAAATTACAAATATAAATCTCTAGCTTAGGTGAATCCCCTACCACATTGTAAATATAAGATTTTGATCTTTTCCAAATCTACAATGTAAACTCATGTCTTTCAGTTGGTGTATGATTCCATGCACTGTGTGAATCCAGAAAACAGATGAACTGAACTAAGCACATTGTCCAAACATAGCTAGGAAGACAAACCACAATCTCTAGCATATTTCCTTAAACTGGCAATAACTCTACAGTAACTCAGATGAAGCCATCTCTAAGTCCCACTTCTTGACATTCAACAGCAGGAGATGCCAGAGTCTGAACTGGCCAACTGTTGCTTCAACCTTTAAACAAGGCTCTTCTTTGTTCACATGAGATGCCTGTTGCTTACTACAACAGATGAAATTCCATGGATACAGTAAACTGCACCTCCTTCCCCTTAGTTCTAAGACAGTTTAGACAAGCAGAACATTTTAGACAAGGAGAACAGTAGACAAGTGGATACCATGGCTTAATCTGTAATTTCATGGTGTCCTTCTTATGAAAAGCTTAGTTCTACATCAGGATCACTGTTTGCTGACAAAAAACATGTTATTCCCTTTACTCCTCTTATACTGTAAATCTGTAATCTGTTCATTTAGTTAGATACAAAGAATTGTATACTGATTGCAATCATAAATGCCCACCTCATTTAGTTACATAGAATTACTACACCTTGGTGTTCAAATTGGTTAACTGAATGTGCAAATAGGTAATTAAGCACAATCATTTGGGTAATTTACTTGATTTGAGTATAGCATTATGCTAAATAAATGAATAAGCTTGTGTTCTGAAACTCAGGCAAGCGACAAAAAGGAAAATCATGGCTGAAATCAAATCTGTGATGAGATTCTTTCTTGTGTTTCCTTTTGCACTAGAAATCTGTTATGATTTCTACCTTTTCTTTTTGTAATAGCAAGGCAAGGAAACAATTCTTCCTGCCATTATGAGGATCATCAGCTCAACTCTCTTACATGAACACAGGAAGAAAACACGTGGAAATTCTAAAAGATTCTTAATCTGGTTTCTTTGGGAAAGGAGGATGTGGCTAAAGTTGAAAGAAAAAAGGAGAACCAGCTGCAAGGTGGATAGAATCAGTTACAGTGGTGATTTGTGTACCATTGGAAGAACTGATTGTGGGACCATCATTATGGACAGATCATTGTGGAGAAAATCTACCATATCTTTGTGATTGCTAAGAGTTAACAACAACATGATGTAATGGAATCCCTCAACTAATTATGTTCAGAAAAAGAGTTGGCCTACTTAGCATGCC
Organism: Rhabdophis nuchalis; assembly: GCA_039707465.1. Lineage (NCBI taxonomy): Eukaryota > Metazoa > Chordata > Lepidosauria > Squamata > Natricidae > Rhabdophis > Rhabdophis nuchalis. The sequence continues at coordinate 27,599,242 of CM077644.1, read as the reverse complement.
AACAAATTATGAACACATCCTATATTCCTGAGTGCAGGAATGTATAGAAAACTTGCTTCATCACCTCTCAAGATCTCAAGATCTTTATCCCTGTTATAGAAGTCAACAGTATATAGTACAACAATTGTATGGAATCAAAACTTGAATAGTCCTTTCTAATAAATTTCTCCATTCCAAAGCAGATAATTAGAGATACACATTATTAATCAATAATTGTCTTAATTAGTGTAGGTAGAGAGATAGATATCAGATAGTTACCAAAGGTTGTCTAGTGGCTCCTGAATTCATGTTCATGTCCTCAGTCTTGGTGTTTTTATTCATTCTCTGAATTTTCCTAATCCTTGTTGCTTTAGTCCACCCTGCATGCTGTTACATTTCCATGTAACTGCATTCATATGGACTCTACTCTATTTACTTCATTAGACTGATTATTCCTTATACAATTAATTAAACTAATTAATTCATTATACAGTTAATTAAGATCATGATCCCTGGAAAAGGTCATTTGCTAGGCAAGGCAGAAAAGAGATTACATTATATTCAAAACATGGGTTCTGTGTGGTTCGGCTAGCCAAACCATTAACCAGCTGAACTCCAGCCTTATTTCTCTGACTCTTCAGTGCAGCCTGAATACCTTCAAAATGCAACCATGGTGCACTGTGAATGAACAAGGCACATCGATAATTCATACTTGAATTACCTTTTCTTTATAATTGATTACTGTTTTAAAATCACTGGGGACAAATGTCGCTGATCAGTCTGAAAAGTAGCAGCAGTGGTGGCACATGCTCTTATTTTTATCGATATAAAACCAAATAGACCCCAAAGGGAATAAAATTGTCTACTTGCTACAACATTGTGCCTTGAATGGAATAGGAAATGTATCTCTCTATGAATGTTGAAATCTTATCTTCTCCTTAATTTGCATTTGAAAAACAGAGGAATTCTTTATTTCTCCTAGTTTGTCATCAAGTTTTGCAATGAGTCAAACAATTCCTAATGCATGGCTGGATTTATAGTCTGCAGAGTGCCAGAAATAGGTAATTATTCTGAAATAAATCTTTGTATCCAATTCTCTTTGGTGCAGCCCCTCAGTAACTGAAATGGCAAAGATTTTTTTCTAGTCTACCAGTCTTCTGTCAGTCTTCTGCTATACCACTAGAGATGGGCATGTATCTTACTTTTAAAGGACATTTCTCTATTTTAATATGTCCCATTTCAGGCATGCTTGAACAATAAAAGGAGAACTTGATGTTGCCCAGAAGCAATTCATATGGTAACAACAGATGCAATGGTCATGTAGATTATCTCTTCATAATCTTCCCTCAAGTGGTGAACTCGTATTTAAATCCATATTTTTTAATGTGCATCGATAAGTAGAAATTATGTTTGTTGATTTGTGTATTTTGCCATTTCAAATCGCAAAAAATATATGCTCTTCGGGCCTTCCTTCTTTTTCCTTTCCTCTCCCGTTAAATATTTACCTTAATTTGGTCCACCCAGTCATTCTTCTCAAAGCTAATAAAGATTGTCTTAACTCAGAAAATTTCTGCAACGAGACTAGAGTTTTTGGGAGATACCTTGGATAGGGGCTTCCAGTGCATCACTAATTTTCATAATTCATAGGAGCCACAGTTTTCTGGCAGAAGAGATTATAACTTTACGGTTGCATGTTTTAGCTGCTTCACTTTCAGATTACTGTAATAGCTTCCTGATCAATGTTCCTGATTGCTCTCACATTCTCTGAAATAAATTGGATGGGGAGGAACCACCTCTTAATCAATCTTATCAAGATGGTATGGCTGTAAGCATTTGGGCCAATCAAATCTGGGGATAAAGAACATATTACATCCCAAGTATGAGGCTCTCAGATATGATCTGAAGAGGACTTCAAATATGTCTCCCCTCAATGTTGCCTTTGTTGGCGAATAAAATTATCTAGCAAGTAAAGCCAATAAGTACAGCAAAGTGAGCATTGGGAGACCATACATCATAATTTTAATATCTCTCAGGTTAGAGATCTATATAATATAGTGGGCTGCAACAAGTTTAACAACCAGTTCAATGATCATGCACTTTGTGCATGTGCGCATCTAATGCACTTGCCCACAGTGTTCAAAATACAGCAATTTGAAGCTCAGCTGCTTACCTTCTAAGGTAGCCCCAGTAAGTAGTACAGCAGAGGCACAGAAATCAGCTGTGCCACGTGAATCAGCTGATCCAGAAAGAAGGAAATATAGGACAGGATAGGGTGGGGATGGGTGGGCGGGACCAGCTGATCATTGAAACTACCGGTTCATCTAACCCGATCCAAACCGGCAGCAGCCCACCACTGAACATAGCATTTTTTGTCCAGACTAGATGCAGTTCTTTAGAATTCTAAATAGACATTATTCTGAACCAAACTAAGAAATGGCAAGTACTTTGTCTCTGCAGACAAAGTAGGTGCATTTCCCCCCTAAATCTATCACAGTATGAATGCATAGCTTACCTGAACCTATAAGAACAGTCACTATGGGGTAGCTAATACAGGTATTTTATGCAAAAAAAATGGGGGCTGATATTTTTTGCAGCAACGGCAGATGATTTTCAGTATGTGTCAATTTTATGATCTTGATTGGGGTCTAGGGTCTCAAAAATGGCATCTTTTTCTTTCAAGTCACATATTGGCCTTAAGCTATGGTTCACGGGTCATGCTGATAACTCTAAATGACTTTTTTTTTCCTCTTCCCATTAAATTCAGTGTCAGGTTCTGGAATTTGTAAAAAATAGTATTAACACTTACCTTAAATAGCACAGCTAAATTTTTGTAGGAATAGTAATTCCTCAGTGAGTCTATGAAGGAAAGGCAGAATGTTAAGCCATTTTAGGAACTTAAAGGATGAATAAACCCAATGAAACAAAATATTAAAACTGAGCAAGTGCAATAGGAATATTTCAATAACATTATCAGTGAGATGGTTTCCAGAATAGAAATAAAAATGACAAAAATATAGAGATGCGAAAGGATCTGGGCAATATTTTTGGATTTACAGAAGAGTGTTTCTAAGGTTGAAGACATCTTTGAGATGGAAGATTCAATTGCATGAATCAAAAAGCAACTTGATGAATTAAAGATTAAGTTCTTAAATGCAATAAAAATTATAATTATAATGTCTGCCTGTCACAAGCCAGGACAAAGAGTGAATGATGAAAGAGTAACATCTCCTTAAAAAAACCTTGGTCCAGCTGACCCAGCCTTGTAAGGGCCCCTTTCCACGGTTATAGGAGAAGATGGTCAATGGTTTTGAAGGCGGAAGAGGGCTTTATGCCCCAACAGCAGATAAAGCGGCAGAACTATCTTCTAGGAGAAGGGAAACTCTGATTACAAACCTCCATGCCTTGTGGCTATATCCACTACTGAAAAAGGCTTCAGGAGTCAATCTCAAGGTAAAATCCAGAGCCAGAGTCCCGGAACTATTCATGACTGTGTACATCCATGTTATGGTAACTCCTGCGATGCAGCTGGAACCAATTGTATCGGCAATTCCATTGGACTATTTCAGCAACATAGAAAGGGGGGATCTGCTTCTTGGGTAACAGTCTATCCTCCATATTAATCTACCCAGGCTTTGTGCCCTGGAGAGGACACTCCAGGGCATGATGCCATAGTCTTTTGAGGCTGATGGGTGCCAATGCAATATTATGTGGTGAGACGCTACCTTCATATGGTTGTGGGGCTTATGTGCTCTGAAGAAAATGAGAGCTATCTCAGAGATTCAACCATACTGGTCTCAACAGAGGAGCTAACAAAGAGTGTCTCTTCATTAAAAAAATAGGGCGAGACATAAATTACAGAAACACATACTGGCTTTGTCATCACCCAGGCCAACATGGACAGTGCTAGGTGTTAGTTTTTAAACATCTGGTGGAAAATGGGCTGTAGGACTCAGGTTGGCTGAGCAACCAGGGCCAGCATCTGCAGAACTACTGGAAGAAAATATATTTATCCCATCAAACAACCACATCTGCCTATCCCAGGTCCTGGGAAAGGATTTGATAGGTAGATAAAAATGTTTGTCATTATGTGTCGAACCATAAGTATATAAAGTTGACTTGTTTGATCAGGGGTAAAATAAAAAAAATACTTTTATAAAATTCTGGAAACCCTTCAAGGATTCTTTGCCAACATTTGGACAGAAATAGCAAATAAATAAATAAATAAATTTGTGAATAAATGATGGGTTGTAGAACGAAGTGAATCACATATGCAATTTCATAGGGGGTGTGGATTTATTAATTTGTCCATATTTTTGCAAAGATTATCAGAAAGATCAGAATATCAGAAATGAATATTAAATATTCTTTTTTCCTGACTCTTTTTTCCTTTTGCATGTTGTACTCTTTTTCTATTCTTTTCTTCTCTTTTGTTAATATCAGTTTGTATATATGTTAGTACAGGGGTCTACAAAGTTGGCTCTTTTAAGACTGGTGGACTTCAACTCCCAGAATTCCCCAGCCAGCCATGGCTGGCTGGGGAATTCTGTGAGTTGAAGTCCACCAGTCTTAAATGAGCCAACTTTGCAGACCCCTGTGTTAGTACATACTTTCTACTGGTATCATTTAAACTTAATTACAGGCAGGTGAAATAGTCAGGTATCTATTATTAAGAATATGCTGACTGCCTCCACAGAACTTGTCCTCTTGGCTTTTCTCTTTGATTTCCCCACATTCAAGTCTTCCACTTCTATATCCATTCATAATTCAATGATCCCCATTCATACTTTTCCATGTTCAAATTTATCCCAATGTACTGCTATAATAAAGTTATGCACTGATTGTGATTAATTTAGTATCTAAGTACAAGACAGCTAGAAGGGAACATCTTATTTGTCCAATTTAGTATGTCCAATTTGAGTCAACCTCCATAGCATGTCAGGGAGATGCTGCTTGCACTCCATGTAATTCAGCTCGTTGCCTTTGGAAGCTGTATTTAATTTATATACCATTCCATCTGTTTCCTGAAGGTTTTCTTTTCCCCGCCAACCAACTTTATAGGTCTTCTGTGTGAAGAATTTACAACTGTAGAAATCATATAATTTAAGGTTAAAGCCTGAATTCCTAAACGTTCTTTTGATTTTTTCCTCTCACCATTTCCAACAAATGCAAATACTTTTTCACAACAAGTCTTCAAACAGTTCCCTGAATCCTGCAAATATTTTTTTTAAAATGAATCTGAACATTTTTTTGAAGTTTCTGTGATGATCTAATATGGGAATGTATATTTTTTTTAGCTGATGATCACATTTTGGTGTGTGACAAGAAGGTGAGCTAGGAAAAGAAGGTGGCTAAGACTAGGAACTGTGTCCCATGGAATGCAACAGCATCTAGGCACCATTGGTTGATCCCCCAAAAGCTAAATAGGGTTGACTATGATTAATACTGAATGGGAGACACAAAGAAAGTTTAATATTGTAGGCTGAGATAAGAAATCTAAATAACATCCCAGAAGAAGACAATCAAAAACCACCTTGGTATGGCTCCCAAGAAAAAATATATGAACATATCACATAAGCATGGGGACCTGAAGTAGACTCAAATCAGATTAGCTAATTTGATGTAGATTTTAATGAAAACAAAATTACACGAACTAAGCAAAATGTTATTCCCCATGTAGTTGATATTCTTCTACTATCTATCTCATTAAAATTACAAATGTGATGGCAACTTTTGGAGGAGCTTGATGGGGTTGCATCCAAAATGTGAGGTTACATATGGCCTGTTTAGTCTTAGTGTGAGTAACGGGGGCATTTGTGGGGGTGAGAATTTTTTTTAAAAAAAGTCAAGATGGCATATGTAACTGCATGATCACAGTTGTTATCTTGATTTTTTTTGACACATCCACACCACACATAGATGACCCTTATGTACAACCTTGACCTTGTGCTTCAGAAAGGCTTCCTTGAGAAAAGTTGTGTTAGAGCTAGAGACAGCAAAAATGTCAGATTCTGGTAACATTGACTTTTTTAAAATCTGAAATTCTTTGTATTATACATGAATGAATAAATCTGTGAATCTGGGTAAGTTATAAGCAAATAAAAAAATACATACAAACCAGTTGAACGTCTATGGAGATTCTCAGTCATCCAGGTCATTGTTGTCATATAAACCAGTTGTGTTGGCCAAATACAATACCTATATCTATTTCTTGCATGAGACAGCCCCAGGCTGAAACTGTGTATAATGTAAATAAGGTAAAAAATTGGGGAAAAGTTACTGATATTTCTATTTTTAATACATAGACAACATACAGGGATATGTTCTCAGGCTTTTGAGAAGGGAGAATATTATTGCAATGCAACTATAGTAAATCATTCAATGAACACCAAGAAAGGAACTTGGCTCAGTGTTCATGGCCTTCATTCTCTGTGTATTAATGCTCATACTAATACAGTATGGGAAATAAACAAGATTAACTTGAACTGTCAGTACTGAAAGGAAAATGTGACTTAATAGAGATAAATGAGAACTGGTGAAAAATGAAGGATACGGTTTGCTTGAATGGGACAAAGAAGTAGAAAGGGGAGGAAAATCTGCATTGCATGATACAAATGGACACACAGAACTCTAATTGAATTAACTTGGTAGTACTGTAGAGACCATCTGTGTTAAAACACACTGAAGATTTATTATAGGAAAAACAATTGCTGATAGCTATTATCTCCTGTCCAATCAAGGGAAAATATGGGTTATACTTTGCAGAATCAAACTGCAGATTTTTCAAATAGGTATGAAGAAATAGCACCAGAATATAAACTCACTCTGAAAATTCCACTTATTTTGTGCACTCTTCTCCTTCCTATCCTATCCTATCCTATCATAACCTAACCTAACCTAACCTAACCTAACCTAACCTAACCTAACCTAACCTAACCTAACCTAACCATAGGAAGTGGAAGTAACAGGAACATTGCAGAATATAACCAAGCAGTACTGGAATTCTTGATTTTAAGGGGAACTGAAACTGATTATGGGCAGGTGCACATCTGGAATCTCAAGAAAGCAGCTCTTAATAAAGTAAAGGTAATTATAAATATTTTGTATGACAGAGAGAAGAAACTCAAGGTCAGCGGGAATTCTTAAAAACAGAATTGTAACCTATTCCAGAGATAGAAGTCAACATGATTGCACAAGAAGACCTGAAGACAAAAAAAATTACACAGTTGGAGATGGCAGGAGTCATTGAGAAAGAATACATATAGTGTGGAATCATAAACTTTATGGTCAAGAAACTAAAAAATAAGGCTGAAGTTGATGATGTATACTAATATTTCAACTACCCTGATGTCTGTTGGAGACCCAACTTTTGCTGATAGTAGAGGGAGGAATAAGTAGGCAGGGTCTTTTATCCTGGAACTATTTCTTACCAATTGAAAGGAGCTGACTGAAGAAGCAGCTATGATTGGAGCTTTAGGAGAAAGTGACCATATTATCCTTGATTTCATGATACCAAGGGCAGTAGGAACAGAGAAAAAGCAGATTTCTGTACTGGATTTTGAAAGAGTGGGTTTTGGTGAACTTGGATGATAGATCAATCTAATGATTTCAAATCTTGTAGGAGAAAAATATTTAGAAAGGACTGAAAATGTTAAATGCATGTTAAATGCATTATTTTAGAACGACAAGGGTTGAAACACATACTAAAAAAAATACTGAAAAAAGACACATCTAGATAATAGAAGGAGGATTCTACTGTGCAATTAAAGAAAGATGTAGAGTATTTACGAGAGACTGGGTTAGAAAGACTAAAGTGCAGAATGAGCCAAATTTCAGGAGAAACTGCAAAACAATAACAAAATTGAGTTATCAAGTTCTGTTTTTAAAAAGGCAAATGAGTTGTAGCCTGTTGCAAGAAAAAAGAGGTGAATTGGTAACAGGTGACAAGAGACGGCAAAGTGTTTTAATTTACATTTTATATCTGTCTTCTCCCAGAAGGCAAAACAAAGTTTTACATATTCTGCCAGTTGTGGGAGGAGGGAGCTATAGCATAATATAAGCAAAGAGAAGGCAAACAAATGCTTAGCAAACTTAAATTAATTCAGGGTGAAATGAACTACATTGTAGGGTGCTGAAAGAATTCATGGAGGTGATTATAGAAGTGCTAACTAATGTTAGAGCACCCTGGTAAATGCTAAGGTCTCGAGAACTGAAGAAGAGCAAATGTTACATCTTCAAAAAAGGGAAAAGGCAAACCAAGGAAATTTCAAATCTGTAAGCTTGACATTTATATTGAGCAAGGTTCTCAAATAGATTATTAAATAGCATTTTGTGTGTACCTGCATAGAAATGCAATAATTAACAAGAATTGACATGGGTTCATCACAAACAATAATAGCAGATTAAGTTTACCTCCCTTCTCACAGGTTCCAACTTGGGAAAATCTTTTAAACTAGCATATTTTGACCTCAGCAAAGCATCTCACAAAATCTCACATGACACCCTCACTAATGAAATGATAAAATATGGGAAACAACAGATGGATGCATAATTGGTTGAATGACTGTAGCCGGAAAATATCCATAGATGGCCCCCATAGTGGAAAAATCTTCCCATACCCCCACATCAGAGTGGAGAGTAATATTGAATGCAAAATTCTGTCCTGGGCCTTCAGATGTTCAATACTTTTATTTGTAACTTGAATGAAGCAATTGAAGAATGATTATCGAATTTGTAGATAACACAAAACTAGGAGGAGTGGCTGATACTTAGAAGAGAAACTAAACATTCAAACAGATCTAAATAGATTTGAAAGTGACCCAAAATAAATTAAATTCTTCAATGAGAATATAAAATTCTGTATCTGGGGAGAGAAAGATGAAGTAACAGAAATTGTGGAATATTTGCTTCAATAACTTTGCTTCATGTTTCTAGGTTTTATCATATCTGAAAACGTAAAATGGACACCTAACATGAAAAATGTCATCAAAAAAGCACAACAAAGGATGTTCTTTTTTTTTGCCAATTCAGAAAGCTCAAATTGCCCAAAGAGCTGCTGATTCAGTTCTACAGAGGAATTATTAAGTCTGTCATCTGCACCTCCATAACTGTCTTGTTTGGCTGCAACCAAACAAGACAGACATAAACTTCAATGGATAATTAGAACTGCAGAAAAAACAATTGCTACCAGTCTGCTTCCATTGAGGACCTGTTATACTGCATGAGTCAAAAAGAGGACTGTGAAAATATCTACAGCCCTCTCACATCCTGGACATAAATAGTTTCAACTTCTACCCTCAAAATGACGCTATAGGGCACTGCACACCAAAACAATTAGACACAAGGACAGTTTCAGCCCAAATGCCATCACTCTGCTTAACAACTAATTCCCACAACGCTGTCAATAATTTACTAAAATTGTATTACTATTCTTCTTCACTTCCTTCCTATCTCTCCACACTTATGACTATAACCATGATACCTTTCAATTTACAGTGTTTTTATTTGTTTCCTAGCACAATTTTATAACTTATTAGTAACCTTGACTAATAACCTTGAATAATCTTTTTATTCATGATGAATGTATTTTATTCTCTTATGTACACTGAGAGCATATGCACCAAAGAGAAATTCCTTCCAATAAAGAATTCTATTCTATTTTATAACTCCTACTGCATAAACTTCTGGGCCCTACAGACTATAGAGATCATTGACAAGCTGAAGTGAATTTAAATGATGGTAAAAACACAGACATTGTGAATATATTGATGTAGGAAAAACAGACAAGCTCTTCAAAGTAGGGAAAGTTTATTTGTGCACAAGGTCCAGCAATCTTATTTCTTGACCAAAGATTACTTGACCAGAGTCTGAGGCCTAGGCCAGCCTTAGACCTATTCAGCTTTTGGTGCTTCCTCAATATAGAGGGTCAATATAACAGTAATTCTCTGAAGTCCACATGATAAATAATATGTTGATTTGAAATAATATATGTATCCTGTGAAATTTCTTTAATATAAAAATAATAATGGTTACATAGGTAGTATGCTTAAAAACATAGACAAAAAGTGTTTATCAACAGTTCCCAGTCAAGTGGAGGGAGGTACATAGTAGGATACCAAAGTTTATGTTCTGATATTGCAATATTTAAAACTTTTATTAATGATTTGAAAGAAAAGTTAGTATTGCATGATAGCAATGCTCTAGAAAAAAAGAACTAAAAGCCAAATTGTTCCTGATAGAATAGAATAAGAGGTTGAAAATCACAGAATTAAATGCAATAATACATAGGCATCAAAAATCAGATGCAGAAAAGTAAAATAGGGATATAGCTGGATTGGTAACAATACTTGTGAAACTAGTAGCAGTTGATTACAAAACCAATTAGGAGTCAGCCGTGTGATGTGATACAATCACTAAATAGGTAAATGCAATTTTATTGTACATAAACAAAAGTGGTTTCTAAAACACAGAAAATAATCCATCTACTTTATTTTATTTTTATTTTATTACATTTTATACCCCGCCCTTCTCCTACAAAAGGACCCAGGGCGGCGCACAGGAAAATTAAAAATCAATTACATACATAAATACACCATTATTAAAATCTTATTAAACTTAAGTTACCCCGTGCTAAAAACATTTTAAAATCTTCTAATTAAAATTTATAGCTAATAAAAAGTCCATATTGGGTGATTATGTTAGGCCAGCTTGTTTGAATAGATGCGTTTTAAGACGCCGGCAGAAAAGGCGGAGGTCCGTGATAGTGCGGAGTTCAGGGGGCAGGTCGTTCCAGAGGGTTGGCCCGCCACAGAGAAGGCCCTTCCCCTGGGTGTTGCCAACCGGCATTGCCCGGCCGACGGCACCCGGAGAAGGCCCTCTCTATGGGAGCGGATCAGTCGGAGGGATGTATGGGGCAGGATACGGTCTCGCATGTAGCTAGGCCCCGAGCCATGGAGCGCTTTAAAGATGGTAGTTAACACCTTATGTTTGCATTTGTCAAAATCTATTTCAAGTACACTCTCCAATCCTAGGAAAAGCATTTTAAGGAACTGGGCAGTTGTATAAGCCTGAGAAGACTACACTGAGGGAGGATATAACAACAACTTTTAAATAACCAAAAGGATGTTTCACATAAAAAGTTCAAAATCTGCTCTCTATTATCTCAACTGGCAAAACATGGAATAATGGATTTAAGTGACAGGATGGCAGATTCCAGCTGAATGTTACAAAATATTTCCTAATAGTTCAACAGTGAAACTAATTATTCAGAGAGGGTGTGGTATCCATTTGACAGGGGTATTTTAATTTATATGGAGAAGGAACTGGCCCTTTTCAACATTATTATTCCAATACCCACCCCTTCTGGTCCACATTTCATTTTTTTTTAAATCTCAAATTCTTTCCATCTTATTTAATGTGCAAATGTGGGGACACTCATATCAAAACAGTTATTTATCTCTACTTACAGCTTAGGTTAATTTAAAATGTGTTAATTTTTTTTACTTTTAAGTATATATCTTTCAGCGTAAATTCAGTGAGGGGATTTATTGTTGCTATGGAAACCATAATTGGCAAATGAAGGTTCTTTATTTATTATTTTAAGAATGTTTGGCAAGAGGACACTGGGAAAGTTGGGACCAACTCCGAGATAAATTTTGGCATTCAAAGGATTCCTTGCAAGTTATGCATCCCTGCGGCCGATTCGCTCCCACAGAGAGAGACTTCTCCGGGTGCCGTCCACTAGGCTGTGCCAGCGGGCGACGCCCAGGGGAAGGGCCTTCTCTGTGGTGGGCCCGACCCTCTGGAACGACCTTCCCCCCGAAATCAGAACAACCACGGACCTTCGCTCCTTCCGACAGAAACTAAAAACACACTTCTTCTGCTTGGCTGGCCTAGGGTAATTTAAATTTTAAATTGTTTAGGGGTTTTAGGGATAGTTTTTAGTTTTATAGGAGTTTTTAGCGCAGGGCCAGTTTAATTTGTTTTTAACTTTGTATTCTGTCTGTATTCTGTCTTTGTATTCTGTCTCTCTCCCTTCGGGGAGAGAGAGCAGGTTATAAATAAAAATTATTATTATTATTATTATTATTATTATTATTATTATTATTATTATTATTATTATTATGCATGCTTTCATGATAACTGGGGGGAGAAAATTAGAGCAAGAGGGGCCTTTGGGGGGGGCTTTGAAGAAGGTCTTGGAAAAGATATTCAAATGGTGTGACATATTGCTACCTACAAATATCAGAATGATGCAAGACATGGTATTTCCCATGATACTCTACAGAAGTGAAAGTTGGACTTTGAGGAAACATAACAGGAACAGTATTAATGCTTGTGAAATGTGGTGTTGGAGAAGACTCCTGAGTGTCAGGGTTCCAAATAGCATCCAAAAGTAAATCAAAGTCCAAGGCAAAGTATTGCTCAAAGTTCCAGTTTATTAAGAGAACCATGTTGGCACATCTGGGGAAACTCGAATCTGAAAGCTTCCTGGTTTTCCCCACCCAGTTGAAAGTTCAAGATCTTGCCCCCACACCCACAAGTCCATCACATGGTCCAATCTCCCACTGCCATGCTGGCATTTCCACCCTTCCAGTTCCGGTCAGGTCAGATGCCGAGGTGCAAAGACAAAGGATGACCTTGGCTTTCTAGAAAGAATAACACGGGCAGTCAAGAAAACAAATCAATGGACCATCAAACAAATCAACCCAGAATTCTCACTAAAGGGCAACTGGCTAGGCTCAGGCTGTCCTATTTCAGACATTTTATGCAAAGACCCAGCTTTTTGGAGAATACTCCAATGCTGGGAATGGTGGAAAGAAAGAGAAGAAGAGGATGACCAACCACAGGGTGTATGGAGTCAGTTACTGTCACAATTACTGTCACAATGGGTGCACTATTGGAAGACCTGAAAGATCAGATTAGGGATGGATCTTCATGGAAAAAATATATCTATTTGGTTGCTAAGAGCTGACAATGACTCGATGGCACACAATCAAAACAATGGGTTTATGGATAAATTAATCAAAGTATTACAACACATAAAATGGTGCATTTGGATCAAGTCCTCCAACACTCAAATTATTGCAGCCACAGGAAACATCCTAGCAGCTTAAAACCTATGTTCCGCAAGCCAGGGGCTGGACATGTAAAAAAGAATAGACAAAAGCTTTCATGAATGTTGTTCATCAGATGCATCTATTTACACTGTAAAGGGGCTACTAGGTTCCTTCTGATTTTTAGCTTCCATTAACTAATCCAACTCCGTTTTACAATATTGGCCCTGCTGGATGTTCAGCTCAGCTGAACGGTATATATGAATATGCATAAGAAAGCAAAGTAATGACAATGGCATTAGTGATTATTTATTTATTGTATACCTCTTTCAAGAAATGGAGGATCTTAAGGTGGGATATGTTTAATACAGTAGATTCCCTTTAATCAGTCACAGGGATTTCAGCACCATCAACATGATAGACATCAATCATAAAAATTACTTTAAATCACCAGCTTTCTTAAGGGAATGACAGTGCTGTCTTGAAACCTGCATTAGTCTGGTAAGTTACCAGATGTATCTTGTTTTCTTGCTGTCTATTATCCCACAGTAGCATCTCTCTTAATAGACCTAGATGGCACTGCAGCTCTAACTCAACTAAACTCAAATGGCTTAAGGGCCATTTGGGCTGCAGGTGATCCTATTAAGCCATTAATACCAGGCTGGTTCCTAGCCTGAGCAGCTCTGCAATTTAGTATAGATTGAGCTGTTGTCTGAAAGGCTTAGCTTTTCTTCTTGCCTCCAACACATCAGTCCAATCAGTACTTCAGATATTTTTGGTGAGAATGCAAATTATCTTGCTGAAGAATTCATGATGGCTCACCATAAATTAGTTCCGGGCTGGCTTCTTTATGAATTGATTTAAATATCACATTAAAGGCATCATCAAAGGATTTTCTGTTTGATGACATGACATGCATCTTCTCCACATCCATTGTTCTATCGTATTGCATGTAGCTATGCAATAAACGTCTTTCTCAGGTTTCCCCCCTGTGTTTTCCTCCCACATGGGATGATTCAAGTGTCACTTTTAATTGAAAGGACAGTTTGAGCCCTCATTATTTTTCTGTACACTCACTTTTTGCAGTCCAATTTACTGAGTAAGCATAATTTAACTAAGAACCAATTGTAGAAGCTTTTCTCTACCAAAGAGCATCTATCATGCCATAGGCCACTATGTATATAGTCACAACTTCTGTAATTATCTTTTATTATTCGGTTCTTTAGTTAATATTGAGTAGGTTCAATCCATTCTCAACAGAGCATGGCAAGAAATAATGATGCTTAATAGCACACCATTGAACAGTTACTTCACAAATATTTTAAGAAGCCTCTTTTTCCTGTAATTGTAAAAGAAACATATAAATTCATAATAATGACCTATATTTGGAGACTTGCTAGGTCTCTCTACATGGGGCTCCCCTTGAGATGCACCCGAAGGCTGCAGTTGGTTCAGAATGCGGCTGCGCGGGCAGTTTCGGGAGTTTCTAGATACTCCCACGTAACACCTCTCCTGCGCGGGCTGCACTGGCTGCCTGTGGCTTTTCGGGTGCGTTTCAAGGTGTTGATTATCATCTTCAAAGCGCTCCATGGCACAGGACCTAGTTATTTGCGGGATCGTATCCTGCCCCATACATCCCTTCGGCCGATTCGCTCACACAGAGAGGGACCTCTCCGGGTGCCGTCCACCAGGCTGTGCCAGCGGGCGACGCCCAGGGGAAGGGCCTTCTCTGTAGCGGGCCCGACCCTCTGGAATGACCTTCCCCCTGACATTAGAACGACCACGGATCTCCGCTCCTTCCACCAGAAACTCAAAACCCACTTGTTTCATCTGGCCGGCCTGGCCTAATTCCAGCTTTCCCACCTCAGTCTGTATTTTTAAATTTGTGATTTGGTTTTAAGGTTAAGTTTTTAATTTTTATAAATTTGTACAGGGGTTTATTTAATTCGATTTTAGTTTTATGTATTATTGATTGTAATGGTTTTAATTTGTACCTGTACACCGCCCCGAGTCCCTTCGGGGAGAGGGGGCGGTCTAGAAGTCCAATAAATAATAATAATAATAATAATAATAATAATAATAATAATAATAATAATAATAATAATAATAATAATAATAATAATAATAATAATATGTAAGCATTGAAGAATTGAATATATTGCCTGTCATGTTTGCAGAGTTACAGATATTCAGAATAAAAAGAACACTAGAGCAGGGGTCTCCAACCTTTGCAACTTTAAGTCTGAAGGACTTCAGCTCCCAGAATTCTCCAGCCAGCAAAGCTTTGCTGGCTGGAGAATTCTGGGAGCTGAAGTCCTTCAGACTTAAAGTTGCAAAGGTTGGAGACCCCTGCACTAGAGGGATGAAGAAAGCTCTACTAAATTTAAAAAACTCAGAAGTAGTCTAATATTATGTCTCCAAAAGGAGTCTCCAAGCAGTGTGCAATATCATTTTTGGGTAATAGGAAGCCACTGCTCTCTTTAGAAACCACGCACCTGCTGCCTGCCAAATCCGAATGTAGATATGAAATTTATAGATTTATAGAGGAAAAATTAGGATAGAAATAGTTATCCTATGATCACAGAGCTGCCTATGGCCCTTAAAGTTGTTTTTGATGATGCTGAACCTTTTCCCACTTATAGACTGAATATTGGTCATGATTAAATAAAAAAGGGAGTGAAGTATTTCCATTGAAAGCAGGAAATGCACACAGAGAATATGCTTAATGCAGCAGCTTTTCACATAATCAAGAAAATAAAATAAATAAACATAGTCTTCTCCACAAATACAGTACTGTCTGTTTTGCATTTGTTGCCACAATAGCCCTGCATACCCATAAAATGCCTGTTGAAGCTTCTAGCACCTAAAATATTGTCTTTCCTTGTTTTGTAAGCTGTAAAATTCCAACTTCGACTGCTTTATGACAAACATTCATGTTTCATCAACAGCTTTCTTCTAGCACTCTCGAATGCCTCAAATGCTTTTTCCTTCCCATAAAACCAGAGGTACAATGCTCTGACACAGTAATATCAATACCCCAAAAGCTCAATGCTTTAAGCGTTACAAAGGTTGGATTTTAATGTCACAGAGAAATGAGTCAAAACAAAGTTCATCAAATCAAATTTAGAGCTGTTTTGGTCCCACCTATAAGTTTTTGGAATGTGGCCCTTGGCTGTGCATTTATCCATTATTGTGCCCAACATGTTGCTAATATCTGCCTTACAATGTCTCAATGCAATCTTCATTTTGCCTTATTCTCAGGACTTTTTAGAATTTCTTCGTGTCTTTTCATAGCTCATTATGTTTCTGAAGATAGGTTAAATTGCTTTTCCATTATTCAATTGGACAAAGCTCGATTGGACGAGTTGTTCCATCATGTTGTGATGTCCTTCCATCAAATATAATGGAGAGATGTAGAGCCATGGAAGCTACAAATCGCTGGAGAGATGCCTGCATAATGAAAGATGGGACAAGCAAGCACCTCATCACTAAACAAGGACAAGAATGCTACTGTCTATCCATACAATTGAAATGTGGTTCTCCTTTGAAATAATTTTCAAAAGCAAGTTCTCTTGCATCAAATCGAACTTAGGGAAAAAAGCAGGCGTTCAAAGCAGAATTATAACCCTTTTAAGTGACATTCATCCCTAATTTATAACTGCACAATTTCTGTTCATAATACCTGCTATTATTTCTGATAGATTTGATGGAACCAAATATTATTTCCAGATTTTGAATACATCTTTGTCAATAGTATGAGCTATATGTCAACTCAGAAATCTGACACTACATTTATGTGCTTAGATCACTTTCATTTAACAACCCCATAATCCCTTGTTATCTGGGCAACTGAATGGAGTTAGCAGAATGTTTTAATGGCTGGATGCCATTCCTGTCACCAATACAGAGTTTTTGTTCAGGAGATAAATTCTCAGTGTGGCCAGAGAGAGAACTATCTGCCTCCACCTAGGATCAAACTCACAGCGTGTCACAGGTGGTGGGTGTGCATGTGTGTGCAGTGTGCATGCCCGTGGTGGATGCCCAGCCCCATTGCAGAATACTGGTTACAACGGGATCTGGAACCCACCACTGGCCAGATGGATCACACTTGCTCAAAATCTGCATTGGAGTGGATTTGTGTAAGCAGCATCTGGAAACTTGCTGTGAGATCACCTCTGAAGAAGGACTAAAGTGAAATTGTTTTATGTGCAGGAGCATATCCTGTATCAGTGTCAGGATATAAGGATGATCTAGTAAATATCCATTGTTCTGAGGACTGGCTGGCTATTAGATGCTATTAAACAGCCATTGTAGACTACAGTGGCCGTAAAATAGAGATTGGCAGCCAGGTGATGGATGTTAGTCATTGTCAGGCTCTTGGGCAGCTGCCTTAAACTGAAAGTGTTTTTTTTTCCAAACCTGAATTTCACAGAGTTCTCTTTAGCAAGATTTATTGAGGTGAATGGGATGGGCTTCCAGCCACTGAACTACTCTCAATTTATAAAACATATATCCCTGTATATTTGGGCAGAGTCTTTCTGATTCTTTTCCTCACAGTCTTCCAATGAACTGGAAAAAATGCTTGATATGAAGAAGTTTGCAACTACAGTAGTTGTTCATGTGATGGTATTTCAAATTTCCATCATTCTGTAAGCCAACCCTTACAAAGCTCATTGAACTACATGGCTTGCCCTATGTTCTCTAGACTAGGCTGTTTCCCTCAAGCGTGAAGTTGTGCTATTGTGTGACTTAACATAATATTAAATTGCCAGTCAATCTGGTTCTTTGTATTGGCAGACCATATTTCTGGCCAGATTTCTTTACTAGGTATATGAAAAGCATTTTCCAAATCATTGTAAGATGACTGAAACATTTCCCCTTGAAGCATTAAAGTAACTGCATCATCTGGTTTGGCAGGGAGTTTTCTCTGGCTATTTATGCTTGTACATCCAAGTGCTAGTATTTGTATAAAAAATGGTGCTTCATCATTTTTTATTAGCTACCTGACTCTTGCTTTATGGTTTAATTACATTTAATTTACTTTATATTTTCAAATGATTTATTCTGTTTCTATTCCTTGCCACTTTAACATATTCCATACATAATTTTGTTCTGCTTTTCATTTTCAAAGTACAAAAACAGGTATTAAATAATATTTAACGTAAACAGTTTTTACTCAACTTTTAAAATAAGAATTAGAAAGAAATTTTCAAAAATTGATGAACATTCCTGAACAATTAACTTTTAATATATGCGAGACTGCCTCCTGCCCCATACATCCCTTAGACCGATACGCTCCCACAGAGAGGGCCTTCTCAGGGTACCGTCGGCCGGACAATGCCAACTGGCGACACCCAGGGGAAGAGCCTTCTCTGTGGCGGGCCCAGCCCTTTGGAATGACCTACCCCCTGAACTTCGCACCATCTCCGACCTCCGCCTCTTCCGCAAGTGTCTAAAGACACATTTGTTCCATCTAGCCGGCCTAGCGTAACCTCCATAACTGACTTTTAGATAGTTTTAAATTGGGGATTTTAATTTGGTTTTTAGCACAGGATTTTATTGAATAAGTTTTTTAAATTTTATATGGTTTTTGTATGTATTTTTAACATTCCTGTGCGCCGCCCTGGGTCCTTGGAGAAGGGCGGGGTATAAATTTAATAAATAAGTAAATAAATAAATAAATACACTGGTTGAACATATGGAACCAAGAAACCTGCAAAAAAAAGAGCTTCTGTTAGATAAACTTTACCAATAAAAACATAAGGTTTATTTATTTTGTAAAATTCATTTTCTGTGTGACAGATGCTATTGAAACTCTGGTATTAATTGTGTTCATCTTGTAAAATTTGATACAATAAGCATACCATACCAGTGTACCCAGAAACCTGTCATTTGTTGAGAAAGAGTATTAATATTACTCAGTATGACTGTGCAATTCTTAAATTGTTGATTTTTCGGGGGGGGGGGGAATAGCTAACCATTCTATCAGTTCTATCTATTCATAGATCAAAATCATCGGAAAGAGATTTCTTCTCTATTGCCAGAGCAAAGTGGGAATTTCGCATAGATTATGGATAGTTTTCAGAAATGAATCCTGGCAGGGAATAGAACAGAATAATGTCTTACCAATATTTCAGTGATTATTGTTCTATATATCTGCATGTGACAAAGAGTCCACAAATAGACACAGATAACAGAGTTAAGGAAGTTCATAAAATCTGGACCAAAGTCCAGAGAAGGGCAAATTCTCCCTCTTCAGATTAAGGAAGTCGGCGAGAAAATAGATCCATATGACACTAGACAACAGTGACTTATGTACTGATGTCTCAAAGGCAGTGAACCAGGAGAGTCTTCCAACGGACAGTACAAATCCCAAAGAGCTTTCTGCTATGTCCAGTCTAAGCAGCATATCAGCAAATTTTTCACACACACAAAATAGCATTACTTTAAGCTGTCTGCTGCATTTTGTTTCGAATGAAGCCATAAAGCATTTCTGTGAGAACCGGTTCTCAAATAGTCACCAAACCATTAAAACAAAACAAGTTAAAAACTGTCCCTCCGACCAAACAGAGCGGCTTCTAGTTGGTTACACTGTGTGGGCAGAACAAAGAAGTGCAAAAATTTGAATCTTGCATTCGCTATGAATAGGCTTTACATTTAATACACCACAGTCAATAGAATTCTTTCGACATGACTATCAACTTTTCTACAATAAATCTTATCAGTGTTTTCACATCTTTGGAAGTCTATTCTTGGGGCTTCTTGCCTAGCAAGTTGAAAGGAGACTCAAAACTTTAGAAGAACAACCTTCCATTAAGTTATCTATTGTAAATAATCCCACGTGAAATCTGGCAAGAGATGTGAAGAAAAACCCTTCCAATAGACAATAATTACAGTTACAAAAATTACAGTTTTCTATTTACCTGCCTGCTACATCAAGCGTAAGGTGAAGTTGAAGCAAGCAGCTTAGTTTGTTGGTAGCTTTCCAGTTCCCTGTCTTAGTCAAACTCTATACTTTTCTGATTCTTATAATGGTATGGTGTGGAAGCTCTGATTAATTGCAACAATCAATTCACTCAATGTAAAAGATTTCCTTTTAACTTTATTTCCACCACAGTTAGCATTTCTTTCTAGCTGACTTTAGGAAACACAAGAATGTGCCCCCCCCCACTTTCTAACAATTGCCTCATTTAGTATATATTGAAAAATAATTTGAAAATAAACTCCCACATTCTCATTCTTCAGAATTCAGATATGCCCCATGACTACAGGTTTAATTGTCATCATAGCCTTTATTATTATTTTTAATTAAAGGCATATCTGACACTTTAAAATACTTTAAAAAGAAGCTAATGTTATGAAATGGAATGCTTTCCATGACACAAACTAATTATGGTGCTCTTTCCATGTAACCTATTGCCTTGTCATGAAATTCCTCAGTGAAATTCTCTGAAAGGCGTCAAATGCCACACAAACTGACCAAACAAGCTGTGAAATTACTAATAACTTTGGCTTTTACCAGCTGCTCTGTCGCTGTGGAAGTGCCCTTTTAGATGCAACTTGGTCATACATCAAAGAGAACATCACACAGACTTTAGCTATCAAGGATTTCACTAAGTTTGAAATGTGCACCCGTACAACTTTCTTTGGTGACTCATTAAGATAGATATGGATTCTGCTGATTCTTTTTAACGGCAAGATTTAAAAGAAGTGTACAATGTTTAGGTGAGATGATGTAATAAAACCACAGAAGTTCCATGGAGAATCTGTTAAAAATAGAAAGCTTTTCTTTAGGAGACAATACTGGTTTCTTTGGAGATCGAAGACAACACTGTTGGAAGAGTCCTTCTAGCCATAGCCCTGGAGCAATATTGCAGATGGATTTTCTGCAAAAATGAACAAGGGAAGGAACAATGGAATTTTTATTTTTTTTAGAAGAAACACTTTGTGCACTGATAAAATTATCGGGAACATAGTAGCATCTTTGGGCTTAGGGTAATGATCCTGTCAATCATTTGGCCTGTTGGTTAATGCAAAGCTGATCCCAAACTCCATTGACCTGCGATTGGGTGGTCTCTTAGGGGGAAGAAAATCAGGGAAAGGCAGTTGTAACCTATTTGCTTTTGTGCACTCAGATTGTACACTCAAAGCCTGTTTCTATTTGCTGTCCTGCTTTGGTCTCCAACATTTCTGAGGCCTAATACAGCTGTACCTGCTGCAACCTCCTTAAATTGGCTCTCCTAGAAAGCATCTCTTCAGTCTAGGTGTTATGTATCTTCTGTTATTACTTATAATTACAAATAATCTTATCCTATTTAGGATATTTACTGCATAAATGTTCTGAAATCTGTATTCTGGTTTCTTGGAAATATTTTATTTCTATGTTAAAGAGAAATGTCATTTTTCCACACCCTATTTTAAAGAATCTTCAGAATTTCTTCCATATTTCTCTCAGTGATGCTTTTGAGCTTGCTTTGCTGTTGGAGTTGACAGAGAAACCTCCTGATGATGTTGGTTTCTATTATACACATTTCTATCATCCTAAAACTTCCCTGTTTGCCTATATTTCATTCTAAAAAGGAACAATTGGAATAGTTTTCTTCTGATGTCTTCTTATAGTATTTCACTGAAAGATGGTTACCAAATGAAATAAACATACAATTACCTCACAACTGATTTGTATTAATTTGGAATGAGGATGGAGAAGTAGTGCAAAATAAAGAATAATTTCTAGGACAGGATATTTCTGAACATTTGAAATAGTTGAATCTTTCTAAACAAAGACCTCCAAAATTATATATATTTGTGTATGGATGTTTGAAGAGATTATACTGAATTAATAGAAATCAATTTCCCTTGATATGCTGTCAAGCCTCCTTGGTAAATTAGACAGGAAACATGACTAGATGATGCCTTCAAATCTGAAGACACAAATTTATTGTCATCACTTTTACCCACTCAATTAATTAGGATGGGCTCTGCCTAAGTTTCTTCCTTTGACTGTTAAGCCTCTGAGGGGTCCCCCACTCTTCTTTAATCATTTCCTAGGCCTGTGATGGTGAACCTATGGCACTAATTCCAGAGGTGGCATGCAACACCTTCTCTGTGGGCATGCGAGTCGTCGCCCCAGTTCAGCTCGGTCGCGCATGCACATCCTGCCAGCCATCCGGTTTTTGGGTCTTTGCTCCGCTTGCACGGGGGTGGGCCCATGCAGGGGGCCTGTGTGTGCATACAAGGAGGCCCGCACATGCATGCATGGGAGAGTCATGCAGGGGCTTGTGCATGCATGGGAGAGTCATGCAGGGGCCTGCCCATGCATGCACAGGGGCAGGGGGCATGCAAGGGCATGCATGCATGGGGGTGGGGGCATGCATGGGGGGCATGCATGTATTGCATTTTGGGCTTTTGGGCACATATGCATTCACCCCCCCCCCCCCCCCCACACACACACATGTGTTTTGGGCCCTTGGTCTGGAAGAGGTTAGCCATCATTGTCCTAGGCATTATCTTCTGCCTCCAGAATTCAGAGCTTATCTGGATTCTTGATATTTCTACAAATATCTGTTGTTTAACTATGAATGCTGTTCTATAATGTTCTATAAGTGCATTACTCCAAGACTGGAAAGAAGGTGAGAATACAGAGGAGGATACAAGGAGAATAGATAGCAGAGAGAAAGAATCCATCTTCCTGAATTTTTTCATCTAGGCAAAATTCAAAATAAAGAATCAAATAGACATTAGAAACATTTTGTAATACATTAGTTAAAATTAACAGATGGAAAGGAAGAATATAATTGGCATGTAAGTTGTTTTTAATACTGGTTTTTTACTTTGTTATATTTTATTTTTTTCTCTCTCTTTCCTTCCCCCTCTTTTCCGAATATCAATATTTTAAAGGAAAAAACCTTCCTTTTAAAATAATTTATCCCAAATTGTAATTTCACAATTTTATTATATTCTCCATATTGCATCACTTGCATCGCTTGATATTCATATTCTGTATAGGTTTTAATAGTGATTTTTGAGACCGAAGATATTCAGGTACTTTTAATTCATTACAAAGGTCGAAAAATCATAACTTCATCACACTTGTAAGTTCTTTGTTAGTTGCCGAATTTACTCCTTTTTTAGTTTTTTTCCTTTTGTGTGTGTATGCATGTATATGTATATGTGTGTATGACTCTCCTTTTTAAAATGTTCAATTGTTTTAAAAAACATGTTAGAAAAAGGAATTTATCTGAATGCCTGAGGACTAGAAAGTGGGTGGCAGGTACTGCTATGATAGAGTTTCATCTGTTGTGGCCCGTCAGCGGCCAGCAGATCTGGCAGCAGATTTGGACAGTGAGGAGGTTGGGGAGGAACATGGGCCAGTCTTGGAGTCTAGGGAAGGCTCTGATGTGGGCTCTGTGTTGGAGGCAGAGAAGGGGCTAGAGCCATATGTCAGTTATCAGCTGCCTTCAGAGTCAGACATCAGTGAGGCAGACGAACAGCTGGAACCTGTTCCCAGTGTCCGCATGCACAGAGTTGCCAGACAAAGGGAATAACTAAAGAACAGCGGTTGACTTGGAAATAAGGCCACAGGTGGTCCTTGCCAAGTTATGCAGATATCGGCCTGGCAGCTCTCTACACCAGATAAGGTCTGTGACTAAATCCTCCCTTGAAAGACTTTGCTGTATGTGAATGAGGAGAATTCACAGTAAATTAATAAAAGGGTTTTTTGTTGGGACCAGGAGTTTGCTTCATGCTTTTGGGAAGCCTAGGCCAGAATAGTTCCTTCTCCCTACCTAAACCTAGATATCTAAAAAAAAAAAAGTATTCTATTCATATCTGTTTGAATATGGGAATAAAATTCTACAAGGTTTAATAATGCATAGGGAAGCTTCCCTTTATTCCAGGGATGTCCAAACTTGGGAACTTTAAGACTTGTGGACTTCAACTCCCAGAATTCCCCAGCCAGCTATGCTGGCTGGGGAATTCTGGGAGTTGAAGTCCACAAGTCTTAAAGTTCCCAAGTTTGGACATCCCTGCTTTAGTCAAATGGAAATAAGATTGCGTCTCCTTCAGCTCTCCCTGCTGAGTGTGTAGGGGACAGAAATATCAGAGCACCGGGTAAACATCTTTAGCCTATCCTCAGGTTCAAGAGAGGAGGCTGTTTCTCTCCAAAGCTTTCTCTGGCGCCCTACATTATGGTCCCTAATGACTTCCCTTGAAGAGAAGGACACCATCAAATTGAGAAAAGTTTCTCCAAGATTGCTCCCAATCAGAGAAGCAACATCATTACAAATAAAACGAAATGCAATAAAGCAATATCTGTAGATAACATTTTTTGACAATATTAGTGTTCAACACAAGCCTATTATATATTCATCGTAAGTCTCATTTCGGGACCTTGGAAAATAAATGTATTTCATTTAAAAAAAAAGAGATGAAGGAAGGTTTTCTTTTTATCTCATGGTGATAAAAAAACATTAAATCCTATACCCAGCCATGTGAAAAAAAATATCATTGTCGCTTTTTGATAATGCCTATGACTCAAAAAAGACCCCCCCCCCTAAGAATTCAATCCATGGCTTCTTTTCAAGAGCTGCTTGAATACTGAGAACAGGCAAATAGCAAATTTGATGGCTTTCTTATCTTTAGTGAAGGGCCCTCCTCATTAGTTCTTTCCTGTTCTGCCTTCACGTCTGGCTGCCTGTCCATATCTAAACTTTTGAGTATCTTATTGTTTGGCTGTCTCAGAATACATAAGGTACACAGAAGGATCTCATTATCTGCACTCTTGGCTCACATTTTAAAAAAAGAGATAGAAATCCCCTCTCCAGTCTCTGCCTTCGTACACACACACACACACACACACACACACACACACACACACACACACAGCTTAAATGAAATAAAAAGAACAAAGCAGGAGAAGACCATGTTTAAATCCTGGATTTCTGGCACCTGTTGTAATAGTGCATTTTACAACAGTGTAATGGCTTTCAGAATTATTCCCATGTGTGCATAACTGTGAAAATGACTGAAATGGATCATGTATGCAGCCA
The DNA here is from genome assembly GCA_039707465.1 of Rhabdophis nuchalis. Lineage (NCBI taxonomy): Eukaryota > Metazoa > Chordata > Lepidosauria > Squamata > Natricidae > Rhabdophis > Rhabdophis nuchalis. The sequence goes on along the minus strand of CM077644.1, from coordinate 27,574,164 downwards.
ACTTGTGGTATAAACCCTGAGCTGGTAACCGGGAGCATTTTATCAATTTAAAACAGGACAAAGAGAGGAATTAACAAGTGGCCTTAAGCAGGGGTCTCCTACCTTTGCAACTTTTTGCAACCTTTGCAACCTTTGAAGTCTGAAGGACTTCAGCTCCCAGAATTCTCCAGCCAGCTTTGCTGGCTAGAGAATTCTGGGAGCTGAAGTCCTTCAGACTTAAAGTTGCAAAGGTTGGAGACCCCTGGCCTTAAGGACGAGCTACAACCAATCATGTTGGATGCTGGGAGATGTAGTTCAGCAACATCTGAAGGTCCAATTTAAAGAATATTAGGAGGCTGATTTAAAAAAAATATCAAACTCAATATTTCCTTTGCCAGCAGCAGTGTGCATGCCATATGGCCAGCTTAGTAGATTGTTGACAAACGAATAACATTCCTCATATTTTCTTTCCTTCTTTTCTTTTTTCTTTCTATTAGTGTCTATTAATATCTTCTTGTTTAAAATTTTAAAATAAATATTACGTGTGTGTGTGTGTGTGTGTGTGTGTGTGTGTGTGTGTAAACATTGATTTAGATTCTAAGGAATATTCTTACATCTGATCAACCAATATTAGTAGTACAATCTACCAGTATTTCAAGGTCAGTCACTTCCAGGACCAAAGACAGAATTTATGTCTCATTACCTTGTATCTGATCTTTCTAATAGTTTGCAGGGGCTAAAACAGGGCTATTTTCTTATGTTGTGCTATTGAAAATATTCCCTCAATCACACCTTCCTCCATCTCTCTTAAGAGACGTTAGCCGTCTTTTAACAATCTTAGCTTTCAGTTGCCTTTTATAATTAAATTCTTACAAGTTTTGGTATTACTATTGAAATAGATATAATTTTGCTCCTTGAATGTATTTTATGTTGGCCTTTGAGCAAAATAGAGATATGATTGATTGATTGATTGATTGATTGATTGATGATTGAAGTCTTCTATCATCATTTTTCTAGCTTAACTCAGACCAAGACCATAATGATTCTAGAAATGTGCTTTATTCCAGACCAAGGAGCCTGAATATGTTGCTCAAGGCAAGAGATAAATTGGAGATGGAAGGCTTTTGTGTTTCCAGACAGCATCACATCTTCTAATAACAAATGCAGTCAGTCTACAGATTTCACATTAGAATGACTTTGAACTGTAGGCTGCACGGCTGTAAAATCTGCCATAATTCTTTTGAACATTTCTGTTTTCCCCCCATTTCATGACTGCTGTAGCATTGTGCTGAGGATGACATCTAGAGGACTTGAACATGGTTTTGTATCATTTTGGTTTGTCCTAAAAAAGGTTTATCGATGTGTGTCATTAGCCTGACTATTATTGCTTTCTACTGAACAAAAGTTTTTCACCAACAGCTTTATATGATTTTTAATTGATCTAGCTTGACTGTAAAACCCAGGACTACTATATATGTCCCAAAAGTAATAAAGAGTAGACATTTGTAACTGGCCCTGGTTATTAAGTGTATTTTCTATTTTTAACAAGATACACAAAGTATTTTCATTTTAAAATCAGAATTAGTCAACAATTTCTTTTTGTTTTCTAACATATTAGGAAGTTGGAAGCAGTTGCATTGGTTTCAGTTTACTTTTTAAGTCTAGATACACAAATCCATAAATATTATTCAGCTCCAATAGCGGTATTATTGGACTTTTTTCTTCATTCTTTAGCCACCTCATTTTCTTTATTCACACAAAAATAAAATACGTTGCAGTCCCATAATCAAAGTACTGCGAATAATCTTTTTTTAGGCATTCAGTGAAGAATTACAAGGAAGTAACTATGCTTGTTAATATATTTTATGGGGGAAGAAAGTCCTGATGGGAAGAATAAAAAGGAAACAATAATTTGCTAACAAAACAGTTTTTCAAAGCAGAATGAGGATAGCTAATATTTCAGGATGTGTCATCAGATCATTGGTGGGTTGCAGGGGTATGCCCCGGTACAGGCGTACCGGTTCCTGCTGGGAGCACCGGGTACAATTCACATACCGTCCTCTGTATCCATATTTGAGGTCTTCGGCGCTTCCATGCACGGCACGTATGGCGCCTGCATGATTGTCTGCCAAGCAGCTGGAGCATCGCGGAGGCATCGCTGGAGGTAAGGATGCATGCACATGCTGTGTGTGTGCGTGCACACGCTGCGTACATTCATGTGGTGGACGCAGGGTCCTGTTGTGCCATACAGGTTGCAACAGGATCCGGAACCCAACACTGCATCAGTTCCAAGCTAGAGAGGATTTCTTTTTATTTCATTTATTTGTTTATTTTTATACTGCTTTTATTCTTGCTACAAAGAATTCAAAGCATTCAAAGCAGCAAACATTATTATTATTATTATTATTATTATTATTATTATTATTATTATTATTATTATTATTATTATTATTATTATTATTATTAATTTGATTTGTATACCGCCCTCTCTCCCGTAGGGACTCAGGGCAGTGCACAGGAATAATAAAGGATAAAATACATATAAATACAGTCAATAGATAAATTTAAAATTAAATTAAACATACCTAATACTCCCACCTCCTCTTATTTTCCTCACAGCAACACTGTGAGATAAGTTGGGCTGAGAGAGAGTGACTGGTCCAAGGTCATCCAATTGGCTTCATGCTTATGTTTTTGTTGTTAGTTGCGAAGTTGTGTCTGACCCATCACGACCTCATGGACAATGTTCCTCCAGGCCTTCCTGTCCTCTACCATCCTCTGGAGTCCATTTAAACTCACGCCTAGTGCTTCAGTGACTCCATCCAGCCACTAGAATTCACTGTCTCCTGGTTCTACTGTAGCTTGGTGTCTTAACCTCTAGACGAAACTGTCAGGATTGTGCACTGCAACAGAACAACTGGGCATCAAATATCCATAACATTAATCACAGAACTAGACATGAATGTAGAGCTTTCAAACCTCAGACTCCCGATGCCGATACTAACTAAATGTCTTAAAAATCACTAGGCTTTTTCCTTCCCTAAGGATCTGCAGGTGCATAAAAGGCCAAAGGAAATCAAATGGAATGTGATTTCATTGGGACCAAACCATGCATGGCTATATCTGGATGCAACTCAAATCTTCTGATGTTGTGCTTGAAGGTTTTATCTTCTTTCCTCCCAGCTCTCGTTTGCTCAGACAACTGAAGCTTCTTACATTTGAAACAAAAGCAAAAACACTTTTGCAAAATGAGGGTTGTTTGGTTTTTTTGAGATCAGAATGAATATATTTGTACAACTGCAATGTAATCTTGCTTATGAGTAAAAGCAACTCAACACCATTACACTTATTTTGGGGATTCTGCACTAGCTTCCAGGAGGTTTCCAAGTATAATTCAAACTGTTATTTTTAACTTATAAAGCCCTACAGGGTGAGGCTAGGGCACCTACTGGAGCCTGGCTATTCCGCTCAAGAGGGCATGTTCTGAGTGCTTTCAATTTGGGAGCTGAAATTGCTCCAGGAAGCAATACAATTGATGCCTCAACCCTCTGGAGTAGCTCAGCTTCCTGCTGAGATATAGCTTTTCCTCTGTCTTGGACAACATAATTTCTAACTAGTTTTGGAGACAGTGTGTTTGCTGTACTTCCAATCTGTTCAGCAGTGGGCTATTTTAAATTTTATTGATTCATTTTTTGAGTTGTTGCAATGTCTATATTTTTTTAACATTTTTAAATGGTTTGATCTGCAAACTACATAGATGTGTAATTGTAGCAGAATCAATTCTATCTATCTATCTATCTATCTATCTATCTATCTATCTATCTATCTATCTATCTATCTATCTATCTATCTACCTACCTACCTACCTACCTACCTACCTACCTACCTATCTATCTATCTATCATCTATCCATCATCCATCCATTCATCCATCCATCTATCTTCCCTCTAGAAATGAGATTCTATGGCACCTGTTTCCTGCAGCTCTGCATCCTTGATAGCCGAACTAAATAAGATGCCAATCATACAATTGACAATTGTGTAATAACATTTTAAACAACAACAAAAACAAAGGATCTGAAGAGCTCATTGATCTGAATTCAAACTTTGTGTACTGGAGTGAAGAGCAGCTAGAAGACATTTAATCTAAAAATGAGATTGCTATGCTACTCTTCCTGCTAGTACCAATAAGTTTTTTTTTACTAAGGCAAATTGCATGCATGTGAATAATATAATGGAAAACAAAGTTTTAAACCCTCCCATGCTCTGCTTACCATACCTGCCCTGGGTCCTAATGCAGATTTGATTCTTGTTCCCATCTTGCAATTTGCCATTGGAAAATCAATTAATCAATACAACTCTTATTGCTACCTTGTGTGAACTGGCTTACTTATTTGTATCAGACATTGTGACATGCATATAGTTGTTTCTACATCATGGTGCTATAAATCAGATGATTATGGTCACGCACATGGTTGTTCATGCTGACCTCAATGCACTGATGATTATACTTTGTTGTTATTAGTTGCAAAGTTGTGTCCAACCCATCACGGTCCCATGGGCAATGTTTCTCCCGGTCTTCCTATCCTCTACCATCCTCCAAAGTCCATTTAAGCTCTGCTTCAGTGACTCCATTCAGCCACCTCATTCTCTGTCGCCCCCTTCTTCTTTTCCCCTCAATCTTTTCCAGTATTAGGCTCTTCTCCAGTGAACCTTCCTTCTCATTAGGTGGCCAAAGTATTTGAATTTCATCTTAAGGATCTGGCTTTCAAAAGGGCAATCAGGGTTGATCTCCTCGAGGACTGACCGGTTTGATCGCCTTGCAGTCCTAGGGACTCGCAGGAGTCTTCTCCAGCACCATAGTTCAAAGGCCTCAATTCTTTGGTGCTTAGCCTTTCTTATGGTTCAACTTTCACAGCCATACATTGCAACTGGGAAAACCATAGCCTTGACTATATGCACTTTTGTTGGCAGAGTGAGCTCTCTGCTTTTTAGTATGCTGTCTAGATTTGCCATAGCTTTCCTCCCCAGGAGCAAGCTTCTTTTAATTTCTTGGCTGCAGTCTCCATTTGTGGTGATTTTGGAGCCCAAGAAAATAAAATCTGTCACTACCTCCACATCTTCCACATCTATCAACGATTTGGATGAGGGGATAAATGGGGAACTCATCAAATTTGCAGACGACACGAAGCTGGCAGGAATAGCCAACACTCCAGAAGATAGGCTTAAGATACAGAAGGATCTAGACAAACTTGAACATTGGGCACTATCTAATAAAATGAAATTCAATTGTGAAAAAAGTAAGGTCCTACATATAGGCAAGAAAAACCAAATGCACAAGTACAGTATAGGTGGTACCTTGCTCAATAGTAGCAACTGTGAGAGGGATCTTGGAATCCTAGTGGACAACCATTTAAATATGAGCCAGCAGTGTGCAGCAGCTGCCAAAAAAGCCAACACAGTTCTAGGCTGCATAAACAGAGGGATAGAATCTAGATCACGTGAAGTGTTAATGCCACTGTATGGTGCCTTGGTAAGGCCACACTTGGAATACTGCATACAGTTTTGGTTGCCACGATGTAGAAAAGACGTGGAGACTCTGGAAAGAGTGCAGAGAAGAGCAACCAAGATGATTAGGGGACTGGAGACTAAGACATATGAAGAACGGCTGCAGGAGCTGGGTATTTCTAGCTTGATGAAGAGAAGGACCAGGGGAGACATGATAGCAGTGTTCCGATATCTCAGAGGGTGCCACAAAGAAGAGGGAGTCAAACTATTCTCCAAGGCACCTGGGGGCAGGACAAGAAGCAATGGGTGGAAACTAATCAAGGAGAGAAGCAACTTAGAACTAAGGAGAAATTTCCTGACAGTAAGAACAATTAACCTCTGGAACAGCTTGTCTCCAGAAGTTGTGAATGCCCCAACCCTGGAAGTCTTTAAAAAGGTGTTAGACAGCCATTTGTCTGAAATGGTATAAGGCTCCTGCCCACGCAGGGGGTTGGACTAGAAGACCTACAAGGTCCCTTCCAACTCTGCTATTGTATTATTGTATTGTATTGTATTATTTGCCAGGAATTGAGAGGGCCAGATGCCATGATCTTAGTTTTCTTAATGTTGAGTTTCAAGCCAACTTTTCAACTCTCCTTCTTCACCCGCATCAAGAGGCCCTTTAGTTCCTCTTTACTTTCTGCCATTAGATGATTATACTTAGTCGTAGCCAAATACAAAACAGTAAGGGACGTTGGAGTACTCATGTTATATCCATCCTTATTGTTTCTGTGTATGATTGTCTTAAAGCAATGTTTCTTGACACTGGCAGCTTGGAGTTGAAATCCACATATCTTCAGGTTGTTGAGAACCCCTGCCTTAAGGTCTTGATTGACGGACCTTAGACAGGCTTTTATGTTCAACCCAGCTAAAGCAGGAACGGAGATGGAAGCCCTTTGTAAATACTCAAAGTGGGATTTGAGTGTATGATTAGTTCCTGCCTTTAAAAAATAGTTTCAGATCTAATTTCTATCTACAACTCAAGTGTGGTTCCCATATAGTTAAGCAGTTATCCTTTTCCTTACTTTTATTTATTTAAAACTTTTCTACACCCATTTTATGTAAACTGAAATGTCAGAGTAGTTGAGACATTGACATTTAATTTAGATTGTAATAAACTTTTACTAAAATGCCCAGCTATTCTTCCCATCTGTTAAACATTGTCCTCTCCTCATATTAAATATTGCAAACTCAGTTGAAAGAGCTTAGGAGGGATCACCCAAAAGCTTTCAGGGCCAAAATGCTGTCCTGGGGCTTCAAACTGTGCCCCTACGATAAAAAAACAACTATCCATGTTATAATGGGTGATTTTTTTTCACTCCTGAGACACAGGGTTGTCAGGGTTCCAAATAGCATCCTCAATAAAATCAGACTCCGAGGCAAGAGCTTCCTCAAAACTCCAATTTATTATAAGAGCCATGTTGACACATCTGGGAAAACCCGAACCTAAACGTTTCCAGGCTTTCCCCACCCAGTTGAACGTTCAAGACCTTGTCCAACACCCACAGGTGCATCACATGGTCCAATCAGTCATTGCCACGAAAGGAGATTCCTCCCATCCACATCCATCCAGGTGAAGGGACTAGGCGACCTTGACTTTCCAAGAAAGAATGTTATTTTGGCTACACATCTCCCAAGCTCCATACAATCTCCCCCTCCCAGTTTGTGACAAGCTTGAGACCCTATACCCTGATGGCTTCCAACCAGTGGTGGGTTTCAAATTTTTTTAGAACCTACTCTGTAGGTGTGGCCTATTTTGTGTGTGTGGCTTGGTAGTCATGTGACAGGGTGGGAGTGGCCACCTTTTAAAATGTGGTGAAACTCATTTAACAACGCTCTTGCTTAGCAACCAAAATTTTGGACTCAATTGTGATGATAAATTCTTTCTTTTTTCCTTCCTTCCTTCCTTCCTTCCTTCCTTCCTTCCTTCCTTCCTTCCTTCCTTCCTTCCTTTCTTCCTCCTTTCCTTTCCTTTCCTTTCCTTTCCTTCCCATTGGGTCACTGGCAGCGGCGGGCCAGATTTACTTCCAGGTACGCCAGTGGAACCCCCTCTCACTGGTTATCTAAATTTCACCAACCGGCTCTCACGAGTAGGTGCGAGCCTGCAGAAACCCACCAGTGCTTCCAACCCTGACAGGAACATTGTTTTCAGAACTTCTGCTGTTAATTTTGTTATTCTAGATTTGGTCATTGCAATTCCTAAAGTAGAGTTTTAGCTGTTGGAACAGAGCATTGTATATTCAGTTGGCTGATTGATTGGCTTATTTCTAATCTGGCTAATAACCAAAGTTCTCTGGGTAGTTTACCAAATTACTGAGATAATTAAAAATGATTAAAACAATAAAATACCATCCCAGATGGTAGGGCCCTCTGGAGCATTTTCCAGCACGAACTATACAGGGCTGCCTCAGCCTTCCTGCTTTCTTTTGTGGGTGGAAGGGAAAATCTACAGCCACAGCTGTTGCTTTCCCAATAACTGAGATTTAACCTTCATTAACAAAGTCTTTTTTTTTCTTTTTGGCTACAAGAAGCTTAGGTTGCCCAACATGACACATCCATAGTTGATGTCAGTTTATTTGAAGGAAATCAACTGCATATAATTAAATGAACTTTAAGGGGGAAAATAGTGGAGCATAATGTGGGATCAGGAAATAGATTCACTTCTTCAAGAGCAATTTTATTAAAGCACAAAGTTTTGGGCACTCCAGAATAAATGGATTTCTAACTGATGATCAGAGTTTACTTGCGATATTTGTAGAGTGAATTACTGTTTTAGCAAGATAAAAATTAAAAGTACAGATGCTATAATTAGGCTACTTCATTACTGTGCTTGTGGATACAAGTTTTTATGGTTAACATTTGAGTTACAGAGATGGCTGGCTGTTTTTTCAGTAAAAAAAAATAAATCAGTGAAATGTGCATTTTTGGGTCAGGGAGCTCTCCATTTTTAATATGTTATTTTGTAATTAATAAAAAAGTTATAGTTTAGTTATAGAAAACGGGCATTTGCTGGTATTTACCTGTATAGTGATAATAGCACTTAGCAATAGCACTTAGACTTATATACCGCTTCACAGTGCTTTACAGCCTTGCGGCTTACAGAGTCAGCATATTGCCCCCAACAACCTGGCTCCTCATTTGACTGACCTCTGAAGGATAGAAGGCTGAGTCAACCTTGAGCCTGGTGAGATTTGAACTACCAAATTGCTGGCAGCCGGCAGTCAGCAGAAGTAGCCTGCAGTACTGTATTCTAACCACTGCGCCACCATGGCTCTTGATATGTGAATATGAATTGTATCACACCATTGCTAAACAAGATTCAGTTATTGGCATTGTGAGATGAGCTGTTCCCAATGATGGCTATTTGCTTTTGAAATTAACCCATTAAAGAAATTAAATTAATATAGATTAATGTAGATTTTTTTTTAAGAACATGGAACATGGCTGAATTTCAGTTGTGCTGTCTTCTGTTTATTTTTGTTTATGTTAAAAATTAACCCTTTTTGAAATGATTTTATCTACTTGATTCTTATTTCAAAACATTTTGGAGATCTTTCTTATAATGGAAAGTTAATAAAATGTTTTTGGAAATAAGGAAGCAATATATTGGGGGTATAAAGATATAAGTTATCTCTTTTCAAAGTATTATTCTAAACATCCACCATTACTTTTGGTATTAGTTCCTGTGATCATAGAAAATAGTTTACAACTGTCTTTCCTGTAGCTTCTCTTTATTACCCGAACACATGTATTGTGTTTCTCCCCACCAAGTCTTTTCTTGAAACGTTTCTTCAGCCTTTCCCCACAAGGCATGTCTTAAGGTTTCTGTATAATCTTTTCCTTTTTTATGAACCTATTCTAATTTGTCAAAATTTGTTTGGAAATGTGGCGGTCAGAATCATACAGAATATTCTACTTGTGGTCCCGAATAGAAGGGAATAAAACTTTCTGCTTCTTTGATATGATGCTTCTTCTGATGTAGCCCAGAAGTGCTTGAATCCTTCTATTATGTATGTCATACAACTACCTCATATCCAGCTTATTGCCCAGTCTCAAGTCCTTCTCTGATGTAGTATTTCCAAGTTGTAAATCAAGAAGAGTTTAAGTCAATCCCAGAAGAATGTAGGAGAAGCAGCTTCTTCAACATCCTGAAAATAATTGCTTTTCGTTCAGACTAATAAGTAGAGATGAAATCTGTACTATCAAACATCCCGTCCCCATTAACTTCTCATTACATTTTTCAGTACTAAAGTACCACAGGCAAGTCGCTCAATCCAGTCAATTTAAGAAATACACCCATTATAACAATACTGTTTGTTAATTATGTTAATATCATGAAAGACTAAACATTTTTAATGAGGAATAGGCACACCTGCTTATTTTTAAAATAGATAAATATATAATTGAAATAAAACTTGTCTAACAATAGCCTTTCTTTTACAAATATTAATGATTTTGAGCTTGCATGTGATTTCTTCAATGTCTGGAATTCTCTAACAATATTTTAGAATTGGTACAGTATTCAGTCTATTTTGACTTTAGTTTAATGAAAATAAACTTTTCATAAAGATTTGTTGAGGGAATAGATACTAGGGTGTCAATGTCTTTAAAGGAGCTCACAGAACATCTTCTAGAGGATTGGGGAAAAGGTGTGCTTCATGGAAGTTTAAGAAACCTTATTCTACAGTATCTATTGTACAAAAATATATAACCAATAGTTCAGGGGTGGGCTGCTGCTGGCATTACTGCCGGTTCGGTACACAAAAAAGTTTGCTCTACATGTGTGCGCATTTGCACCTAAAATGGTCTGTGCATGCGCACAACATCAGAAAAGGAAAAAAAATACATTTTTGCAAGGAAGATTGTTCTGCGCATGTGCAGAACTGAAATTCAAGATGGTGCCAACGAGGATAGAACCAATTCAGGGACATGGCAGGCCAAGTTACTACCTACTTGGCCAAACTGGTCTGAACCAGTAGGAACCCATCTCTGCAATAGTTGCTTGAAGACGTTTCAAGATGTGCACCTCTATTCTTTTCCCTTCAAATCCCTCAGTTAATTTTCCTATCTGTACCCTACCCTTGCCTTGATTAAAGTTTTATGCCCAGATACAAATTCCATTCACTACGATCAACTCTCTTTTAAGCAGCCTCATAAAACTGTTGTGTCTTACAACCTACCCTGATTTCAGATCACATATACATTCACCCCTTCCAATTCCAAAGTTGTTATTTTACCCAGTGCTCAGTATAAACTTTATCTTCCCTGATGGGCATAAAGTGAGGGACCATCACTCAAAATTTATGGAAATGCAGCTTGAGGTGATCGCTCTTTCCACCCATTGTTTTTCAGGGTCGAAGTTATCTACAGAAGCAGTTTATTACTACTATCTACTTTAGCTGCCTATTATTGCTGTCTAGAGCCATTGCCTCAATATTGTTTATCACTATCTTGGTTTTGTTGGACAACAAGATTAATTAGATGATACAGCCTAGGAAGCTAGTTCCAGGAAAGAAGGAATCATGCTTCACAGTTGAATGATGTATTAGTTCCATAATCTGTCTGACTTTCTGGTATTTCTACTTACTAAAGAAGATATTTCTGTAATAGATATGAATGTGCCGTGATGGGTATAAATATACAACTAAATAGCAATTGTTCTTAGAAGGTCTGCTAGTGGAGGAGGACAGAAGAAACTTTAAAATATGGAAAAGATTAAATAATGATATGCACGGTTCTTTATTTAAACGCACATCTGAACATGTGGTTAAACTGCTTCTCTTTTTGAACATTACTAATTTTATAGTTATTTATTTAAAAAATTAAAATGAGATTTATGCTATACTTTTAAAATCAATGAGGAAATACATTATTATAGTTTTCCAACACTAATCACATCTCAAGGACAGGAAAGGAAGCATATGGTTAAATTGGCAAAATATAAATTATGGTGGTGATGATGATGATGAAGAGGAGGAGATGGCTGGATTCACCTACTAATGTAATATGGTTTGCTTAAATTTGGCTTGTTATGTTATCTGAACACATTAATTTTGATTTAACACATAACTGGAGAATCTCTTTCCACCAGAACACATAATTTTGGCTTTGCCTTTATTTTCGGTTTCAAGCACCACAAGGGGACATGGTAGTAATTCGGTGATGTACTAACAATGGGCAGGGCTAAAAATTCTGGCTGTCTTTAATTTTTAATAGGTTTTCTTTTTATACACCTAATATACACCTAATACCCTATATAGTAAGTATATATAAATATTGCCTAATCAATCTTTTAAAGGAAGAACTGGTTTCTCCAATTCAACAAAGATGCTGAGGAACTGGAAAGAGTGCAAAAACTGTGAAGGGCTTGGAGCCGAAATCCTATGGCTAATGGTTAAAACAGGGGTCCCCAACCTTTTTTGCACCAGGGACCGGTTTCATTTTAAAGAAAATTCTGCGGACCGGCTGAGTGGCTCAGCAGTCATGTGACTGGGTGGGCCTGGCCAACTTAGAAAATGTGAAACTCACTTAACAATGATCCAAACTTTTGGCCTCAACTGTGGTCATAAGTTCTTTCTTTCTTTCTTTCTTTCTTTCTTTCTTTCTTTCTTTCTTTCTTTCTTTCTTCTTTCTTTCTTTCTTTCTTTCTTTCTTTCTTTCTTTCTTTCTTTCTTTCTTTCTCTCTCTTTCTCTTTCTTTGTTTCTGTCTCTCTTTCTTTCCCTCTTTCTTTCTTTCTCTCTCTCTCTATTTCTTTCTTTCTCTCTTTCTCTCTCTATTCCCTTTCTCTCTTTATTTCTTTCTTTTTCTTTCTTTTTCTCTTTCCCTCTTTCTCTTTTTTTCTCTCTCTTTCTCTTTTTCTGTATCTTTTTGTCTTTCTTTCCTTTCTGTCTCTTTCTCTCTGTCTGTCTTTCTCTCTCTCCCACTTTCTTTTTCTTTCTTTCTCTTTTTCTTTCTCTCTCTCTGTCTCTCTCCTTCATCCGCCCATCTCTGTCACTTTGTGTGTGTGTGCGTGTGTCTGTCTGTCTTGCATTCACTCAATCACTCATTCTGTGTCTCTGTCTATCTTTTTCTCCCTCCCTCCCTCTCTCTGTCTCTCTATGTGTGTCTGTCGTCGTCGTCCCCCCCCCAGCCTCCTCAGCCCGCCTGCCGCGCTTGGTCGCTCGTTCGCACGGTCAGGCTCCGTGACTGGGTAGGAGCCGGGCTGGAGAGGAGGAGGAGGGAGGAGGGGGCAGCCCATTGGGCAGAGCGTGTGGGAGAACGCAGGAGGATGGTGGGGGCTCTTCCTCCACCCTCGTCGATGGAGGGACTCCTGGGCGCCTCCGGAGGCCGCCAGTTCCCTCCCCCGCCCACGGAGCCTCCGCAGCCCCTGGAAGAAAACGAGTGGCTGGCATGCCAGCAGGGGAGGGAATCGGTGGCTGGTCCGGCGGCGCCCAGGAGTCCCTCCATCGACGAGGGTGGAGGAAGAGCCACACTCCAACGGCGCGAACAGCCGCACCTGCGTTCTCCCGCACGCTCTGCTCAGGGGGCTGCCCCCTCCTCCCTCCTCCTCCTCTCCAGCCCTGCGGCCCGGCTCCCACCCAGCCATGGACCAGCACCGGTCCACGGCCCGGGAGTTGGGGACCCCTGGGTTAAAAGAACCAGAAGTCTGATGTCTTAATCACTACACAAAACTGGGTCTCTTAATGAGTTCTAGGAGATAGCTAAATTGGGACGGGGACAGACATGTGACCCATTAGGCCAGGGAATGCCACCCTGGCTTAATATGATTGGTTAATCCATGCATTGTGATCAGAGGTGATATTCAGCCAGTTCTGTCCAGTTCTGGTGAGCTGGTAGTGGAAATTTTGAGTAGTTTGGAGAATTGGCAAATACCACCTCTGGCTGGCTCCGCCACCATCTATTTGCTGCCTCCCGAGTCTCAGCTGATTGGCTTCCCAGGTGATTGGCTGGGTCTTCTACTGTTGCCCTGCACAAGAGAATGGAACTGGAAAGCAAGTTAGTGGGGTGTGGAGGGAATGGAGATTTTACAGTATCCTTGCCCGGACATGGGGTGGGAAGGGAACGGAGATTTCGCAGTATCCTTCTCCCAGGAGTGGGGTGGGAATGGGGAATTTGCAGTATCTTTCCCCTGCCATGCCCACCAAGCCATGCCTACCAAACCACACCATGGCCACAGAACCAGTAGTAATTTTTTTAAAATCCCACCACTGATTGTGATTTAGTTTAATGTTTGCCCAGACCATTATGATTTGTCAAATACATTAATTCTGACTTTGCATTTTCCTCTCTCATTTAACATAAAATAAGGAGTACATCTATTGAACTCAATGAGACATGTCCCCAGGTAAGCGTATAAAGAGGACAAAAGCCATCAATAGCCTGCTCAATAGGGAGACATTGGGCCAATTGTGCTTGGAGAAGGGAAGGCTGCAGTGAAGCCATTTTGACTCTCAACGGTAAGAATAAGGACATTGCATCCTGTTTTTTCCCCTATGATACCAATTTAATGTTGGATGCATTGTGCCCAGACTTTCCAGCTTTCGATGTGGCAATGCTTTGGACCCTGTAGCTTGGAGCCTTGATTGTTGGAAATGATAGCCCCAAAACACTGCACCATGACCAACTCCTACAACATTCAGCTGAATTCTCTCTATCCTGTCACTGAAATGTTTTAGCATGAAATAATAATATCTTTCATTCCTTTCAATTATAAATTCTGTGCAGGGTGCTTTCAACCTTCACAAGAAAGCAGATGTGTTTATACTGTCTCCATGGAGACCCAAAGCAAAGGCAGTATTTCACATTTGGATTTCCTCTCTTCCAAAAGAGGGTGAGAATGATGGTGGAAATATTGCTGGTTTTCTTTTTTCTTTTTTACAATGAAACCAGACAGCATTCTTTAGAGATTTGTCATCTGTATCTCTTTTGAGTGAAGCTATTTTGTGCAAAATTAATTGTAGGGCCAAATGAACTGGTATTTATCTGGACCTTGTCAGGGTTTCACAAATTCACTGAGATGTCTCTACCATCCAATCTCCATGTCAACGTCATTAAGAAAAAACAAAACACACCAACATGAACGTCCCGGGGTTTTTTTGTATCCTGCTTCCTATCGCATAAACATTTTAGGCTTTCTAATCAGCATTGTATTGCTAATGTTCCCTAAGATGCGAATGTCTAAATCTCCTACCAATTACTTATTTATTTATGTTCTTCTGTAACTTTCTGACAATCCAAAGCATCTTACAACATTAAATGAATAAATTAGTATCATTAAAAGCCGCTCTCCTTTTACACCTTACAATAAATAAATTGTTAATGGAAATCTTGACATAAATGTTATGTTTTCACTAACTTCTAAAACAATGGGAGAGTTGGGGACCAAGGACATTTTATGAAGAGTGTCTTCATAAAGAGTGTTGATTACCATCTTTAAAGCGCTCCATGGCACGGGACCTAGTTACTTGCGGGATCGCATTCTGCCTCATACATCCCTGCGGCCGATCCGCTCCCACAGAGAGGGACTTCTCCGGGTGCCGTCCACTAGGCAGTGCCAGCGGGCGACGTCCAGGGGAAGGGCCTTCTCTGTGACCTACCCCCCGAACCTAGAACAACCACGGACCTCCGCTCCTTCCACCAAAAGTTAAAAACTTTTTCTTTCATCAGGCCGGCCTGGCCTAAAGAATCCAATTGTAGCCTGTAGTATAAATTGAGATTGTTTTAATAGGGATAGTAGGGAATAGTTTTAAGGGTTTTAAAGGTTTTAAAATTTTAAGAATTTTAGCATAGGATAAATTATTTAATTTAATTTTAAATATTGTTATTGTTGTTTTGATATATGTTTTTAAGTCCTGTGCACCGCCCCGAGTCTCTGCGGGGAGAGGGAGCGGTCTATAAATAAAATAAATAAATAAAATAAAATAAATACAACCTGGGAGCCACACAACTGAAGTGCCTTCCTTATATAGGAAGACAATCGGGATGGGCTTCAAAAGTTTTAGCAAGGGGTTCTCTGGCCGGTTGCTGGGTGGGCATGGCCATGGTGGGCATGGCCTAGTCGGCCTTCTGCACCATCATGGCGAGGGTGTTTTTGCCCTCCCAGGGCTCCGAAGGCTTTCCTTGAACCTCTGGGAGGACGAAAACAGTCTCCCCAGGCTCCAGAGGCCCTCGAGATCAGAAATGGGCCCATTTTTCACCCTCCCTGAGCCTCCACATGCACCCTGCACTTACCTGTATCCAAAACGGGCCTTGTGGGTACTCCTAGGAGGGGAGGCCAGGAGTGGGATTTTGGGGGTTCTTTGAACTGCACAGAATCTTAGCTAGAGGTTCTCCTGAAACCCTGCGAATCCCCAGCAGCCCACCCCTGAAGACAATGGAATAAGTGAGGGTATCTTCAGCAGGACTTCTTCTCCTCTAAGTAACCAAATAGATTCACGCTGGGAGAGGTAATGCTGCAGATACCCAAGTCCTCGGTGGTTTTGCATATTTTCTGTCACTTTGCCAGATTTTGTATTTTGTTGACCATTTTCCAAATATGCTTCCCCAATAGCTTTTGGAGAAGGTTTCCAAATATGCTTCCCCAATAGCTTTTGGAGAAGGCTGCAGTGAAGCCATTTTGACTCTCAACGGTAAGAATAAGGACATTGCATCCTGTTTTTTCCCCTATGATACCAATTTAATGTTGGATGCATTGTGCCCAGACTTTCCAGCTTTCGATGTGGCAATGCTTTGGACCCTGTAGCTTGGAGCCTTGATTGTTGGAAATGATAGCCCCAAAACACTGCACCATGGTTCTCACTTGCTTCCTGGTTCTCACTTGCTCCTTCTGAATTGACCTTCAATTCTGATTCATTATTTGGTCCTCCTTACTGACCTGTACTCTATTTCTTGCAACAGGCTATGGTGACAATAACTATTACCAGAGATCTGATCTGATTATATGCAGAGGGATTTCTTAAATTAGGTCAAAGGCCAAATAAAAGTATCCAAAAGCTACATTAATCCATGAATTACAAAAAGGAACACCAATTTTACATATCATAAAATGCCATGGATTATTAACTGAGATTTATTGAATAATTCACCATTGGCTAAATTTATACACTGCCCAAAACTGAAGCCAGAAGTCACTTTTAAATTTAACTTCTTATTTGAATAAAGCTATAATCTTGCTCCACTATCTTGAGATCAGGGGTGGGTTTCAAAATTTTTGGAACAGGTTCTGTGGGTGTGGCCTGCTTTGTGGGAGTGGCTTGCCGGCCATGTGACCGGGTAGGAGTGGCTTGCCAGCCATGTGACCGGGTGGGAGTGGCCAATTTGGAAAATGTGAAATTCACTTAACAATGGTCTTGGTTAGCAACCAAACTTTTGGGCTTAATTGTGGTCATAAGTTCTCTCTCTCTCTCTCTCTCTCTCCTCTCTCTCTTTCTTTTTCTTTCTTTCCTTCTGTCTTTCTTTCTCTCTTTCTCTCTCTCTCTTTCTTTCTCTTTCTCTCTTTCTGTCTCTTCTTTCTCTCTTTCTCTCTCTCTTTTTTCTCTTTCTTTCCTTTCTGTCTCTCTTGCTTTTTCTCTCTTTCTCTCTGTCTGTCTATCTTTCTCTCCCTCCCACTCTCTGTCTCTCTGTGTGTGTCTGTCACTCTCTGGTTCCCCCCTCCCTCCCTGTCTCTCTCTGTGTCTGTGCCTCTCTCTCTCTGTCTGTCTCCCCCCACCCACCCAAGCCTCCTCAGCGTCTCTCACCCATCCACCGGACGAAGGAACCTGGTGTCCGATGGGTGAGCAAGCGAGCGAGCAAAGGCTTTTGAAGCAAAGGCTTCAAAGGCTGCCGGCTAGGAACAGCGCGCTACGCTGCGCGAACCCCCCCCCCCAGTCGCGGCAAAACTTTCCCTGTTAGCGCGACTGGCAGGGGGTGGGGCGGGGGTTCGCGCAGCGTAGCGCGCTGTTCCTAGCCGGCAGCCTTTGAAGCCTTTGCTTCAAAAGCCTTTGCTCGCTCGCTTGCTCACCCATCAGACACCAGGTTCCTTCGTCCGGTGGATGGGTGAGAGAGAGAGCGAGAGTAGCCGGTCAGGCTACTTCCAGGAGCTGAGGAGGTTTGGGGGGGAGGGGAGACAGACACACAGAGAGACAGGGAGGGAGGGGGGAACCAGAGAGCCAGAGAACCCGCTGGCTGTATTTACTCTCTCTCTCACCCATCCACCGGACGAAGGAACCTGGCGTCCGATGGGTGAGCGAGCAAGCGAGCGAGCGAGCAACCGCGGCCAGCGGGCCAGAGGATTTTTGGGGCGCGCAGCAACTTTCCTTACCCGCGGCGGGAAACACGCAAGGAGAATCCACTCCCAGCTGTCTTCTTTTTCCTTCTGCGAAGGGTACTGGCCGCTGGCAAAGCGGGAGGCTCGGGAAGGCGGCACACACACACACACAACCTACTTCAGGCGGCGGGAAACACGCAAGGAGAATCCACTCGCGGCTAGGCGTAGGGGGGAAGAGGTGGCTGAACAAAGGGAAGGGGGGGAAAGGTGCTCCCGCCGCCTTCCCGAGCCTCCCGCTTTGCCAGCGGCCAGTACCCTTCGCAGAAGGAAAAAGAAGACAGCTGGGAGTGGATTCTCCTTGCGTGTTTCCCGCCGCCTGAAGTAGGTTGTGTGTGTGTGTGTGCTTTCTTTTTTTTTGGCCGGCGGCTCCTGGCCCGAGCGCTGCTCTTCGGAGTTGTCACGGCAGCAGCGGCAGCAGGTTGTGGGGCGACGAGGTGAGCGGCCCACCCCCACCACCCACCCCCATGGAGAAGGGGAAAGGAGGACCCCTTCGGAGAGCCGGCCTGGCTGTCTTCTTTTTCTCTCAGCGAAGCATGGGCGAGGAGGAGGCGGTGCTTCGCTGAGGGAAAAAGAAGACAGCGCAGTCGCCTTGCTTGCTTTTCTGCCTGCCCGCCCCAGCTGGGAGCAGCAGTTAGCAGCGGCGACTTACTTCCGGGTCCACGATCCAAAGGGATCGCTTGGGATCCGGAAATTTTACGAAAGGGTTCGCCCGATCCCAGGCGAACCCCCAGAAACCCACCCCTGCTTGAGATGTTATATATGTGCTAAGGGGTATTATCTCTTTTTGTAAAGAACATGACTAGTTTTGAAAGATAGGCAAAGAACCATGCATGTGTTAGCATCAAGCTGAAAAATGAGCAACATTGTTGCTGACATTTTTGTTTTTGTTTTTGAAAAAGTTTTATTGAGTTTTACAAGTTTTATAAAAATAGGATAAGGGAAAAAAAGATATTATAAAGACATTTTGAGAACCTCTATGTCGGAATCGTTGGCCCCCTCCGAGGCTTCATAAAAAAGAATATAGATAATACAATAAATTTTCACTTGTATTACAAAGTGGAAGGAAATACAAATGTATCATTTTAAAATCTATGCTAACAATCATGTATAAACATCCAAATAAAAGTTATACAATGCAAAGATAAAGTCATTTGTGAGATCTAAGTCTTTTGGCAATTGTCTCTTCCTCTCCCTGACCTCCAGTGGGCGGGGCCGTGGCACCTTCTGCTCTCCCATTTTCGTCCTCCAGGATTGAGGAGTGTTTTTTAAAAAAGGCTTCCGCCTCTGCAATTGTTTTAATTCTTACCCTTCCTCCCTCCCAGAACACCAGCATTCCCTCTGGCATCACCCACTTGAACCAGACCCCCTTTTTAAATAATCTTTTGGACAAGAAGGAATACTTCCTTCTTATATCTCTAATCTTTTTCGGGACCTGTTTCAAGATGGCAATCTCATTCTGTTGGTAAATTAAAGGACTGTCTCTCTGTGCTCTCAGGATCCTTTCTCTTGTTGACCTTCTTACAAATTTAATATGTATCTCTCTGGGTACTTCATTTATCCTGGCATATGCTGAATTAATTCTATATATCAGATCAATGTCCCCCCTAATATCTTCTTTACTCTTTTTTATATAATCTGCTAAAATCGTACACATTAAATCTGTCAGATCCTTATCGCTTGACTCAGGAACGTTCTGAAATCTTAAAAAATAAGACATCCTTTCAAAATCCATCCTAGACATATGACCAGCTAAATCCCCCACTTCATTATGAAAAATTTTAAGCTCTTCCCTTGTCCCAGCCAACCCCAACCCCACCTGTTTTGATTTTGATTTGGGTTTGTGTTGAACACAAGCAGATCCAAATGCTGGTAACTACCTGATAAAATATACATTATAGCAGTGATGGCGAACCTTTTTGGCACCGAGTGCCCAAACTGGAACGTGTGTTCATGTGCGCACACCGGAGCACCAGAAACCCAAACACCAGCTGGCCAGTGTGCACATGTCTGATGTTGGCCATTTTGGGGGCTTTTTTCAGGCCATTTTCGGGCCTTTTCTGGTCTGACAAATGTCCCCCAAACAGCCTGAAAATGGCCTAAAAATTGCCCAGAAATAGCCCGGAAAATGGCCTGTTTTTTAGCCAGCTTTTGGGCTGTTTTCTGGTCATTTTCTGGCACTCCAGCACCTGCAAAGACCTTCTGGCGATGGCCCGTGTGCCCACAGAGAGAGCTCTGCATGCCATCTGTGACACGCATGCCATAGGTTCGCCATCATGGCTTTATAGTGTTCAAGCTGTATCCTACTGAGAAAGCTTATCAAGGCAAATGTTTGGAATAGGATCATCTGAATTATAAGCAACTTGATCTCCATGGATAGAGATGAATCAGTTCTGAAGAATGACTCTTGTGAAAAGAATCTCAACCTTGAACTATATTTATGTTTGCCTATGTGATCTAGCTTGGTTTAGATATATGATATATTCTAGTTATACAAGTGACTGGGGAATATCAAACACTGGAGTCACAACCTGAGTGCCAATGTCCACCCTACAGTGAGCCCTTCTAAGGTATTAATAAGGCTTTGCAATGATGAAAGTCTGTTGAACAGGTGGCAATGTGGGATGGTCAGCTGTTGTGAGAGGCAGGAATTGCTATAAACTGAGCATAACCAGATTGTTTGAATAGCATATTAGAGAGGATGGAGCTAAAGATTTTCACTTAGTTCTAGCCATCCATGTAAGTGTAGGATTGGATTCAGACCATTGCATTCATACTTGGTGTTCATTTATGTTGTACAAAAGATGTTTTTTCATTAAAAAAAATGTATGGCAACTTAGTACAGTTGGAGAGTACAAAGCTAAGACCTATTATGGCTGTTTACGAGTGTACACTGGATTGCACACTCAAGTATACTGCTGGAATAGCCCTGACGTGTGCCTAGACCTAAATTTCCTCTGTTCGTTGTCTTAATCAATTATTTACTCTGAACACTAATTCTATTTCCCCCCAAATGCCATCACTCTGCTTAACAACTAATTTCCACAACACTCAATAATTTACTAACAATGTAATACTATTATTCTTCTCTTTCTTCCTAGTATCTATCTCTCCACACTTATGCCTATAACCATATTACTTGTATCTTTCAATTTAGATTCTTTTTATTTGTTTCCTAGTACGATTTGATAGCTTATTAGTAACCTTGACTATCACTGTGTTGTATCTTTTTATTCTTAATGAAAGTATTTTATTCTCTTACATACACTGAGAGCCTATGCACCAAAGACAAATTCCTTGTGTGTCCAATTACACTTGGCCAATAAAGAATTCAATTCTATTCTATTCTATTCTATTCTATTCTATTCTATTCTATTCTATTCTATTCTGGCATCAAGTCTGTGTTTGAGATATTTTGTTTACACAATTGGCTGGAATTTCATCTCCATACCCTTTGTCCTACCTTAAACTTAGGAACTATGGCAAGAATAAATTGCATGTTTTGCCATTTATGTATACTGTATAATAGCTTATCTTTTTAAGTTTCCTGCGCACTACAAAAAAAAAAAAAGCTGGGGAGCTTAGTTTGAAGTTCACCTTTCTGTTCTGGTGCTGTTCTTAATCAGAGTGAGAATGAAGGACTCTC
Source organism: Rhabdophis nuchalis (assembly GCA_039707465.1). Lineage (NCBI taxonomy): Eukaryota > Metazoa > Chordata > Lepidosauria > Squamata > Natricidae > Rhabdophis > Rhabdophis nuchalis. The sequence continues at coordinate 27,552,691 of CM077644.1, read as the reverse complement.
ACACAAAGGAAAGGCTGTCATTTGGAACATCTTTCTATCATCTAGTAGTAATTTTCCATCGAGTTTTCAATTGATCTCCCACTGCTTTTTCATACCAGTTTCAAATTGTTGCACTAAAGGGGATTGGTATGTGATTTTACTTCCTAAAGCTTTCCTGCAATCTTGTACTGCCTCTCCCCAACTCCTACTTTTTATATTTTTTTGTACAGAGAAAAGAGAGTATTTGCTTCAATCATGCTATGGAGGAAAGTGGTCTTAGAAGCTCTTCTATTATCTGCAGTTTTGGGCACACAATCCCACTAATAATAAGCAGAGACCAAAAACTGGCTATCTATGTGCTTTGAAGTCTCTAAACTGTGAAGTTAGATATCAAAACTCAGAAGCTAGATTGCCAAATTCTCAAAGATTCTGAGATTAGGCTGCCTCTGGTTAGGGCCAGGTCTACATAATCTCTGGTTAACCTTAGCATGGATTAGAGGCTGACCTGGCCTGTGTTACCAAGACCAGCATAGATGAAGAGGAGAGCATATCTCACTCATTAATGTAGCACAGGGAAAAACTAGGGTAGGGGATATAGAATGGTTATTGCCATGTGGGAAGTTTCACAAGCAAATGGAGGCACTGCTCCACAATTAAATAGATTGTTGTTTTAATTCATGTTTTGTGTTGTTTATGTGTTGAAAATAAAATAATAATAATAATAAAAAATGCCAGAGTTCCTGAACCAACATGACTGGAGGAGGAATTCTGGGAGCTGAAGTCGACAAGTCTTAAAGCTGTCAAGTTTGAACACCCTTGGGTTTTTTTTGTAAAGGGTTAAAGGTAGAAGGGCCTTGTAGCTTGACCCTTGTAACTTAAGACTTGCGCACTTCAAATGCCAGAGTTGAAGAGTTGTAAAAAGTATATATGGTTGTAAAAAGTATTCTGCTATACTGGTATTTTATTAAATAATATATTACTACAAAATTAAATAAATAAATAAATAAATAAATAGATGTGATGCCTTATTTGTGAAGTTGAGTTATAGGGACAAGTTGGAACTGCTACCAATCACCCGCTATATGAGTTGCTAGAACTGTTTCTGGATTTGTAACAGATTTCCCTAGCTCACTGGTACTGGGAAATTTAACATGCCTCCTCTAGGGCAGAAATGGGGAGTTGTGAATTCATGGTCCTCTTGACAAACAAGGGCTGGGATCATCAGGGCTCCAATTCTTGCAGGAGGGAATACTTTAGATCTGTTTTCTATCTTGAAGGAGAAGTGACATGATCTTAATATCTGCCCTTTATAATGGTCAAATATCTGCCTGATTGCCAGGAAGCTGACCATTATTACCAAGTTCCATTGGGAGGATAGCTGTATTAGATAAGTCTACTTAGGCACTTGATGGTCCTTGTGATTTCCAGAGGGTGCTTGGAATTTTTCTCACAGTCATGTTACATAGTGTAATTGTGTATGGCTTCAACTTTGAACAGCATTCTACCTCTCATGACCTCTCCATCTATGCTGATTCAGATAAACTCTTTGGTTTACAAAACAGCTTTTGGCGATAAAGCTACAGAGAAGATGCCCGGAGGACTGTTGGTTGAAAACAAGGAGTAGATGCAAATAGCAGACTGCTCAGTGTGGTAAGATTTTGTCTACAAATGTGAAACATTAAAGGTCAGCATGGAATAAATTACTATGTGTCATTTTTGACTTTGGTCCTGATATCTCTTCTTAATTACTGTCCCCCCAGAGGTGGTATTCAGCAGGTTCTGACCAGTTCGGGAGAACCGGTAGCGGAAATTTTGAGTAGTTCGGAGAACCGCTAAATACCACCTCTGACTGGCCCCACCCCATCTATTCTCTGCCTCCCAAGTCCCAACTGATAGGGACGAAATGGGGATTTAACCTTCTCCTGGAGTGGGGTGGGAATGGAGATTTTACAATATCCTTCCCACCATGTCTACCAAGCCATGCCCACAAAACCGGTAGTAAAATTTTTTGAATCCCACCACTGTGTCCTGTCTCCCCCCCCCCCCCACCACACACACCATTTTCTTTTCTTTTTTGGAAAAAATATTTCCTCTGATTTCACCTGACTGTTCAATGCTTGTGGCAGACTGAAATCACTGTGACCAATATGCTAATGGAAACTTATGATGAAACGAGAAACAACAAGCCCTTAGTTGAGTCTCATCATTACAGGACTGAACTTGGAAATCTAGTATAGATAGACTTGCAGACATCTGTGTCTTTTCTAGAAAGTTCGGTGCACCAAACAGAAGGTCTGATTTGCAGTTAAAGCTGGACAGGCCTTTCTAAACCAGATCACACCCAGCATTCAGGCTTATAGCCAGTGCCAATTCTTAACTGATAAGTTAAATAAATATTGACTGGGCAGAAGACAGACAAGATTACAAGTTCATAAGTGGGCAGCTTTTCTTCTATGGGAGTGGAGCAATGAATAGAACAATTAGCAATCAGTAAGTGTTGTCTTATCAGTCAAGGAAGCAGATTAAGTATCCGCATCGAAAACATGCCAAAAGTCTGTGTGTCAATATAAACTGTTAATGGACTTCAGGATAGATAACCCCAAATCAACACTGATATTTAAGTACAATCAGGGATGTATTCAGCTTTCCTGAATGGAAAAGTACATACACAGAAGGTATCTCTGCAATACTCAAGAAAAAGGACTAATTGAACATAAATGTTGCCCATCATAAGCAAGCCTTTGCCCAGTGATTAAAACAGAACAATTTAAGAAATGGTGGGAATTGTGAATATAAATAAATATAAATATAAATATAAATATAAATATAAATATAAATAAATATAAATATAAATATAAATATAAATATAAATATAAATATAAATATAAATATAAATATAAATATAAATATAAATATAAATATAAATATAAATATAAATATAAATATAGTATAGTATAGTATAGTATAGTATAGTATAGTATAGTATAGTATAGTATAGTAGAGTAGAGTAGAGTAGAGTAGAGTAGAGTAGAGTAGAGTAGAGTAGAGTAGAGTAGAGTAGAGTAGAGTAGAGTAGAGTAGAGTAGAATTATTTATTGGCCAAGTGTGATTGGACCTACAAGGAATTTGTCTTTGGTGCATATGCTCTCAGTGTACATAAGGAGAATAACAACACTTAGTGATAGTCAAGGTTATTAATAAGCTATCATACTAGGAAACAAAAATAATATAAATTGAAAGATACAAGCAACATGGTTATAGTCATAAGCATGGAGAATAGCTACTAGGAAGGAAGAGAAGAATAATAGTAATACATTCTTAGTAAATTATTGACAATGTTGTGGGAATTAATTGTTAAGCAGAGTGATGGCATTGGGAAAAATTGTCCTTGTGTCTAGTTGTTGTGGTGTGCAGTGCCCTATAGCATCGTTTTGAGGGTAGATGTTGAAATAATGTATGTCCAGGATGTGAGTGGTCTGTGGATATTTTCACAGCCCACTTTTTGACTCGTGCAGTACGCCAGTCCTCAATGGAAGGCAGATTGGTAGCAATTGTTTTTTCTGCAACTCTAATTATCCATTGAAGTCTATATTTGTCTTGTTTGGTTGCAGAACCAAACCAGACAGTTATGGAGGTGCAGATGACAAACTCAATAATTCCTCTGTAGAACTGAATCCGTAACCCTTTAGGCAGTTTGAGCTTTTTGAGTTGGCGCAGAAAGAACATTCTTTGTTGTGCTTTTTTGATAACCCTTTTGATGTTAGGTGTCCATTTTAAGTCTTGAGATATGATAGAAACTAGACACATGAAGGTATCTACTGTTGAGACTGTGTTACCTAGTATTGTAAGAGGAGCTAATATACGAGGTTTTCTTCTAAAATCCACCACATTTCTATGGTTTCACCATTTCTATGCTTTTGAATGTATTTAGTTTAAGACTAGTCTGGGATCAGATTGTGAGCCAATGAGAAGAGGTATTAGAAATTTAACTTTAGTTGCATTAAGTATCCATATTTCTAAAATGTTCTGACTTCCTAGATAGTGAGATATAGTTAGAAATTTCTTCCAAGTTCCCTCTTTATCTCTTATTCTGTCTTCTCTTTGTCTATGACATTACTAGTTACACAATATTCCCTTTCCGCCTTTGTTTTTCAAGAACATTTTGTTTCCTGATTATTATTTGAAAATATGCAGTTAGTTAGGAACAAGGGTTTAGCCTACTCCCAGTGTTCTGCATTAAAGTTGTAATTGGTAATATTAAAGCAGAGAATTGCCTGGTGTTCTCAGAGCTTATTTATTATCTGGTTTAGTTTTAGTATTGATTGACTGAAAGTGTTCTGTGGGTATTCAATACTGTGCTAAATACATTTGGGGCCTGCGAATGATGTGAATAAAGTGGATAATTGTATTTTGTATATATAAGTGCAGGAGTGGCACGATGGATCAGTGGTAAAGATGCTGGGCTTGTCAGCTGGAGAGCAATGGGGTGAGCTCCCATTTTCACCTTAGCTCCTGCCAACCTAGCAATTTGATAGCATGCCAATGTAAGTAAATAAATAAGTATCACTTTGGCACAAAAGGTTACTATGTTCCATACTTTCATGCTGGCCACGTGATGATGGAAACATCTCAGACAACAATAAAAGTGCCCTAGGCTGAACATAGGGATGTGGTGGCTCAGTGGCTAAGATGCTGAGCTTGTCAATCAGAAAGGTAGGCAGTTCGGCAGTTTGAATCCCATCGCATAATGGAGTGAGCTCCTGTTACTTGTCCCAGCTTCTGCAAACCAAGCAGTTTGAAAGCAGTTTGAAAGCATGTAAAAATGCAAGCAGAACAATAGGTATTACCTTTGGTGGGAAGGTAACAGTGTTCTGTGCGCCTTCGGCATTTAGTTATGCCGACCACATGACCACGGAGACATCTTCAGACAACGCTGGCTCTTCAGCTTTGAAACAGAGATGAGCACTGTCCCCTAGAGTCACGAATGATTAGCACATACATGCAGGGGGCGACCTTTACCTTTAGGCTGAACATTGGAGATGAGCACTGTCCCTTTGAGTTGATCACAACTGGACAGGAAAACCTTTAACCTTTATATATATATATATGCATCAGAAATTGTTTGCATTTGAGATGGGTAGTCAATTTGTGGAGAACTCAGTAAATGGCATTGGGATCATTAATCCTTGGATTTAAATAGTTGTAGATGTGAGGTTATCTGTCACTACCCATAATACAATTCAGAGTGAACTAACATTGGTGAAGGATGCTTGAGTAACAGATGATTATTTAAATACATTCAAAAGGGCAAAAAAGAAAAAAGTAAATAGTTGAACTTGTTGGTTCAATCTTGTCGATATTCTACCAGGAAATTATGAGTAATAGAAAAAATGGTAAGAACCAATGCTTGAGAAGAATAGAAAAATAATAAGGAACTAGTGATTTTTACTTGGAAAAAAATTAAATCTTGGGGGAGAGGGAGATAAATTGCAACCTAAGACAAGAGTCTGCAAAGTTGGCTCTTTTAAGACTGGTGGACTTCAACTCCCATGCTGGCTGGGGAATTCTGGGAGTTAAAGTCCACCAGTCTTAAAAGAGCCAACTTTGCAGACCCCTGACCTAAGAGAACCTAAGTGATGATCTCTGAGAAATCCTGGAAAAATGAGGAAGAACCAGATTTGTAAATAATGTACAAACTTAAAAAAAAGGGGTGGGGATAGAAAACTATAGAATAAAATCTAAAAAAGGTAACAAATGATTATAGTTGTGAATAATAATTATTTAATAGACGCTTAGTTTTTGCATTATGTTAAATGGGGGAGATAGTTTTAAAAATGTATTTGTTGAGGATATTTCTATTGTATAAAGTATTGTAAGTCATTGTAAGGCACTGAGAGTCTGGAAGTATTTGGCAGAATAAACCTTAAATTTAATTAAACAAGTCCATTTAACCCACATGTTTGACAAAGAACCTATCATGAGTCTAAAGCCATCTTTCTCAAACTTGACAATTTTAAGATTTGTGGACTTCAGCTCCTTGAATACCCCAGCTTGTTGCCAAGGCTGAGAAACACTGATTTAGAGGCTTAGAGACTGATTGCTGACTCTTAAATGGCCATCTCCTATTTAAGGTTTCTTAAGTAGTCTACAAACATTGTTACTGCCTTCTGAATTAGGAATCTTCAGAGAAGGAAAGGCCTTAAGGAGCAGATGTTGTCTAACTGGACCTAGGCATACAGCTCAATGTCCAAAAAGCCCTGGAAGAACAGATATCAATAAAGTTTATTTATTTTATTTTTATTTTATTAAATTTATACCCCACCCTTCTCCAAACGGACCCAGGGCGGCGCACAGGAATATTAAAATACATACAAAATCACATAAAAAATTTAAAAAACTTATTTGATGAACATCCTGCGCTAAAACCAAATTAAAATCCCCAAAATTTAAAAAACCATCTAAAAGTCATTATGGAGGTTACGCTAGGCTAAGTTAGCTTTGTACCACCAATTATACTATTCTCTGCTTATCAGAAAGTTGGTAACTGTGATAAAAGAATCAAATAAGTGAAGTTAATTAAAACCTTATTTGCTCATGTTAGTGTGGTGACCAATAGACAGGCAAAATCACCATGTTCAGATGCTCCTTGAGGTTGAATAGGGCAGATCTTCTGTTTCAGTTTGAGATGTGCCTCATTTTTGTGAGTTAAATAAATTAAACGATAGTAATAATCTCCTGGCTTGATTTCTCATATTGTGTTGCTCCTGATTTTTTACATACCTATATCCATTTCGTGCAACTTAGTTTTGACCTGACAATGGGAGGATCTGCCCATTTCAGTTTTCTCAATCATCTGTATTCTTCTGGAGAGCAATTTTTCTGAAATGGTATTGGGGTTCCTGCTTCAACAGGCGGTTGGACTAGATAGAAGACCTCCAAGGTCCCTTCCAGTTCTTGAACTGAACTGAATTATCCCTGCCAAGATTAGGGTAGAGTACCAATCAGTATGAGGTCTTTATTACCCAAAGCTCCGGTTACACTTTTTTTGAATTAACTAAAATTCAAAACTAAATAACAGAATCAAGATGAAAGACCTAAGAATAGGGAGTTAGAGCTTCACTGAATATCTTTTGCATTTATTTTCAAACATAATGTAGCAATTTTCATGTGGTGCAAGCTTTTGTTCAGGTAATTGAATTTGAAGATAATACCTTTTCTCCTATCTAAATTGGTTCCATTGTTTTCATGTTGCTACTATTACTTTAGCACCAGTTCTTTTCCCTTAACTGCTGTTGATTTATTCACATTACAGTCAATCATGCAGTGAGGTGTGTAATACAACAGCATTGTATGGTCAATTAGATTGGGCTATGAGATGACATCACCATGTAAACTGGAATTCATGTATACATAACAGATATTTATCACATTGGAAAATATGAAAAGCATCTAGTTAAAGATAAAAAAAATCAACCCAATGATATTGTACAATGCAGAATTGAGAAAAGTTTATTTTTTACTCTTTTTCCTGAAGGGGGGGGCATGTTGGTTTCTTCACCACCATATTTTTAGATTCGGTTAAGCAAAATTTGAACAAAAGGAATGGCAAAATAAAAAGTGCTCAACCCCAGATAGAGGCCAACAGCAAATCACTTTGCTGCATATTATTGATTCCAAAAATATCACATTGTTTTTCGATCTTGTATAAGTATAATCTTTATTGTCATTGTTTACAACAAAATTCGTTAGGCAACCAATAAGTAACACTCGAAGATTGAAAAATTGTGTACTAAAATGTATATCTTCTGACCCAGGCTTTCTGATAAAGCATAAATCACACACTCAGTCCCAAATATCCTCTTTTATTTAAATGGCTGTGAATTATGGTCATTCACAGCCCATAATGATTCACAAATGGCCTGTGAAGAGTCCAAAAGATGTCTGCCACAGTTTTTCAGGGTAATGCTGATAAGCATCCACCTTTATCTCCCTTGAAACACTGCCAGAGACCTAATTGCCAATTAGTTTTGCAAGGCCAAATGGAGCACAGAATCAAATGGAGCTTTTCAGAATTTGAACTAACTAGAATTAACAAGTTGCTTCCTGCAAAGACTCAAGTCTGTTTTCTCCTCTTTTATGTCTTATGGGAGGGCTCAATCATCTCCAAGCCTTACTCCCGAGTCATCCCTTTTGTCTTAATTGTTCTTGCCTTCTGGCAGCTCTGTGCATGTGCATATTGGAAATAGGCTCACACTGTTCTTCTGCCTCGCTGATGTCAGACTCCGGAGGCTCTGGAGGCAGCACATCACTACCAGATGGTCTTGGCCTGCTCTCTGCGTCCGATGTAGAACCCTCGTCCAAGCCTTCCCCAAACTCCAGGACCAGCCCATGTTCCTCCTCAACCTCCTCACTTTCAGACTCTGCTGCCAGCTCTGCAGTGGTTAAAAAAAACCCTTTAGAAATACAAAAGAGTTAAAATGCTTTTAGAGCTGAAAGAAGCTTTTTTTTTTTAAATTATTTCATTTCTATTCCATATAAACAAACAACAGAATTCACTTCCAATTGAAAGAGTCATGCTTGACCAAGATGTTACAGCACAGGCTTAAGTTATGTCTCCTGCCAGCAATGGAGCATTTTAGACATTAAACTGTTAGCTGAAGTGCTGCCTTTGCAAATTTGCATGTCTGCAAATTTAATGCTGCAATATACCCATGTTCATTGCTGTGGCCATTTGTGGGGCAACTGGGAGACAGTACAATCAAATGGTTCAAAGGAAATTGTGTAATTGAGGACAGTCTTTGCCTTATATTGCTTCAATCTGGGTTTTTTTATGAATGGCCAGGGATACACAAAGCTGCCTTGATCCAAAAATTGTTATTTTATGTGATTCTGTCCCACACTTCCATTTGATTTGAGCACTGAAGGCAGCCAAGTAGTCAATAAAATGCAAAGTGCAAATAACTCCCCTCAAAAATGTAAAGACGTACATTAAAAACTATGCAAACATCAATTGATAATTAAAAGAAGATACATCTTGGCTACTCTTCTACAGGAAAAGAGCTTAACACAAATTTTAGTGGAATTGGAACAGTACCAAATAAGCAGTCTCTTGAGGGCTGGATTGTCAAATCTCAAGCAAATGAATTTTCAAAGAACCACTCCTGAGGAGCAGGCCTTTTATATCGTTAGATCCAAAGACATAATTAGATCCTAGGATGTTTAGGGTTTTTTGTCATATTATTTTGTTCCCTGGCAACCAATGTGTGCAATAGTCAATTTATAGGATTGGAAAAGTCTTTAAGTCCAACCCCTTGTCCTGAATCTTTACATCCTCCCAGAAAAATGGCTATTGAATCTTTGCATGAAGATCACTAGGGATGAAACACCCACAATTGCAGGAGGCAGCCTGTTTCATTGTTATTAGCTCTCAGAGTCAAGATTTTTCTCTGTGGAAAAATTGGAACTCTCTGTGAAGTCCCGTCCCCCCCATTAGTAGCCCTATTCTTTGACACTATGGGGCATAAATCCATACCTTCCTCTCTGTGATATTATTCCATGTGTTGGGAGATTGCTCTCATGTCTTCCTTTTAGTCTTCTCTTCTTTAGGCTAAAGATATCCAGTCCCTGTTTTTCTTTAGATTTGGTTTCCAAGCTGCTCACCATCGTTACTCTTCTCTTCTCTTCTCTTCTCTTCTCTTCTCTTCTCTTCTCTTCTCTTCTCTTCTCTTCTCTTCTCTTCTCTTCTCTTCTCTTCTCTTCTCTTCTCTCTCTTCTCTCCTCTCCTCTCCCCTCCTTGCCCTGCCTCTTCTCTTCTCTCCTCTCCCTGTCAGGGTTCCAAGTAACACACCCAATGAAATAAGGCTCTGAGACTTGAAGTTCCTCAAAGTCCCATTTTATTAGAGATGTCATATTGGCAATCTGAAAGCTTCCAGGTTTTCCACACCCAAATGAAAGTCTGAGTCCCTGCCCAGCACCCCCATGTCCATCACATGGTCCAATCAAGCACTGTCCCAATTGGAGATACCTCCCAGCCTTGCCCTCCGGGTGCAGGGCAAGATGTCCTTGACTCTCTGAGAACGGAATATTATTTAGACTATATATCTCCCACGCTCCATATAAACCCCCCTCCCATTTTCCCACAGCATTAAATGTGGCAGGCCTGAAGGCTCAATGTAAAAGATGGCTTCCAGGCCTGACACTCCCCTCTTCTCCTGTCCTCACCTGTCCTCTCATCTCCTCTTCCCTCTTTCCAGTTCTTCAGCATCCTCCTTGTACTGTAGCAACCAAAACTGGAAGCGGCATAGTGTAGAATTGTCACCTCCTATGATTTAAACACTATACCTCCTTTGGTGTAGCCCCATACTGCATTACAGGTAGTCCTTGCTTAATAGTGGTAATTGGGACTGGCAATTCCATCACTATGCATTGCAGTTATAAAGCAAGATGATCACACCAACTTACAATGGCAGTTTCAGCAGTCTGTTGTAAGGCAAATCCTGCTTGGTTATAGGGTCTGTCCAGTGGCCATGTGATCATCATTAGCAACCTCCTGCTGGCTTCCCTGTTAACCTTGTTTGTTGGAAACCGACAGTGAAAGTTGCGAATGTGACTGCAGGATACTATGACATCATAATTGTGAGCTGGTTGCCAAGTGCTCAAATTGCAATCACGTTACCATGGGGACACTGCAACAGCTGCACCTATGAGGACTCATTCCCCTCATTCAGCTCTGTCATAACGGAGCAGTCGCTGAAAAATTACTTATCATTTTTCAGATAACTGTGAACTCACCTGATGGTGAGATCATCCATCCAACTTTTCTATTTTATCAAGAAGGAGGCTTTGGTCAAGTTATGAAACTTAAGTGCCCCAAATCCATAACATTTCATTAGTCTACTAATGTAATACTTTCCAAAAAATCAAAACCCCAGAAAGATTTGTTTGCCATGATTTGCTTTTAACAAACACATGCTGGAGTTCCCCATATGATCTCTATTGCCCACACTAGTAAACAATTGTTTCCATTCCCAAGGCAAGAGGCCAATCTTTGCAACATGCCAATGGTTTCATATTTGAATTACAGCATTTTTCGGAGTATAAGACGCACCTTTTTCCTCTAAAAAGAGGCTGAAAATCTGGGTGCGTCTTATACATCATACACAGCATTTCTTTTGCCTTCTGAAGCCCCCTCCTTTACCAAAATGGCTGTGCATACCCTTATGGAGGCTTTCAAAGAGATCCTGGAGTCTGGGGAGGGCAGAAATAAGCAAAAAATGGGCCGTTTTTGCCCCCCACCCCTAGGCCCCAGCAGCACTCTATAAGCCTCCATAAGGCTAGGCATGCATTTTTTTGACAAAAAACCAGCCTGTTTTTGCCAAAAATGGACCATTTGTTTGCTCTTCCCCCCCCCCCCCCGCCCCCAGGAGCACTCTGCAAGCCTCCCCCCGGCTATTCATGTCTTTTATTTGAAAGAAACTGGGTCCGTTTTCATGAAAAACGGGCCATTTTGGGGAAGTTTGTAGAGTGCAAAAAGGGTTTTTTTCCCCCTTTTGGAAAGCTCTTTAACTGATTGATGAGAATTACGTGGATCAAGTGCTGTGCCAGTAGGAACAAAGTTAGGTGCTACAGGTTGTCAGCGATTTCCTTTTCCAGCACATGGATAAGTACACCTGGAAACATTTACCTACCTACTTACCTACTCTCTCTCCCTACCTACTTACTGTATTTCTCCCCCCCCTCTCTCTCTATCTACCTATCTACCTACTGTATTTCTCTCTCTCTCTCCCTTTATCTATCTATCTACCTACTCTCTCTCCCTGCCTACTCACTGTATTTCTCTCTCTCTCTCTGTCTCTCTCTCTCTCCATCTACCTACCTACCTACCTACTCTCTCTCCATCTACCTACTGTATTTCTCTCTCTCTCTTCCTTTCTCTACCTCTTTCTACCTACCTACTTGTTTTTTTTAATTTGCCCCTTCAAAACCTTGGTGCATCTTATACTTAATGCTTCCTATACTCAGAAAAATATGGTACTTAAGAATTCTTGGACTTATTCTCCAAAGCACCTAAGGGCAGGGCAAGAACAATGGGTGGAAGCTATTAAAGAGAGTTCCAACTTAGAAGAAATTTCCTGACATGGATAACAATGAATCAGTGGAACAGCTCCTGGAGTTGTGGGTGCTCTATCGCTTGGAAGTTTTCAAGAACAGTCTGGACAACCATTTGTCTGGAATAGATTAAGGTTCTCCTGCCTTGAACAGGGGGCTGGACTAGAAGACCTTTAAGGCCTCTTCCATCCCTGTGATTATATGAAATCATACATAGAACAAAGATCTTTTAAATATATCAGTTACGTCCAAAATTTGAATTAGTATCTGCTTCCTTTTCTCAGAAGTCCTTACTTTTTCTGTAAAATGTATCCATGTCCCAGTCTCCCCCTTTTTAATTTAATCATAGACAGCATGACTACATAGCATGATCTATGAACATGTTATTATTTCTTAATATATTTCCCCAGTGTCTTATTTATGATCTATTAATCTAAAACAAAAAAAACCAGGCCAAAACCACTAGCTCTGGTTCATAAAACTATGGCTTTTGTGCCACATTGTTCCAGTGCATTGTCATCTGCTGCACTTAGAATGTTCCAGAATGTTTTAGTTTAGGCACAAAATATATCTGCCAACTGTACTCCTGAGGTGAGGAAAATATCACATTAGTTCTATTAATTATAATCAGGACTGGTAATAACATGTTCCAGTGTGGAACACTTAAGATTGCAACCAGCCACTCAGTTAGTCCCCTTCCATTATATTCCATTCCGTTCTCCATCGCTCACTCACCCCATCTCAGGTTTGTTTCTCCTTCCTCAGCAGAAGAACCATTTTGCATCCTCTGAGCTTGTTTAAACTGGGCTGTTATTTGGGATATCGAGAAGCAAGATACCCTTTCCCAAAATATTTATTATTTATTTATGAATTTCCTTTAAGTTAGTGAGGTCGCTTGGGTTTATGGTGAAATAAAATCAAAATTAAAAACTGAGATATTAAAAGCAATTAAACTCTATAATTAAAATCAGTTAAGAATTGAGATGTGCAAAACATACTGTTCTGTGGATGGAAAGTTCTGGAGAACATTAGAATTCTCCATACCCCAGAATGGTATATTTTGCATATCCCTAATTAAAACCTAATTAAAACATGTATTTTGAGGGGATATCATGATCCAGGGCTTGAACAAAGGACAAAAGGATATATCTACTCAGTGGAATCCACTGGTTTCCATTTTCTGTACTTCCTTAATATCAAACATGTAATTCCAGTGTTAAAATAGATTAGGAACCAAGGGACTCTCTCCTGGAGTATGGTATTCACTCAGCAGATTTATTTATAGCACTGACTATCCAGTTATCTCTGCAGTTTACAATAAAACATACGTTCAAAATGGAAACCATATACACGTAAGAGTAAAACCACATTTTCTTAAACTTCTAGCTACACGATTTTCCTCTCACCTTTACTTTCCCTTATATTAAAATCACTTTATATTTATACTTAGCCAAAACTAGAAGTAGCTAAGGTAGCTATTGTGGACTAGATGTTGGACCTCTGCACTGATCAGACTACAGATTACAGATTAATAGAGTTGAAAGGGACCTTGTAGGTCATCTAGTCCACCACCCCACCCAAGTAGGACACCCAACACCATTTCTGACAGATGGCAGTCCAGTCTCTTCTTGAAAGCCTCCAGTGATGAAGCTCCCACAACTTATGAAGGCAAGCTGTTTTATTGGTTGATTATTCTCACTGTCAAAAAAATTCTCCTTATTTGTAGGTTGAATCCCTCCTTGATCAGTTTCCATCCATTATTCCTTGTCTGTCCTTCAGGTGCTTTGGAACATGGCTTGATGCCTTCCTCTCTCTGGAAGCCCCTCAAATATTGGAAGACTGCTATGTCATGCCCAGTTCCTGTAACCATTCTTTATATATTTTAGTCTCCAGTCTCCTAATTATCCTAGTTGCACTTTTTCTCTGCACTTTTTCTAGAGTCCCAACATCTTTTTTATAGTGTAGTGACCAAAACTGGGTGTAGTATTCTAGGTATGATCCTACTAAGGCTAAATAAAGTAAACATAAACATTAAGCATAGCTCTCTTATGAATCAAACATTATTACGGTAAAAGGCCAGCATCTTTAAATCGCTCCATGGCACGGGGCCTAGTTATTTGTGGGACCGTCTCCTACCACACACCTCCCACCATCCGTTGCCACAGGGTGGGCCTCCTCAGGGTGCCGTCGGCCAGTCAATGCCGGCTGGCGGCGCCCAGGGGTAGGGCCTTCTCTGTGGCAGGTCCAGCTCTCTGGAACGACCTACCCCCCGAACTTCGTACCATCACAGACCTTCACCTCTTTCGCCAATCACTTAAAACGCACTTCTTCCACCTAGCCGGCCTAGCTTAGAGTTAGATTAGATATAATTTTAAATTGATTAGGTATGGGGATTTTAACATTTTAGTTTATATTTTAGCACAGGTTATTCAATTTAATGCTATTTTAATGTTGCGATTGTATTTATTGTTGTTTGTTGTGTCATTTTTAATTTCCTGTGTACCGCCCTGAGTCCCATGGAGATAGGAGCAGTATATAAATCGAATAAAACCTAAACCTAAACCATAAATTTATTTTATTTGTCTTGGTAAGAAAAGAAGGAATAGAAATGTTTCTGTATTTACTGTGATATGATAAGGTAATCATGCTATTTCTTGGACATTGTCTTGTGGCCAGTTTGGCAGTTCATAGTTTGGATAAAATTTGAACTAGTGAATTCAGAAAAAAGAAGGCATTACTTACTCTCTCCACATCTGTTTTTTCTTTGTCTAATAAATCACTTTTCTATTCAATAATACTCAAAGCAGTGAGCAATAAAAATACAAATAGAAACCATAAAACAATAAAGCACTGCACTAAAAACAGATTCTGGAAGATACCATACAGCAATATAAGAGCAGCAACAAATTCACAGAAAGCCAGTACTGATTAGATGTTTCCCCAAAGGTTTGAAAGACAAGAACCTAGTCTTGGCCAGCTTGTTTTAAAGCCCATTGAGCACTCCTTTACTATTTGTTTATTCATATATTACTAAGTGTATTGAAGA
The DNA here is from genome assembly GCA_039707465.1 of Rhabdophis nuchalis. Classification (NCBI taxonomy): domain Eukaryota; kingdom Metazoa; phylum Chordata; class Lepidosauria; order Squamata; family Natricidae; genus Rhabdophis; species Rhabdophis nuchalis. The sequence goes on along the minus strand of CM077644.1, from coordinate 27,537,558 downwards.
AAGATGAGTCATAAATCTACCAGTATAAGCATGTAGATGAGTTGAGGTCTACAATACTGGAAAAGTAAAACTTTGCACCTTGAAACATTGAAACTAACTTCCCACAGATGTGAGTCAACTCCTGAGCAGATCAGGTAGCATAGTACAAATGAAGAATTATCATGCTCCAACACATCCCAAAAAATGAGTCATGTACTTGAAAGGAGCCCAATCCATGCTCAGAGATGGATGGAAAGCTGTGACTATTTTAGAGCTTAACATATGTCTAATTAACATCATCAAGAACATCTTTCAGGAACATGTTGGCTCCCACAAGTGATAGAAAGCAACTTCTATCATTTCAGATGAACTTGGCCAATGATCACAGCAAAAAGCTACATAATACTGAATATATGATAAAAATAAACTAGCAGTCCACCCCAGAAAAACTAAACCAGAGGAAACCTGAAGTCTAACATTAAAAATACACTGCCCATAAGGAGAAATATATTCCCCAATCTATAAAGATGGATTAATTGGTATAACTCTTTTGCATGTAACCACACTCCCAGGCCCTTTTAAGCCCTCTCTCCTCTCTTACCTGAGGATGCAAGATTGCAAGTGTTCTTTTCAGTTTTACATTCACTCACAGCTTTAACACATGCCTCCAATACTCACTTCAGACCACAGGTTGATTGGACTGCAAGTTGAAAAGATGGAGGAGGAATACAAATCTCTGGGAAGAATCTATTCTTTTGAAACTGTTACTGTATAAGGCCTAGCTTTTGAAGCACTCGTATATCATCGCCACATGTGCTCTGGATCTTAACCTTCTTTCTAAATCCCCGTGAGCCTCCAATCACTGTCTTTGAATTTGACAACGTTAAGATGTGTAGAGTTCAACTCCGAGAATTCCTTAGCCAGAATGCATGGGAGTTGACGTCCACACATCTTAAAGTCGTTTGAAAAACTCTGCTGTAACTCTTTGTAAAATTATATATTAAACTATTCTTAGAGTGTGTGTGTGTGGGGGGGAATTCTAATGGAAATATGGCGACCCATTTACTGCTTTTACTTGTGGTCTCCTCTAGCTTGAAACAGGGCTGGCCAATTTTTCAAGATATTTCATTTTTATTTATCGAATTGATCAGTGAATCAATGCCCAATGCAATATATATTTTACCTTGAGTAATTTTGACAGCTGGTTTATCCAAGCTTTGTATCAATAAATAAAGGCAAATAATTTTTAGAAAATAATCTTCTATGTTTCCAAATGTTTGTCAGTTATGTCAATCTATTTCTAGGTTAATTAAAAACTCCTGGCCTGAGGGCTGGATGAATCATGCACTGGCCATGCCCACACCCAGTTTAGCGAAGGGGGAAAAAGTCCTGATACATCACGTGACACTGCTGTGATGACGTGAGTTTGACATCCCTGATAGATGGTTGTTGCAAAGAAAGGAGAAGGGACAAGAGAAGAGGAGGAAATTAGAGTCCTGGGGTTTATATCTCTTATTGGGTCAGTGTTAGGCATTGCAATGACTAGGCCAACGAGAGGCAAACATTCAAGAAAATTAGCCAACATTTTGAAAACAAATAGACTCTTTTTCAGAATCTCTTTGAACCTGGAGAGGCTGGCTTTTAAGTATGTTACCCATAATACCTTGAGGAATTAAAATGGCTTTCCTTTGGAACAATGCATGAAACCTGACAATTTGATGATGGATTTATACATAAGGCCTGCATTCCTGATTGTCTTCTGGTGAAAGTGAACGATTACCTTTGGGAATGAGAATGAATAGAGGAGGAGGAGGAGGAGGAGGAGGAGGAGGAGGAGGAGGAGGAGGAGGAGGAGGAAGAGGAAGGAGGAGGAGGAGGAGGAGAAGGAGAAGAAGAAGAAGAAGAAGAAGAAGAAGAAGAAGAAGAAGAAGAAGAAGAAGAAGAAGAAGAAGAAGAAGTAGTAGTAGTAGTAGTAGTAGTAGTAGTAGTAGTTAATGGGAAGGGCTTGCTTGAAAGCTTTACCAATTATGAAGGCTGGGTCACCTTTTAAGGCCAAGAAATATAATCATAACATCCTCAATATAATTGTTGAGTATGATGTAGGGTAGAATTCTTTCAGAAGGATTCTTTCTAAAATTCCACTCTGGGTGAAGGAATTATTTTTGGTGAGTGACAAATGTATTTATTAGAATTCTGATTGGTTGACTTTGACACTAATCTTTATAAAATTTTCCAACAAGAGATGTGTTACTTCATTTTGTATGTCATGGGCTCCAGTGTTGTGTGCATGTTGTGTTGTGCTGTGTGCATTCTGTTCCAGCTCTGGTGCCTACAGCTCTAAACATATCTAGCTGAAAGTTAAGTTTCATGGAATCTGTGTTTTTGTTGAGTAAGAATGTGTGCAGCACTTAGTAAGGGAGCTGCAGGTTCTGAGCTGGCAATTATTTGAGTTTGTTCCATCGGGAGCCAGGCTTACTTTCAAATCCATGTGTTTAGACATAAAAAGAGCATAAAACTGGCAGAGAATTCATTTAGTTTTCAGGGATTTCTAAAGCAAGCAAACAAAACAAAACTTTTGATCCTCAACATCTCCTAATTCTGATCCAATGTAGAAACGTACAACCTGCATTCCTGGGATTGTATATGGCCCAAAGCAAATGTGTACAAAATCTGAAGGCAAACAAAATAAATGTCAGGATTGAAATGATTAAATATTCAGGAGAGTTACTGTACTAGCTGTATGTCATTCATTTGGCTTTGATCGAGTTAAAGTGGAAGTTAAGTTTTGGATTTTTTTCCTCACACGTAGAGGCCTTGCTCCTCTGAAAGTTATGCATCTCTGTTTGTTCTTCTTAGTTGCAAAGTCATGTCTGACCCATCATGACCCATGGACAATGCTCCACCAGGCCTCCCTGTCCTCTACCATCCTCTGGAGTCCATTTAAACGGATGCCTACTGCTTCAGAGACTCCATCCAGCCACCTCATTCTCTGTCATCCCCTTCTTCTTTTGTCCTCGATCTTTCCCAGCATTAGGCTCTTCTCCATTACTTCTCATTAGGTGGTCAATGTTTTTGAGTTTCATCTTCAGGATCTGCCCTTCTAAAGAGCAGTCAGGGTTGATCTCCTCTAGGATTGACCGGTTTGATTGCCTTGCAGTCCAAGGGGCTCGCAGGAGTCTTCTCCAGCATCATAGTTCAAAGGCCTCAATCCTTTGGCACTCAGCCTTTCTTATGGTTCAGCTTTTACAGCCATACATTGCAACTGAGAAAACCATAGCCTTGACTATACACACTTTTGTTGACAGGGTGATGTCTCTGCTTTTTAGTATTGTGTCTAGATTTGCCATAGCTTTCCTTCCCAAGAGCAAGCATCTTTTAATTTCTTGACTGCAGCCCCCATCTGCGGTGCTCTTGAAGCCCAGGAAAATAAGATAATAATAATAATAATAATAATAATAATAATAATAATAATAATAATAATAATAATAATAATAATAATAATAATAATAATAATAATCTTTATTGTCGTTGTAAAAATTACAATGAAATTGGTTATCTGTCACTACCTCCATTTCTTTCCCATCTATTTGCCAGGAATTGAGAGGGTCGGATGCCATGATCTTAGTTTTCTTAATGTTGTTAGGAAAACTTAATTTTCTTAAACTTAGTTTTAAAAACTTAGTTCTCTGTTAGGGGGAAAAATGAGAGAAGGTGAGAAATATAAAAAGAAATGTTTGGACTGGAAGTGAGTTTCTCCCTCTCCTGCTAGTAGTATCCAGAGCCATTGATGGCAAGAATACAAATAGGTACTTCTCCATGTATAGTGAACATTTTCTGATGACTCCTATGTTGAATGGCTTTAAAAAGAGATTATATAAATTGAATCAACAGCTGCTCCTCTTTATGAAAAAGCCCAGAGTAATTTACAAAAAAAGTAGACACTAGAAAAAACAAACAAATCACTTCTCAAGCAGCATTATTTTCACTCTTTAAACCCTACCAGCTGATGAATGTTCTCACTGCAGCCAACCTTGAAATGCTAAAAATTCAAAATCCTCGTATCAATTTGAGATGGATACCATTGGAGAGTGCGCAAGAAACAATGCTTCATTCCCACGGACCCCCAACTAACGTATTTGTTTTTAAAGTCACTGCTTCCTGAGGAAAAGAATGGACAAGGTACTCTATTTTCTATTCAAAGGAAAAAAAAATTGTTGTGAAATGGAAGGATTAGTAACACAAGCTTAAAGGGAGGAAGCAAAGCTCAGGAACCAGGAAATGGGTCTTCCAATAATTAGAAACTGCCCCACTCCTGAGCTTTGCAAAACTTCATTGACCCAACAGGAAAATAGACTAAATCACTTCCAGTGAGCTGGAAATAAACTAGCTCAGTTGACCAGCATTCTCAGCAGCATGAGATTAGAAGAGGGTGGCATCAATACAGAAGCAGCACCAAACACCTACTGTATGTAACCGTGTTCTTTGAAAGTGCAACTTTTAGCTGTATGGCAATTGAAACCTAGCAGTACTAGATGTGTATATGTGTACACCCATATGCTGTAGATATACATATTATTAGACATAAGGCTCTATGTACATGCATGTGTATACACATACATACTACCAAGGGTGGAATTCAGTTCGGACCAGTTCCGATGATCAGCTGTGAGTGAACCGGTCGCCCAGATGATCAGACGGGCCTGCCCACCCATGCTATTTTCCTACCTTTATCTTCTCAGCTGATTCGCATAGCAGAGCAGATTGCTGTGCGAATCAGCTGTGTTACTCCTCCGAAGGAACCTGGAAGTAAAATTTCTTCAAACTTTGCACTCAGAAAATCATACGATCATCGAACCGGTTGTTAGACCGGGAGGATCCCACCACTGCATACAACTCTCATCTAATATATGTTTGATCCTGGGAAATATTTTACATAAATACATGGGTGGATAAACATAAATAAGTTGTTCATCCAGGTCTTCAGCAACTTGCAAAAAGATTGAAACCATCTGGATCTCTAGAAAATGCCATGTGCTGCCACTGCAAAAGGATGACTCCATGGTCCAACACGACAACATTGTTTAATGGAAGAGACCCAGAACATGCTCCACCCGATCTGATGGGCTGAGCAGAGAGAATGGTAGAACTGCAAATAGCCTGGTCCTATGCTCTAAGTCTTTATAGGTGATAACCAGCACCTTGAATTGTACCTGGAAGCCTACTGAGAGACAGGGCAGTTCGCAGAGCAGGTATGTTTTATGGACATAATGAACATATCAAAATCGCCCATTTTCATGCATTCTGGGCCAAAGACAGATTCTAAGTGCTCTTCAAAGCAGCCCCATACAGAGTTTATTACAATACTACAAATAGGTAATTAAGGCAAGAATCACTGTGACCAATTGCTTCCAGCCCAAGATTGTGTGTAATTCATACACAGGCTGAATCTGTGCAAAATCTGCCCCTCCACATTAATACTACAATCACTCAGTCTTGCCAGAATTAATCAGAAGTCTATTTCCTATATCTGAAATCATAGGTCTCTCAATATAGCTTGCTGAGTAATAATACAGAAGGGTCATAATGAGCTTTTTATTCAAGCTGTCTTTGGTCAGTCACTGTAAGAATATCCTGATGGACTGATTTGTAGAAATAGCTGAACTGATCTGATCCATCAACTATCTAATCCATCATGGTGGTTGTTATGTATTCATGTATTCTCCCAAACAGCCAATTGAACACAGAGAAATATAATCGTTGCAAGCAGAGTATGAAGTCCTTGTTTAGCAGCTGGGACCTGCAACTCAGTCTTTATGTAAAATGATTGCTAAATAAAATCATAACTGTGCTTATAGTAATAGCAATAGCACTTAGACTTATATACCGCTTTATAGTGCTTTTATAGCCCTCTCTAAGTGGTTTACAGAGTCAGCACATTGCTCCCAACAACCTGGGTCCTCCTTTTATTGATCTTGGAAGAATGGAAGGCTGAGTCAACCATGAACATGGTGAGATTTGAACTGCCAACTTGCAGTCAGCCGGCAGTCAGCAGAAGTAAGCCACCCCTGAACAAGAGCATCTTCATATGGCAAACAGTACATTGAGAATATTCACAATCAGAATAACACAATAACAGAGTTGGAAGGGCAACAAAGAAGAGGGGGGGGGCTGTTTGCCAACCTATTCTCCAAAGTGTCTGGAGGCAGGACAAGAAGCGATGGATGGGAACTATTAAGGAGAGAAGCAACCTAGAACAAAGGACAAATTTCCTGACAGTTAGAACAATTAATTAGTGGAACGACTTGCTTACAGAAGTTGTGAAAGCTCCAACACTGGAAGTTTTTAAGAAAAGATTGGACAACCATTGGGTCTGAAATGGCATAGGGTTTCCTGCTTGAGTAGGGGGTAGGTCTAGAAGACCTCCAAGATCCCTTCCAACTCTGGTTTTTTTTTTTTTGTTATTCTGAAGGAATCTTGGACTTCTTCTAACCCAACCCCCTAATTTAAAAGAAGACCCTCTACCATTTTGTACAAAAGGCCGTCCGATCTCTTTTTGAGATTGAAGAAAAGGGTCTTCTTGATGTAATTGGATGTAGACTGGATTGTGACACACAAGGACAAGTCAGTCCAAGGAAAGAAGAAAATACAAAAAGCATCAGGATAAATAATATAACCCCAATCCAGCGGGGTTGCTGATGGATTGTTGAACATTATGTATAGATATGACATATAGGCTGGATTTTTACATGTTTAGAAATTGGAACAGAAATTGGAAAAAAGAAAAAGCAGCAAACCCTGACTTTAGTCTGACCTCTATGGTGCTCAGGGCCCGAACTCAACCCCAGCCTGTTCAACAAATGCTTGTTCTTTTGATTGATTTCATAAGGTTTTATTTTCCAGCATAGCCATACAGAAAATTTCATTTTGGAACACATTGTGCACTTTGATTTTTGTACCTTTTTATTTGCTTTGTGTGTAGGGAAGAGTTTGTTGCTGTTAAAAAGTACCTATATAAAAATCTTTTAAAGACACAAGTTTTGGAATTAAAATTTATAAGCATTGAATTTCAAAGCAATAAAACTCTCTCTGCTAGTTGTGCCAGTGGTACAGTCTCTGACCTTTCTTGATTTATCTTCTGTTGTCGACAATTGTTTGATGTGGTAAGGGCTTGTGATTTAGAACTTTAGTGGAGTTAATTTGCCCTGCTGAGTTTGAATGTAACCTCAGGTTTCTTTCAACAATTTCTTCTAAAGAATTTAAATATTTGAAGCATAGTAAACCTAGAATCAAAACAATGTTCTGGGTGTGTTCTGTGGCATCAAAACCAACAATGAGATGGGATCAAAGAAATGAATAAAATTGGATTTGCATGTGCATGTCTCATTTAATATTTCTTGCTTTCATTTTATCCACAGTTCCACTGTAGCCATTCTTGTGGACTTGCCCTCCAAAATCCAAAGGTTAGAGACAGAGGAAAGTCAAGATTACAGAAAAATTGAGGCATCAGACTGTGCATGTCTAATTATATTACCATTCATGATGAGAATGTTCACATTGGGTATGCACTGGAAAAAAAAATACCTTAATCACTGCTGTTCTGAACTTCAGCAACACAATGAAGGACATTTACCAGTGATTTTCATCAAAATTTGATAGAAATTATACTTATGTCCCAAAAATTGTAATAAAAAAGGGTAACTGTGCTCATTTTCAGCCCCATCTAGCTTTTTGCATTGATAGCTGTTTTTATCAATTTGATTTGATGAGCACACAATTGGAGTCATTAGACAGATAGTATCTACCAAGATTATAATTGTTAGTTCAGAAGCTGTAAAATTTAAACATATGAACTTTAAACCACATAATGGTATTTTACTAAGTCAATATAATTATTAGAATATTTGTATATTTCATACTTTTCATTATAGAGCACCCTCAAATGCATACTTATCTCTATGAATTTGATAGGAACAAAAACTAAAATAGACACTTATTTAACTTATACAGGTCTAACTTTCAGTTATACTGTTTTTCTCTTCTGCAATGATTCTCTGTGACTCGCCCTTCAGAAATGTGAAAGCGATACAAAACATGTGGTGTTTATTTTTTAGGAGGGAATAATAATTTCTCAAAGACATTCAAAGTTAAATAGCTCCAAATTTTAGCTTCATTCCTATTCAGCAAACCACTGAATCCACTTGAAAGTAAGTATTGTTAATGAGAATCACATTTGGGGAAAGTTGAAACAAATGACATTTATACTCTGTGTAACTGCCTTTTTCACCAATTCCTTATGCAAATAATTATTTCAATGGAGATATGCCAAATATTTTCTGACCTTTAAAAGTCATTTTTAAATTTGGATTTAGATGCATTAGAAATCATACAAATGAATTGCTTAAATATTTTCATCAACTCAAGCATCACTTCAGTCCGGTGCCAGAAGTCTACTAATTCTGCACAAAGTTCAAAAATCGATTAAGATGAAGTGAAATTTAAGCTACTTAATCAATCCACAATTCATGGAAATTGTAATTCTTCAGCATAATAAGAATCTTATATAGCATCCTAGTATCTCACAAGACTGAAAGTTCAGACTAATCCTATGGTCGTCAGAGAAGAAACTACAAAGTGTGAAAAGAGATATTTAATCTTCTTTTGTTTGTTGAGTAATGCTGATTCGTCCTGCATTGACTTCACCAGAAAATATTGCGAATCTACTTTATTTTGGATAAGAACAGAAGCCCTCCTCTTGCTTTGCTAATCTAAAATGTCACCATGCAATGAGGTATCACAAGTATGCTGATTATATCTAGTTATATATCTTCATACTGGGTGAGGTAAGTGATGTCATCGACATTCTTTTGCAGTGTCTGAAGGCTGTGAGGACCTGGATGGGGAACAGACTTCAGTTGAATCTTGGGAAGACAGGGTGGCTATGAATGGGACCCCTCTGTATCCAGGAGTTCATCATTTTTGGTCTTTGATGGGGTTGCACTATGTACTATGTATAATCTAGGTGTCCATTTGGATTCATGGCTCCTGCTCAAAGAGTAGGTGGCAGCTGTGACTAGGAGGGCCTTTGCTCAGATTCATATTGTGGGCTAGTTATGCCATTTCTTGGATAGTCACGCATGCCCTGGTCATCTCATATTTGGATTATTGCAATGCACTCTACATGGAGCTACACTAGAAAAGTATCCAGAACCTTCAGCTGGTACAGAATGTAGCTTTATGGACAATTTCCGATGCTCAAAGAATGGTGCATGTAACACCTACATTGCCTGCCTATTTGCCTCTGGGTTCAATTCAAGATATTGGTTCAGATCTTTAAAGCCTTACACGGCATGGGGCCAGTTATCTTTGGAACCATCAAAGTATAAAGAATCAAAACTATTTGCCACCCCCCTCCACTATCTCCATTACACACAATAAGATCCTCATGTAAAATGGAGATCCTGTTGTGTTATTTTATCCTAAAACATAAAGTAAATCAAATTCGTACTTAGGAACAATGTAAATATTATGAACATAACAAATGGTTTGATAGTTAAGAAGACACACTATAATATAATATTCACATTTTCTTAAATGCCTATAATAATACGGCTATATCAAAGTTGATGCGACTAGGTACTATAAAGATGCTAAACCCTTTAAGGCACTGCATTGAAGCTTCTAACATAAATTGGGACTGCATTTTTGATCAAGTCATTCCAGAGAAGGGGAGAAAAAAGTAGAAACTCTTGATTCCTCTTTGAACTGCTAAACCTATGTCACTTTATATTTTGTGTGAATCATTCCCTGAACTTGAGAAGATAGCCCAAGGGTAGCTTAGACTTATTTATTTATATAGGAAGAAAGCATATATTAAAGTGCTTGAACTCTTCTGAGCTGTCATTGTGTTTATAGCACTTCAGAGAATGGCTGTTCTGAGCCTGACCATTTATTTCTATCACCTTGACAAAATCTTCCTGAAAAGGGAGTTGTTTTGCTATCCAAACAGGGATTTTGCTATCATTGTTATTGCTGTCTAGTGGATGGACCTTTGTCTCAAGGCAGCATAAATTAAGCCTTATTTTCAGAAACAAATAGTTACAGTACTGAACTGATTGCACTGTACTTATCCAGATGGGACTGAGAAAGATAAATGCTCTGACAAGGAAATGAGAAACCTTCTTTGAGCCAATTTGTCTTTGGCTTGTTGGCCAACAAACAAACATACATACATACATACATGTGTGCGTGTGTGCATGCGTTCGTTCATGCGTGTGTGTGTATTGTGTTTCCCCAAAAATAAGACAGGGTCTTATTTTCTTTTGACCCCCCCGAAATAAGCACTTGGCCTTATTTTCGGGGAGGTCTTATTATTTTTGAGGTGCAGGAGGCAGCAAGTGGGGTCAGCACATAGCTGCTGCTGTGTTGAAATATTTTCAGGGATGCGCATGAGCTCAAAAGCCCGATTGGTCTAATTATCCGGGGAAATCTTATTTTCAGTTTCCCCCCGTGAGAGATTGAGATTGTCTTGGCAACGTTTCAGCGAGGTCTCACTTGCCATCTTCAGGCTGGTGTTTTTGGCTTCGTGTTTGTGAACACAAACACGAAGCTGAAAACACTAGCCTGAAGATGGCGTGCCAAGACAATCTCAATCTTACACAAAAGAAAAGACCCAACTACAACAAGACCAGCATACCTACACCCGTGACAATCTACAAATTGTCCTGGGTCCTTTTTTAGGAGAAGGTGCGGAGTATAAATTCGAATAAATTAAATATAATATTTATATATATATATAAATATTGTCATTTCAGAAGGTGAAATGACAAGGTAATGGTATCCATAAATGTAGGGGAGTGGAATTGTTCTATTTTTTTATCATTTGGAATATTTTTAAAAATTGTTTTGTAATTAAATAGTTGCTAAAAATTATGAAAAATTCTACTGTATTATTTAATTGGATTACTTGGGCCAAAGGGGTTCAGAGGATGCAGGCAATGACTTGTTAATTCTAAACTATTATTAAGTTTAGGTCTGGTAACAATACTAGACAGCAGATCTATAGCGCTCCACAGTTTGAGAGATGGAGGTTCTGTTATTTAGCCTCTACAGCACAATCTGAATAGAACATCTTAATTAAAATCTGTTTAAAACAAATGTTAGTTCTACTGTTATTTGGGAGATGGTGCACTTTCTTTTAGCATGGAAAAGGATAATTTATAGCATCTCATCTCATCTTATGCCATATCATATCCATATACTGTAAACTTCCAAAAATGTACCTCAGGGAGAATCAGGAATTCATCATCTTTAAATTCAACTTCATTAAGTATCTTCACTGAAGTAGATACTTGAAATTTGGAGAAAAACTCCATAAGCATTCCTAATTAACACTTTCCACAGTCTGTGAGGTGTTAAAGACATACTGACAGTTATATCCTGTCATATTTGTACATGCACAAATTTCCCTTTAGGAAACGAACTGAACATACTGCCTATTCACACAGGGATAAAATTTAAAACTATATACTTTAAAAATAATAATAATCTAAGCCATGTTCTTCCTTCCTGGATTTAATAACCTAAAATGAGCAGAACAGTTAAGTGGACAATCCCATGACAATCCACATTCAGCATATCCTCTAGTGAACTCACCTCATTAGTACTGTTTTTAGTGGAGGGAGTATAAGATTACTTTATAGTTTAGCAATGATTCTCTATTAAAATAGAAAATATTATTCTCTCTTCCCCTGTCCTTTCCACAAAATACCACAATAAGTCCAAAATTAAACAAGCTTGCACTTTATTTTATGACTTTCAATGATTAAAATCAGTTGTTGCCAAATAATCAGTCAGTGGGATACATAGATTTACATTATTTCCTTATTCTAAAGCTACCAGCAATTCGGTCACTGAAATTTGGTGGCAAACTACTGAGAATTCACAGCATAATTTACCTCAGGTTTTTTTTGTGAAGGAAAAAGAAGAGTTAAAAAAAACCCCATCCCACCCTCTTTAGCCAACTCTACCTCCTCCCCACTCCAAATAGATTGTGACTTTCTCCAAGTCAACTTTCTGCAGGATCTATCTTCGCTCATCATACTATTGTAATCTAGACTATTGACTATTCCCAATAGATTGGGGGGGGGGGGGAAAGACAAGGTCCTGGATCAATTTCGCCAATTTAGCACTGGTTTTCATACTGAAAAATCTCATGGGACCATGACTCATTTGAGACATGTAAAATTTTAAGTCCAAAGGCTTCCCTAATTTATTTGCAGTGCGGTAATTGTCTGGCCTCTTTCCAATAGAAGATGGCTATGCAATGGTGTCGTATATCCAAGCAAGACTTCATTTCAGCCCTTTGCTCCCAAGCTTTGAACTCTCTTAAGTGACAGTTCCCTACCCTCAAGCTGGTTTCTAAAAGGTCATTACAGATGTCACATTGTCAGGACAAATGTCCCCAGGGATTGAAAGCAAGCATAGCGCTTCCTTTCTGTTTTGCTTGGTTGCTTGTTGACATCAAAATGAGCAACTGTATCGTGTGCTGAATGTTGGCAGTTGCCATCAGTAATTACTCAGCTTAAATTAATGCAGCTATAGATATTCTACTGGGTCTTAACACTCAAGTGGATCACTAACACTTCTGTTTAGCCCACTGACCTACTGACATATCAATGATAGTGGAAGAAGAATGCCGATAGGCTATTGATTTTTTTTTTTTTAACTGTTGTTATAAATTTTTTGGGTTGCCAAGATTATTAGCACCATTTAATTCATCTAGCTGATCTTGTTTGTCTAAATATCCTTTATTATCGCTTTAGCTTTCTAGAATTCTATCTGTATAAGCCTTCTGAACATAGCAGCATAGCAGAGACTTGCTGGATCATGCCAAAAGGTTATCTAGCAGCATCCTGATTCATATATTGGCCAGGCAAATGGACCTGAGAAGTTCCCACACATGGACTAGAAGTAGGGATAGATAGCTCTTCTCACAAACCAGGCAAAGCAGAGACTGCAATATGGTAGAATGAAGTGCCAATAAGTAGATGGGTTCTTGGATAATTCATGTTCAGATGAGGAGAGATCATCCACAAGTACTCCAAACAGCTTCTCTTTTTGAGGAGCTTTTATAATATCAGTCTCCATCAGGTTTAGAGCTTTAGAGAACAAGCCGTCTGCCGAAACTGTGGTCAGCTCTTTTGAAAGGACACTTAAGTTCACATGCTTCTTTTTCTAATCTCTTTTGGAAATGGGTTATGTTTCAGCAATCAGAAAACTTTGGATTGACAGGTTTGACAGTACCAGATGAATTTCCGTAAATCCTTAGGAAAAGTATTCGACAAATTTAAGAACTTTAAGAAATGGGGGTGGAGTGGGATGAACAGCAAAAGGGTGATTAAAACGTTTAGAAATTAATACGTTTGAAATAAGATCTTGAAATTAATTATAAAGAATACTTCCCAAGGGAAAATGCTTTTGTTTGGGATTAATAAAAATATAGCAAGATAAGATTTGAAACTTTGGGCCCTAGAGGGAATTAGAGGGAACTAAGAATAACAATTAAATAAAACTGCAGGGACTTGTCCAAGAAGTCATCAGGAGTCAACACTGCCTTCAAAGTAGGTCAAGGTCAATGTCTCCCTGTCCAGTTGTGTCTGATCCTAGGACATGGTGCTCATCTCAGCTTCTTGGCCGAGAGAGCCACGTTGTCCAAAGGCTTTTTCTGTGGTCATGTCATGTGCCTATCATGGCTATATGCCAAAGACACATGCTATTACTTTCCCAATGAAGTGGTAACTATTAGTCGACTCCCATTTGCATGCTTTTGAACTACTAGGTGGCAGGTCTCAAACCTAGTGCTCAAGTCTCAAATCCGGACTGTCAGTTTTCCAGCTGACAAGCTCAATTTCTTTAATAATTGAGCCATTGTGCCCTGACTTGAAAGTAAGGTAAAGGTAAACTTTCCCCTCGCACATATGTGCTAGTGGCTCCCAACTCTAGGGGGCAGTGCTCATCTCCATTTCAAAGCCAAAGAGCCAGCGCTGTCCGAAGATGTCTCCATGGTCACGTGGCCAGCATGACTAAACGCCAAAGGTGCATGGAACTCTGTTACCGTCCAGCAAAGGTGGTCCCTATTTTTCTACTTGCATTTTTATATGCTTTTGAATTGCTAGGTTGGCAGAAACTGGGACAAGTAATGGGTGCTCACTCTGTTACATGGCACTAGGGAACCTTTACCTTTACTTTTACAATGAAAGTATAAGCTTGAATATTAGACGGATGCAAAGTTTTGAGCTGTAATTTGATTTTCATAAGATTGGAATTGCCCCTTCCAATCAACTACTCAGATTAAATAAAGGTGTGGTATTGCAGCAAGCCTCAACCTTTGCAGCTTGGCAGCTGACCTGTGGGAGGAGAGGGGAACTGGGCCACATGAGCAGTGGGTCAGCATGCACATGCAGCCCTTGCCCAACTGGCATGAGTGGCCATGTAAACTCCATCCAGCTACTCACTCAGCCTAATTCCAAAGAGGCCATGGCCTGGTTGTATGTCACAGCTTGGATGGGAGTTGAGGACCTCTGTTGTATTGAATCAGATGCTTTTAAATTGCACTGGAAATTTGGAATTAAATGGACTCCTTGGGTTTGAGGAATCTTAAATGCTAGTGCTGCAGTTCCTTCATACACAAAGGCAGACAAAATTGAAGGAGGATTGAGAGGTAATCTCTGATATTGACATGAGTAGCTGGCCAATGGGTTTTATCACATTCGCAAATAGGAACATTTGGGGGGAATACTTCTCTGTTCTTTTGTGCCTCACCTCTTTGTTAGATTTTATTTTGGACATGTTTGTTTGGAGGAGGAGAGAAACAGATTCGGCTTTATTCCATTACTTTTTCTTAATCTAGTCTGGTATGCGATCTTCTCTTTCTTCACATAATCCATTCCCAAAGCCTTCCTGAACTCGTTATAGTAGTCCAATCTAGAGCATAAATCCCATTGATCCAGTCTACCTTCAATGATTCCTCAATATAGCCTATTATCAGTTCTTTAACAAACTGAAACTTGAAGATGTTCAAATCTTGTTGCCATGAAATCCTGAATCTCAGGTCCAATCTTTGAATTTGAAGTTTTGGTATTGGATAAGGAGTATTGGATAACACATCCCTATTGAATATTAAATCTATTTGAAAGAAATACCTTTTTATTTTATTTTATTTTTTTCAAATTTATACTCCACCCTTCTCCTGACAGGGACCCAGGGCGGCGCACAGGCAATCTTAAAAACCATATAAAAATACAAAAATACATTATTAAAAACTAATTAAATTATATCCCGTGCTAAAACCCCTTATAAAACCTTACGAATTAAAATTTATCAGAATAAAAGTCAGAAACGGGGGGCTATGCTAGGCCGGCTTTTTGGAATAAATACGTCTTAAGACGCTGGCGGAAGAGGCGGAGGTCCGAGGTAGTGCGTAAATCGGGGGGTAGGTCGTTCCAGAGGGCTGGGCCCGCCACAGAGAAGGCCCTTCCCCTGGGCGTCGCCAACTGGCATTGCCCAGCCGACAGTACCCGGAGAAGGACCTCTCTGTGGGAGCGGATCGGTCGAAGGGATGTATGGGGCAGGAGGCGGTCTCGTATGTAGCTAGGCCCCGAGCCATGGAGCGATTTAAAGATTTACCTTCAAATGTAACCCAAAGACCCTTTATTTTTTATTCCCTCTTGTGCTTTGTAGAGATTGCTTAACTAAAAATGGATGTTGGGTGTTGGGTGTTTTGTGGATGTAATTATTATTTTAATATGGCTACCACATCAGAGCTACAAAGCTATTATATAGCGAACATTCCAATTCTTTGCTATCTAATTGTCAACTGGATTTTTGCAGCATAAATATTGTAGCCCTATTTTTAAGTTCCTCAGAGATCTGCTTTCTGTTAATTCTATTTTAATTTTTGCTTTAACAGTGCATAGCACTTTTTGTTCAATGTCTGTGTCAGTAACTTTTCTGATGTTTCTAATGCATTATGAATGAGAAGTTCACTTAAACTATACGAAATGACATACTGCTTTTGCAGTTTACACTCAATAGGAAACTAAGATGTCAGTTATGGTCATTCAGGACAATCTGTGCATGTTCATGTTCAAACATTGTAATTCCCACCCCATGCCTATTCCATAAATATGTATGCATATTTATTCATTTCTATAAGAATATAATGCTGCACGTCTCTCCACTCTTGCCTATTAACTGCCATAAATGAGGAAAAGACAGGACACCTGTTATATTTATTTGTATGACATTTGTTATGCAGATTTTGTTTTGAAAGGTAGTTGATTGAACACATCACAATGGCTTTAGTTCTTATTAAAGAGAATGCTAAGGGGTAGGGTGGTTTCACTATCACAAAGGCAGAACCTAATACTTAATATTATCAATGAGCCAGGCCACAGTTGTCTCTTAAATTGTTATTTCCAAAGGTTAAGAGATAGATGAAGGAAAATATGATACAGAGCCATGGGTTTTGGCAAGAGATGTACATCAAACAATATGTAGTTTCATTCACACTCTGGTCCCAAAATAGTAGAAGTGGGACAAACACTATCACTTTATGTATATCTTACAAAAGTTTGTAAGTGGGACTATTATGAATACTAGTCTGGGAAGGAACATTCCTTAGCTACATTCTAAAAAAAGAAATCTTCCATTTACACAAAACCTGGTCATAAATATTTACTCTGCTTAGCAGTAACACAAGCAGTAGCATCTTCTGGATTCTAAATTACATTGTCCCTAGCTATTTTTTTCCTTTTATTTATTTGCCTTACCTTCATTTTGCATTTTTTAAATTACCCATCTCCTACTTTTTAATACTTTTGTTTTGATATTCTTATTCCTCTGCTCGGTTTATTGAATAATTTAAGCAAAACACCTTTAGTGAAATATTAATTTTGAAGAAGCAAAGCATAAGCATTTAGGTGATTCACTATTTTAGCTATTCTGGAGCCCACAGGAAACCATACAGGGAGACATTATTGTGGAAATGGCAGATGTGGCTAGGCCAGGGGTGGGCAAACTTTGCAACTTTAAGTCTGAAGGACTTCAGCTGCCAGACTTCTCCAGCCAGCTTTGCTGGCTGGATAAGTCTGGGAGCTGAAGTCCTTCAGACTTAAAGTTGCAAAGTTTGCCCACCCCTGGCCTAGGCAATCAAAGTTCCATTTCTTTTTACACACATTTTGAATGTTGAGATTTAGTTTGACATAATACAATAATCTCTGATCCACCCAAATCCAATAGTGTACTCAAGCCACTTCAGCACTTGAGCCTGTTAATAGTTTTGCCTTTAGCACTAATTCACATATACTAATCTTGTGTCTGCCGTCCGAAGTAGTACAGTTCAGTATCAGGTATTTCAGATGCAATTGCTGATCAATGTTCCTTCTCGCTTCACACAGTAACATAAATAGCCAATTGAAACTCTCAATTCTGGCTTTATATGTATTTGTTCTTAAGTCATTCTCTTGTACAACCAGAATTAGCCCCTCTGTCTCTTTCACTTTTCCTGCTCCTAGCCATTGCCAGCTCTTGTTGTTATCTGTGTTGGCTGCTAGTTTTTTAATCTAGCGGCCATGTAATACTTTTCCTTGCTCTGTCTCTTTTCTGTTCTTCATTTGGCCTTTCTTGTAGGACAATTTGGTCTCTCTGGTATTCAGTGAGCCTTCATGGTTTATTAGCCACAGTACATCTTCTTCACTGCCCTTCAGGTATTCTTCCAGTGTCCTTTTTTCTTCTTCAGTGATGTGCTTACAATATTCCAGGCTCCCCTATGCTTCTTGGTTTGTCAACATCACTTTGTGGATGGAGAGCAGGATTCATAGTAATTATTTTCCTGGTCTTCCTATAGGGCTTTTAGTTCTATGTGAATCCAGTTCACTAGTCCAGCTGTGTATGTAATGAATGGAATTGCTCAGGTATTAATTGCCTTGATTGTATTTCCTCTACTGAGTTTGGACTTTAAGATGTTCACTCTCGTGCTGTATATTAACCATCTTCTAGACTCAGAGTGCTTGATGTTGTCAGCTTGAAGAATGCATATTTGTAGTGATCTTCTTCATCCATACTCTTGATGTTATTTCCACATGGCATCTTGATTCCTTCAATGTTCACTACTGTTTCCCTGTTGATGGTAAGGGTAGCACATCTATCCATCCCAATCTCCATTATTATCATGAAGGAACATTTAATTTTAAACCCATGTGTTTTAATGTGCCTGCTAACTGAAACAGCAGGGGAAACTACAACTCATAGGAAAACCTTAACAGTTTCCATACAACCTTTATGGGCCATGGCCTCAGCTCTGATTGATCCCCACCTCCTTCTTCCCCCATGGCTATTAGAAAGAATGAAAGAAAGAAAGAAAGAAAGAAAGGAGGGAGGGAGGGAGGGAGGGAGGGGGGGAGGGAGGGAGGAAAGGAAGGAAGGAAGGAAGGAAGGAAAGAAAGAAAGAAAGAAAGAAAGAAAGAAAGAAAGAAAGAAAGAAAGAAAGAAAGAAAGAGCATGCATATAACTTTATAAATTCTGGAGCTATAGTGCCAAACTGAAGCATTTTGGAGCAGGTATGCATTCCTGATTTATATCAGATGATGTAAAAAGAACATCTCATGACATTTTCAAAATGTTACAGTCAATATTATATGGCCAGAATGCGGTTAACATCTTTTTCCCCCTCAATGTCATGTATTTGTTATGTCAGTTTCCTTGAGTTTTAAGATGTTCTTGAACTCTTTTTGCTTGGCACAAATACACACAAAAATCCCATTATTGTTAATGGCAAAAAAAAAACCCAGCAATTTCAGGGATGGAGGAAAATCACATCGGCCTTTGGATCACATTTCTTTTCATTATCAGCCCAGGATGTGCATTTTGAGTTCTATCTACAAGGGCATGAGGTTCTTCTCAATTTAACTGGAATGTAACTTTAAATATGGAATGGGAGGACGGATACAGGTCTACTGATATTTAAAAACATCATTGGAATCAGCAGGAATTCAGTGTAAACAATGCTAGTTCCAAATCAATTCTGATAGGCCTACATTTAACTATAATCAAGTGCAGTTCCAATTAATTGTGCTGTCATTTTTTTAGAGTGAAATGTATGTTTAAGGAAGCAATTTTAATGTCTTTCTTCTTATTACCACGTGTCCTTTATTTCATTTCCCTGCTTGTAAGGAGTGAAATACAATTATGCATTCATTGGCTTTCAGTGTCAGATACCAACGTAGACAGGCAGAGACTTTCATGAGGATTATGTTGTCAGTATGTTACTTAAAACAGCCAAAGACTGTCCAGGGAGACAGAAGGAGATTAATCTCAATGGATTTCTGTTTGCTATTTGCCCTATCCTGAGGGGCATTTTATTCTACTACTGTATTCCGCCAGGTTTGCCCTTCCTTAGGATAAAAACAAGGGAATTGGACAAATAGACTGAAAAAATCTCTGCTTGTCCTGAAAGGTGTGAGGTCATGCTTCACTCAGAGTTCTTCATCACCTAATCCTTAATAATTCAGTATTATTAGTTCAGTGAAGCTATGTCCTCTTTCACAGTGCACCATGTACAACAACAGCAACAACAACAACGCACAAAAGAATTTAGCCAAGACATTGGTATGCAGTTTGGAATTGACAAATGTGCAACAATGGCAATCAAAGTAGGCAAGGTCATAGAAGATGATGGAACAGAACTTGAGAATGAAGAAATGACAACGGCAGTAAAACCAGTAAAAACTACAATTACTTGGGGATTTTAGAGACCTCTGACTTAATGCATGATAAAGCCAAGGAATTAACTTCAGACAAGTACATTCGATGAATTTGCAAAATATTAAAGTCCAAATTGAGTGGAGGAAACATCATAAAAGCCATAAATACCTGGACTATAACTGTGATTCGATACTCTGCAGGAATAATTGACTGGACCTAGATGGAGTTGGGCAATCTGGACAGAAAAACAAGGAAGCTTATGACAATGAATCATGCTTTGCACCCTAAAAGTGATGTTGACAGATTATATCTACCAAAAGCAGAAAGTGGTCGAGGACTCCTACAAGTAAAGCAGACTGGAAGAAGAAAGACACAGCTTGAATGATTACATCTAGAAAAGTAAAGAACCAATAATTAAGGAAGTAAATAAAGGAGGCCTTTTGAAGACAACTAAGTTGAAAGCTGAATATAAGAAAGAAGTGATTGAGAAGTGAGCTGAAAATTGGAAAAGCAAAGCTATGCATGGCCAATATTTGAAAAGTATTGAAGGCAAAACTGACCATAAACTAACTTGGAACTGGTTAAGATCAGGAGTACTGAAAAAAGAAACAGAAGGCTTTATTTTGGCAGCTCAAGAACAAGCCTTAGCCACAAATTGCATGAAAGACAAAAATTCAGCATTTTTGTAATTACAATTCTGTAATGAGAAAGATGAGACAGTCAACCACTTGATCAGTGGGTGTAGCAAAATTTCACAAACTGACTACCTACAATGCCATGATCGCATTGCTAAGATTATTCACTGGAAATTGTTCCAGAAGTTTGGATTTGAGTACAGCAAAAAACCCTGGGAACATCAGGTTGAGAAAGTTTTAGAAAATGAGAAAGTCAAGATCTTATGGGACTTCAGAATTCAGACTGACAGGCACTTAGCCTACAACACACCTGATATAATGATAGTTGAAAAGAAAAAAGTATGGTTATTGACATTGCAATACCTGGTGATACACAAATTGAAGATAAACAGCAAGAAAAAATCACAAAGTACCGAAACTTGCAAATTGAAGTTGAGCGACTGTGGAAAAAGAAATCATGTGTTGTCCCAATTGTAATTGGAGCCCTTGGAGCAATACCTAAAGGACTACCTTGCTATTTGGAAATTCTAATTTTACCGGACTTGAACATTCTGATTCTACAAAAAACCACCCTACTTGGAACAGCTTATATCCTCCGACGTTACCTTGACAGTTCCTAGGTCCTTGGTTAGGATTCGAGCTGTTGAGCTACCAACCAGCCCCAAGGGCTGTGAATCTCATCGAAGATTGACCAAATGATTATTACATTCACAGACCAGCATTATAAATAAAAAACATTGGGTTTTTTTAAAAAAAAGATAAGATATTGAAACGGCATTGTCCAGGTATTTATTTATAGGGGGAAAATGTCTGGACCAAATATAATTTCTAATGTTGGATTTTCCCCCTTACCAGAGAGAGCACCCTTGTGGAGTACTTTGAAGCCCTTACCATGGCAACTCCACTGTGCTGTCCAGTAGAATCCATTTTACGGAAGTATAGTAGAAGCCATTTTAAGGCTCAACAAGCTGTATATTAACAGAATACCGCTCCCCTGAGGGGTTTAGGGGTGTCTTACCACCACAGTATTTTTCACCAGAGAGTAAGTCATCTGTGTACTAAGTTTGATTGAAATTGCTCGAGGCATTCCATATATATATAAATGGTCGATTGTCAGTGGGCAGTCAAAGTCTGCCTAATTTTACAGACAGTATAACAAAGGTTATACTACATTCAAAGAAACTACGTCATACTGATCTAATAACAGAAACTGTACATAAAAAAGATTGATGTTTCCCAGGTATTTTAGCGGGTGAGTTCTTGTGAGATGGGTCCATCAATTCTTATAGAAGGTACAATTGTAATAGGACGTGAGCTGTAGTTTTGATAGCCCTTTATCCACAAGGGCAGACCATGTGCACTTAAAAGGAGATGATTCTGGAGACACTTTTTTTTATTACTTTAAGGACTGTCAGGGCCAAATTTGAGAGTAGTAGGTACTAGAATTGACCATAAACAGTACTGTTATCCACAACAGGGTAATAAGTCTCCCATCGCAGACTAGGTGGGCAGGAATCACAGACCCGGGGCCCGAAGCTGATGTTATGCAACGCCAGGTCTGTGGTTCAAAAATCCCCCCTCATTCGTGACCTTGTGTCAGAGGGGGACTCGGACCTGGTGGGTATAACGGAAACCTGGTTGGGCCACGAGGGGGGTATACCCCTCGTGGACATGTGCCCACCAGGTTACCGTGCTTTTCATCAGCCTAGGGCCCTAGGGAGGGGTGGGGGGGTGGCGATTATCGTAAAGGAAGGTCTTGAGCCGAAGGAGACCACGGTCCCCCAGACAACCGGGTGTGAATCTCTCTGCGTGAGATGGGGCCTAGGGAGGCAGTTGGGCATGTTAGTTGTATACCTGGCTCCTCGCTATGCAACAACAGCCCTGCCCGAGCTCCTAGAGGTGATAGCTGAGGCGGCAGTTGAGACCCCCAGACTGGTAGTCATGGGGGACTTTAACTTGCCGTCGGCGGGCGAAGCCTCTGGAGTAGCTCGGGAGTTCATGGCCTCCATGACGGCCATGGACCTGACCCAGGTAGTTTTAGGCCCCACTCACGAGGGGGGGAACACACTGGATCTCATCTTTGTCTCGGGACAGTGGAGTCGTGATCTGGGAATAGGGGATCTAGTCATCACTCCCTTGTCATGGACAGATCACGCTCTCCTTCGGCTGGACTTTCCAATCGCTACACCCCACCGCGGGGAGGCGGAACCGGACACTCCTATATGGTTCCGCCCCAGGCTTCTGATGGACCCAGAAAGGTTCCAGAGGGAGCTTGGGCCAATTCCTGTGACCCTGCCCCGCGACTCGACTGAGGACCTAGTGGCTGCATGGTTAAGTGCGGCCACGGGGGCCTTGGACCGAGTCGCGCCCTTGCGGCCTCTCTTGCGGCGACGAATCACCCAGGCTCCTTGGTTCACTGAGGAGCTTCGGGGGATGAAACGCCACAAGAGACGCCTAGAGAGCAGATGGAGATCCTCTCGCTCCGAAGCCGACCGAACACTAGTGAGAACCCATATTAGGGCTTATTTAGTGGCGATAAGAGTGGCCAAACGTGAGTATTGTGCCACCCTTATTGCATCCGCAGATAACCGCCCTGCCGCCCTGTTTGGGGTGACCCGCTCCCTCCTCCACCAGAGGCCGCGGGAAGCCCCTCTGCAAGGGCGAGCAGAGGAATTTGGGATTTATCTGCAGGAGAAAATCACTCGGATTCGGAATGAGCTACCCTCCATCGACAGTGGTCCTGTGGGACTGTCCGAGACCAGTCTTGAGGTTCCTTCTTGGGAGGAGTTTGACTTTGTTACCACCGAGGATATGGACAGGCTGTCAAGGAAGCTTAGGGCGACCACATGTTTATTGGATCCGTGTCCCTCCTGGCTTGTACTGGCATCCTGGGAGACGACACGAGGCTGGCTCCAGGGCATTGTCAATGCATCTTTGAGTGAGGGGTCCTTACCTGCCGTCTTGAAAGAGGCGGTAGTGAGGCCCCTCCTCAAGAAGCCGTCCCTGGACCCAGCTTTACTAGAGAACTATCGTCCGGTCTCCAACCTTCACTTTTTAGTGAAGGTTGTTGAGAGTGTGGTAGCCCAACAGTTTCCGCGACACCTGGAGGAAGTTGATTATCTAGACCCGCGCCAGTCCGGCTTCCGTCCCGGTCACAGCACCGAGACGGCATTGGTCGCGTTGGTTGATGATCTCTGGAGGGCGCGGGATAGAGGTTATTCCTCTATCCTAGTCCTATTAGACCTCTCGGCGGCTTTTGATACCATCGACCATGGTATCCTATTGCACCGACTGGGGGGGTTGGGGCTGGGAGGCACCGTTCTATGGTGGTTCAGGTCCTACCTCTCTGGTCGGTCGCAATATGTGTTGACGGGAGGGCAGAGGTCGACCTCGAGGCCTCTCCTATGTGGGGTTCCTCAGGGGTCGGTCCTCTCGCCCCTCCTTTTCAACACATATATGAAGCCGCTGGGTGAGATCATCCGTGGTTTTGGGGTGGAGTACCATCTGTACGCTGATGACACTCAGTTGTACATATCCACCCCAAACCACCCCAACGATGCCGCCGAAGTGCTGTCCCGGTGTCTGGAAGCCGTACGGATCTGGATGGGTGGTAACAAACTCAAGCTCAACCCTGCCAAGACTGAGTGGCTGTGGTTTCCGGCACCCCGGTTCAGCCAGATTATTCCAACTCTGGCCATTGGGGGCGAAACACTGGCCCCCGTGGAGAGGGCGCGCAATTTGGGTGTCCTCCTGGATTCCCGGCTGTCCATGGAGGACCATGTGGCAGCCGTGGCCAGGGGGGCGTTTCATCAGGTACGCCTGATGCGCCAATTGCGCCCCTTACTGGACCG
The DNA here is from genome assembly GCA_039707465.1 of Rhabdophis nuchalis. Classification (NCBI taxonomy): domain Eukaryota; kingdom Metazoa; phylum Chordata; class Lepidosauria; order Squamata; family Natricidae; genus Rhabdophis; species Rhabdophis nuchalis. The sequence continues at coordinate 27,513,332 of CM077644.1, read as the reverse complement.
GGCTGCCCTTCGCACAGTCACTCAAGCTCTCGTGACGTCCCGACTCGACTATTGTAATGCTCTCTACATGGGGCTTCCCTTGAGGTGCACTCGAAAGCTACAGCTAGTCCAAAACGCAGCCGCGCGGGTGATTATGGGAGCCACTAGATGCTCCCACATAACACCGATCCTGCGCGAGCTGCATTGGCTTCCTGTGGCCTTTCGAGTGCGCTTCAAGGTTTTGACAACTATCTTTAAAGCGCTCCATGGCTCGGGGCCTAGTTATATGCGAGACCGCCTCCTGCCCCATACATCCCTTAGACCGATACGCTCCCACAGAGAGGGCCTCCTCAGGGTGCCGTCGGCCGGACAATGTCGACTGGCGACACCCAGGGGGAGAGCCTTCTCTGTGGCGGGGCCAGCCCTCTGGAATGACCTACCCCCTGAATTACGTACCATCACCGACCTCCGCCTCTTCCGCCAATGTCTTAAGACATATTTCTTTCAACAAGCCGGCCTAGCCTAACCTCCCATGGGGACTTTTAGATAGTTTTAAACTGGGTTTTTGAAATTTGGTTTTAGCGCAGGATAGGTTTATTTAATAGTTTTTTAAAATTATATTTATTGTATTTTGTATGTTTTAAATTTCCTGTGCGCCGCCCTGGGTCCTTTGTGGAGAAGGGCGGGATATAAATTTAAATAAATAAATAAATAAATAAATAAATAATCCTCTGTCTAGAAATTCAGCCAGCATTCCAAAGTTATCAATGCAAGAATCACGGACGAGGCTAAGGCAGGCAGATACCACAAACCCTAGCCTTGAAGAAGAATCACTGCAACAGACTCTAGCAATCCAGTCCAGTCTAAATAACAGCCTTAAATCTCATGTATTTTTCTTTGTTTAGTCACTTGTTCTTTGGCCTTGGATGTGAAGGCCCCTGCACCATGTTTAATAATAAAATAAATAATAAATAAATTTAATTTATAGACCGCTCTCTCTCCCCGGGGGATGTTAGAGAATGTTCACGTCTAACCCCAGATTCTTTGCTTTCAGCCTTGGCAGCTTCCAACCATCAGGGCACCTCACTTTTCCCACTATAGTGAGATGGATTGCATTTCAATTAAATTAATCGAATTACTATTTATCATTACTTAATTGAATAATTTATAATTCTTATTATCCAAATTGCAATTGTACATGTAATGGCATTGTACTTCCTTATTTTAGAATGTTTCTCCTTTTTTTAAAGTGTTTAACTCATCATTCTAAAGCCAAATTTAGCTAGATGTTTTTTTTTTTGTTTTTTTTATTTTTCACATTTATAACCCGCACCCATCTCACCATAAAGGGACTCGGGGCGGCGAACAGAGATTTAAAATCAATTATACATAAATACAAAATATTATTAAATAATAACTAAATTAAATCAATACCCTGCTTAACTTAAAATAAGTTTAAATTTAAAACCCAAATTACAATTTTGCTTTGTTATAAAATGATGGGTGTGGAGTAGATCATGCTAGGCTGGCCAGATGAAAATAATAAATTTTTAGGTGCCGGCGAAACAAGCGGAGGTCTGTGATGGAACGGAGGTCGGGAGGTAGGCCATTCCAGAGGGTAGGGCCCACCACAGAGAAGGCCCTTCCCCTGGGAGCCGCCAATTGGCATTGTCCGGTCGACGGCACCCGGAGAAGACCCTCTCCCTGGGAGCGAGTCGGTCGAAGGGATGTATGGGGCAGAAGATGGTCTCGAAGGTAGCTAGGCCCCGTGCCATGGAGCACTTTGAATATGGTCATCAAAACCTTGTAACGCAGGGGTCCCCAACCCCCGGTCCGCGGACCGGTGCCGGTCCGCGGCTTCATAAGAACCGGGCCGCAGGGCCGGAGAGGAGGAGAAGGGAGCAGCCCCCTGGGCAGAGGATGGCCGAGAGCGCCTCCAACAGCTCCTTCCGACGGGGTGGCGGCGCACTTTCCGGGGCTTCCCAGCATTTCACTGAGGAGGTTACGGCTGCCTCATCCCAGGCGGGCGGGCGGGCGGACGACCCGAGCTGCGGCTACCTTAAGCACCATCCGGGCGCGCACGCCCACCTCTCTTCCAGCCGCGTGTGGCGCCCGGATGGCCTCGGCGACACTTAAGGTAGCAGCAGCTTGGGTCCTCCGTCCGCTCACTCGCCCGTTGCGGGATAACCTCCCCTCTGCTGCTTGGGGGGAGGGGGGGGGAGGGAGGGAGGGAGAGAATGACAGACACACAGAGCGACAGACTTAGAGAGGCAGAAATAGAGAGAGAGGGAGAGAGGTAATCACACACACACACACACACACACAGAGTGACAGAGGTGGGTGGAGGGAGGAGAGCGACAGATACAGAGAGAGAGAGAGAGAGAGAGAGAGAAACAAAGAGAAAGAAAGAAAAATAGAAAAAGATGAATGGTGGGAGGGAGGGAGTGAAGGAAAGAAGGGGGAGGGAGGAGGAAGGGAGGGGTGAAAGAAGGAAGAAAGAAGGAAGGAAGGAGAGGGAAGGAAGGAAGGAAAGGGATGGTGGTAGGAGGGAGGGAGGGAAGGAAGGAAGGAAGGAAGGAAAGGGATGGAGGGTAGGAGGGAGGGAAGGAAGGAAGGAAGGAAAGGGATGGAGGGTAGGAGGGAAGGAAGGAAGGAAGGGATGGAGGGTAGGAGGGAGGGAAGGAAGGAAGGAAGGAAGGAAGGAAAGGGATGGAGGGTAGGAGGGAGGGAAGGAAGGAAGGAAGGAAAGGGATGGAGGGTAGGAGGGAAGGAAGGAAGGAAGGAAAGAAAGGGATGGAGGGTAGGAGGGAGGGTAGGAGGGAAGGAAGGAAAGGGATGGAGGGTAGGAGGGAGGGATGGAAGGAAGGAAGGAAAGGGATGGAGGGTAGGAGGGAGGGAAGGAAGGTAGGAAGGAAGAAAAGGGAAGGAGGGTAGGAGGGAAGGAAGGAAGGAAGGAAGGAAAGGGATGGAGGGTAGGAGGGAGGGAGGGAAGGAAGGAAGGAAGGAAGGAAGGAAGGAAGGAAGGAAAGGGATGGAGGGTAGGAGGGAGGGAAGGAAGGAAGGAAGGAAAGGGATGGAGGGTAGGAAGGAAGGAAAGAAGGAAGGAAGGAAGGAAGGAAGGAAGGAAAGGGATGGAGGGTAGGAGGGAGGAAAGAAAGGAAGGGAGGAAGGGGGAGGGAGGCAATGGAAGAAAGGAAGGAAGGAAAGGAAAGGAAATAATCTATTTTCCTATTTCCTTCCACCTCAAGCTACCTTTTAGGTTAACCAGGTTAAAGATCTATTTAAAGATCTATTTAAAGATCCCCCCCCCCGCATGCGCATGCGCCGCCTGTTCCCCCTCACCTCCTCCTCTTCTAGGCCAGCCGGTCCGCAGAATTTTTTTTTAAATGAAACCGGTCCCTGGTACAAAAAAGGTTGGGGACCCCTGTTGTAAGGCACCCGGTAGGTCACAGGTAGCCAGTGCAGCTTGCGCAGGAGTGGTGTTATGTGGGAATGTCTTGAGATGTTGAACCAGAACTAACTACACGCTTAAAAAAATCCTTGGAAACTTATGAATAAGAAGAAATAAAATTGTCTTCCCTGATCCCAAAGGATATTCAGCTATGCTAAGAATGACAGAGACCTAGTTCAGCAAAAAGGTCCACACAATTTCCAAGATTAACCTTTAGCATCAATGTGAAATATCTTGGGTTGAGACTGGGCTTCCCTGGGAGGAAGAGTTGACAATATGTCTGAGTTTATAAAGTAGCTGTTTATAATGGATATATTCTAAGCACATGCTACATTCATCAGGAAGATAGATGAGAATCAATAGACTAAATAACACTGTCTCCAAAGTGTTGTGTTGCTAGGACCAGGAACTTCTCCAGTGTCCAGAAATTCTATAACGTGTGGGAAATCACTTCATGGTCAGGTCATTAGGGAAAGGACTTCTACAAGGCAAGAAGTATGAAAAAGAACACTGTTATGATATTATTGTGATTTGATTGCATCAGAATATTATATACTGAGCAAACCAGACCCCTGGTATAGTTGTACGCCATTTTGAAAGATCACATATTTATTATATTATGTCAATGTGTCACAAATATGATTAGAACCACATAAACCTAAAACCATATAGTGAACATATAATAAGTCCTTGGTTAAAATAATTTTTGTTTACAACTAGAAGGAAGCTTATATTTAGAAAAGTGAATACTATTCTTACATGAATTAAAAAAAAACACCTCTCTTTTTATGACTCTGTAATCCCTTAATTCGGAGAAGAATGGAAATGACTGGACAGAGTTGAGTGTTTACTGGCCAGATGCCCTTCCTGACCCCCTATGGAGTTCACAGCAAATATTTTCTCTTTGCAACTGGAATGAGAACACCTGCCACTACCTAGGATTGAACTCTCAACCTTCCGAATGGGAGTCAAGCATCTTCACCACTCGATCACCACACTACTTACTATCTTTTCATGAATAAGGCTGGCAAAAGCAGAACTCTTGCTCCAGGGCTATTTTAACTAAAACCACTAACTGTCATCTCCAAATACCATTGATACTGCTTCCAAAAGGAATAATGCATGAAAAATTTGATCAGGGGAGCGTCTGTTGTCAATCTCACTTCTTATCCAGCAATTGGATAGTTTGCTTAGGACTGTTTGTTTAGGGGGGAAATTTTATCAAAAGCTTTTTGAAAGTTGAAGTAACATCTAACATTTCTGTCCAGACGTTTTTTAGTACTTTCAAAAATGTAAATATATAGGGGGGGGGGGGGAATCAATCAACCAAGCAAGAGCAGAACACAGCTTTCAAAGGGTTACTGGCTGAAATATTGTAATGTAATGGGAACATTCTTTTATAAAAGGAAATAACAAACATTCCTAGTCTAATTGTATAAAACTCAGCCATGCTCAACAGATGCAACCTTGCAATGTAAATTCTGAGCTTAGTGTTGCAAACTGGTAGTCTATACAATACAATACAATAGCAGAGTTGGAAGGGACCTTGGAGGTCTTCTAGTCCAACTCCTTGCCCCGGCAGGAAACCCTATACCAGTGGTCGGCAAACTGCGGCTCGCGAGCCACGAGCGGCTCTTTGGCCCCTCGGGTGCGGCTCTCCCTCTCTCCTTTTCCCCCCCGGAGGCAGCGGAGGGCCCGGCATGTCAGTTGGGGGGGCTCTGGCTGCCTCCCCCTGGAGCGAGCGAGCGAGCCAACGGGCGGGGGGAATGCCCGGGGCTGTGGCTGCACTGGAGCTGTCCGGGTGCCGCGTGCACAGGGAGGCGGGTGCGCGGCACCCGGATGGCTCCGGCGCAGCCGCAGACTGGGCGCTACCCCTGCCCGTTCGCTTGTTCGCTCGCTTCAGGGGGTGGCAGCCAGAGCCCCCCCAACCGACATGCCGGGCCCTCCACTGCATCCGGGGGGGGGGGGAGGAGAGAGGAAGAGCCGCACCCGAGAGGCCAAAGAGGGACCTGGTGGAAACGTGGCCGGCTGTTCTGCCCGATGCGCTCGGACGGCGGGAGCTGCCTGTCGCAGGGCTTGGGGCCAGCAGCAGCAACAGCCGCCTGCAGAGAGCGTCGAGCCATGCTTTCCGGGGCTGGCCGCCGCGTGCGGCTGGGATGGAGGTGGGCATGCGGTGCCCGGACAGCCTCCGTGGTGCTTGGATGGCTGCGGCCTCGGGTTCTCCCCCTGCCCGCTCACTGCATGAAAACCCGTGCCGAGCTTTCCACTCCTTGGGGGGGGGGAAGGGAGGGAGAGAGGGAGGGGGAGACTGATATACAGAGAGAGAGGGAGGGGGAGGGAGGAAGAGACAAACAGAGAGACACAGAGAGAGAGGGAGGGAGAGAGGGAATCAGAGAGAGGGAGACACACACACACACACACACACACAGAATGACAGATGGGTGGAGGGAGGAGAGAGAGACAGAGACAAAAAGAGAAAGAGAGAAAGAAAAATAGAAAGAAAAAGAAAGTGGTAGAGAGAGAGAAAGAAAGAAAGAAAAAGAATTTTAGTTGCTAAGCAGGACCATCGTTAAGTGAGTTTCACCACATTTTCCAAGTTGGCCACGCCTACCTGGTCACATGACTGCTGAGCCACTCCCACAAAACAGGCCACTCCTTTTGGCTCTCAAAAGAAATTTCAATCGTGGTACTGTTGATATTTGGCTCTCTTGACTAATAAGTTTGCCCACCACTGCCCTATACCATTTCAGACAAATGGCTATCCAACATCTCTTAAAGACTTCCAGGGTTGGGGCATTCACAACCTCTGGAGGCAAGCTGTTCCACTGGTTAATTGTTAATAATAATTGTCTATTATTGGGCAATCGATTTGTTATGTGATCATCCATTCTCAGGTTTAACTTTTTTCGTTTTTTAAGACAGAACACAGGAAACCTGTTCTAGATGCCATTTGAGGGGGGTGGGAGGACTTTTTCTTTCCCCCATCAATGTTTCCCCACCCAAAATTCTTTATACATAAACAATAAGTTCAACAAGAACAAATGGCAGCTTTGCAAACAAAGAGCAGCTCTATGTGTGTGGAGCCAATCACTTTTCAATGGCAGCATATCATACATCTGTCAGAGAGTTCAAGGCACTTTCTGGCACTGCATAATCCCATTCTAAATGGGAGCTGCCATGACAGCTATTTCTTTTAAAAAAATAAACCCATGGGAGATGGTGACAAATGTGTCAACTAACAGTCAACTTCCTATCTGGGCTTGTCTGGGATTCTGTTTATCTAGTTCTTGGAAATTACACAATGGTGTAGCCAAGGTCAACAGACGGATGGAAAAACGCCTCTTTTATTTTGGATCTTGCCTTTTATACAACATTCTTTTAGAAATCCGAGCCTTGTAACCGAAACTGACCTCATAAACTGACGTAGAGCCAGTTGAATGACATTAGGAGTTTTGATTTCTTGTAATCTAATAGAGGGTACACACATTCTTAAGGCTGGAGGATGGGTTTCTTTAATCTCTCAGTTCAGTTGCTGAGAATTGCAGGGGTAGAATGGAGCTTCTCTAGAAGAAGTGAAACCAAAAATCTTTGGCCTGTTTTTAATAATGGGAGAAGGTCTGTTCTGTAGGGAGAACCAGGTGGGCAAGGACTGAGGCAAGACAGACTGATTAATAACAATAGCCTTTATTCGGCTAACAGCTAACGATAACGAGTGAGGTAACTCTGGAACCGGCAACAGGGAACTCTCCATTTGACAGCTCTTTATATATGTCAAACAGGGCGGCCAATCGCGAGGCTTCATTCTCCCGCAGATGGCTGTCAAACAATTAGCCAATCAGGAAAGTCTCGGCGTCGGCATGCTAGTGAACTGAAGACATAACAGGGTCATTAAAAAAGTTACATTGATGTGTCAAACTTATTAGATTGAACATATTGATGTTATTTATATTTCAACGGTGGTAGGGAATATCAATTTTTTCAACTTCCGGTTTCCAAGCATTAGGGGTACTCAAAGGTTGTGACATGCTGCGGGGGTGGGGGTGGGGGATTGTAAATATATTTTGGTTACTTTAATGTAATTTAGATGTGCTTGGTAAGTAACTACATAAATATCTTAACTTTTTAACGTTTTGTTTGTTCATAGCCAAAGTTGGATGGGATAGCTTCTTCACTTTGAAATCTTTTTTTTCCCTTTCTCAAGCAACTGAGTAAGTGAGGGAGATGAGTGGTTTCCAAATGGCATATACAGTATATAAAAACAAATACCTAAATAATTCTCTTTCTGATACTTTCTTCTCTGAAGCTGAAGGAGACGCGAGACAGGTCTTGCAAAGGGATTTTGAAATTAGGCCAATGGCTGCAAGTAGCCTAAGGATCACAGGTTACCCACCCCTGACATTGTTTCTTCTTTCCATTAGTACAAGGGTGTCAAACTCAAGGCCCAGGGGCCAAATCCGGCGCACGGGGGGCTTAGATCTGGCCCACAGGGCTGCCCTGGAAACAGTAAAGGACTGGTCCACAGTGCCTCTGCCTGCAAAAATGGAGCTTGGGAGGGCCCAAGCTCCGTTTTCACTGGCAGAGGGTTGCAGAAGGTCGTCACAGATCAAAATGAAACTCAGGAGCCCATTTTGACTGGCGGAACACTTGGACCATCACAGGTGCCCCCGACACGGGTGACGTCAAGCTGGCCACACCCACCCTGGCCACGCCTACCGAGGTCAGACGCAACTCTGATACAGTCCTCCATGAAATCAAGTTTAACATCCCTGCATTAGTAGGAAAAAGGCTGCAAACTTTGAGCAGAGTGTTAATATTGGTCATAATTTGTGTGTCTCATGAATACCAGTTTATTCGATCAGATGATATCCCTTTGAGATTGGCTCGGTATTCTTATTTTACATGATGAAGAGGGGGGAAATCAAATCTGAGCTGACAGCCTACTTGGATTGTCCAATTGTAGGTTTCCCCTCCTTTCCCCCTCTGAAATTGAGGTCGTTGCCTTGTTGCCTAGCAGAGATTTTGGGCAGAGATTTGAAGTATCTGAATCCTGAATGATACTTATTTTTAGTTACTACCTTTGATGTCCGTCATAAGCCTAAGGATGTCAGCTCAAATCTTATGGAAACAAACCACCAGTGATGGGAAAATTGTACCAAACTGACAATTACACACACACACACACACACACCGCTTTTTTTCCCCTTGTAAATTGTCATGCGGAGCTAAACATTTGCTTACACAATATTTTGCTTACCTGCTAATGAGGGTAATCAGAAGGCCATATTAGCAGGCAGAAGGTGAATGCAAGGGGTGTAGCTGGCATCCAAAGAGGCAGGGACACCAGGCAATTAGAAATAATTGCAGGTGATGGTGGTGATACACAATGAGAATCTTGCTACATGGCAATACTGCAACTTAATAAGCACTGTGTTGTTTTACAAATGCCAGAATGTTTTCTCCATCTGCCACTAGAATATATGGGGGCAATATAATCCTTTGTATTCTTAAATGCATTAAAACTGCCGCCTGTTTTTCAGATGGGGAGGGGTAACTGTTTATCCTGTCCATCCATCTAAATCACCCTTCCCAGGCATGCAGCAGTAAGACCTAAAGGGAAATAAACTTTTTAATCTCTTTCAGAACCTGGAAGATTCTTCACATCATAAAATACTTCAGGTATGAAATGAATCACGTCAAGGTGTCTTCTCTGGCATATTGCCAAGCAGACAAAGAAAACTGTTCCTGGGGCTTTTTTTTCTCCCCCCCCCCCTCCATAGTATATAATTTCAGGCTACTTTGGGTATTGGTGACAGAATACGTAACGCTTCAAAAAATAAATTTGGCAAAAAATCCAAAAAAGCACAAGAACTGTTATTGCAGCCTTTTGCAGCCTTTTCCAACTTGGTGCCCTTCAACATCAGCGTACAATTGCCTTCTTCTTTTATGAATTAGGACAGGTAGAAATTATAGTAGCTGTAGTCTGATGCACCAAGTTGGGAAATGTCTTCTAGCTTATATTGCTCACTATAAAAAGGGAAAGAGAGAAGAAGAAAGAACTAGCCAGACCTTGAATAAAGAATCATCCATCTGTAGAACTTCCTGTCACTCAGCACTGTCAATCCCATGTCCAGGCAGAGGCAAGAACAAGGAATTTTTGTGTTTTAATATTCTATTATTTGTTTATTAAATTGATTTTATAACTGACTGGCAAGATCTTTTAGCAATTTACAGTTAGATGTAAGGTCAAAATTAAAATCAGCAGGAATTTAAAACAATTAAAATCTATAATTCATTGAATTATTCATTTTGAAAAGCTGTGTTTCGAGAGCATTTCTAAGAGCTATCAAAGAGGTTATATACATGAAGATACAAGATCAAGTGAGATACTAATACCATTCTATAAAGCCTTAGTAAGACCACACCTATAGTACTGCATCCAGTTTTGGTAAAAAAGATGTTGAGACTCTAGAAAAAGTGCAGAGGAGAGCAACCAGGATAATTAGGGGACTGGAGACAAAAACATATGAAGAACGGTTACAGGAACTGGGCATGGCTAGTCTAGTGAAAAGAAGGACCAGGGGAGACATGATAGCAGTGTTCCAATATTTGAGAGGCTGCCACAGAGAGGAAGGGGTCAAGCCATTTTCCAAGGCACTTGAACGCCAGACAATGAATAATGGATGGAAACTGACCAAAGAGAGATTCAACCTAGAAATAAGGAGAAATTTTCTGATGGTGAGAACAATCAACCAATGGAACAGCTTGCCTTCAGAAGTTGTGAGAGCTTCATCACTGGAGGCTTTCAAGAAGAGATTGGTCAGAAATGGTGCAGGGTCTCCTACTTGGGCAGGGTGTTGGACTAGATGACCTACAAGGTCCCTTCCAGTTCTGTTAATCTAATCCAAAGTATATTTCTCGGAGAAAGCAAACTCCTCAACAAGGAAAGGAAGACAAAAACCAACTGATGCTTTCAAACATGCAAATTAGCAGTCACTGGAATGGTTTAACTTTCTACTGCTCCATGTCCAGACATTAAAGTTATTAAACTTTAAACATTAACATTAAAGTTGTCTTTAAATGGTAAGAAGCCATACAGCCCATGTAGAACCATTCAGACTGAAATGCAAATGAAGTTGGAAAACACTTTGGTGTCAGTAGAGGGAAGAGCGAATGGCCTTGAGGGACAGAAGGAGAAGTTGCTGCCAAGACAAAGATCAGATAAAAGAATCCTGAGTCCAAGGCAGAACTGCAATACAGGTAAAGTTTCAGACAAGCCTCTCCCTAGCTCACACAAAGGGAGAAAAATTGGGGGAGACACATTCAAACTTGCAAGATGCTGTTAAGATCCCTTTACAAAAAAAGGGGGGCATTGGCCTATGTGCCTTTGGTTCCCTAATTTGGTCTACCTTGAATGGCTAACCTGCTGCGATTTAACATCTGGACCACAACAAAGGCTAACCTGCTGGGCTGCTATTAAAATGAGCAACAACCTGTTCTGACTTAGACCTAACCTACCCACTTCATGCGTGCTGCATCTACCCAGAAGCCCTATTACTGTACTGATTAAAGCGCAACAACAGGGTGCTCTCTATAACAAACAGAGGTGGGGTGTAGGCTTTTTTGTTTGGGTGTGTGGTTTTTGCTTCAAAGGCGCTCTTTGTTCTTAGCTCTGATGAAGCAAATTGTACCCCTGAAGTTCTGCATAGCCCTAAAAGAAAGACAGAAATGAGAGGAATCGCTCAGCATGTTTAGTTCAGAATCAGAACCAGAAGAAAGAGCTAAAATTATATGATTCCACATAAAGGCTTGTTTTGAAAAATTGCTCAGCAACAAGAACCACAATAACAAGGAACGTTGTGGCAATATGAATAAGTCTCTATGTCTGCCTCGGTTGCCACATAGGAGTCAAAAGACTTTATCTAATTCTCTTTTTTTAAAACTAGGGTTTATTTTTTTTACTAGGCTGTTTTATATTGGTTGAATTATATTGTAGATTTCCCTGTGAACGCAAGATTCAGAGACAGAATGCCCTTGTATAAAATAATAGTTATTTTTTTCTAAAATAATAAAACACACCAGTTTAAGACTGTTGCTTTATACTGTAATAGTATCACAGCAAAAATGTCTGGAGATTATAAAGAAACAAAACCAACAAAACTAGCAGTATAACTCTCTTATTTGGGCATAATGGTATTACTGTATGTTCAGTGATACTGGCTCCTATCTCTATGGAAATTGATTTTATATAGAGTTAGACAATGTTAGCTGAATATTTACAGGGGTGGACTTCAACTGGTTCTCTGCCTGGTTGCTGGGTGGGCATGGCCATGGTGGGCATGGCCTAGTTGTCGTCCTGCACCATGGTGGGGGAGATGTTTTTGCCTTTCCCCAGCTCCAGAGGCTTTCCTGAAGCCTCTGGGAGGGCAAAAACCTCCATCCCCAAGTTTCTGAGGCCTTCTGGAAGGCACATCCCCCCCCCCCCCCCGCCCCTTTGAGCCTCTGGGCAGGCCCTGCACAAACCTCGCATCCAAAACAGGCCACGTGGAGACTCTTGAGAGGGGTGGGAGGGGAGTAGGATTTGGAGGTTCTTTGAACTGGCCACAATGTTAGCCATGGGTTCTCCTGAACCCAGGTGAACCCATCCTGGTTGGGTTCACACAACACGCTTAACCGATAGTTAAATTAACTGAGGTTTATTTAATTTACTCTGATTTACTCTGGACCACAAACTGCATTCTCACAACACATTATGCTAAAATGTATTTGACAAGTTATGGATTAACATGTCACACAGACACAGCTGCTGTATGTATTACCATGCCTATATTTTCAAGGCTTCAGACTGAAATAATTATTTGGAGAGACCAAGCAGGAAACAAAGACTTTCTGCAGTTCACTGCTGTATCCTTTCTCTTAATACACCCTAACTGAATTATACTTTCGCATTTCATTAGTTTTGCTGTCTCTTCCTAGGGCTATGAAACTCTCTCTGTTAGAGTGCTGGTCCTTCCCTTCTCCTTTTTTATTGTTTTGACTGCCTCTATTCTGAGGAAATGGAGAAAAATGTGTTTGGGGACCAAAGCAGCCTCTAGGCAGGATTTTTAAAAAATGGGAATAAAACCTCAAAAATGTGAATGATTTTCTCTTGATTGACTTCAGTGTTATTAAAAATGGAAGTACCAAGGGCTGATTGGAAGGCTGAAGGCCAGCATTCCAACCTGGGGCAGTTTGTGTCAAAGTTAACATTGCTAAGCTGAATAGTGAGAACTGGCCTTCTCTAAATACCGATTTCAGTTTTCTGATGATAAATGTTAAAACGGCCCAGTAATGTGGGGATTTTAGTACAGCCGTCTCTAGCATTAGTGCCTTCCCCAGTGAATTGCGGTCCCAACACTTATGGAAGAGATCTAGTGAGGACAATTAAATAACTGCACTTTAAAAAGGATTATAATGGACTTGGCATCCTTCCGTCCTTTATTGTTGCTTTATTTGACACAGAGAACTTGTTAACATCTTTACAAAGTTGTAAAGAATTATTTTAAGATCAATGGCTTTTTCATGTGTGTGTATATATTTATATTATTCCAAATGGCGCAAAGCATGCCAGCTGGGGAATTCTGGGAGTCAAAGTTCACACATCTTTAAATTGTTAAATTTGAAGAAAACTGCCCTAAATGATGCACTGTTTTAGTGGCTAAGACGCTGAGCTTGTCGATTAGAAAGGGTGGCAGTTTAGCGGTTCGAATCCCTAGTGCCGCGTAACGGAGTGAGCTCCCGTGACTTGTCCCAGCTTCTGCCAACCTAGCAGTTTGAAAGCATGTAAAAAAAAATGCAAGTAGAAAAAATAGGAACCACCTTTGGTGGGAAGGTAACAGCGTTTTGTGTGCCTTCAGCATTTAGTCATGCCAGCCACATGACCATGGAGACATCTTTGGACAGCGCTGGCTCTTTGGCTTTGAAATGGAGATGAGCACCGCCCTCTAGAGTTGGGAATGAATAGCACATATGTGCGAGGGAAACCTTTATCTTTACCTATCAGGTTTAACATTCTGTTGCATAATCTCCTTTCAATGATGGATGTTCTCTTTTTTCTAAATATGGAAGTATCTCTAAAGAATATTTACACCACCTGGTATTTATTTTTTAGCATGACAATGTTATGAAAAATTATGGTTTCTGACAAGCGCCAACCTGATTTCATCCTGAATTTGAATTCTCCCATTTTCCTTTCTCCCTTTGGCAAGGAAATGAGATCTGTTCTAAATCTGATCTTTTAATTAATCACAGGTCAATGTTTCATTATAATTCAGCTCTGATAAATACCACCTATGGGCTGGTAGAGGAGCAGAAAAAGGAAGAGAAGGAGATGAAGCTATTGCTAGGAAGAATTATGTTGAGCTTTAAATTGATAACATCTCTATTTAGGGCCCATTAACTTCAGTATGGATCATAAATGTTGGGCAGTAGACGTGCACAGAGGGAGAGTCTGTACTTTTCCATCACATATGCATAGAGATAATTCAGGCAACGCTACTGAATTCCAACTGAGTTTTACAGAATTCAGAAGTACATTCATAGGTCCTGTGAATCCATAACCGTCTACTAGAACCCTCACCAATGAATATGAAGAAAAGCTGAAGCTAGTTATTATGTTAATTAATCTGCTTACGGGATAGGAGACCTGTTCAATTTTGCATCTAAGTATCCACCACTACAGCCAGATTCTTTTCTTTCCCATGGAGTTTCTATTTTAGTTTTATTTCATGCAAACTGTGTTAGAACTTGCTGGGAAATAATTATCATAGCAGGAAATAATACAAGTGTTAAGGTGCCAGAAAAATGGGCAAAGTGGTTGCCAATTCCTACCTGGTTGGGAGTCTTCCTCCCCCTCTTGGTTTCCAGAGATTTTGTTCTGGCTAGTTTCTCACTTTGGAAGAGAGTTAAATCTGGCTGGAAGCCATGTGATGGGCTTGAAATGAAAATGTCCTTCTCTTTCTCCTTGTACTATGGAATGCAGAAGGAAACACATCAGTAGATAATCAGTCTGTCTCATATTTTGCAGCAGTATTTCATAGCTAAAGTAGGTCTACACAGTAGTTGACTTAGTCTGTCAACTGATTTATGTATTTTAATATTAGACAAAGCTTTTGGGGAAAGAAACCTGCATTTGAAACTCAAGGAATCTGTATGTGTGTTAAATTTCCATGCTGTCATACTGAACACTCTTCCAAAGGGAACTTTAGAAATTATACAGATGTTCTCCAAAAATACTCTCTGCTCATCCATTCTGGCAGAGACAATTTAAATAGCTAAATGTTTTGATGATATCTTGCAATACTTTGACTGTAATTTCCACTTTGACTGTAATGTTCAGATTGTTATTTAAATAACCACTCATAAAACTCATAAAATATGAGTGTGCATGCACACGTGTACACACAAGCAGGCCACTGAAAATGCCAAAATAATGGTACGTGTGAAACATTGGTATGGTATGTTCTCTTCGCCATTAGGTATGTATCTAAATCAGTCATGGTATTTGCATTTATCTGTCTTTACCTGCAAGATATGCAAGATATCTAATCAAATCAGATAAATATCTAGCATCCATATGCACTGAATATTCTAAGATAATTAAAATGGGGCTAGACTATTTGCAGGACTGCCTCTCCTTGGTTGCATTTACCCTTCTAGGTCCAATAATTCTAGGGGCATGTTCCATGTCCCTTCAATTAAAGCAAGTCATCTCATGGTACTTTGGAAGTGGACCTTTTCTGTCACAACTGAAAATCTAGATGTGCTCCAGGTCTGTAGGTCAGTTGGCCTCTTGAGAGGTTTCTGTCTATTGTCTTATTGAGTTCATCCTTGATTATTATTAATGGATTTTTATTCTGTAAATATTATTTCTTATTGTTTAAATATGTTGTTAGTTACCGAGGGTCAGATTTGTGATGTATTTAATAAATAAATGAAAAATACTTCTTCTCTTCAGTTGTTGTGAGTACCCAACCAACTGGATTTAACTCTTAACTCTGGATTTAAGCATCGTTATTTTTAAGACTGTTTCCAAATATAAATAAGGCAATGTTTTGGATGGCAAGGTCTACATGTAGCATAAGGTTTTGAACTAGGTGCTGCTGTCATGTGTGCACTTATATCAATACTTTTGTTTACACATACTTTATCTCTCTCCCTCTCTTTCCATCTCTCTCTCCTTGCAGCTCTTTCCCTTTGAAAGCTTCTTTCTGTGCATTGTCTCCTTTTAGTTCTGTTCTTTTTTCTCCTTCCTTTCCTTTCCATTTCTCTTAAGAAGTGAAGATCAGTGGGTGATTAAGAGCCTATAGTATAGTGGCATCAACATCAATGGCGCTGTTAAAATTGCCACATAGAATGAGATAAGTCAGTATTATTGTAAGAGGAACTGGTATCAGAAGTGGATTCCTACCAGTTCGGCCTGGTTTGGCCGAACCAGTAGTGGTATGCTGGTCTGGGTTACAGAACCTGCAGCGACCCAGGCTGGCCACACCTCTGAACCAGTTCCCCGGCCACCACAGTCACTGCCGCCATCTTGTTTTTGGAGTTCTGCGCATGTGCAGAACAATTTCTATTCAACTGTGCATGCATGCACAAAGCGTGCACAGGAGCGAACTGGCAGTAACAGTGGATAGAACCCACTCCTGATTGGTATGTATCTATAATCCATTTAGATGGAAGTGGCTGATATGAAAATGAATGAATGAATGAATGAGTAAGTGAGTGAATGAATGAACGAACGAACGATACAATACATTATGACCTTTAATATAATACTAGGTCATGGAACACATTCCTAATTAATTGCACCATTTTTTCCATAAATTGAAACTGAAAAAAATCATTTGGCACTTCTAGCATTAACTATTTGATAAAATCTGCAGTGACTAATAGCATTCACCCCAAATTTCCAGTTAATTGTGGCTGAGTTAGATATGCTTGATACATATTTGGTGAAATGATCTGAAACAGTTCCAATATGTTGAATATTTTACGTGTAGACACCTTGAGAAAATTTATGCAAAAATGAATTCATCAAGAGATGGAATTTGATTATCATTGTAGGTTAAGACCTCTTTATTTTAATCTTGAACTGTATGCATATTCAATATTTTATATTAACATTAGTAAGAAACATCTGCTCCAATTAAAGTTGTTTAGCTAATCCCAGTATATCTATATCCTCAATTGTACATTTCTTAATAAAGGCAAGGGTGATAAAAACTAAAAGTTGTGTCCAAACCTCTACTTTTTACAAACATGTATCATGTTTATCATATAGCATTATAATTAATGTATCATATAAATCATGGTTTCTAAGGCAGTGCTATCTCACATGAGATTTCCTTGTTAAAAGTATCCTAATGGGCAAGGGCATCAAATCGTGAAATGAATAGGTAGTCCTCTACTTGCAGAACCTAAAATGTATGTTGCTAAGTGAGAAATTTGTTAAGTGAGTTTTGTCCCATTTTTCTTGCCACATTTATTAAGTGAATCACTGCAGTTGTTAAATTAGTAACATGGTTGTTAAGTGAATGTGACTTCGCTATTGACTTTGCTTGTCAGAAGGTCACAAAAGAGGATCAAATGACCCTGGGGCACTGCAACAGTCATAAATATGGATCAAAATATAAATCAGTTTCCAATTATCTGAATATAAATCATGGGAGATGCTGCAACGGTCATTGTGAAACTTTCAAAGTGTGAAAAATAGTCATTTTTTCAGAGCCTTTGTAACTTTAAAAGGTCATTAAAGGAATTGTAGGTCAAGAACTACTGTATATAGGTATGTAAACCAATTTCAAGTTACCAATATAACTAAATAAATTGGGTTTGTGTCAATACATTGCAATGTACATTTAGTTATTTTTTCATTATTGTGGTTTCTACCAGATACTTTATATGCATTGTTTTAGACACACCCTACTTAAAATAGGATGCCAAAAGAATTAGAACACGAACACATGCACACACACACATACACACACACACACACACACTACAGGTCTTTAATTTTGTTAAACAGTTGTGGAGAAGAGGGAATTTAGCAAACCTTTATATGAATTCAAGATCCAAAACTCTGCCTTCTTCCATCCTAAATATGGTGAATGGCACAACATTGAGTAAGCAAACACCCATTTCACAATTTCTGTGGCTACTTTAAAAATGTCTCTTTGCCTTTTAGGATCAATCATGAACAGTTGATGAACTGAAAAGGAAAAAGCAGCTGACATTAGCCCTTGGTAAAGCAGCAATGAAGACTTCAGAGAAGAGATTCAAATGTCACGATGGGTCCATACCTACAAAAGCCAGAGTTATGAAAGCCATGGCATTCCCTGTGACATTCTAGGGAAGTGAAAGTTGGACTTTGAAGAAGCAAAATAAAAGGAACATTGAAGCATTTGAACTTTGGTGTTGAGGTCGACTCTTGAGAATACTGTGGACAGTCAAGAAAACACACAAATGTTTATAAAATAGATCAACCCAGAGCTCTCACTAAGAGGTGTCAAACTGGTGGCCTGCAGGCCAGATGCATCACATGCAGGCCACACCCACTCCAGCTCCGCGAAGGGAAAAAATGTCATGCTGGCAATGTTACGGCGCGGGTTTGACACCCGTGCACTAGAGTCACAAATGTACAGTCTCAAATTATCTTTCTTCAGACACATCTATATAAGTGGAATCATGTTCCTGATGTCTGAAATAGCTATGCAGTGTGTTCTTTAACAACTTTTCAACTTTGCAGAAATCTGTCATCTGAGAACCAAACAGCCCTCAACAGCCCTCATATTCTGATTTTTCTTGTTCTGCACTTCACAGATATGATGCTATTAGATACCTAGGACAGTTGAGCTTTTAAAAATGGCCCTTGACCTATTTTCTTTCTTAGAAATTTTCTATATTTCATCCCTTAATATTCTCATCCTGTAGAGAGTAAAGAAGATAACCTTGACAGACATATGCAAAAATTGCTGCCTTGGCAAAGAGGGGGATGAAACGTTTTGTAACCTCTGAAGTGAACATTTTGAAATAACTCAAACAGATGTCTGCCTGATTCACTGAAATATAAGAAGGGGGAAGCTACAGCACAGTCAGACTTGCAAGATTTCTGTTGCTGTAGCCAATCTCAATAAAAGTAGTTCTGGTCTTCCTATTGTGGGAAGAAATGACCATCTGGATTCAGTTCCAAGGGGGGAGAAAGACACTGGGAACATGAGACTGCTTGGAAGGATGGTTTAATGGTGAAGATCTATACCTATACCTATACCTATACCTATACCTATACCTATACCTATACCTATACCTATACCTATACCTATACCTATACCTATACCTATACCTATACCTATACCTATACCTATACCTATACCTATACCTATACCTATACCTATACCTATACCTATACCTATACCTATACCTATACCTATACCTATACCTATACCTATACCTACCTACCTACCTACCTACCTACCTACCTATCTATCTATCTATCTATCTATCTATCTATCTATCTATCTCCTTTCTTGGTCCCCGCATTAGAGCTTCCTGTTCCTGTGTAAGGGCAGGTATCCCATTGGTTGCTGTAGGGGTCATATGCAAATCCTAGGAGTTTGTCTGAGATAAGTCTGGTTGAACTGTGGGCTGATGTAATGTCCCTAGGTGATTTTACAATGCAGTGAGCTCTGCTATTAGATGGGTAGAGGGGTAATCCTATCATGTCCTGAAGGCCATATCTTAATCCCATCACCTTGGAGCTGGACAGAGATCCAGAGAGCTGTTTTGTCTTTAAAAAACATGTCTCTCCTTTTCTCATCCAGGGAAATATGATATTCTGTCTTTTTAATATTTCCTAGAATATTTCATTCTTCTAAGAAGAATGGGTGTTAATTTTCTTCACTATGGAATGGATCTCTTGGTCTGATCTATCTAGCAGGGCTGACACATCCAAATAATTACATTCTACAAGTGGTGCTTCATTTATCACCTCTTTGTTTAAAATGGTGTTGAATTTATTTTCGCACACAGGTTCATGTATTTTCTACCTCAAATTAATGGGGCATGGTTTTGCCAAAAATTCAGCAGCATCAGAGGGACTGGGTCTTTGGCTACAAAACATGGGACCAGAAGAATATTCTGTAGTAAAGTTGAAGATTGCCCCAGTAAGCAATCAATTGGTGAGCCTTAAGTAAATTTTGTATTCTGTCTCCAAATCTTTTAGTCTGGGACAGAAAAAATTAAAGATTTCAAAAACCTTTAAATACAAGCCCAGCCCCATACGTTCATCTGGAATATGCAAGGGTATTCAAGGTTACTCTTTCTATGAAGAATAAATAGAAAACGTAACTTGACAAAAATCCATCTTAAAGAATTGCCAGTACACAATTCATATACTATTCAGAAGACAGCATCTGAAGCTGAAAGTAAAGGTTCTGGAGGGAACGTCTAGATTTGTAAGCCTACTTTATGGTTGGGAGATTAAAGACTGGAGAAAGGTGAGTCTGTCAATTTGGCTTTTACAGAAGTTCAAGTCTCCCCACAAATTCTTTTTGACCCTGTCTATGGAGGCTGTCAATCATGCAGGTCATAATTGTCCCAAAAGGTGTTTTTTTTCAAATGGCAACTGAACTTTCTTGATTTGTCTTGAAGTCGTTTCACTTCTCCCCAATTTTTTAAATTCACCTGCTTAGAGGGGAATGTAAGGGTTTATATTCTTTGCAGTCAGCCAGCAGAGACATCACCCTGCCAACAAAAGTGTGTATAGTCAATGTTTTCCCAGTTACAATGTAGGGCTGTGAAAGTTGGACCATACGAAAGGCTGAGCGCCAAAGAATGGAGGCCTTTGAACTATGGTGCTGGAGAGGACTCCTGCGAGTCCCTTGGACTGCAAGGTGATCAAAACAGTCAATCCTAGAGGAGATCAACCCTGACTACTCTTTAGAAGGCCAGATCCTGAAGATGAAACTTAAATACTTTGGCCACCTAATGAGAAGAAAGGACTCACTGGAGAAGAGGCTAATGCTGGGAAAGATTGAGGGCAAAAGAAGAAGGGGCCGACAGACAATGAGGTGGCTGGATGGAGTCACTGAAGCGGTTGGTGTGAGCTTAAATGGATCCGGGAATGGTAGAGGACAGAAAGACCTGGATGAATGTTGTCTATGGGGTCGTGATGGGTCGGATATGACTTTGCAACTAACAACAAAGTTGTTAGCACGCTGAGGATTATTGAAACCACCTGGGGGTAAATCGGCATCCTCAGAGTCACCTGAATTAGAGTGCAAATGGGTGTGGCACCATTGTGGGACTGCTGAAAGGGCTGCATTGTAAACAGGAGATGTGGAGAGATGGCTGTTCTATTTTAACATAGAGAGTCTCTTCAATTCCTCTTTCAAACCAGTGGTCCTCCCTATCCAGAATGTGGACCTGCTGTATACATATTTGGTTCTATATAAGTCTCCAAGTATTTTCATCTGTGTATACACTTTGTGCAAATGATTTTTCCACAGGGCAAAAAGACAGATGTGCTTTTAGTGAATTTGGAATCATGATGACAACAGCTTAAGTAAAAAGAGTGTTTCCATGGCAGAAATAATTTCTTCTCTGCAGTATCCTGCGTAATGAATTGTACTTGTTTTGGGGCCTGGTTTTATACTGCAGCTCCAACAGACATGTAAAATAAAGAGAGAGTTATTGGATACTTCACCTACAAAGATCAGAATCATGCAACCAATAGTATTTCCTGTAGAAAGAGGAAAAATATTCATTCTCCTGAGAATACCACCATCAAGCCAAGAAAACAAACAAATGGTTAATCAAGCATATGAACCTAGAGTTCTCACAAGAGCCACAAATGACCAGGCTCAAAGTATCCTGCTTCAGACAAAGACTGTAATGCTTGGAAGGATGAAAGGAAAGAGAATAGGATGATCAGCACAAATTGTGGGATTCAATTATGGTGGCAATTCCTTTACTTTTAGAAGACCTGAAAAGAAGACCAGGTTAAGTAGAGAGTAACTATTTGGTTGCTAAAACATGATGCCAAGTTTTCGATGCTCAGTCATTTATTGGATACAGCAGAATATATGTGTGTGACTGGATATAACCATGTATTATTCTTTGCAATATTTATGGACCTTCCAAATGCATCCAATTAATAGGTATAAGACATAATCCCTACATATTCATGATATTATTATATAACATTGCCTGTCATAATGCCATAGGATTGACTTGAATCTTGACATCTTGATCTCTTCTTGCTGCTATCTCGAATGCATTGGTGCTAAGTCTTCATGAAGGAGGTTTAGCAGCACTTTAAGGTAAAGGTTCCCCTTACACATATGTGCTACTTGTTTCTGACTCTAGGGGCGGTGCTCATCTCAGTTTCAAAGCTGAAGAGCCAGAGGTGTCTGAAGATATCTCCATGGTCATGTAGCCAGCATGATTAAATGCTGAAGCACATGGAACGCTGTTACCTTCCCACCAAAGGTGGTTGCTATTTTTCTACTATTTTTACATGCTTTTGAACTGCTAGGTTGGAAGAAGCTGGGACAAGTAATGAGACCTCATTCCATTACGTGGCGCTAGGGATTCAAACTGTCAAAGTGCTGACCTTTCTGATTGACAAGCTCAGCATCTTAGCCACTGAGCCACCGCATCCCTAAAATCCTAAAGCAGTACTTTATCAAGTTATTAATATACAGACATTGGAGCTGCATTTGCTCATATTAGTCTACTGTTACTCTTTCCCTTCTTCTGTCAAGTATTGTCAATTTTTTAATTGCAAGCTACCTTTTAGGCAGTATTTTCAAATACACATAAAGCAGTAAGCTAGTGGTCACATGTCCAACAAAAGCTCCTGACCAAAGTTAACCAAGAGCCCAAAGTTAACCAAGCTTAATATGTTGTGTGAATATATCTCTAATCTGATTAAGCATGTTGGGTGAATATAGCCTTCAGATGAACATTATTACATTATTACTGCTATTGTTTTTTTATTGTATTAATTATATTAGATTCATAAATTTTCTGACTTTCTAAAAAGCCTTGGATATGCTGAGCTACTGCCAATGGGTGATAGTCTCAAAAACCTACATATTTGTGAACAACAGGGAAGTGATGGCTCAGTGGCTAAGACACCGAGCTTGTCGATCAGAAAGCTTGACAGTTCGGTGGTTCAAATCCCTAGTGTCGCATAATGGAGTGAGCTCCCATTACTTGTCCCAGCTTCTTCGGTGGTTCAAATCCCTAGTGTCGCGTAATGGAGTGAGCTCCCATTACTTGTCCTAGCAGTTTAAAAGCACATACAAACGCAAGTAGAAAACTAGAAAACACCTTTGGTGGGATGGTAACAGCGTTCTGTGCACCTTCAGCATTTAGTCATGCTGGCCACATGACCACGGAGATGTCTTCAGGCAGTGCTGGCTCTTCGGTTTTGAAACAGAGATGAGACAGCTAGAGTCGGGAATGACTAGCACATATGTGTGAGTGGAACCTTTACCTTTACCTTGTGTGAACAATAATGTTAGATGCACAAGGCATTTTTCTCTTGGGAATATAAAAAAAGCCACATAAAAACAACAGTTTGATAGCAGTTCCTTTAAAAAGTAGTCACCTCTCCAATTGAGAATAGGTGAAACCAAAATAAGCTGAAACTCAGAGCTCTGTCCCAGGAATAGGTCAACTTGTTATGCGCTGCAAGAACTGCTTGTTGCAGACAGACATCACAAGAGATTTTGATCACTCTTACCTGTGATAAAATTTTAAGCCAAGAGGTGAAGAAAAGGAAACACTTTCAAAACTGTCAAAAACTTTGGGTTTTACCTTTAGTTTTGTAAGTAAAGCCTCCTGCTGGGCTGTGATTGATGGACCCATCTGGTTTTGTGTCACAGTGGAGCAGGAATGCAAAACTTGCATGAATGAAAAAAAAGTTGTTGTTTGTGCAAAAGCAAGATTCTGGATTCAGAGTCATAGCTCTTATTCCTGAAAGTCAGCTTTTACATGAACTCACTTCAATCTTCTCATTAACATTCCACCTACTTTAAACTGCTGGTGTTGTGTCTTTGTGTCATGTTGACACAGCTGCTTGCTGGTAGAACTTGGTTTAAAAATCCACACATCCACTATATATGGCAGCAAAAAGCTAATGTTTTCTCTATCTTATTTCTGCCGTCCAAATGTTTGCATCTGGATTTTGGGGGGAAATCATGAGCCTTTGAAATGATAGCAACTAAAATAAGAAGAGTGGCCTTCTACTACATGTGTGTAATTATCTGAGGCCAGTCAGTTTAATCTGGTCTCCAATACATTTTCCGATTACCAAAGATGGATTGTCTGAAGTTTAGAGTCAGCTAAAAGCAGAGTACCAAGGTGAGTAGAGCTAACATTAATTCTTATTTTATTTCTTGGTTGGTTTCATGAATATGTGAAACAAAATCAGAAATGAACTGCTGAGATTCAGGTGAATTATTCTCATTCTTTGGGGTTCAACTACAGTATTAAAGTCTTCCCCAGTTCGGAGTCCATATGGAAGTCTATTACCTTGCAAGCAACCTACAGAAGTGCTAAAACATATTTTTCCAAGCTTTGACATTCTGAACTGTGCATTCAAATGAATCCTCTTGAAATCTATCAGAGAAGCAGTTCAGCAATAATCTAGTTTATAGCCATCAAGATTCTGTGATCACTGAACTTGAGATATAACCAAATACACTCTGCCCCTTTCCCTACTTCATCTCTTTCCTTATCAACAGCTTTCCATATAATAGCATTTCTGAGAACGATCAGGAAGATACAAGGATAAAAAAAATTACTGCACTCCTCATCTACTTCAACACTGACAATATTAACTAATCAAAGTTCTCCAGTTGTTTAAAGACAAGTTAAAATTACATGGTTGTTGAAATAGTTGCCTAGAAGCGCAATCTGTCCATGTTTATCTGAATCAATCAGAATAGAGCAGGACGGGACCTTGGAGGTCTTCTGGTCTGGCTCAAACTGGGAGACCATATACCATTTCAGACAAGTGACTGTCCAGTCTCTTCTTTAAAACAATTAATCAATAGAAAAGCTTGTCTTCAGATGTTGTGGGTGCTTCATCACTGAAGTGATGAAGCAACCACAACATCTGAAGACAAGCTTTTCTATTGATTAATTGTACTCACTGTTAGTTTCTTCTCAATTCCAGATTGATTCTCTTCTTGATTAGTTGCCATCCATTGTTTCTTGTCCTGCCCTCTGGTGCTTTGGAAAATAAATTGACCCCTTATTTTTTGTGGCAGCCTCTCAAGTACTGGAATACTGCTATCATGTCTCCCCTACTCCTTCTTTTCTCTAGACTAACCAAACCCAAATCCCCCCAACCATTCTTCATATGTTTTAGTCTCCAGGCCTTTAATCATCTTAGTTGGAAATGGATGCCACTGTGCTCAGTTATAGTGGTTCCTTTGATGGGTTAGGAAAATGAGAACCACCTTCTTCAGAAATTTAGAGGAGTCCGGCAGCATTTTTTCAGACCAACCCATTTGATTGAAAGTGTATCTTTGTAATAAAATCTTATTGGAGATACTCTACTAGATTCCTTTTGGTTTTTTGGCTATCAATCTAACCCAGCTGTCTTCCTACAATGATTTCTACAGAATTGTAGAAATTGACTTGGTTGGTTAGGAGTGCAGGACTAACTCACTGCTCACCCCAAGAGTTTGATTCTGAGTGGCTCAAGGTTGACTCGGCCTTCCATCCTTCTAAGGTGGGTAAACCCCGATTATTGGGATCAACATGTTGACTCTGTAAACCACTTAGAGAGGGCGTTAAAACTCTGTGAAGCGGCATATAAGTCTAAGTACTATTGCTATACAGTATGTACACTGACTGGAAGCAGTTTTTCTGAGTCTCAAACCAGAAGCTCTTGAAGGATTATCTGGAAATGACCAAAGCGGAATGTGAAACCATCTATATGCAGAACATGTTCTTTGCCTGTGAGTGCAACAATCCAACCTGGTGATGAATTTTATCATCCAGCCATTGTTGTAGTGATCCATCAGAATGTGGACAGGCTTTATATTGCCACAGCAATGGGTGGATGTTACTATAAATTATGAGGATGGTAGCTGCACTTGTGGTGCACTTGGGAAGAAAATATTTATACAACTAAACAGAACCCTGTACGAAAAGTAACGAATGTCTAGTAAATTGGCACTTTTTTAAAAAAAATGTAGATCTTTCCCTATTATCCTTGCTACCTCTGAAAGTAGTGAGCTCTTAATCTTCAGAATGCTCCTTTATGAATGCTTACATGATCCATTTAGTTTCATTTCATGTTGGTAATGTAACTAATGTCTAATTAATGTGCCACTTTGGGGGAGAAAAAAATGACAATATTCTTCCAGCTGTCATCTAGCAGAACATTTTCCCCCTTCTTACACTATAACCATCCTGACTTTTTCTTCTTCTTCTCTTACCTATACAACACAATAGCAGAGTTGGAAGGTGTTTACCTTTGCTTGAGGAAAGTAACTGAGAGACAAAGTTTTACAAGCTTTCATATTCTTTTCCAAGAGGATGACTGGAAAAGAATATGAAAGCTTATAAGCGGTTTAGAAATTCAATAAATACTAATACTAAAAAAACACACACACATGGTTCCAAGTTTTTGCTTGCATTGTAGTGGTCCAAATATATGAATTTATGTTGCTGCAGCTGATGTGCAGTCATATACAGCAACATTATGTTTCAACCCCACGTTCAACAGAACACACAAGATGGCTAGTAGTAAAATATGTAATAAAAAAATAACAATGCTCTCTAGAAATTTGAAAAAGGACGTATAAAATAGCATATAATCAAAACATGTTAAGACCCAGAAAATTGGCTGACTAGTCAAATACGTATATACTGTATATGAAAATACGTATATACTGTATTTGTCCTGGATTGCAGGCTAGCATGAGAGTTTCTATATTACATTGTAACATAATATTGCTAAATTATCTACTTTGATTTTTCCAGGTGAGTGCGTGTTCACATTTCCAAACCTGTAGGGAAGATAAGTAAATCCCAAAGCTGATAGATAGATAGATAGATAGATAGATAGATAGATAGATAGATAGATAGATAGATAGATAGATAGATAGATAGATAGATAGATAGATAGATAAAATGTAAAAATATAAAAATAAAATGTCCATTTATATAGATATTGTGGTTGACTATAGATAAGGAAACATATAGATAATAGCAAACCTCTGTCCTGACTTTGCTTTCATTCATTAAGATATCCATGCTGATAAAGCTAGAACTATTGTAATAAATTAACACATTCCCTTCTATTGATAATGATTGGCTAAACCTTCCAACTAAAACCCTGTAAGAAGAGAGACAGTCCATTGCATCAGCCACCCAACATTCTTTGACAACCTTGGATTGAATGCATCTATTTCCTTTGGCCTCCACTGATCATCTGGCATGTTTTTTTGGATTTACAGCTTGGACACAAACCATGGGAAAAGAAGGTGTCTAATCCTTCTGACAGTGGTATCTGACCATAAATTGAAAAGTATGATTCTATAGTTTTCACATCATTTGGAAAGTGCTTTCATTGATGCTACTTCCTGCTGCATTTTTCTTTTTGACATCGTGCCATGCTGCTTGGCACATATTTTCCCTGGGATCATCTACAGGCCCAAGATCTTTTTCATTCACATTACTACCAATCTAAATATTGTCCTTCTTATTCCTGTCACCTACCCCTATTCAGAGGTGCAGATTTGTTAATGAAACATTTGTGACTTTCTCATGCGCAAAGGAATAATAGAAGATGGCACCCTGATTTATTGGAGAATAAGGTGACAGGATCGATCCAAATTTGTGTGATCTCAAAAAGCTAAGCAAAATTGGACCTGATTAGTAAATTGAAGAGAGACAATGAGGAAACCCAGAAGCTGTGGCAATAAATTGGGAAACTGAAAAATACCCCTGGAAGAAACCAACAACAACAAAAGTTCATTGCTGTTGCTGGGGATGGGGGATACATAAAGTCACTAGGAATCAACATGAGCCCACAGAGACTTTGTTATTTTATTGCTCACTTTCCCAATAAACCACAGAAAAAAATTTGGATTCTACAATAAATATAAATGAGCATATAACTCTTGCTGCATTTTCATGTGAATCTTTAGGTTATAGGCGTGTAGTTGTTTGTTGTTATGATTTGAAGGTTGTGTGGATGGATCTATTTAATTACTTGCTACAACACATTAAAACAATAACAGGCAAGTTACTAAAAACAATAAAGTATTACAAGACCAAGAGCAGAACAAATAAAAAAACCAAGAGATAAAAACATGAGTCATTGTTCTTGAGCATTGATTTGCCACTGCTGAGCAGAGAGATTAGGTCTGTAAATAATGCAAATAATCGATAACTTTACCTTTGTCTTTTTTGTCCTCCCAAAGAAGCAACCCTATGAGTTACAGCAAACAACAAAACCTCACAAAGATTAAAAACCTGTTTTCAAGACCCTACAGAGTTTTTAAAAATCGAGCCAATGCTAAGCCAGGCCAAAAATAGCCAATGCTTTTGAAAATGCAACCCTATGTGTAATATTATAATCAAACAGAAACAAAGTTGTTTATGACTAAAGAAAGAAATTGAGGGATGTGGTGGTGGCTCAGTGGCTAAGACGCTGAGGTTGTTGATCAAAAAGGTTAGCAGTTCGGTGGTTTGAATCCCTAGTGCCGTGTGACGGAGTGAGCTCCCGTTACTTGTCCCAGCTTCTGCCAACCTAGCAGTTCGAAAACATGTAAAAAATGCAAGTAGAAAAATAGGAACCACCTTTGGTGGGAAGGTAACAGCGTTCGGTGTGCCTTCAGTGTTTAGTCATGCCGGCCACATGACCATAGAGAAGTCTTTGGACAGCGCTGGCTCTTCGGCTTTGAAACAGAGATGAGCACTGCCCCCTAGAGTCAGGAACGATTAGCACATATGTGCGAAGGAAACCATTACCTTAAAGAAGGAAAGAGGGCTTTGGGGGGTAGGGGAGGAAAATTTCATGTTCATCCCTTAATCCTATGAGCCATATTTCTAATTATGCTTCTTAAGATAGCTAGAAAGTGTCATTCTTCAAATATGACAAGACGTGTTCAGGATACTGTTGCAAGTCTGAATATAACTGTCCTGTCAGATTTGTCAGTATCTGCTTTTGATAAGGACTTCCTAAACGGTTCGTGGAAACACACACACACACACACAACATTCTGTGACACAGGGGGGAAAAAGAACCCTGCTTCAGTTTGCCCAGTGTTTGCATTTTCCTCAGATGACATTTTGGGCTCAGTGAAGCATAACTAATGAGTTACTCAAAATTGGCTGTAAATAAGAGACGTCAGAGCAGGCGTTGCACGGTTGATTTGGAGCAGGTAGCGCCTCCATTTCTTCACCACCTCTGTTGTTTTACTGTCAAGGCAAACGCATATTAAGCAGGATTTCGGTCCCATAAAACAAACAAACTAAAGCGGGCAGAGATGGGCTGGAATATATTGTCTGGCATTTGCATTAATTAGCTTATCGTAAGTAAACTGCCCAACGTGCATAATGTTTCCCTTGGATTTGAAAGCAAATGGGCTGCATGATAAATTTCTTCCTCAAAAGATCTTTTATTCCTGCAAATGTCGGAGGTGATTAAAGACATTAATTTCACTTTGGAAACCTCAGGGGGGGGTGTTCTGGCTTTGCATGGGCATTCACGTCCAGGGCGTCTCCTAATCCTTTTGGTTTCTTATCCAATCAGTAAAGTGCTATCAAACTCATCGGAATTAGAGCTGGGCGCAAATTGCTATTTGAGATTTCCACAGACAAAATGGACGGATAATTTTTCTGAATGTCATACGAGGAAGATGGAATTTGTCTAACCATTCTATAAGGGTGGCACTCAACCCTTTTCATACTATTAAGGAGAGGTTCTGCAGGGAGAACTGCCCTTGGGATTTAATGGAAGTGTGGGAAACCAGCAAGCTGCAGATCTCTGGAAAGATGATGAGCTGCTGAAAGCTAGGGCATTCACAAGCACCTCCTTTGATCATCCTGCAGATGCTCAAAGAGTAGAAAAGGGCCATTTAGACCAGACATCCAAAAATTAAAGCCTCTTTAACAGACAGATTTCAAGCCTCTCTTTTAATCCATCCATGGAAGGGAGTCTAACCATCTGTCTTGTGAATTACTCCCACTGCCCAATTGTTCAGATTATTCGAAAGTTTCCCCCCCCCTGACATTCAGCTGAATCAGCTTGTAACCTGAGACCGTTAATCCGTATCCTGCATTCTGGGATAACGAAGAACAAGTGCTGACCTTCTGTGCGACAGCTTGTAACACACCTCCAAGGGAGAAAACAGTGGTCAGACAACTGTGGCAGAGTGGATGCATTGTGGCTGGACTGGTGCATTTTTTTTTTAATGATTTGGCAACTGCAGCTGAGCAGGAAAGTTTGGGCCAAAGTTAACAGGCTATTTGTCAGGCCTGGAAACCATATTTTACATTGGACCTTCAGGCCTGCCACATTCGATGGCGTGGGACAATGGGAGGGGGATTATATGAAATATGGGAGATATATAGTCTAAATAACATTCCTTTCTCAGAGAGTCAAGGGTATCTTGCCCTGCACCTGGAGTGGTGGCCTCTCCAGTTGGGACGGTGCCTGATTGGATCGTGTGATGGATATGTGGGCACTGGGGCAGAAACTTGAACATTCACTTGGGTGGGGAAAACCTGGAAGCTTTCAGATTCAGGTTTTCCCAGATGTGCCCAATAGGACATCTCTAATAAAATGGAGCTTTGAGGAAATTCAAGCCTCAGAGTCTTCTTTCATTGGGGGTGTTACTTGGAACCCTGACACTGTGTGAAGGCTGGGCAGAGATGGAATTGCATATCAGAAAAAAAGGCACAGTTGATAAGTAGTAACAGGAGTTGCACAATGAAGCCTCCTATGACACAGACTACCACTGACAGAGCAACACAAAGTGCTATTCTCCAAAGCAACTGAGGGCAGGGCAAGAAGCAATTGGTGGAAATTAATCAAGGAGAGAAGCAACTTAGAACTGGGGATAAATTTCTGGACAGTTAGAACAATTAATCAGTGGAACAGCTTGCCTCCAGAAGATGTGAATGCTCTAACACTGGGAGTTTTTAAAAAGATGTTGGATAACCATTTGTTTGAAATGGTGTAGGGTTTCCTGTCTAAGCAAGGGGTTGGACTAGAAGACCTCCAAGGCCCCTTCCAACTCTGCTATTCTATTCTCTTTTAAGTTGGATTTATTTTAGCAATTTATTTATCGGATATCAGTCAAGCAGCCCCCTTTTAGAGCTGGGAAATCTAGTTTGATTTATGCGCCTGTCACTGTCTCCCCAGGAATACAGTACCTGTTAAAACTCCAACTTTCTCTTAAACTGTTTAAAAAATGTTTTATCAACTATTTATAAAATGTTGATAAACACTTATGAAAGTGTCAATCATTAAATGCCAGTTTTGCAATGCGTGCTGGCTCTCCTCACTAAGAGGAAGTAGGCTGATAACAACCTATACCATCATTTCCAACACCAGTTTTTCAGATATTTGCCTCATGGGACCGTATCTTGCCCTCAGTCATTTTTTAATCAAAGCTAAATACAGTACATCAAGATCCTTCATCCTGTCCTCATTTGACAGTTTCCCATTCCCTCACGATCCTCGCTGCCTTCACCTCAGTATTTATTTCTCTAAACCTTTCTTAAATTCTGATGCTCAGAACAGTGTAAAGTACACCATGTAGAACAGGGGTCTCCAACCTTGGCAACTTTAAGACTTGTGGACTTCAACTCTCAGAATTCCTCAGCCAGCTTCCAATTCTGGAGTTGAAGTCCACAAGTATTAAAGTTGCCAAGGTTGGAGACCCTTGATGTAGAACAATTACCGCCCATGGTTTAGAAACTGTATTTATTGTATTTTTCAGAGTATAAGTCACACTGCAGTATAGGACGCGCCAGGATTTTGAAGAGGTAAATTTTAAAAAAAGGTTTTGCACTCTGTAGGTCTCCCAAACCCTCTGAATGCCTCATTTTAGGTGAAAAACAGGGCATGCAGAGAATTTGAGAGGCCTGCAAAGTGCTCCTGGGGGTTAGGGGTGGCAAAAACGAGCAAAAAATGGCCCATTTTGTTTTGCAAAGACGGGCCATTTTTTTGCAAAAACAGGGCATGCATAGGCTTTGGGAGGCTTTTACAGGCCTCCTAAACCCTCTACATGTCTGTTTTTGCAAAGGGGGCGAGGTTTCAGGAGGCTGAAAATGCTGTATTCAGTGTATTAGACGCACACAGATTTTCACCCTCTTTATTGGGGGGGGGAGGTGCATCTTCTACTCGGAAAAATATGGTATTTTGCTTTAATTTGGCAATGAGGTCTGCTCCGCCTAGTGGCGCCATTTGATACTGCTCACTCACCAAAGCAGTACTGAGTTGAACGCAGACCAGGCTGACCTCAGGCCCAGGTGACAAGTCAGTTTTTTGTCGCAACCAATGAATTTGCATCCATCTCTGTCAAAATGCAGACATAACCTAGATGCTGCATTTGATAAAGCAAGATGGGATTTGTCAATCCAAAAAGCAAACCTGCACTTGTGGGAATAACTCTAGGAAGAAGGTGATGATTTATTTTGTTTTAATTTGCCTTTTTGCATTTGGTGATAAATCACACTGCTGATTCAATACATATAATTCCATATTATTGAATTCATATACACCATTATCAAACCAGGTTTCTCATTCTCTACCTATCAGCTTAATTTCTTTTTTCCCAAATGAAAAATTTGTCCCAGAATTTTCAGAATGTTCTTAGGAATAGAAATTACAGAATAAGAGAACAATAGATTTGGATGGGACGTTGGGAAGGGGGGTGTCGTCTAGTGCAGGGGTCCCCAACCTTTGCAACTTTAAGTCTGAAGGACTTCAGCTCCCAGAATTCTCCAGCCAGCTTTGCTGGGAGCTGAAGTCCTTCAGACTTAAAGTTGCAAAGGTTGGGGACCCCTGGTCTAGTGCAACCCCCTACTCAAGTAGGAAAGCCTATACCAAAATTAGATATGTCGTTTAATGGGATGAAAATTATCTTTTGCAATTTTTTTCCAGCGAGGGATTCTAAAAATATGTGTTTTTGCACCAACAATTTAAATCTGCTGTTATTTTTACAATTATATAATGATTAGTTTGGTAAATCTATGTCTGATCATACACCCCACAAAAGTCTCTTGTGATCCAATGCTGTTAACTTTATCTTCTCAAAATTACATCTTTAACCTTTAAAAAGTAAAGGTTTTTCTGCATAAATCTTATCTAGCTAAGCAAAAACTAAGCCATGAAATCATAAACTAACACCGGAAAGCAATTATCTGAGTTACAAAAAATGTTTAAGTGAGTTTCTTCAAGTCTCAATACGATTTCAGACAGATGATTGTCCAATCTCTTTTTAAAAACTTCCAGTGTTGGAGCACTCAAAACTTCTGGAGGCAGGTTGTTCTATTGATTAATTGTTCCTAAAATTAAATTAATTTAAAATCAATTTAACTGGATTAATTTTTAATCAAATTGAATTAATTTCATTCTCATTTTCTGCTCCATTCTTTAACCTTATCAAGATGGTTCTGAATTTTGTTCTTGTTTCTAGAGCATTAACTATTCCATTCAGTTTTGTATCATCTACAAATCTGATAAACATTCTTTTCACCTCCTCATCAATGTCTTTAATGAAGGGAACCTAGCCCAGGATCTGAACCTGGTGGAACTCCACTTGATTGCTTATAGTCGCTTGATGGGGAATTACTGATAAGAATTATCTCAATATGTGTTTCAAGCTATCTGTGGAGAAGATATATTTTATTCAGTTCACGCTTGCATAATTTATGAATCAGATTGTCATATAATACTGGGTCAAATGCTTTGAGGAAGTCAGGATGTATTATATTCATAGCATACCCACAATCAGTTGAAGTTAATTAAAAATGAAATAACGTTTGCCTGATAGGACATGTTTTTAAACAAGCCCCTGTACTCATGGTATTATATAGTTCAGTTGTTATGGAAGTGATTGTTCCATGGTTCCTTGAGTCTTCCTTTTTTTAAAAACACAGAGACATCATTTGCCTTCTCCCAGTTATCTGTCACTTCATTTGTGCTCCAGGATTTCTCAAAGCTCAAAGTTCAACCAGACAATTAGCAAAATTCTTCAGCAATCCAAGTTTTTATTGAGATTTTAAGGCATTTTTACGTTTGAGTTGCCCCTCTGCCCCTCTAACTAGCATTTCACAATTGCACAATGGAAATGTCTATTCTTTCTTTTTTTAACCTAAGACTGGATTAAAATAGGATTTGAATGGCTCTGCCTATTCTTTATTATCTGTAACTCTTTTAATGTCTCGCACAGCATTACCACAGCAGTACCATGCATTCTTTTTTAAAATTATTTTGAACTTATCAAAGAAAAAAGCTCTCTATAATCCCTTGTCAATTTTGAGGAACCGATTCTGAGCTGTAGTCTTCCCGGAGAATATCTAAAAACCAAGGTTATCTATATATACAAGTAATCCTCAACGTACCGCCACAATTGAGCCCAACATTTGGGTTGCTAAGCGAGACAGTTCTTCATTAATTTTTGCCCCATTCTACCACCTTTCATGCCACAGTTGTTAAGTGAATCACTGCACTTGTTAAGACGGTAACACGGTTGTTAAGTAAATCTGGCTTCCCCAATTGAGTTTGCTTGTCAGAAGGTCACAAAAGATGATGGCATTATTCTAGGACAGGGGTGGGCAAACTTTACAACTTTAAGTCTGAGGGACTTCAGCTCCCAGACTTCTCCAGCCAGCAAAGCTGGCTGGAGAAATCTGGGAGCTGAAGTCCTTCAGACTTAAAGTTGCAAAGTTTGCCCACCCCTGTTCTAGGACATTGCAACTGTCATAAATATCGGTTGGTTGCCAAGCATTCGCATTTTGATCATTGGACCATAGGTGTGCTGCAACAGTCGTACGTGTGAAAAACGGTCACAAGCAGGGGTCTGATCCTACTGGTTTAACAACCAGTTCACTGTGCACGCATACACAGAAAACAGCTGGAAAACAGCTGAGGTGCAGCAATCCATTCTGCCGTGCCTATCAGCTGGGCTAAAAAACAAGGAAATATAGGTGAGTATAGCCCAGGGCTGGGCGGCCACTCGAAGGTCAGAGAGAATCAGTTTGCTCTCAGCTGATCTTCAGAGTTACTGGTTTGCCCTAACCGAGCCAAACCGGTAGAATCCCACCCCTGGCATAAGTTACTTTTTTCAGTGCTGTTGTAACTTTGAACAAACTGTTATAAGTTGAGAACGGCTGTACTTTCCCTTTAGCTCTCCTCCTTTATGTGTCATTTTAAAAATAATAATAATAATGTTAAGCTTTTCTATAGGGCTCTAGGGAGGAACTGTCTTGAACCTTTCCCCCCAACCAAACAACATAAACTTTGTGGCAAAAGCAGTCCTGGGAATCTACAAATACTAATCTCTGCAAGCATCATAGACCAGGGCTGTCTAATTGTGGCAGGTTTAAGACTTGTGGACTTCAATATCCAGAATTTCTCAGCCAGCAAGTTGTCAAAGTTGGACATCCTATCATAGACCATAGAGGTTCTTCCCCTAGAAAAAGATCTGGGGCTTCCGGTTCCGGCTCCGGCGGCGACGGGCGAACTTAGGGTTCGCTCGCCGCTTTGATCCTTTTCCTGCCCCCCCACGGGGGCGAGAAGCCCCTTGTTTGGGGCTTCTCCCGTAAAGCCGGCTCGACAGGGAAGCCCCCCCCCACGGCAGTGGGGAGAGCGACCCTGCTCCTCGGCTTAGGTGGAAGAGGACATGCTGCGGGGGGTTTTCCCTTCGCCAAAGGTTGGCGGCACCATTTAATTCCATGAAGAGAGAAGATCGGAAGAGTCGGGAGGCTTTTCGGGACCTCAGCTGCGAGCGGAGAGTGAGCGTTTAAAACTTTTTTTTGTGTGTACTGTCAGCCGGGCTGAAAGGGACTGGAGGGGGGTGTTTGTTCCCAAAAAACCCCCCTTGGACTAAAAGCGGCACTCGGAAATGCCTCGTTGTGAGGAATCGGAAACCTTTAATCCGGATGGTCTTTAACTAGGGAAAGTACTTTGCGGCTTGTTTGCAATTATGTCTCGAGGTCTGGCTGAAACAGTTTCTTTTTTGCTTTTTAACCGCTTTCTCCCTCGGGCTCTGAGTTTGGGCGGAAAATGGCTTCTCTTTGTCCCCGACTGACGATGACCTATGGAAAATTACCAGTGTCTCTTTGCGATTTGGACTTCCTCTAATTATTGATGAAGAATTTTCTTTTTTTGGATTTGTGTTTTCCTTTCTGGATTGCCTTCATTATTATACCTATGGAGTTGGAAAAGCGTTTCTCTGTTGGTTTCTGAATTTTGCAGCTGTACAACTTTGAGAACTTTGGACTCCTGATCTGCCTCACCAGCCCCACCCTAAAAACGCCATTTTACTGGTACGGATTTTAACAGCTAAACATGGCACAAGAAGCAACGCTGGCACGCCTTGAACAAAGAATGACTGCTCTTGAATCTGTTATACAAAATTTGGTATTAGAAATTAAGGCCCAGAGGGCAGAAAATGTCAACTTTAAAAAGGAACTATTGGACACTCGAAAACAAGTGCTTGAGAATACACAGAAGAATGAAGAATTGAAAGGGGGGCTGGAGGGGGCTAAGGGAGAGATTAAAAATGTTTCTAATGAGGTTGTGGAAATAAATGCGCATGTGGCTAGGATAGATTTGGAAAGGATGACATATTTTTTGAGATTCCAGAATGTTTCTGAG
Organism: Rhabdophis nuchalis; assembly: GCA_039707465.1. Classification (NCBI taxonomy): domain Eukaryota; kingdom Metazoa; phylum Chordata; class Lepidosauria; order Squamata; family Natricidae; genus Rhabdophis; species Rhabdophis nuchalis. The sequence goes on along the minus strand of CM077644.1, from coordinate 27,477,006 downwards.
GTGGATGGTGAATGTCTCCCTGATCTTATGAGTACAATTATTGCAGACTATTTACATAAACCTAAAGATGAGATCAGAGGGGACATTGACCTAGTCTACAGAATAAATTCTGCATATGCTAGGATGAATGAAGTACCCAGAGAGATACATGTAAAATTTGTTAGAAGGTCAACCAGAGAGGAAATCTTGAAGGCGCAAAGAGGGAGTCCTATGATTTACCAACAAAAGGAGATTACCATCTTGAAGCAGATTCCAAGAAAGATTAGAGAAGCTAGAAGGAAATTTTCCTTCTTGTCTAAAACATTGTTTGATCATGGGATCTGGTTCAAGTGGGTGATACCCGAAGGGATGCTGGTGTTCTGGGAAGGAGGTAGAGTAAGGATTAAAACAGTTGCTGAGGCGGAAGCCTTTCTTAAAAAACATTCCTCTGTCCTGGGAGAAGATCCAGGGGGGGCAGGGGGAGCCATGGCCCCGCCCGCTGGGGGCCCGGGGGAGAAGGGGGAAGATACAATTGCCAAGAGACTTAGATCTAAAAAATAACTTTGCCCTGGTTTTTTTTTTTTTTGAGTATTATTGTATGATATTTGTATCTGGATTTTTGTAACTGACTGACAGTATATAACTGGAAAATTTAGGAATATGTACTTGCTCTCAGCTTGTAGTATTATGTGAAATGTTTTTTTTCTTTCTTTTTAATAATGTAACTTGAGGTACCGGAGGAGCCGACGACTTTGACGTGACTACTCTCAAAATTTCTATGTAACCCTTACCCTACCCCACAAAAAATGTAAACTCAATAAAACTTTTTCAATATAAAAAAAAAAAAAGAAAAAGATCTGGGTTCTTAAACAAAATGGCTGAAACTTTATATTTGTTTTTTAACTTAGTTGGTTTACAATAGCTACAGTATAAGTATTGTTTACATCGTTAGTCTGCTTTTCTTTATAGAAGCCCCATTTGCCACCTAAATTGGCTGTCTGTTTCAGGTTCAACCAAATCAGAATAGAGCTGGAAGGGACCTTGGAGGTCTTCTACTCTATCCCCCTGCTCAAGAAGCATGATGGTGAACCTATGGCACACATGCCACAGGTGGCATGCAGAGCCCTCTCTGCAGGCACGCGAGCTGCGCCCCAGTTCAGCTCCACACACCTCCCGCTGGCCAGCTTGTTTTTGAGTCTTTGTCACGCATGCACGGGGGACAGAGTGCATGCAGAGGGTCACATGCACATATGCAGGGGCAGGGCACACAGGGGGGATCATGTGTGCATGCGCGATAGGAGGGATGCGGGGGGTGTCACATGTGCATTGCATTATAAGTGTGTCGTGCCCTTTTGGCACATGGCAACAAAAAGGTTAGACATCACTGCCTCATTGTCCTCACTGTTAGGAAGTTTCTGGTGAATTCCAGGTTGTTTCTCTCCTTGATTAGTTTCCATCCATTGTTTCTTGTCCTGCTTTCTGATGCTTTGGAAAATAATTTGATGCCTCCTTCTTTGTGGCAGTCCCATTGGAATACTGCTCTCCGATGTTTATTTCTTGGTTCTTTCTTAAGGTAAAAGATCATTTCTTCCTCTATGATCTGACTGGCATCGTAGATCACTTCAACAATACCCCGAGTCTGACTTTTTGCCTTTCAAAGGGTTTTCACCTTTTCCACCTGAGTTCCCAGTTGGAGACATTAACTAGGTGGATCTGGAACTAGACAGCATAAACTTATAGAACAGAAAGAAACCACTGCAATTCAATTAGCCCAGGAATGGGGAACCTTTTTTTCAGGCATGGTAGATGGTTTTCACTTATTATTTTATGAAAACCAAAAACTGCAATTTTCTTTTATCTTTTCCCCCCTTCCCCACCACCAGTAATTTTAGGATGGAATTGTTTCAGATACAACTTACAATAGTTCATTTAGTGAACGTTCAAAGTTACAATGGCACTGAAAAAAAGGGACTTATGACCACTTTTCATACTTATTGTCCTGACCCAGCTCCCAACATGACAAAGCCCCTGTAGTTAAATGATTCCTTTATTAGGAGCGCCAGCAGCCCCAGAAAAAACTCCCTCCCTCCCTCCCTCCTTCCCTCCCTCTCTCTCTCCCCCGCCTCTCTTACACACACAGAGCAGGTTAACAGGTCTCTCTGCAAGGTAGATGAATAGTTGTCTGCCACAACTATTCATCTCCACCCCCTGCCTTTTATCCCCAGAGCTAGGGTGAGGCTCCGCTAGCAGTGGTGGTTCTTCTGTCCCAAGGACTGGCCCATAGATTTCCACTGCTCTCCTCTTTTCTGGCTTATGCACATCCATGTGTCAGGCTGGACCCAGCTGTTCCTCCTCTTTCTCATCAGCCCCTGCAGATCTGGGGGCTGTTGAGCCTCCACCTAAGGCTGATGGATGGCGCAGGCTTTGCCTCTGACTCTATCTCTGACAGCTCCATTCTCTCTTCCCCCTTGTAGCTCTCAGATTGCCTTGATGCTGGCCCTGATTCCCCCAAAGCCTTCTCATCTGATTTGGCTACTGGAGGGACCGGTGGCCGACAGGTCACAACAGTTATGACCTTTGTAGCATCCCCATGATCATATAATCAAAACTCAGATGCTTGGCAACTGACTCATACTTATGACCATTGCTGTATCCCAAGGTCATGTGATCACCTTTTGCAACCTTTTGACAAGCAAAATCAATGTGGAAGTCAGATTGATTTAAGAACCATGTTACTGTTGTGCCCCCCACCTGGCAGTGGAGCTGGCAGCAGAGGCAGACAGTGAATAGGTTGGGGAGGAATATGGGCCAGTCCTGGGGACTGAGGGAAGCTGCATAGGCGGCAGAGAGGGAGTTAGACAGCAGTGAGAGAGAGGAACAGTTGGAGCCTGTTCCCAGAAGACAAGAACAACTAAGAAAGCAGGGTTGACTTGAGAGTAAAGCCACACCTTGGAGGTGATTGGCCCCTCCCATAGGAAACAAAAGAGGAGTGAACGGGGACTGGGCTTTTGCAGGAAACAATTCGTTCCTTCAGTTGTTTCAAGAGAGGAAAGTTCTGTTTGTGATTATAAGAGACTGTGTGTCAAGTGTTGCCTTTCCCTGCATTTGGAAACTAATTATCTGGCAGCTCACCAAGCAAGATAAGGTTCCTGTTGATAAATATTCCTCTGAAAGACTGTTTGCCAAGCCTTGCTGATTGTGAATGAAAAGAATTCACAGTTGTGTAAATAAAAGTGGTTTTGCCGGAACCCAGACTCTGCTTCATGCTTGTTAAGGAAGCCTAGGTCAAAACAGTCACAAACCATCAACTGTGGTGATGCACTTAACAAATGTGGCAAAAGGGGTCATAAAATGGGGCAAATCTCTTAACAAATGTATCATTTAACAAAAAAATTGGGTTCAATTGTGGTTGTAAATCAAAAACTACCTGTACTTCTTTGTTTTCAAATCTACTAAAAACGACAACAAGAAGCAATTAGTGCATTTGTGTAACCCGGCAAGATTTGAAAACTGCTCTTCTTTTGTTAATTAGTCCACAAATGGCCCAGTGTTTTCCAGATGTTTTGTCTACTGCCCACATATGGTGGCTGTAGAGCGCCTCATTTGCAGCAAAATTGTCATTGTTGTACTAATTGACACTGATGTAGACTTTCACATGACTTCACTCATTAACCCCACATTTAGTTATTCTTCCTTAAACGTTAATGCCTTATCCAAGTAGGAAGAAGTTTTTATATAGAGCTGCTAGCAAAATAAAATTCAAGTTGAAATAAAAATTAAAATAATTAAACAGAACAATAAAAGAAAGAAACCATTAAAATCTGCTTTGCAAATCCCATTAAAAGTCAAGTGCTACTTGAATAAAAGCTATTTCTTTCTGTTACAAAGATAATAGCAGTTGAGCTAATCTGACCTTTGTTGATGGCATATTTCAAAGTCTAGGCTCAGCCATAAAATTAGCTTTCTTCATTATGCTTTTCAAATGAAGCTCTAATGATAGTGGGCATAAGTGGGCTGTCTCTCTCTTGTGGATATAATACAATACAATAGCAAAGTTGGAAGGGACCTTGTAGGTCTTCTAGTCCAACCCCCTGCGTGGGCAGGAACCTTATACCATTTCAGACAAATGGCTATCTAACATCTTTTTAAAGACTTCCAGGATCTTAGAAACCAGGCAGGATCATTTAAGGATATATTTTAAAAATGCATGATTTAAGGATATTCGGTTGCAAAATGTAAATGCCATTCAAATACATATTTTTAAATATATCATATGCAGGTTTTTTTGAAACTCAACATTAAGAAAACTAAGATTATGGCATCCAGTCCTCTCAATTCCTGGCAAATACCTGTAGATGGGCAAGACATGGAGGTAATGACAGAGCTAACTAACCGCACCACACACTGCTTTGACAGAAACAACAACTCTGGTAAAAGCAAAGGTGGAGGACTGTGTATTTACACACATAATAACTGGTGTACTAACAGTAGAGTTGCTTACAGACACTGTTCTGCAGACGTGGAATTCTCAACTGTCATTTGTCGGCCATTTTATTTACCTAGAGAGATTTCTGTTGTAGTTATCACTGCTGTCTATATTCCACCTGTTGCAAATGTTAGCACAACGCTCAAACCAATTTCATTGTAATTTTATTACAATGACAATAAAGATTATTATTATTATTATTAATAATAATAATAATAATAATAATTTTATTTATTTTATTTTATTTTATTTTATTTTATTTTATTTTATTTTATTTTATTTTATTTTATTTTATTATTTTATTTTATTTTATTTTATTTTATTTTATTTTATTTTATTTTATTTTATTTTATTTTATTTTATTTATTTTATTTTATTTATTTTATTTTATTTTATTTTATTTTATTTTATTTTATTTTATTTTATTTTATTTTATTTTATTTTATTTTATTTATTTTATTTTATTTTATTTTATTTTATTTTATTTTATTTTTTTATTTTATTTTATTTTATTTTCCTGGGCTCCAAGATCACCGCAAATGGGGACTGCAGCCAAGAAATTAAAAGACGCTTGCTCCTGAGGAGGAAAGCTATGGCAAATCTAGACAGTATACTAAAAAGCAGAGACATCATCCTGCCACCAAAAGTGTTTATAGTTATGGCTATGGTTTTCCCACTTGCAATGTATGGCTGTGAAATTTTGACCATACGGAAGGCTGAGCACCAACGAATTGAAACCTTTTAACTATGGTGCTGGAGAAGACTCCTGTGAGTCCCTTGGACTGCAAGGCGATCAAACTGGTCAGTCCTAGAGGAGATCACCGCTGACTGCTCTTTAGAAGGCCAGATTCTAAAGATGAATCTCAAATACTTTGGCCACCTAATGAGAAGGTGAGGACTCACTGGAAAAGAGCCTAATGCTGGGAAAGATTGAGGGCAAAAGACGAAAGGGACAACAGAGAATGAGGTGGCTAGATGGAGTCACTGAAGTAGAGAGTGTGAGCTTAAATGGACTCCGAGGATGGTAAAGGACAGAAAGGCCTGGAGGAACGTTGTCCATGGGGTCACGATGGGTCAGACACAACTTCGCAACTAACAAAAATATGCAGTTTTTATACCCAGGGCTACATTTGAACATTCAAGGAACATGTAAGTTTGTGGGAAACTCCATTTTGACCAATGCATGAATCAAACAAGTGGGTTCATTTTGATTCTTACTAGAATTCACCAAATCTGAAGTCTGAATTCCTCCAGCATCACTGGACTCTTTGCTTGAGATGACGGCAGAAATGTTTGTTTCGTGTTTCCGATGAGGATAAGGAAAACTTGTTTGTCTGGCTAATACTTCTGAAGATAGGCTAGGCCAGCTTGGCTTAGAGAAGGTTCTCGTCAGTCACCATACAGTTAGGTCTCAACTTACAATCACAATTGAGCCCAACTTTCCTGTTGCTAAGCAAGACGTTAAGTGAATTTTTATCCATTTTATGACCTTAATTACTACTGTTGTCAAGTGGATTGCTGCAATTGTTTTTTTTAAAACTTTATTTTTTTTTTATTTTTTAGTGTCTTACATACAATTACAGGTTTACATTGACATAGTTATAATTCTTATTGTGTTTATCACTTTCACACATTTAGTTTTCCATATAAAAAGTTGAAATATACACTCAAGGTTGTTTTGATTACCATCCCATACACCTTGTGTTATCACCATCCTACTTTTTCTTCCTTTTCTCCCTTCCTCCCTTCTCTACTTCCTTCCTCCTCTCCTTTCCCCTTCCTTCTTCCCTTACCTCTCCTCTACTACTCTCGTCCTGCTCCTTCCTACCCTCTCTCCTCTTTCTCTCCCTTCCTTCCTCCTCTCCTTTTCCTTTCCTTCTTTCGTTACCTCTCCCCTACTCCTCTTTTCCTCTTCTCCTTCCTACCCTCTCTCCTTCTCTTTTGATTGCTGCAATTGTTAAGTCAGTAACATGTTATTAAGTGAATCTGACGTCCCCATTGATTTTGTTCGTCAGAAGGTCGCAATAGGAGATCACATGGGATAGTGCAATGGTCATAAATATGAACCAGCTGCCAAGCATCCAAATTTTGATCCCGTGATCAGGGGGATGCTGCAACAGTTGTGTGAAAAATGGTCATAAGTCACTTTTTTTCAGTGCTGCTGTAACTTCAAACAGTCATTAAGTGAAGTGCTGTAAGTCGAGGACTACCTGTATTACCTTAAGACTTAATTCCTACCTCTGAGGATAGAAGGCAAATATATTGTTTTATCCCTTTTAAAATTATGTGGAAATAAAGCAACATGTGTTTGGTCAGCTGCCTCATTTTTCTTTCAATAGTTAATTTGCAGAATGCACATGCTCCAGAGTGATTATTCTCTGATGGTTTATACGGTATTATCTAAACTCTTACCCCCTCCCCCAATAAATCTGATTTGTATGGATTGGCAGCTCGAACAATGTATTTTCTAGTCCCAGGAGGCAGCGTATGGCTCACTTTTTGGATTTGCAACTTGAAAAGATGAATGGTTTTGCATAATGTAAATTGGAGGTGAAGGCTGTTTTTGACTGCAATGTTGCAAACACAATTAGTGAGATAAATACAGAACTAAATTCATCTCGTCTGAAAAGAGCTAACCTGATTGGTATGCAAAACACCCTTTTATTTGCAATCTTGGTGCTTCCTAAAGTAGTTAGCAATGCACAGGGTGGCATTCTGATTTGCAGCTTTAAAAAATTCCCGAATGAATAAAACATGGAATTAATTGCCAACACCAAGCCTTTGCCAGCCAGTGTGAGATCAGCTTTGCTGAATGAAAGCACTAATTGTGATAGACTCCTTGCCAGTCCTAGGGGAAATGATGCCAATATGGGAAAATGTTATCTAGGGTGCCTCATCAGTTGCAAAAGGCTGTCTTTTTCCCTTTCAGAGGCAAACGATTGGTGATATATTGAGTGAATCCTTTACCTAGGGTTTTATTTCCAGGCTATTTTCTCAAGTTTGGTCTGAGTGTCTGTGTCACACACAGTGGAAATGTGATTTGACAAGAGTTCCTTATGAAGCAGGAGAGAGAACAACGGATATTTTAGTTTTTACCGATAATCCTTGGCTTATTACTGCACTTGAGATGGGAATTTTGATTGTAAGTCAGGGTTCATTATTAGTATAAGCACAGGGTTATCTAATATAATGAAGCCTAGGGAATCAAGATTTTATTTACTTTTATTTACTTTTTTAAAAACATCCAATATTATTTGTTATCTACCCAGTAATATTGGGTGATCTTGAACAGGGAAATCATTGGGGTTTGTTGTCCTTCACAGAAGTCTAAATCTGTAGAGAAGAGGGTTCCATGATACTGATGACTTTTTCACATTAAAGGTAAAGGTAAAGGTTCCCCTTGCTAGTCATTCCCGACTCTAGGGGGAGGTGCTCATCTCCATTTCAAAGCTGAAGGGCCAGCACTGTCCGAAGATGTCTCTGTGGTCTTGTGGCCGGCATGACTAAGCGCCATAGGAGAATGGAATGCTGTTACCTTCCCACCAAAGGTTGTTCCTATTTTTCTACTTGCATGTTATGTGCTTTCAAACTGCTAGGTTGGCAGAAGCTGGGACAAGTAATGGGAGCTCACTTCGTTACATGGTGCTAGGGATTTGAACCGCCGAACTGCCAACCTTTCTGAACGACAAGCTCAGTGTCTTAGCCACTGAGCCACAGTGTCCCTTGTATAATATTTCAAATTACCAAGAGGCAATTTTAAAAAACCAAAGAAGTTTGCTGTCAGACCTGGAAGCCATCTTTTACATTGGGCCTTCAGGCCTGCCATATTTTCTGCTGTGGGGAAATGGGAGGGTGGGATTGTATAGAGTATGGGAGATATATATTTCATTGTAATTTTTTTCTTAAATTTTATTACAATGACAATAAAGAAGATTATTATTATTATTATATATAGTCTAAATAACATTCCTTTCTCAGAGAGTCAAGGACATCTTGGCCTGCACCTGTTGTGGTGTAACTGGGAGGCATCTCCAGTTGGGATGGTGCCTGATTGGACCATGTGATGGACATGTGGGTGCTGGGCAGGGACTTGAACTTTCACTTGGGTGGTGAAAACCTGGAAGCTTTCAGATTCAGGTTTTCCCAGATGTGCCCAATAGGACATCTCCAATAAAATGGAACTTTGAGGAAATTCAAACCTCAGAGTCTTCTTTCATTGGGGGTGGTACTTGGAACTCTGACAGTTGCATTAACCCAAAACACTCGTGTATATTCATACATTTCATAACACCAATTAAAATTTGGAAAGAACTAAAAGTCATCTCATTGTTAGTGTTGAAGGTGGCGAACAGAAGATTTGTAGGTCTGTTGACCCTATTGCCCAGTGCTCAGTATTGTTGAGCAACCTGCAGTTCTCTGTTCTAGATTCCAGAATGTTCTTTACCTTAAATCTGGACCTGAACTGGTCATCCTTTCAACAAAGGTGTCCCAAAGGTGCTTTTTCAAAAGACAACTGGACTTTCTTTGTTTTTGTTTTCCCCTGAAGACCTTTCACTTCTCATCCAAGAAGTTTCTTGAGTTCTGACATGAGAATAAAGTCAGATTGACTCAGAACTGAAGAAGCTTTTGGATGAGAAGCATCCAAGTCTTCAACGAAAATCAAAGTCCAGTTGCCTTCTGAAAAAACAACTTTGGGACAACCATGACCTGGCTGACTGAGAATCTCCATAGACATATATCCACAAAGGATGGCATTTAATAGATTATTGTCCTCTGAACCACTCTTAGCTCCAGGGAAAGCTTTTGAAAAGTAGACTACCAGCCACTCTACTGGTGAAAACAGCTCAATAATTGTATTTATGTGGGGAGAAAATTTTGGATTTACACAATTGTAAGTTTTGAAGCTCCAAGGCCATTCCTCAGAATAATCCCAAATAGAATATTCTAAGAGATATTTGAATGAGTAACCTTTTCATTGAGCACATTTTTAATCCCCCAAAACAAAATGTAGCTGTAAAATCTGGGTCATTTGTCATAATATTCCCCGTGGAACATGAATATGGGCCATTTTATAACTTGCCTGCAAAACTCTAATTCAGAACCTCTCTTTTCGACTCCTTTTGACAGAAATCAGTGTTAGCATTTTCATGTAATTTTATTACAAGGACTTTAAGCCCCATCTCTCCTTCAGAGATTGTGTATGTGTGTGTGTGTGTGTGACGTTTTTGAGCTGATCAATAAATAAGTCAGGGAGACTAGTATAGATCTATTTCGAGCTTTTTAGCTCTCATCAGCTAGCCATACCCTTACTGGGATTTGAACCGGGGCTGTATTACATGATAGGCAAATGCCAGTAAGGGTATGGCTAGCTGATAAGAGCTAAAAAGCTCGAAATAGATCTATACTAGTCTCCCCGACTTATGTATTGATCAGCTCAAAAACATAACACACATATAAAAAAAAAATTACACAACGGAGCTCATAGCTTTCTGTCTAGATGGTATCTGGTGATGAGTCGAAAGGCAGAAAAGGAAAGCAGTATGCTTCCTCCCTTAATTGGAGTCTAACAGGGTGTTCTCTCTCTCTCTCTCTCTCTCTCTCTCTCTCTCTCTCTCTCTCTCTCTCTCTCTCTCACACACACACACACACACACACACACACACATACACACAATATATCTATATCTATCAGAAAAGTCAGCTCATGAATTCCCATGTCCCACTTTTCAAGGTGACAGCTTACGTGCTCTAAGTTTACTCTCCTTTCTGCTTTATAAAACTGCAAATGTATTTTCTTTGCTTGCCTCCTTAGTTGGGAATGTCTGAACAGATGGCAAAGGCCTGCAACCTTTCTGGAGCATTCGAAAAGAGCCTGTAAGAGACTTAAATAACCAGTGGAGGAAGAACAATTTTATTATGCTTTTAGAATTCCCCCTTGGGACCGGCAGAAGTATCTTGATTCTCATTAGGCACGTACAGGTTTTCAGGAAACGAATAAATGCAGGCAATTTGACAGCTGCAGCACATGAAATTAGGAAAACTCTATGATGGCTTAATTATTCTGCAATCAAAATTGATGGGGAGACGTGGTCAAACATTTTTTATGCAAAATATATATCAATTTCTCTAGGTGCTATTCATTTCTATGTCAACTATTGTAGAGAAAAAGGAATCTTTATAAATCTTTATAAATCCAGTCATCTGAGCATCTGGCAGAGAAGAACATGGAGCAATTATCCTGAAAGAACAGCAAAGGATTAATGCCCTTTCAAAGGGTAGCAATATTTTTATTTCTCCTGTTAGATGGAGAAAGGAAGGGGGGAAATGGCAGTGCCTTTTATCAAAATTTATTTGTTTTTAACCTCTTAGAATAGCTGGTGTTGTCTCACAATTTTGTCAAATAGTTATTCTCCTTGGAATGGGGGTGGGGATTATTACATTTGACAGAGTTGCTAATTTGGTTGCCCCTTGATGTGGGTTGCCAATTTCTTTACTACTGGTTCGGGCGCACTCCCACGCTTGTGTGCATGCGTTATGCAGAAGCATCCAGGCGGGTGGGTAAAGCCTCCTGCTGCCTCTACTACCTGTTTGGTAGCCAGAGACACAAAAAGAAATAAAATCTATGTATACCAGTCCCATACACATTTGTATGTACTTCACATATGAACTGAAAGAGACAGACAGACACACAGACAGACTCCAAGTGGCTCTCCTAGATGAGCTTTGTTTTCTTCAGCTTTGAAGGCAAAGTGTGCTATTATTTTATCTACCTATTTCATCAATAGGAATAGAGTACTTAGACTGTGCAGATGCTACTACTAATAAAAAGAGGTTTGAAGTGGGCAGAAATGAAGGGAAAATAGAGACATGGAAGCCAGAATTTTCTTGGAAAAAATACGTATCTGTACCTTGGCTTTGTGTCCCTCCTAATAATTAACTGGAATTTGCGACCTTTCACATGCAAATGAAGTCAGAGTCTGAAAGGGATGTCAGCTGTAATTCTTTCTCAGTTTGGCTGGGAGGCTGTGCAAATGTTCTGGCAACAGTTCTTAATTGATTGCAATCAATATCTTCTCTTTTTATGCAACATGCACTGTGATGGGACTGGGGACATCTCCCTTGTCGCATTCTTTTCCAGACTGCCTAAAAGCACCATGGCTAATTTATTTTGATGCTTAACTAATAGATAGGCACCCTGAAAGCATTTTAGGAAGACAGCTAATGAAAAAAGTCCAGCCAAACAAAAGCAGCTTGCATTACAATGAGCTGCCGTAGAGGGAATATATTTTTGAAGAAGCCAATGATTCTCTCTCTATGTTGCTGTTTTATATCCAATATTATTATTGGGTGTTTTTTTTAAAATTCTGAATGATTCACCTTGGCTTGCTTTGTCAAATCATGAAAATAATATGATTAGGGGCTTCTATGCCCAGTTCAAATTATGCTTTAGAGAAACTTAATTGAAAACGGAGCAAAAACTTTTTGATTCTGTTTAGAAAATAGGTACATATTGGCTGGTCTTGCAATAGGATGTAGGATGCTGGGTAAATCCTCTTCATATTTTTTCCCCAACATATCCAGGGGGAGGATAAGCAAGAACAAGAAGGCCAGATAAACCTTGAATCCACATTTCCAAGCATTTCAAATCAGAAAGTGAGAACGATTTGTAACACATTTGTAGAGGACTTGACCTTCCTTTAAATACCATCTCAAAACCAACTAACAATATGGTCAATTGGAGTTTTAAGAATCTCCATTGCTCACAAACTTTGGCACTTTCCATTAGAACAATTAGTACTTTTCTTACGTTTGTTTGTTAGGATTTATGAAAAATGTTCCGTATTACATAATATGTCTTAAGAATTGTTTTAAAAAGATCCACAAGCTATATAGAAAACTAGTTGGTTGACTATATGCCATTAAGTCATGGTCAACTCTTAGCGACCATGTAAAGTTTATCCATGATAATCTGTCCCTAACCTGGTCTTGCAGGTCTTCCAACACTGAACTCATCACCAATGTAATTGATTCCATTTACTACGCACCTGATCATCCTTTTTCACTTTCCTTCCACCTTTTCCAGCATCAGAGCTTTCTCTAAAGAGCTAGCTCGGTCTTTGCATAATTTGTCTGAGATAGGATAATTTGACCCTGGTCATTTGTGCCTTGGGTGAGAACTCTGAGTTCATTTGTTCAGTGTTCCATTTGTTTGTTTCCTTAGCTTGAAATCTTCTCCAATGTCAAAGTTCAGAGGGATCAACATTCCTACTTGTTCAAAGTCCAACTTTTGTTTCCATTGAGTGCCACAGGAAATGATTGCATGATTCTGATCTTTATAGGTATAGACCAGGGGTGTCAAACTCAAGGCCTGGGGGCCATCCAGCCCATGAGGTGCTTTGATCTGGCCCATGGGGCTACCTCGAAATAGTGAAGGACTCCCAAGCTTCATTTTAACTGGCAGAGGGTTGCGGGAGGTTCTGGTAGCAAAAAACGGAGCTCGGGAGCCCATTTTCCCTGGCAGAGTGCTTGGGCCACCACAGGCACCCCCGACAGGAGTGACATCAAGCTGGCCATGCCCACCCTGGTCCCCTCCAAGGTCAAATACAACCCTGATGTGGCCCTCAATGAAATCGAGTTTGACACATATACACTGGTATAGACACATCACAGCATTTGAATATATTTTTTTTAAGTTCTTCATGGCCCCTCTACCAAGTGCTAGTCTGTGACATGTCTTTGAAGATTCTAAAACATCCAGGTCATTTTTAAAGGGCAGTTATCCAAAAAACAAAAGTCCAGTTTGAAAAGAACCTTTGAGATAGTCTGTGACATATTTTTCCACTGCTTGTTCCTTTACTGTTGATCAGGGTTCTTAAAAGGCAAAAACTACCCACCATTTCAATCTCTTCATTAACAATTCGAAGCCTGATTGTCAGTAATTAGCTCTTCTTAATATATATTTTCAGTCCCAATTGTTCATTGTATTTGTTGATTTTTCTTACTAGAATTTATATAATCTTTGTATTTTTAATGATCAGAGTAGTCTCAACAACATAGTGCAGGTTTTTTTTTAATGTTTCTTCCTCCAATATCTTTACTCATCTTCTTCCAATCCAGCTTCCTTAATATATATTGGCATATAGGTTGGATAAATAAGGGGAGGATATATATATATATATATATCCTCCCCGTAGATTTTCACGGGTGTAGGTATGCTGGCATAGCTGGCTTCGGGGATTTTCCCGTGTATAAGGCATAGAAATGTTATTGCAACATTTCGACAAGATCTCACTTGTCATCATCAGGCAGGCTTCTGATGATGATGAATATATATCATGTTGCACATCTTTGCCAACCAATGGAACCAATTTGTTTTACCATGTTCTGATTGTACTTATTCTGTATATACACTTTTTATGAGGATAATAAGATGTTCTCAATGAGATTCCTATTTTTTATCACACATTCCCTAGCTTGATATGACCAACACAATCAAAGACCTTTGTATAATCAACGAGCATATAATGATTTATTTTGGGTATTGCTTGGCTTTCTTTATTATCTAGCATGAATCAACAATAAAGCCTCATGTTTTCTATAGCTTGAATATCTGCATGCCTTTTTTCATGCAGAATCTAATACGCATTGTATGATCCTAAGCAGAGGTGGGTTTCCCATAATTTTACCACTGGTTTGCCATGCACTAAAAATGTGAGCGTGCACAGCTTAGAAAACATAGCTAAATAGGATGGCATAGTATTGAGGTGGGTGGGCAGGTCGCCACTACCAGTTCACCTGAACCAGTCCAAACTGGCTGAATATCACCACTTATCCTAAGCATTATTTTGTTAGCATGTTTAATTAAGGGAATGAACATAAGCATGTATATTATTTTAATATATTTAATATTAAAATATTCCAATGCTTGGTTAAGCCAACACTTGTAAGACTTGTCAGTTGTATGTTCCATATTTTAATTAGTTATTTTGTTATGCTCATGTCCTGGTGACTGCATAGAAAACTGTTTGCCATCTTGAAGTACTATGGGTAATAACTTAAAATATCTCCAAGGACAGTCTTGCAATTTGTTTGAAGTCATTCATCCACCTAATCTATTGTCTTCTTATTATTCTACTTCCTTAACCTTGCCAAGTGTTGTCATTTTTTCTAGTCCATCATTTATTTGTGTCACATGTCCAGTTTGTTAGTGTCTGCTTGCTGATCATTGCCCGAAGGAAACAGTCAGTCTTTATTTGCTTCAGGACAGATTGACTGGTTCTTTTTGCAGTCGATGACACTCTTACTGACCTCCATAATTCAAAAGCATCTGTCTTGTTACCCTCAATCTTTTTCAATATCTAGCTTTCACAGCAATATAACATAATGGACAAGAACATTTTTGTAACTATTCTAAACTTTGTTGGCGTAGAAATATCCTTATAACTTCATGATGTGGTCTAAATTTGTTGTTGTCTTCTAGAGAATTGATCTCTTTACTTCTCCAGGGCACTGGCTGTATTTATTCTTAAACCCAAGAAAACAAAACAATCCATCACCTTCATTTTTTGCCCATCAGCTATAAGTTCACTAAGCATGCTGTTGACATTTCCTATGTACTCTTCATAATGGAATCATAGAATGTAAAGATCAAAAGGAGCTTTGGAAATCATTTAGTCCAAGGCCATGCCCACTGCAGGTATTTACTATTCTAATATTCCTGACACCTGCAGTGACCAATCTCCTAAGGAAGTATGTTCAATTGTTCAACAGTTCTTATTGGCAGAAAGTTTTTTCTGATCACCAACCAGAATCTGCATCCTTGTTACTTAAGCTCACTGATTCTAGTTCTGTCTTCTGGAACAATTTAGATAAATCTGCCCCATCTTCAACACGATTCAATTATTGATAAAGGGCTATCATGTTTTTCCAGGGTATTCACTTCTCCAGGTTAAACATACTTGCATCTTACAAGTTTTCCTTCTTTTTTTTTTCCTTCCAGGTTCCTTATCATCTACTCTGGATATATTTTAGTTTCTCAATATCTTTGCTAAAATATGGCATCCTGAACTGATCTAACAAACACAGAATTGAGAAGAATGATGACACTCTACTTCAGGAGTGTCAAACTCAAGGCCCATGGGCCAGATCCAGACCACGGGGTACTGAGAGCTGTCCCATGGAGCCAACATGGAAACAGTGAAGGACTGGCTCACGGAGCAAAATGGAGCTTATAAGGACGCATTTGGCCCTCCCAAGCTCTATTTTCACTGGCAGAGGATTGCAGGATGCCATCGCAGCTGAAAACAGACTTTGTGAGGGCTGCGTGTGGCTCTTCCGAACTCTGTTTTAATTGAGAGAGGGTTGCAGGAGGCCATCACAGTGGAAAATGGAGCTAGGGAGCCCATTTTACTGGCATAGAGCTCTGGCCACCACAGGTGCTCCCAACACAAGTGATTCAAGCTGGCCATGCCACACTGGCCATCCACCCTGCCCCACTGAGGTCAACACACGCCAGATACAGGCCTCAATGAAATCAAGTTTGACATCCCTGCTCTACTTTGTTAATGCAGACTTGGATTACATTTGTTTGTTTCAGAGCTGCATTGCATTGCTGGCTCATGTTCAGTTTAGGAATTTCGAGAGTCTTTGATCTGTTTTTTACATGTCTTGGTGTTAAGTATGGCACCCTTTCCCCTACACTAAATACATAAGTTTGGTTTATGCTACCCAGTGAAGGACTTCGTATTTGTCCCTTCTGAAATTTATTTACCTAATTATTATTTGATAATGGTCACCCACTCCAAAAGACTCTGGGTGGCTTGCAACACTGGAGTATACAATTAAGATAGTGAAAAACATAGCAAAACATAGCATCATACAAACAATGACATGACATAACAATAAAAGCAACTGCAACAGTAAAAAACAACAACACAATAGATGCTCTACACTAACAGGCCTGGACACAGAGCCAGATTTTAAGGACCTTTTGAAACTCCAGTAAAATGGATGCCATATGTACCTCTGGGAAGACACTGTTCCAGAAGGCAGGAACAGTGACACAAAAGCCATGCTACAATTGTCAAATGACAATTGCTGGAGTGCATGCATTCTGCACTGGGTAGGTAGAAACAAGAGTTCCCCATCCAGATCCAGACATGGAGTAGTATATACACCAGTGGTAGTCAACTTGGTCCCTACTGCCCATTAGTGGGCGTTCGAGCTTTCATGGTGGGCGGTAGGGGTTTTGCCCGATACCGATTCCTTTTTTCAATTTAATTGACTTCCCTACTTTATAAACCACCATTACTGTGGAACCTGTGGGCGGTTAGAAAATTTTACTACTAACAGAGATACAAAAGTGGGTGGTAGGTATAAAAAGGTTGACTACCCCTGATATACACTGTTCATCATAATTGAAGAATATCAGGTTGGAGAAAGGTGATATGAACTTCTGCCTGCCAAAGAGATATTGTAATCTAGCAGGGGCATCTATAGAAGGGGAGGCAGAGTCGATACCTGCAAAATGGCAGACACAGTGTCACTGTTATGTACGGATGTACGCAGTCCAAATTTGCATGTCCCCGCGGATTGGTTCACCAAACTGCGGGAGTTTTGAATTGCTGTCATTGGCCAGCTAATCTGCCGGAGCTCAATAAATAGAGACCTCTGCCAGCCTGCCGGTAGTTTGTATTGCAGCAGCTAGGGTAGGGGTCTGCAAAGTCGGCTCTTTTAAGACTGGTGGACTTCAACTCCCAGAGTTCCCCAGCCAGCATAGCTGGCTGGGGAATTCTGGGAGTTGAAGTCCACCAGTCTTAAAAGAGCCGACTTTGCAGACCCCTGGGCTAGGGAAAATAAAAGGTGCTGAAGTTATTGAGCCCATTGTTTCTTCTTTCCCATGCTGATCTAATCCCTGACTGCCCTTTCTTAGGTGCTATGTTACCATGTTATCTATTCTGGGGCAGCGTATCAAGATTAACAGAGTAACAAACCCCTTTTCCAAACTATTATTCACACATTTTTCATATTCATTTATGATCTTCATAGTGTCAGGATAGGCATTTTCATGTGTGAAAGGAGATAATCCAAAGTAAGTGGATTTTGGATTTAACTCTCAATTAAATGTCTGTTGGGTTTTGAATAATAAGAAAAAGAGAAGGAGGAGAAGAGAGGAAAAGGAGAAGAGGAGGAGGAGAAGGAAGAGGAGGAGGAATATTGACAACAGCCAATTCTCCTAAAAGGTGGGCAGAAGCTACTCAATAAATAGCCACCAATGTTTTTTCATAGGAAGTAAGACCTGAGAAAAACAAAAATTGAATTGAAGTTTCTGAACAGTCAGCATTTTGTACCAGCCCCGTTTCTAAAGTACTCTTGCGGTTTGGGGGACATGGGTTAATGAACTATGGAGTAGTAGCTGTGGAAAAGCTTTTGCGTTTTGTATCACTGCATTCCAGTGCTAAACAGCATTTCTGGTCAAATTACATTTCCCTTAAACACAATGGATCTCCCATAGGTCAGTCAAATAAATTAGTTTACCCTATTGATAATCCAATAAGTGGGAAGCCAACGTAATAATTCCCCACAAAAAGCGGCACTGGCTCTATGATCTGCTCCTTTGAATCAGAAATCCTCTGTCGTTAGCCAAGTTAACTTTGATTTATCGCAGCCTTCTTAGGTAGCACGCAAAATAAGCCTGGCTAAGTATTGGCACAAATAATACGGTGTCAAATCTGCTCTGTTGCCTTTCATTCACTTATTTATTTATTTCAAAGCTTTTTTTCTCACTCCACTGTCAGTTCACGCTTGAAACAGTTAATCCTTTCTCCATGGATTCTCTGTTCTCCATTGATTTGACAGGTGGCATAAATATTGACCTGGAAGCTATTTTCTAATTGAGGCTTCACTTTTCTCATTCTTCAGCATTTTGTTTTGGAATCCCTTTTATTTTACTGGGCTCAGCTTCTCGGAAATGGCACAGCTGTACAAATTGTATGAATGCAGCAGCAGCAGCAGGGAGAAAAAAAATCTGTGGGGAAATCTCAGACACAGGATGCCCACCGAATAAGCTTTAAAGCATGTACGGCATTGATAGGAGACACAGAAATGGAATGGTAATTAAGAGTCCCTTGCAAACCCCTGTACATATTGATTCAGGATTAATGGAAGTGGAAGACATCAGTGCCGGCGCTGTTCCATTTTTTCAATTTCTTGCTGTTTTCCATCCAATGCTGAAAATACAGCCTTCATGCTAATTAACCACCCAAAGAGGATTATGAAAATTAAAATTTCAGTGTGCACTTGCCATTGTTGACTAATTTCTTTTCAGCTTGCTTATGATGGGAGGAACTAGTCTCTGAAGCTGACCTTTAATATCTAAGAAGTAGCAATAATGCAAACCGTAGAAATAAATCTTTATTAACCTACAGCTTCAGTTCTCTTTTCTGTCCAGGCATGGTTGCTCACAATGAATAGGTTATCTTTATTTTTCAGAATCTTTTTGTGAGTTTCTGAATTCTTTGCTTAAGATACCTATTTTGCCCCTTAAAACAGTCTTTTTGTTTTAAAAAAAAGGGCAATATATATTATTTTTTCCCAATTCTAAAGTATTGGGCTCTATATAGTAGGCTGACCATTGATCATTGGTTCATGGAATATGTGGACATCCCTTTGTTTATCCTGAAAACAAGAAATGCATAGCTCTCAAAAGAACGACATTTGAGGGAGGGAAGGGTGTGTGTCTTTTCGGTTGTGTTTTCTTCCAGTTTATTATTTTTCTGGTTCTATGTTTGATTCTTCTTTAATTTGAGATATTTTAAAGGGTTTGCATGCACTTCAATGTAGAGTTGACCAACTTGAAAGTCCAAAGAGTTGCACCCAGGCTACTTACATTGGCAACAGTGGTTGAGATTTGAAGACAACAGGCTCCCAGCAGAATCATTGCAAAAGGGATTTAATTATATGTAGGTTAAAAGAGTTATAGAAAAATGAATAGATCACTCAGCTTCCCTTGGCTTGCTAACTCCCTTTCTAAAATGACAGTGGATAAACCCCTTAAAGTCTGCTGGTTCCACCTTCCTTGGACAACAGATCCACTCCACCTTTACACTTTTTCAAAGAGTGGGAGTGTAGGTAGCACAATACTTGGAGATGGCCCAGTGACATATCTTACCAGTGACCTGGTCACAAATAGACTGTCTACCAAAAATATTCTAAGGAAGATCTTTAGCAGGCTGCTGCTCACTTTATTCTATGGCAGGGGTGTCAAACTCGATTTCATTGAAGGCCACAGGGATGTGTTTGTTCTTGGGAGATTGGAGTGGACATGGCCAGAATGGGCATGACCAGGTCGATGTCACTCGTATCAAGGGCACATGTGTTGGCCTGAGCACCAGTGCAAATGGGCTCACGAGCTCCATTTTAGGCTGCGATGGCCTCCTGCAACCCTCTGCTAGTGAAAACAGAGCTCAGGAGAACCACATGTGGCCCTCTCAAGCTCTGTTTTTGCTGGAAGAGGCACCGTAGGCTGGTCCTTCGCTGTTTCCAGGTCAGCCCTGTGGACCATATCTAAGTACCCTGTGGGCCAGATTTGGCATGCAGGCCTTGAATTTGACACCCCTGCTCTATGTGATATCAGGTTGACTTGCTCTTTTCATCTTAATTGTTGGAAGTTATAATTATTATTATTATTATTTATTCAAATTTCTAAACCGCCCCCTCTCGCCGAAGGGACTCGGGGCGGTGTACAGGGAAACTTAAGAACATATAAAAACATTACAATAAATACATAATTAAAACCGAATTAAACGATTTATCCTGTACTAAAAATTTATAAAACATTAAAACTGTATCCCAATTAAAAACCTAATTAAAACAATTTAAGCTACAGACTGGGATGAGGAACACAGATTAGGCCAGAGCCTCCTATACAGATAGGAGGCTCAAAAGTCAAAGTGGTTAGGCAATACTCACATACAATTTGTAACTCTTGGCAAGTAATTATTTCCAAACATGGGCAAGGAGGAATCTAACTTATATGTACAAAGAAGACAAAAGTAGACCATGCCATTACATCTCATTGCCATTTCTATCACTATATCCAGTCCTACAATTCCAGTGAAACTGACATTGAGAAATGTGGGTTTGCAAATGATGCCTAAGAACCAGAGGTGGGATTCAGAATTTTTTACTACCAGTTCTGTGGGTGTGGCTTGACTTGGTGGGAATGGCTTGGCTTGGTAGGTGTGGCAGCAGAAGGATACTGCAAAATTCCCATTCCCTTCTGACTCCTGGGGGAAGGATACTATAAAATGTCCATTCCCTCCCGACTCCTGGGGGAAGGATACTGTAATAGCTCCATTTCCACCCCTCTCCAGGGCAAGGATACTATAAAATCTCCATTTCCATCCCTCTCCAGGGCAAGGATACTATAAAATTCCCATTCCCTTCCCACCCCACTAACCTGCTTTCCAACTCCATTCTACTGTGCAGGGCAACAGAAGAATATCCAGCCAATCAGCTGGGACTCAGGAGGCAGCGAATAGATGGGGGCAGGCCTAATCAGAGGTGGTATTTACTGGTTCTCTGAACTACTCAAATTTCCCGCTACCGGTTCACCAGAATGGGTCAGCTGGGATTCAGGAGGCAGCGAATAGATAGGGCAGGGCTAGTCAGAGGTGGTATTTACCGCCGCCCTGGGTCCTTTTGGAGAAGGGCGGGATATAAATCAAATAAAAAAACTCAAACTGGTTCTCTGAACTACTCAAAATTTCCACTACTGGTTCACCAGAACAGGTCAGAACTGGCTGAATACCACTTCTGCTAAGAGCCCCAACCTCTACACTATATTACATTTGGAAATGTGTGTATATGATAAAAACTGCCTGGCTTTTAAATAAAAGATACTATTATGGGCACAAATGACATTTTGAAATTCTCCATTCAATCTGTGGACAAGTAATTGGATGAATAAGTCTTCCAAATTTCTCCAGAAAAAAAAAGAGAAAGAAACCATCTCAATTCATTTCTAAAGGGCAGGACATCCCTTTGGTGGCATCAGAAGCACTGCTACTGGAAAAAGAAAGCCGTTCTCTCATGATGTCTTCTTTTGGAATTTATTTGACACATGGAAAGCAGGGGAAGCTGTGGAAAATTGGGCAACAAAAGGCAGGGTCTTCATGTACAACCTTGAGGCTAATAATCATAAAAATACAACAATCCCTTGCAACTGCCATGGATTTCAGCGCTCTTTCATCAGTCTGAATGACAATTACTAGAAGAAGAATACAGGACAATTACTCTGCCACTTGAAAAGCCCTTCCACTCCCAACCACATGAAAGTCCTGACAGCATGAAAGCTGCCAGGTGAATTTCCAAGTAGGTATTCAGATTTATGGAGTTATTTTGTTATGTAGGCCTCAGAAAATGGAATTTTAAATAGGATTCCTTCTGCAGATTTCATATTCCACTAGTCATATTCTGCTGTGGATTCATCTAACAAATTACGTTTTTTTTCTAAAATGCCAATGACTCATCCTAATGTGTCAGTGCTAGCTAAAAATCTTCTCTCAAGGATAGATCGCTGTTTACTGACAAAGCATCTTCTTTTCCTCCCCTCCATAAAATATTTGTACTGTTACATTTAGACTCTTTACAACCTTCTAAATTAATAAAAGCTCACAAGTAATGAGTTCCAGAGGCTAAAGAAAATAAGAAATGTCTTTCTTCTTAATGAAAATCAATTCCAAAATGTGCAAAACTCACTATAAGCAAATTCCATCTGGATGATTCAGAGAAGAAATGCCATGAAAGAAATGCATTTGAAGCAAATTCAATTATTACGTATATATCAGGATAGAACAGATCCTTATGCAACATAGGACTGCAAACAGAACAAAATGAGAATCAGACAAATAAAGCCTCATATCAAACAGGAGTTGGAGTGATTAGTTATTGAGTGTGTTGAGTAAAGGATCCTATAGACCAGGGGTCTGCAAAGTTGGCTCTTTTAAGACTGGTGGACTTCAACTCCCAGAATTCCCCAGCCAGCATGGCTGGCTGGGGAATTCTGGGAGTTGAAGTCCACCAGTCTTAAAAGAGCCGACTTTGCAGACCCCTGCTATAGACCATTGATGGCGAACCTGTGACACACGGAGCCATTTGGCAGGGCATGTGAGGCGTTGTCCTGTCAGCTGGCCAGCGCACATGCACGTGCTGGTCAGCTGATTCAGCCATTTTTAAAGCCATTTTTCACCCTCCTCAGGTTTTATAGGAGCCTGGGGAGGGTGAAAACAGCCTCCGCGGAGGGTCTCTGGAGGCTTCAGGAGCTTCCCTGAAGCCTCCTGGGGACTAAACACGATGTTACAAGCAAACCGGAAGTGACTGGACAGCCTCTGGACAGCCTCTAGGGGAATGGGGGGGGGCTGTTTTCACCTTCCCCAGGTTCCTATAAAGCCTCTGAAGCCTGGGGAAGGCGAAAAAAGCAAGTAAAAATGGGGGGAGCACCTGACATGCACGCATGCACACCAGGGGGGGTGCTTTGCATTATGGGTGTGGCACACCGGCGCATGACCCCCCTGTGCTTCCCCCCCCTTATGGCACGCAAGCCTAAAAAGGTTTGCCATCGCTGCTATAGACCCAAAACTGTTTTCCAATCACCCAAATTCCTTGGATAATAACAGAATGAAATACAGGACAGAGATGAGAGGAATGTGTGGGAGAGGTGGGTGGAATAGGAATCAGTTTGAAAACGATGACTGGATATCAAAAGTCAGAATAGGATCCCTGATTCATTAATTTACAATAATCCAGAAGTAATAAATCACTTATAACAGTTATAAGTGAGAACAGTTAGCCAGTGGACCGACTTGTCTCCAGATGTTATGGGTGCTCAGCAGTGGAGGTTTTTAAGAAGAGATTGGACAGCCATTTGTCTGAAATGGTATAAGACAGTGATGGCTAACCTTTTTGTCACCGAGTGCTGAAAGTCTGAGCAAACCCATAATGCAATGTGCGTGTGACCCTCCTGTGTACCCTATCCCCACACATGCATGCATGCCCCCATGCCCCCTCCCCTCTGTGCATGCATGCACTACCTGCTCCTCCTGACCTCTGTGCATGTGCACACAAGCCCCCTGCATTCACCTGCTCCCCATTCATGTGCATGCTTCCCCCCACATGCACCCTCATGCATGCACATGCATCTCCTGCATACGCACCATCCCCTGTGCATGCACGGTAGAGACCTGAAAACTAGCTGGCTGGCGGGAGGTGCGCATGCATGCATGGAGGGGCTGAGCTGGGGCAACGGCTCACATGTACACAGAGAGGGCTCTGCGTGCCATCTGTGGCATGCATGCCATAGGTTCGCCATCATGGGTATAAGATCTGCTTCAGCAGGAGATGGGACTAAAAGACTTGCAAGTTATCCCGTTATTTTTGTATGCCTTCCCAGCCAAAGAATATAGATCTTCCCCAGCTGAATGCTAAATAAAAGGCTACGTTTCACAAGTTGGCAAGCATCTGAAACTTCAGAAAAGACAAAAAGCTTAAAGACGAGAGGGCGGAACAAGCAATGTGAAGCTAACATATCACTTGTACCAGAGTCTTATAGTCTCAGGCAGCTTCTCTCTCTTTTTTCTTAAATAAAAGTGTTTTATTTTTATTTTTCAAAACAGACACAACACAAAAAATCCTCTTTCTTTACATACTGTGGAAAGTGTATCAGTTGGTTACAAAAAATTTCTGTGCATTTCTTTCACAGTCACCCTTGATTCATGTTAATTCTAGTGTTTTAAATCAAACATATGTGTACATATTACCATCATCATACCCCCATTCTCGTTTGACTATAGTTGTTTAAATGTCCTTCATCATAAAACATACCAAAGCTCAAGACATAACCACATACTGGCATTTCATTTGGTATTTCTAGTATCCTAATAACACTGTTCCTTATGACCTATTCTAGCTAAACATCAATAATATTTAGTAACAAAGATTTCTAAGCTTCCCTTCCAAATCACTGTTTAAAATTTACATCCAATTTCCCCATGTTGTACCTATCTCCCCATGTTGTACATATCTCTTTTGTTCACCTTTAATACAATCAGTATCCCGCCTGCAGTGAACTCTCCAGGGTCCTGATATTGCCAGAGCCTGCGCTTCTATTCTTTGTCAATATTCCCAAATGGGCATCGTTGGAGACGTCAACTAAACCATAGATGACTGAATTACAGTTTTTGTGAGAAAATGATTGATATTTGATGCTTCATTATTCCATTTCTGAAAAATAGGAAAAAAAAGATGTCTTAATATTACACATTAGGTTTAACATACCTAATTCCCTTAAGTCCCCAAACTTCCAAAAGCAAGGGGGGGGAAACCATCCAGTTTTCACATCCACCCATTGTAGTGATATCTGTTTGCTTGTTTGTTTGATGGATTTAATTTTTTTCATTTATTTTTATCCCATCTTAATTATCTTTATAAATAACTCAAGATGGCAAACACGCCTAATACTCATTGCTCCTCCTATTTTCTCCATAATAACAACCATGTGAAGTAAACTGGCCCAAAGTCACTCATCACTGTATTATTACTATGACTCTCATAGGATTAAAAAAAATTACCCACCTCTCTTGTAAGGTGATACTAAATGTCCTTCTATGACTGAATGAAGTCTGAAAATCCGGATTGATTTTCAAACTTTTTAGCAGGATTTTTATTGTTCCTTCTGGCCGATTAGCATGATTTTCTATGACTTTGTGATGTTTCTTTAAATTTGTAAGTCACCCAGAGTTGTTCTGCAGTTGGACAACTCTAGAAATTTGAGAAACATACAGTATATGCTTGCTCTCTGTTGGCAGGCTAAGAGCAATCTACCAGTTTCCAAGTAGAGATCAAAGTCAATGCACAACAAAGCTACTAAGATGAAAGGCTGTATATCTCCATAATCTCTCCTCCTTTTCATAGTGCTAAAATAGGGCTTGAATATGGAAAAGGGGGGGGGGGATCAGATACACTCTTTAAAATATATATATATCAGGAAATCAGTTTAAGAAAAATAGGTTTGATATGAAAATGGATATGTGTCTGTAAAAGCACTAGAAACACTGATGTTCCGGTCTAAATTTATTACATTACAGATGCTATTTAATAGGCATTTCACAGGTAATCAAATTATGTCTGGATTAAAATAGGTTAATTTGGCTAATCTGAGATTGGTGCTATCTTTTCAGGTGTGTGCCTAGGGGTTTCACAGAATTGCAAAAGGTTTATGAAGAGGGAGGGAGGGAGGGAAACGGGGGAGAGAGGCAAGAGAGAAAATGGAGGGATAGAAGGATAGTGAACTAGAGGGATAGAGGGATAAAGGTATAGAGAGCTAGAGGGATATATAGATAGAGATGATAGAATGTTTCCGTTTGCATTTTTAGAAGCAGATTATGTGATGGCTTGCATGGTGAAGATTCTCTCCAGGAATCTTCATGCTGGTATTGAGCTGTGTTTTGTATTTGACTTTTATACAGATATTGCAAGAGCCTCAAAGTGAGGAACTATCCATGCACAGAAAAAGAGCTCTAGGCCTAAGGACAAATTTCATTTTAGTTCACTGCTCTACTAAATGATCCTGCAAAGCCTGCCAGTGTTTCCGCTAGCCTCCTAGTGCCCTTGTAAAAATATATTTGATTGAAAATGAAAGGAGCATGAAAACAGACAGCAAAATCTTCTCTACTTGCTCTTTTTCTCCCCCCTCTGCAAAAATGTATTACAATTCATTTTGTGAGACACTCAGACTGATATTATACAGCAGGGCTTCTAGGCCTGGGCATTACATGAGGGCTCTATTCAGTTGTAGAAGAGCCATTTCTGCATGGCGTGCAATATATATTTCAGGCTTTGTCATTTAATCAACAAGGGTCCCACTACTGCTATTTCCTTCTTGGGGGAATGCATTTACATTAAACAATTAAAGAATTTTCCGAAGTTTATCATATGGAGCTTCCTGGCAGTCAATGCAAACTCATGATTGATAATGTAATCTGCATATTCCTGCCTTTGATGTGAATTTTGTACCCTGCTTTATATTTCTCACTAAGCATTAGTACAATTGTTCGTTTACAGCTTAGCACAGTGGTTTTCAACCTGTGGTCAATGGAGCCCAGGGGAGCCCGCGATGTCATCACAGGTGGCCTGGGAAGGCTTGAAGAAATGTTATGATTGAAATCTTGAGGGCCAGTGGCCATGGTCCATGGTCACAAAATATATTTGGGATTAGGTGGTCCCTGGTGAGAATCACTGGTTTAGCACAATGTACAAACCCAGTATTTTTGAAGAGAAACCTGTTAGCCAGGGACCTCAAGAACACAGTTCAAATGACATTGACTTTTTTTTTTTGCAGTACTTAATGTTGGTATTTCTCCTACAGATCATCATAGGGAACATGTGTGTGCTCCACTTGTAATAGGTTTGTGTAGGATTGCACACAATGTACACTGTGAGATTTAATAGTTAAACCATTTTATTTAACTTGGCTTAATGAAACACTACTGATTTAATCTATAAACTATGCATTTTCCTTAAAAATAATGAATGCATTTATACCTTGTGATGTAACTGTATTTAGGACAATAGCAGTTGTCTCAGGCCAGGCAATTTAATGTAACAGCAAGTCCCAATTAACTAATGTCACTTTCTTAAGGCTTCAAGAATCCAGGTGTATTTTCTCAGATTATTTATGCATCAGTAAATTCTATAGTTCCTAAAGGACTAATTCCTATAGTTCCAGGTTCTAGAGCAGAGGTTCCCAAACTTGGCAACTTTAAGACTTGTGGACTTCAACTCCCAGAATTCTCCAGCCAGCATAGCCAGCATATGCTGGCTGGAGAATTCTGGGAGTTGAAGTCCACAAGTCTTAAAGTTGCCAAGTTTGGGAACTTCTGTTCTAGAGGATCAATTAGATTTTACTCACCCTATCTATTGAAATGTGAGTTGTAATTCTAGTTGTGCCTTAGGAATGAAAGCAGGCTGAGTGACTTTGCTTCAGTCACACTCTCTCAGCTCAGCTCACCTCACACGGTGATTGTTGCCAGGAGATTAAGAGAAGAAAGGAGTATTAGATATTTTTTCTGCCTTGAGTTAATTATAAAAATAATAAAGGTGGGATTTTAAAAATCTAAACAAAAATGGGGTATCTGCCATTTTACATCTAAAAATAGACAAGTATTTCCTCTCCTGTGAAATATCAACCTCCAGAGGTCATTTCCATTTTGGCCCTGACTGACTGATGGCATTTGCAAGGGACATGGGGGCCCAGAACTGTAGCTGTATTAATAAATGAGACTTGGAAGTTTCTTTGAAATGATATAAGGCCGTGATGGTGAACCTATGGCACATGTGCCACAGGTGGCATGCGGAGCCATATTTGCTGGCACAACAGCCCTTGGCAGCCTTCTGCAGCCCTCAGCTCTGGCATGCATGCATGCACCAGCCAGCTGATTTTCAGCCTTCTGGAGGGCTAGGGGAGGCCTTTTTCACCCTCCCCAGGCTCCAGAGGCTTTCCTGAAGCCTAGAGAAGGTGAAAGTGACCTCCCCCGGACCCTGGGGCAGGCAGAAATCCCCCCCCCCACGGCATGGGGGTTGCTCATGCATACGCAGGTGGGTGGACACACCCATGTGTACTATAGCGTGCGCACACACAGTTTTGGCACACCTTTAGAAAAAGGTTAGCCATCACTAGTATAAGGTTTCCTGGTTGAGCAGGAGTTATGAATAGAAGACGTCCAAGGTCCCTTTCAACTCTGTTATTCTGTTATTACCTCAGTTCTTGTTTTATGTATTTTATGACATTTTTCACATATTTTTACATGGTTCTTGTCCTTGTTTTTAGATAGCCGTGTCATTCTTTTTTTTGCTGTTTTTATATTTGTTTAAATATATATATATGAGCTGGATATATGCATTTCAATAATTAGTAAATTAATAAATACTTATGTAGCTCTTGTCCTTTTATTTATCAGAATAATTTCATGTACTGCATTACACTAGACTGTTTACTTAAGATTAATATAGCCCAGGATACTAGAAAAGATTGAAACTTGGCCCCTCTGTCTCATTGATGGTAATACGTTTTAAAGAACCTTCTACAAGGAAATGTTTTGCATTACCAGTAAGCATCAATTCTAGACAACATTATTGATCAGCATGCCAATCGCTAGATCCTTGACTTACTGTTCAGGGTGGGTGAGACAGTTCCATGCTTTCTGTCTTAAGTGGAGAAAAAATACTTTAGGAGCAAGAAATTAGATTTGCCTCTGATAATGCTTCTCTTCTTACCTATATTTGACAAACAAACAAAGAAATAAATACATCTTATTTCATGTCATCTTAGGATAGCAGAGTGTTACATTCCCATCATGCATCAAAATAGAGTGAACAATGACCTACACCTGTTTTTTTACTGTTTTTCTTTTGCTACAGGCCTGGTCTATGCCTATAAAGTGTTTACCCATCCCCAAGAAAAAGTAATTAATCACTGAATTGGAGGATAAAAAATGAGATGAATTAATATGTTCCAAACAATGTGAAAAGAAATCCATATGGAAATAATTTGAAATGATGATTATTCAATTACTAGAATTGAAATAATAATAATAACAATAACAACAACAACAACAACAACAACAACAACAATAATAATAATAATAAATCCTACATTCGGGAGAAGACTTCAGTTGTGTAATAGGTTTCTTATACATGCTAAATTTGCTATCCAGATGTTACAACTGAGGTACAACAACTGAATGACAGACTTAGCATGAAACACAGTCTGTACTCCTTCTCCTTCTTCTTCTCTTGCACTTATTAAACCAGAAGGAATGTTTTTTGTAATGTAAATTATATGGACTTCTCAGAGTAAGTGGTGGAAACCTGCAATGGTAGAATGAATTGTATCACTTCAGATCATAGGTGTTTTAAATAATCCTCTCAAAATATTTTCAAACTTAAAGGAAAAGCTAGCACATCCAGAAGAAAGTTTATATTGTAGCCTACGACTCTTGAGAAATGCATTTCCAATACCTACCTACTGAAATGATACTTAAATTCCAGAGAAACAACACTATCCCTCTCATATTTGTTTCTACCCCTATGCGTCACTCCTGGAGGCCATATTTTCTTTTGGATCTTCAGGGCTGCCACTCTTGGTGCAGTGGGAAACTGGGAGGGGGGTTGCATGGAGTTGGTAGAAGTATTTAGCCATAAAAAACATTCTTTTCTGTGAGAGTCAAGGACGTTCAGCCTGCATCTGGAGTGGCATGACTGAGAGGCATCTCCAGTTGGGATGGTGGATTGATTGGACCATGTAATGGACATGTGGGTGCAGGGGAAGAGACTTTGACTTTCCTTTGGGTGGGGAAAACCTGGGAGCTTTCAGATTCAGGTTTTCCCAGATGTGCCAATACGACATCTCTAATCAAATGGAACTTTGAGGAACTGCCTGCCTCTTTGGTTGGGAGTGTTACTTGGATCCCTGACATTATGAGCAAATCTGGCAGAAGAGTCATGAGATGAGCACCGTCAATTAAGGGATGCCATCTGGTAGGATGGCATTTCTGTTGTTGCACCCTCCCTGTCAATCCTGGAGCTATCTTTAAATGTCTTCAGGGTTGCCACAGCAAGGCTGTATGGAGCCATGGGAAAAGGAGAGGGGAGTAGAGATAGCTGGGGAAATATGTAGCCAAAATAACTTCTTTCTTCTGGGAACCAAGGACACTCGCACCAGCATCTAACATCTGGGTTTGGGACTATGACCTGATTGGGGCATGTGATGGTTGTAGGGGGGAAGAACTTTGGATTTTGGACTGGGTGGGGAAAATCCGAAGAACTTCAGAGTCGGGTTTTCACCAGCTGTGCCAATATGGCATGCCTAATAAATCTATACCTTGATGAACCTTGCCTTGGAGTTTTGATTTCATCCGGGCTGTTAGTTGGAACCCTGACATTCCCTTTGGAACATAATTTTATTGGATATTAGATTGACCCCAACCTGTTGGCCTTTCATAAGGACCTGAAATCATGGTTATGTTCGTAAGTTTCATGGTTGGATGATCAGACCCAATGAGAAGGTTTTATTAATCATGGTTTGATTGGGCTTTCTTTTTACCTTGGCTGCTGTTTATGTATTCATTTTTGCTGTTGCTTGGTTTTTTTTAACTGTTGCTGGGGTAACTAGCATGGTGATGGCCATATACATTTAAAAAAAGAAACATTGGATCCCCAGTTTTTCATAATTCACAATCTGAAAAAAGTAGCAAGAGCAAAAATTCCCATGTGATTTTTCCTTGGAATCAGAATGAAGTTTAGGAAGCCAGATAGCTTGAGATTGACAGGTGTCTGCAATGGGAAAATCAAATGATTACATGTGTATCATGACATCATCACATAAATAGCATGACTCATGCACATGCATTGTAACAGAATGACATAACTGCATCATAAAGATTATTCGATCGTGAGGCAGATATTTTCATGTTGATTCCTTTTTAATTTGTTATGTGTGGGTTGTTGCAGAAATGGTACAGGAAAAAAACCCCAGAATATTCACACAATCCCTTGGTTGCTTATAATTAAGAAGTAGTCCTTTCCTGCTATTCCCACGGACATTCTTTTTCTTTTAATCACATTTCAAAAGCAAATTCTCTTTCATCAAATTAGATGAGAACAGGTAGGACAAAAAAGAAGAGGGTTTTACTGCATAATATTAATTCTGATCAGTGGGCTGAAACTATTTTATTCCTTATTTAATTCATAAATTTATGTCTCACTCCTCAACCATGAAGGGTTTACCTGAATGGCTAATGAATCAAGTGAATTGCATTTAGAATCAAACCTAATTCACAAGGTCATTTTCCAATGTCATTTTGATAATACTAAGTTTTCTTATATTTTAAACAAGAGGGGGTATTATTTCTTCTAGGGCTTGCTCTTTCAAATTATGTTTGGTTTCTGATGAGCCCAGGAAGCATTATTAGTGACATCATAAAAGTGATAAAGTTGCAATATTTTCAGGGGAGGGATCTGTTGTTTGTATCTTATGATTAATGAATGTAACTATGATTACATACCTATCACTGTTGTTTGTATGTACATTGAGAGCTTATGAATAGGAGACAAATTCCTTGTGTGTCCAATCACACTTGGTCAATAAATTGTTCTGTTCTGTTCTGTTCTGTTCTGTTCTATTCTATTCTATTCTATTCTATTCTATTCTGCCACGCCAGGCCACACCAGGCTACACCATGCCACACCACCCCATCCCACCCCATCCCATCCCATCCCATTCTATTCTATTCTATTCTATTCTACAAGCATGTAAGTGAGCATTTTAAGGCAATGTAATGTATTATCATTTTTTCTTTATTTTTAAACCCCTGAAAAATACGGTATATCAGTAAGAATGGCTAACATGAAGCTGAATACTTATGACTCAGTCTTGGAGGTATTAAGAGCTGCAAAAATGAGCAGAAGGTTTTCTTGTGGAGTTTTAAACCTTACCTATGATAATTTATCAAAAGGAGAAGATTCTAAAAGTTCTCAATGCAACTCACTGTGTTCCATACTTGATCTGCTGTTATTCTAAGAGAAAAAAGAAATGAGCATCTGTTAACAAGGTTTGCAAGAGAAGCTTTTGCTACATAGCAAATGGATGAAGGAAAAGGAGAGATGTGGTAAAACAGGCAGTAGAGGATTTATGTCTTAATGGAAAAAGGAGCTGTTATATTTTCTTGTTTTACACAGAGAGAGAGAGATCTATGACTTGCTAATTACAATGAAAAGTACATTACACGTTGGTCTTAATCCAGAGGAAGTTAGCTCACTGATATAATTTCCATCGTGTTCTTATACTTCATAACGTTTCCCAATTGAAACTGCAGTTCTGAGATACATTGTCGATTTCATTTAGAAACATGCCATCTACTATTTCTGGTTCTAAACAAGACATATTTTCCCCACCCCCCACCCCAGAGCATAATCTTCCACAGGGGGGGGGGGGGAAACATCTGTTTTGTCATAACTGGGTTCATTCATTTATATATTTGCAATTTTTAGATTGCCTATTTCCTCGCACCAATCCCAAGTAAATACAAATTATGAAGGAGGTGTGAAAAAGACCACAGTGCATCTGACCTTACGACAAACCTGATTTCACATGGGAGCACTGAATGCATTTTGATAGTGTGAATGAAAACCATGAAATATTACCCTCTGTGCAAAGTGTCCGAGTAATTGAAAATGCATTCCGATTCTTCACAGTCAGAATAGATGGCCAGATCCATTTAGAGAACACAGATCTAGTATTTGCCCTCTTCTCCCTGTTGCTGCCCAGGCAGAAAGCTGCTTTGGGAATCTGTCTGCTTTAACCTGAGTTTATTAAACATTTAATATATTTAAAATTAATTTTATGGCCCAATCTTAGATGATTCAACCAGAAGTTTTTTTTCTTTTTTGAAAGGATGAAAAATATTTGAAGATGAGCTTGAAAGTGAACACAAGGCATACCATGCAATGGAATTATAGAAGAAATAACTTGCAGAAAGTGTCTAGATAGCTCCTTCAAAACCACATCTTACAGATAGTATGCTAGCCCGCAGAAACAATATACATTTTTGTATAGGTGAACCTTAACAATGATTTCTCTGTCACCAGATTTGATATGCTCTAATACTTAAGCACATAATATGGAAACTCTTTGCATCAGTGGTGGGCTTCACCCTGTTTAAAAACTGGTTCGGGGAGCACATGAACACCTTAGGCACTTGCGTGCAGCGTTCAAAATACAGGAATTTGAAGCTCATCCTGCTTACCTTTTAAGGCAGCTCTGCTAAGTAGAACAGCGGAGGCACAGAAATCAGCTGTGCTGCGCGAATCAGCTGAGCCAGAAAGAAGGACATATAGGACAGGATAGGGTAGGGGTGGGTGGGCAGGGCCAGCTGATCGTCAGAATTACCGGTTTTCCCGAACCAGTCCAAACTGGCAGCATCCCACCACTGCTTTGCAGCCTTCGCAGCCAACTCTTTTGTGGTCCCAGACCCCTTTGAGTGTGCTAAACAGGATTGGGGTTAGAGATCACTAGGAAATTTCATATTGGATTGTAAAGTGGACAAAATGATCCTGAAGATGGCAATGACAAAGTCCCTAGAAGTCAATCCAGATTCAATGAAGTCTTTACTATAAGGCCCAACAGAGATTCTTTAAACCTTCTTTAGATGTTAAAGCCTCCATTTCACCCTTAAAGTTCCACAGCATCCAAATAACTGGTCCCCAAAGCCTCCAACCTTAGGATCTATTTCCATACCTGGTGCAACAGGATGAATGAGGTCCACTAAGGCATTCCTTTTTCCCTGTGGATATTGCAGGAAGCAAACAATGAGTTAACTGTCCCTATTTCCTGGGCATAAACCAGTAACTTATCTGAGCTTTACCCTTTGAATCTATTTTAATTAAAATTCCTTTGACCATAAGGGCCCATAAAATCAAGATTGATGAAAGCCTTGGCAATGAAATGTTAGCCATGGGGCAAGTACAGGGGTCATTGTCTTCACAACATGCTGGTGCTTTCACTTTGCCAAGCCACTGTGAATGTAGTAGCTTTTCATTATAGACTCTAAGGTCACCATTACAAATGGGGCTGAAACTAACCCTGACCTTACAGCTAATTAATGCAAAGAAAGAAGCAAATGCTATTTCACAGACCTAACAAATACACACAAAGGAGAACATTTAAGTTAATGAGAATCTATGAAATGACTTGAGACAGAGAAGCACAAACCTCCCAGACTATGATATTAATATCACTTTAGTTTTGCTGTGGAGTCCCTGGTTTCAGTAATAAAATTTTCATGAGCTGTTTTTGCAGCTATGCACTTTCCATTGTAGCCATTTCCCCATCATTCCAAGCACAAATTGGCTGTGTTCATCCTTCTCCACATAACTCCCCAACATTACATTCTGGCCCTTCTCCATCATGGGATATTATTGGATGGATGTGGTTACCTTTACCAGAAAGCAGATGCACTTGACCAGAAGGGTAAGCTGGAATCTGTATTATTGGATTGCACTTCACTTCTCGTCCATAATCAATTGATACTCAAAACAATTTGCTATACCTGAGTTTCACGTGTGACAATATCCATCTAAAGGAGTGTTTTGAATTATTTATTGAAATATTGAGTGGCACAATGCCAAGCATCTGAAATAGAAGCTATCCTAAGATACAAACAGTAGTTCTGGAAATGGAATTGTGGGCAGCCCATTAAAATAAAGATGCCCCCGATCCATTTGGACAGCTCTCTCCAAAACTCTGACATTCAATATCAATATACATTTACTCCATATCAGCAAAGCTTAGATAAACATATCATTTCCAAATTTCAGGGAGATCATTCAAAAGCATGGGTACCAATATAGAAAATGTCTATATGCCAGGGATAAAGCTACTGACTTGTATGTTCATATGTTCTTCTGTACCCACATGTGTATTATTTGAAATATGTGTAGTTTTTTAGTTTAGCCCTTAACCCTGATTATGAGTTTACAAAGTAGTTTCTTTCCTCTTTTCCTTCCTTCCTTCCTTCCTTCCTTCCTTCCTTCCTTCCTTCCTTCCTTCCTTCCTCCTCTTCCTTCCTCACTCTCCTCTTCCTTCCTTCCTTCCTTCCTTCCTTCCTTCCATCCATCCATCCATCCATCCATCCATCCTTCCTTCCTTCCTTCCACCTCTTCCTCCCTCCCATGGTAGATCATCTTTAATGGAAAAATTGGTCTCAATGGCTTACATTAATGAATATTGGTATTTATCTTGAAAGCTGGTGACTGATAGAAGTTGCTCTCCAATAGTCTGTGCAATGAAAAGATAAGGTTGGTGTTACAGCTGTCTTATGTCTTCTGGATGATGGAAATGGCAGCTTTTAAAAATGGCACAACTTAGCCAGTATTTATTTTTTCTTTTTAACCACAATTACATTTTGCTGGGATTCTAGCAAATAAGTAAACAATTAAACATATTAACTGTTGTGTGCAAACCCAATCTATGCAACTTTAGCGAGTTCTGCTGTATTCAGTGTGACTTGCTTTCAAATAATTTTGTAAAGGATTTTAGAGTTATAAATTATAAATGATAAGAGCAGAAATTATCATCTGTAGCTGGCTGAAGAGATATTCATCTTTAATTAAAATGTGATTAGATTAGGAAGAAAAATTATGTCTAATGTCTTTCATGGATCATATCCTTCCTCTCCATTTTTGATCTTCAAATCCAGGTACGGCTATAGACCAGGTATACAATTCCTGAGCTTCAAACACCTAGAGGAAGCTTATTAAATACATAGCTATATTGAATTAGACTTGATTTAATTTTCTCTTTGCTCTATCTATGTCTTCTTCCTGGTCCTGCCAACTTTAGAAAGCACAGTCCTTGGAACACCACTGAAATACCAATTGTATAAAAGTTGATAATCAGAAGATTTACACAAGTGTGGTTTATAGATGGGGAATAAAAAAAAATCAAGCAGATTTTTTTTCTGGCACTGGATCTTTTTGTCTGCAATGTAAGTCCTGACGCATTTGGAAGAGGGCCAGGACCTTGATTACATGGGGATTGCTACCATTTTGATCTTTTTGGCCACCAAACAAACAATGCCATCTTTAGAGGTACTTTGTGTATGTTAATAAAATTCTTAATTAGAGATAAAGTGAGACTTAAGTGCCAAAATGTTTACTCAATGATGAATGTGTTCTGAATGATATT
Organism: Rhabdophis nuchalis; assembly: GCA_039707465.1. Taxonomy (NCBI): domain Eukaryota; kingdom Metazoa; phylum Chordata; class Lepidosauria; order Squamata; family Natricidae; genus Rhabdophis; species Rhabdophis nuchalis. The sequence continues at coordinate 27,440,744 of CM077644.1, read as the reverse complement.
GGAGCAGCATCATTACTGGTAATTCAGCCTGCAATACATCAATAATTCAAAGTATCCTAAAAGTTCAATGGTTCCTTTGACTTCAGAATCAGACTCTTCATGAACTGTATATAAGAATAGGTATGCCAGGGGAAAAAATCACATTTTATGGCCTGTGTAAAATATCATAATTTTCACTCTTCATCCATAGTTCAACTCTGACATCAATTGGTAGCATCACATTACAATGAACAGAGATATACATTCAATTTCATAGCTACCCAGATTGTTGGCCGTGCAGGTACAAAGATAGCTAGGGAAATGATTGAAGCCTGGGAAACAGGTCCCTCAACAGGAGGACTGATTTACCACCAGCATATCAGGTACTTAGGAGATGAGGACTTGGCAGCACAAAGAAACCACAGCCAATCACCAGCCATCAACACACCAATCAACCAATAGGAAGGCACCACATAAATACAACTCATAGAATAGTCCAAAGCACACATTCTGTACAGAGAACTTCACTAACAATGAGCTCCAGCACAAAACTCAGGAAACCTCTGGTCCCAGTGACTGACCCAGATTGGATCTTGCAACATTATCCTAGGACATGTATATTTGCCTTCATTCTGACATCAATACCCAGAAACCTTCCATACAAAAGAGCCATAACATGTCTCAGCATTGATTTTTCTTGCTTTATGGCTTTAATTAAACTGAATGTCCAAAAAAATGACAAGAAGAAATTGGAAAAAATATGGCACAGGAGCAGCTAATGGCCAAACCACAACACAGAAATCAGTATGCTTCCCTATTCAGTTGATGCAATCAAATTAACAAGCAAATGATGTCAAACCTTGAGATCAGATGAAAAAATGCAGAAAGTTCCTAATTTAGTCTCCTTGAAGGATAATAAATGTTATCTTTAAAAAAAACCCATATACCTATAAAAATAATTTTAAAAGCATTCTTAAAATACTGCATGCATAGAGCATAAACATTTTGCTCAGGTTTCCTATAATGGTTTTTTAAACAAATCAATTGTTGTCTATAAATTAAAAAACTACCAGTATAAGAGCATAATTCTATATTATTTTTAGCAAACATATATAGGATTCTGCTTTTAACCTGTGTACATATTCCTGGTCCCATCCTGAATGATTACTACCACCAGTGAAGATGGAGGCACAATAGTTATAATTAAATACAATGGAATGTGAAGGAGAATGTAGCTGAACTGCAAAGAGCTAAGCAGGTTTAGTCTTGATTGGTGTTTGAATGGGTAACCACTAAAAATGTTGTATATTAAAATGGGAAAACAAAAAGCCCCAACAACCTGGGAGATGGAAATGGGAAATCACTTCCATATTGTTGCTAACATATTTCAGCCGAGGTGGTGCAGTGGTTAGAACGTAGTACTGGAAGCTACTTCGGCTGACTTGCCTGGTCCGCCAATTGCGCCCCTTACTCGACCGAGAGGCCCTTCGCACAGTCACTCAAGCACTCGTGACTTCTCGTCTGGACTACTGTAACGCTCTCTACATGGGGCTCCCCTTGAGATGCACTCTGAGGTTGCAGTTGGTCCAGAATGCGGCTGCGTGGGTGATTATGGGTGCTTCAAGGCATTCCCACGTAACACCACTCCTGCGCGAGCTGCACTGGCTGCCTGTGACCTTCCGGGTGCGTTACAAGGTTTTGATGACCATCTTCAAGGTGCTCCATGGCACGGGGCCTAGTTACCTACGAGACCGTCTGCTGCCCCATACGTCCCTACGACCAATACACTCTCACAGAGAGGGGCTGCTCCGGGTGCCATCAACCGGGCAATACCGGTTGGCGACGCCCAGGGGAAGAGCCTTCTCTGTGATGGGTCCAACCCTCTGGAACGCCCTACTTCCTGAACTCCATATCATCTCGGACCTCCGCCTGTTCCGCCAGCAGTTAAAAACGCACCTCTTCCAACAAGCCGGCCTGGCATGATTTTACTCGACACTGCACTGCTTTTAGTGACCAAAGTTTTAATTCAGGGGTTTTAAAATGGGTTTTAGGGCAGGGTGGGTTTAATTTAATTTAGTTTTAAGAATGTTTATATTCTTGTACATATGTATATTTATATTTTATATTTCCTGTGTGCCGCCCCAAGTCCCTGTGTGGTGAGATGGGTGCAGCTTATAAATACGATAAATAAATAAATAAATAAATAAATAAATAAATAAATAAATAAATAAATAAATAAACAAACAAACAAACAAACAAACAAACAAACAAACAAACAAATAAATAAATAAATAACTGCTGCTCAGCAGTTCAAATCTCACCGGCTCAATGTTGACTCAACCTTCCATCCTTCCCAGGTGGTTAAAATGAGGACCCAGATTATTGGGGGCAATAGGCTGACTCTATAAACTACTTAGAGAGGGCTATAAAAGTGCTATTGCTATTGCTATATGGACAAAACATATGGATGTACCCAGTGGTGAAATTCAATTTTTTTTTACTACCGGTTCTGTGGGTGTGGCTTAGTGGGTGTGGCAGGGGAAGGATACTGCAAAATCTCCATTCCCACCCCACTCCCGGGGGAAAGATATTGCAAAATCTCCATTCCCACCTCACTCTGGGACCAGCCAGAGATGGTATTTGCCAGTTCTGAGAAATACTCAAAATTTCCGCTACCAGTTCTCCAGAACCTGCTGAATTTCACCCCTGGATGTACCTATACAGGTAGTCCTTGACTTACAACAACATTGCAAGTTACAACAGCACTGAAAAAGTGGTTATGACCGCAGCATCCCCATAATCACATGATCAAAATTCAGACTTTGGCAATTGACTCGTATTTATGATGGTTGCAGTGTCCTGGGGTTATATGATCACCATTTGCAAACTTCTGGCAAGAAAAGTTGATGGGGATTCCAGATTCACTTAACAACCATGTTATTAACTTAACAAATGCAGCGGTTCATTTAACAACTGTGGCTAGAAAGGTCATAAAATGGAGCAAATTTGCTTAACAGCTGTCTCACTTAGGAACACAAAATTTGGGGTCAATTGTGGTCATAAGTCGTGGACTATCTATATTATTTTGAAGAGACAAACTCCATTTGATCTCTACATTATACCAAGAGCTTTAAATTCTCTCGTGGGGAAAAAATTAATTAAGACCAAGTTTGTTAAAAGATGTTTGTTTAAAATAATTATGAAGAGGCACACTTGCAGATTCTAGATTGGGCTAGAATATATAGCCTAATCAGCTATATATTATGGGATGTTCTTTTCCAACACATCTGGATTGGGAAACGCTCTTGTAAAGGCATTGACCAGGATGTTTTAGCTTTCAGTGATAGTTGCTGTTCTCAAGTACTTCGTGTTTTGTTTTATTTATTTATATTTCATACATCTTATTATTTATTATTTATGTATTATTTAAATTTATAGACCGCCCCCTCTCCCCCATGGGGCCTCGGGGCGGTGCACAGGAAATTAAAATCTAATAAATAACAATAAACAACATACAAAATATTAAAACCGAATTAAATTACCCCTTTGCTAAAACAATATTTAAAATCCCTAAAAAACCTTAACAATACCCTTAAAATTCAAATTAAAACAAATTTATTTTTATTATGGCTAGGTATAAGAGTTAAGCCAGGCCGGCCTGCTGAAATAAGTGAGTTTTTAACTTCTGGCGGAAGGAGCGGAGGTCCGTCGTTGTTCTAATTTCGGGGGGTAAGTCGTTCCAGAGGGTTGGGCCCACCACAGAGAAGGCCCTTCCCCTGGGCGTTGCCCGCTGGCATTGCCTAGTGGACGGCACCCAGAGAAGTCCCTCTCTGTGCGAGCAAATCGGCCGAAGGGATGTATGGGGCAGGATGCGATCCCGCAGATAACTAGGTCCCGTGCCATGGAGCGCTTTAAAGATAGTAACCAACACCTTGAAGCGCACCCGAAAAACCACAGGTAGCCAGTGCAGCTCGCGCAGGAGCGGTGTTACGTGGGCAAACCTAGAGGTTCCCAGGACTGCCTGCGCAGCTGCGTTCTGGACTAGCTGCAGTCTTCGGGTGCACCTCAAGGGGAGCCCCATGTAGAGAGCAAGGGGAGCCCCATGTAGAGAGCATTGCAGTAGTCTAGCCGGGATGTCACGAGAGCGTGAGTGACTGTGCGCAGTCATAATTTCCCATATTCCTCAGGTCTATGGAGATTCTCAGTCATACAGATCATAGTTGTCCCAAAGGTGTTTTTCAGCTGAAGAAGCTTCTTGGATGAGAAACGAAACATCTTCAAAGAAAAAAACAGAAAGTTCCAGTTGCCTCTTGAAAAAGTACCTTTGGGACATATTCAGTGGTGGGATTCAGCCAGTTCGCACCACTTCGGGATAACCGGTTGTTAACTTTCTGAGCAGTTTGGTGAACTGGTTGTTGGAAGAAATCATTAGGGCAGAGAACCAGTTGTTAAATTATTTGAATCCCACCAGTGGACATATTTCTCAGGATACAGGATACATATTAAAAATGAACAGTGAATATTGTTCGGTTCTGTTTGAATAGTCTTATTAACTCATCTTTTAAGAATCCTAACAATAATTTTGATATTGTATGCTTTTATCCCTCCTTTCATATAGCAGAACTGCTTCCCAGTAATGGCTGTTCAGCTCCCACAAGGAAAACCACCGAGAAATCAGTGTTGGAAGTAAAATTTGACTTCGAGCTATTCAGGTGTGAAAATGAATGTATAAGTATTTGTTTCTCTCATCCTGTTCTACTCCCTGATGATCATATTGGCAGGATTTGGGGGGGGGAAGCAAAAGTATCTCATTTCAGTGGCATTATTTATTTCTTTTGCTCCATTACCAAGCAGCAGAGAAAGTCAATTTCTCAAAAATATGCATGTAGTTCTGCATAAGGAAATGCGTTCTGAATGTCGGATTCTTCTCAGCAGGACCGTTGCATGAGTGGCCAAGCACATCAGCATCATCTGTACTTATCATATTGAGTGATAAAAAGAAAATGATATGGTTGAAAGACACCTAGATTCTTCTTCATAAAAGTACCACTTGGGATTCTAACTCAACTCTTTTATTGAACGTGGGAGATCTGTAGCCTTTCATTGAGTAAAAAGCAAAACAAATATGTGATACCATAGTTTATGCAGCATTATATATTGATGATTAGGCAATTATATATCATCTAAAACAATGATAACCAACCTGGGGTCTGAGTTTACATGTGCCTACCAAGTCCCCACTTTGTGATTTTTAATGTCAAGAATGTTCTGCTATTTTGATAGAGGCAATATTTAAAAATGGGTTGTGTAAGCCCCAGATTTAGCACATCCCTATTTAAAAAACATAATAACATATTGCACCCTTAGTTTTGCCCATATGGTCTCATGTAACTTCATGTAATGACGTAAAAAAAAGATGTTGAGACTCTCGAAAGAGTGCAGAGAAGAGCAACAAAAATGGTTAAGGGACCGAACTGAAACTAATCAAGGAGAGAATCAACCTAGAACTAAGAAGAAATTTCATGACAGGTAGAACAAGTAATTAGTGGAACAGCTTGCCTCCAGAATTGTGAATGCTCCAACACTGGAAATTTTTAAGAAGAGATTGGACAACCATTTGTCTGAAATGGTATAGGGTTTCCTGCCTAAGAAGGGGGTTGGACTAGAAGACCACCAAGGTCCCTTCCATCTCCTATTCTATATTCTATTCTATTCTATTCTATTCTTATAATACAATAGCAGAGTTGGAAGGGACCTTGGAGGTCCCTGCCTAAGCAGGAAGCCCTATACCATTTCAGACAAATGGCTATCCAACATCTTCTTAAAGACTTGCAGTGTTGGGGGCATTCACAACTTCTGGAGGCAAGCTCTTCTACTGTTTAATTGTTCTACTTTATTCTAAACTTGGAGGGGGCTTAGCTCTCCCAAATATACACAGTGGGCACCCTTGTTCAAAAGGGACAGAATTTTTAAAGGATATTTTGGTAACCATCAAATGCTATACCTCTGTAGCATTAATTTCTCTAACCTAATCTCAGGTTCATGATACACAATTACAGCATCGATATTTATTGAGGAAAAGGTAAATGAGTCTCCGTGGATTTTATTCTGCTAGTCATTGACAACTATAGGGGTGGTGCTCATCTCCGTTTCAAGGCCATTGAGCCAGCACTGTCTGAAGACATTTCTGTAGACACGTGGCCAGCATGACATTGTGGAGCACTGTCACCATCCCACCAAAGTGGTACCTATTTCTCTATGCACATTTGCATGCTTTTGAACTGCTAGGTTGGCAGGGGCCAGATCAAAGACAGGAGCTCACCCTGTCACATGGACCGTGGGTTTCCAACATTGGGCTGTTGGCTTTCCAGCCGACAAATACAGCATCTTTACCACTCAGCCACCATGCCACCCATACATTGAGGGCATAGCAGGAATTAATAGATACATTTAATAAAAGACAAGTACTTGTCTTTCTGAAAGCCTCAAAGAACTATAAGGAATAACTAAATGAAATGAATACATAGAGTTGCTGTTCCTATCTTTCCTATTGGGAAAATATCTGGTAAAATGTGGATATCGCTTTCCAGCCTTTTGACCAAGATCAAGTGTAGTGTGTGTGTAAAATATGGAAAGAAACATGAAGGAGGATGGAATTATTATGATTGCAACTATTCTAAAAGCTTTGAATAAGACCTTGAAAAAATTTCAGTTTCCATAATGGAGGAATAATGGAGGAATGAACAAAAAGGCAACGGATAGAAAAATAATGTGTATTTCAATATGAGTGACAGAAAGAAAATGACCTGAGCTTTTTTAAAGACAGTGACCTGATGAGAAGAACAATATTGAAGCAGCAGTTCTAAATGCTCTAGGAAGGGGAAAGTATGGTGAAAACTGAAATAATAAATTAGAAACGTAGTTACAAAGTTATCATTCAGCATTCAAACAGTTCTGTAGAGCAGGGGTCCCCAACCTTTGCAACTTTAAGTCTGAAGGACTTCGGCTCCCAGAAGTCTGGGAGCCGAAGTCCTTCAGACTTAAAGTTGCAAAGGTTGGGGACCCCTGCTGTAAAGCATATTAAGCAAGGATTAATATAAAAACTTGTTCGAGGATTTCTTTTAATTGTAGATTTCAAATATTTACCCTCCCTAATCCTAACCCCAGCCTGGTGTTTGACCCTGCTTGCTGTGAATTCTGTAAATTGAAATAGGGACTCTCCAAAAAGCACCAGGTTGCAGAAAGCACACCAACACAAAACAACTAAGCTAGCTGTGGGTATTGGAAGTTATAATCCATCTTTAGGGCACAAGGTTACAAATGATTGTTGCAAAGCAAATAGATTTGCTCTAACATAGCAAATACTTGCAACCCCACTCTCTAGTCGTAGTAACCTCTGCTTTGTGTCTTGAATCGCTTCTTGAAGTTCTGGCATGTCTTATCCCCATGATGCTTTGAATTCTGAAGAGGCACATTGATCTTGCTCACTAGCGCACCTTTCAGTATGACATGTCTACATGCTGGGTTTCTATAAGCAACTGCTGGGCATGGCAGGCAACCCTGAAGCCGTCTGGCTCTGTAAAACTCATTTGGCAGATATGCAGAACACTTCTCATCAAGGGTTTCAGCTTGAGTGGCTTGCTTTTAAGCTGCCTTTTTTTTCCAACAAAGCACTTCATTTAGGAGATCATGGTGATACCATTATAACATGTAAGGTTTTTATCCTGACTTTACAGAAATAATCACATCCAAAATCTTATTTACTGGAATTTGCAGCTGTTTGTGGGCTATTAAGCGAGTTTTGATGAGAGAGAGGGGAGAGGGAGGGAGGGAGAGAGAGAAAAAGAGAGATGGGGAAGGAGGGAGGGGAGGGAGGGAGGGAGGGAGGGAGGGAGGGAGGGAGGAAATGCTATAAAAATACCCAACTTGTCAGCCCTGCAGCCATCTTTTCTTTTGGATCTTTGGCCTGCCACACTTTCTATTATTCTACTATGCATTTTCTATTGTGGGAAAATGGGAGGAGAGATTGTAGGAGTGCGATGCTATGGTAGCCATAACAAAATTCTTTCTAGAAAGCCAAGGCCATCCTTTGTCTTTGCTCCTCTGCACCTGACTGGAATTGGATGGGTGGAACTGCCAGCATGGCAGTGGAAGATTGGACCATGTGATGGACTTGTGGGTGTGGGGACAACTTTCAACTTGGTGGGGAAAACTGGCAAGCTTTCAGATTCGGGTTTTCCCAGATATGCCAACGTGGCTCTCTTAATTAATTGGAATTTTGAGCAATATTTTGCCTTAGACTCTGAATTTCTTTTGGATGCTATTTGGAAGCCTGACACAACTTATATTTGTGTATCCTATCATTTTCTTCATAGTCTGTTCTACCCAAGAAATAATTTATACAACAGAACATTTAGGATTGCCATGAAACATACACTCATAGCAGAGAGCTCTTTGTTTTTAAGTAGCCTTTTATTTTCAAATAAAAAGTGCATTCATATTTTATGTTTTAGGTAATGCTTGTAAGCAAAAAATTACATTTCAAAAGGGAAAAAAAATGCAGGGTGCTTTCAATAACTAAGAACTATGTAAATTATTTGAGCCAGATTCTACAATCTCATTATTGGATCTATTTCCTTCTATTCTCTTTCTCTTCTGCTTGTTTCCATGGTATGTCACATCTTTGGCATTCCTAATCTGAGGCCAGCCCAGTATCATTTTTAATTTTTCTCCACAAACTAAAAAAAAATTGGCATTGCCAATCATTATCATTCCTTAAAATAGTGGACTCAAATAATAAAAAAGAAAAGGATTCAGAACAGACCATTGATTAACTTAGTAATGGGTTGCTTAGAATAGGAGTCAAATTCAAAGAACACACACATTCAAAATGGCAAAGCACTCTATGTCATGATGCTTGGTTGTGTTTAATAGACACAAAGGATTAAGTGACCCTGGGAAAATAAACTAGGAAGTTCACCAGAATGAATAAACTATGAAGTGGAACCGAATGAGTATCTTCTGTAAGGTGGGTTCACCCACCCAACAGCATCAGAAGGTTCTGCAGTTCAAACTCTAATTCAGTTTTGGCAGCTTGAGTTGAAGTCTATAGATCTTCGGGTTGTCAAGATTCTAATTGATCGCAATCTATTATAGACATAGTGCAAGAGATACTTTCATAACAAGAAATCAAGAAAATTGAAAGCAGTGAAACACATATGCCAGTTATGGCTAACCTTTTTGTCATAGTGTGCCAAAAGCACCTGTGCACGCAGGTGACAGTGCACGTGCATTTATAATGCAATGTGTGCGCTACCCCCAACACCCCTATGGATGTGTGGGTGATCCCGAGCTCCCCTGTCCCCTGCACGTGCATATGTGACCCCTGCATGCACCCCACCCCCGCTTGTGTGCATGTGACTCCCCCGTGCATGCGCATATGTCTCTCTCATGCACCCTGCCCCTGCCCCTGCACAGCAGAGACCCAAAAACCAGCTGCTCAGCGGGAAGCATGAGTGTATGCATGGTGGAACTGAGGTGGGGAAATGGCTCATGTGCCCGCAGAGAGGGCTCCACATGCCACCTGTGGCACCCATGCCATAGGTTCACCATCATGGACATAGGCTATTGCAGAGAATGGATAATTAGAAAATGGTTGCTTCAGAGATGTACAGCTTGACTTGTCTGAAAGGAGCATCTGGTTTATTTCTATATAAGTACTGCTGCAAAGTAATTTTTGTAGCTTTCTACATGCCAAACCTTAGATTGTATAACAGTTAGTGCTTTCAAAAATTACACCTCCAAATTAGCAACAGACAAGAATAACTAAGGGTATTGTAGACATGGTGCCTGGTACTTATAGCAAAGTCATAGTGATTCATACTTTAAATCATATATTCCCAGTATATCCTATGAAATGGCAGTATTTCTCCAGATATAACATATGCCATATACATTAGCAGTATTTTCATAGTAACATCTCAATGAAATATATGTGTACAGTTTTTATATCATTTTGATCATTCTGTGCCTTTTGATATGCTAATTTTTTTCATTATTCATATTCAAAGATCCATATGCCGTCTTTGGCAAAACTTAAACATAAACAAGATAAATCCATAAATAAAAGGCAATAAACTATATTTGCAAATAAAGCAATTATGCACAAGAACAATCTACTGTTTCTGGGTGGGGATATTCAGCTCCCACAGCCAGAACGATGCTAAAACTGCTGTGGTCTAAGTAGAAGTAGGAAAAAAGAACATTTCTTCAGTTCTATCAACTGAGTTGATGCATCAAAGTAAAACATAGCATGGCTATTTGGCTCTGGTTTAGCACGAGATGGCACTCTAGCCATTATAAACCATGTTTTGTTCTGCCAGTGGGATCCAACCGATCATGGCTTAGGCAAGGAGTAATGATTTATGATTATGATTGATGATTAATTGGATAATGATAATGTTTAAGCTAATGCAATCCTAACCCAACAATTGATCCCAGGGCTAGTGTAATTTCAGGCCAATTATGAGGAATATTGGAGTATGAATGCATGCTCTTATACTTATATGCTTATATGCAGTGGTGGTATTCAGCCGGTTCAGTGTGGTTCAGATGAACTGGTAGTGGTGATTTGTGGTTGGCTCGCACACCTGCCCCAATGCCATGTTGGCTTATTTAGCCACATTTTCTAAGCCGTTCACATGCGTGCAAGCCGCAGACATGAACAAAGTGCATGCATGGAAGGCCATGCACCTGTTCACATTTTTGATGTGTGGCAAATCAGTGGTAAAATTATGTGAAATCCCTTTCTGCTTATGTGGGTACCAGGACAATGGGTCAACTCTGGATTGTAAAGGTAAAGTTTTCTCTGTCCAGTTGTGTCTGATTCTGGGGCATGGTGCTCATCTCTATTTTTTGGTCGAGGGAGCCAGCCATGTTGATAATGTTAAAATAAGTTACATATTTTTAGTGTAATATAGTAAATGCTGAATACCATGTTTGAAATTTTGGAAAACCAAGTTTCTTTCAGTTGGATACATTGCAAAATTGTTTCTGGATTAAATTCTAACTGCTCAATTGCTGATGCCCAGTTTCTAGGTCTAAGAACTTTGGCTTTAAAAAAATGAAATGGTTCAGCCATAAATTCTTTGACATTATACTACAGAGAAGCTTAAGAGTCTGCCACATTAAGCTAAAGGTCTAATCTCATTCCGCAGCCTGCTTCCTATTGCAACGAGGCAGCTGGCTCTTCAAACCAGGCAAACATCAAGGCCAAAGAAAGTTGACTCCTTCAGTACTTTTCAGTTCTGAGCCAGCCCAAAGCAATGCCACTTACCCAGGAAAAGATATATCAGTTATTCTCCAGGTTTTTTGAGAATGTAAAGGACTACCGAGGGTGAGCTAATAATATAAAATAGGCAGAGCCACATAACACACTGTTGGAACTACATTTTTCAGGGCTTTGTTCTTTTTTGGGGGGAGGGAAGGAATTGAATATTCTTCAGCCTACCTTATTTATTTATTTATTTATTTATTTATTTATTTATTTATTTATTTATTTATTTATTTATTTATTTATTTATTTATTTATTTATTTATTTATTTATTTATTTATTTATTTATTTATTTATTTATTTATTTATTTATTTATTTAGAATTTATACCCCGCCCTTCTCCTTGTTAGGACCCAGGGCGGCACACAGGCATTATTAAAACCACAATAAAAACAATATAAATCAATTTAAAACATATTAAATTATTAAACCCGTGCTAAAACCATTTAAAACCCTGCCAATAATAATTTATACATAAAAAGTCAGAAGCGGGGGGCTATGCTAGGCCGGCTAGATGGAATAGATGTGTCTTCAGACACTTGTGGAAGAGGCGGAGATCCGAGGTAGTGCGAAGGTCAGGGGGTAGGTCGTTCCAGTGGGCCGGGCCCGCCACAGAGAAGGCCCTTCCCCTGGGTGTCGCCAGTCGGCATTGTCCAGCCGATGGCACCCTGAGGAGGCCCTCTCTGTGGGAGCGTATCGGTCTGAGGGATGTATGGGGCAGGAGGCGGTCTCGCATATAACTAGGCCCCGAGCCATGGAGCGCTTTAAAGATGGTCGTTAAAACCTTGAAGCGCACCCGAAAGACCACAGGAAGCCAGTGCAGCTCGCGCAGGATAGGTGTTATGTGGGAGTGTCTAGGCGCTCCCGTAATCACCCGCGCGGCCGCATTCTGTACTAACTGTAGCCTTCGAGTGCACCTCAAGGGGAGCCCCATGTAGAGAGCGTTACCGTAATCCAGCCGGGATGTCACAAGCGCTTGAGTGACTGTGCGAAGGGCCCCCCGGTCCAGTAAGGGGCGCAACTGGCATATCAGGCGTACGTGATAAAACGCCCCCCTGGCCATGGCCACCACATGGTCTTCCATGGACAGCCGGGAATCCAGTTTACAAAACACTTTGACATATTTCCTGCCATGAGAAATCTGCCCTGTTAATTTTAGCAATCCCACTGTTGGAATTTGGCAGCGTTGTTCAAGTTGGCTGCAGCATTTGCGAAAATTCGCCAATATGGCAAAGATCTAGGCCAGGGATGGCGAACCTTTTAGAGACTGAATGCCCAAACTGCAACCCCAAACCCACTTATATATTGCAAAGTGCCAACATGGCAATTTAACCTGAAGAATGAGGTTTTACTACCTAAAATAATGATAAACAAGGCAGAGTTCAGCTAATTGTTCCAAGAAAAACATGATAAATGCACTTTTATGCCCCTTCAATTTCCCCCCTGCTTTTGAAATATTACATTTAGCAACAATAAAAATTTTTTTTTTCATAATATCATTTCTCTTTCCCTTTCTTTTTCCCTTTCTCTCCCTCCCTTTCTCTTTCCCTCCCTCTCTCTCTCCCCCCTGTGGGAGAAATGCGATGGAGCTGGGCTGGGGCAACAGCACATGTGCCCACAGAGAGGGCTCCGAGTGCCACCTCTGGCACAGGTGCCATAGATTCGCCATCACTGATCTAGGCCATACATTTTTTTGCTATGCACTAGAAGAACACAAAGCATTTCTACAGTGAATTGTTTTCTACATAAAATGGCAGCACAGAACTGAAATATTTTTATTTATTTATTAAGAAAATGTCTTTCGGGTGCGCTTCAAGCTTTTAACGACCATCTTTAAAGCGCTCCATGGCTCGGGGCCTAGTTATATGCGAGACCGCCTCCTGCCCCATACATCCCTCAGACCAATACGCTCCCACAGAGAGGGCCTCCTCAGGGTGCCGTCGGCTGGACAATGCTGACTGGCGACACCCAGGGGAAGAGCCTTCTCTGTGGCGGGGCCAGCCCTCTGGAACGACTTACCCCCTGAACTTCGCACCATCTCCGACCTCCGCCTCTTCCGCAAGTGTCTGAAGACACATCTATTCCATCTAGCCGGCCTAGCATAACCTCCATTACTGACTATTAGACAGTTTTAAATTTGGGGTTTTTAATTCGGTTTTTAGCGCAGGGTTTTATTAGAATAAATTTTTTAATTTTTATATGTTTTGTGTGTATTTTAACATCCCTGTGCGCCGCCCTGGGTCCATTTGGAGAAGGGTGGGGTATAAATTTAATAAAATAAAAAAAATAAAAAAAATATGGCCACCCTAAACACTCATGGTAACTTCAGGTAGCTTACAGAAATAAAACCCCAAATACAAAACCCAATAACCCTCTATCCTCTTGGCAACTAAGTACTTGATGGGGTCCATATCACCCTAAGATCCTCAGGCCTTCTGGCAAAACTATTTCTTCAGGGCCTTTTGAAAGATGTCAAGGTGGGCTCCAACCTTATTTCTATAGGGATGATATTCTACTGCAGGGGTGTCAAACTCAAGGTGCCTCTGCCAGAAAAAACAAAGCTCAGGTGGTCCTCTCAAGCTCCATTTTTCCTGGCAGAAGGTTGCAGGAAGGCATCACAGCTGAGTGATGATGAGCTGACCATGCCCACCCTGGCCACACCTACCCTGGGCCCCAAGGTCAAATACAACCCTGATGCTGCCCTTAATGAAATCGAGTTTGACACTACAGAAAGGAAACCACCACAAAGAAGGATCTTCTTTTTGATCCTACTGGATGGATCTCCTTAAGAGAGGGACCGGGTACCCTGTCTTGCTGCTCTGGTGGCTCAGGTAGATATAACTGGGAAAAAGGGACCCAAGATAAATATAACTGGGGAAATACAAGAACAATTTTTTTAACTAAAATCTCTTTTTACAACTGTAATATTACTCGCTCAAGTAAACTAATTTTTAATGAATTGACCATTTCCATCCACAGTCACATTGGGGACATGGTGGCTCAGTGGCTAAAACACTGAGCTTGTCGATCAGAAAGGTTGGCAGTTCAGCATTCGAATCCCCAGCCCCATGTAATGGAGTGAGCTCCTGTTACTTGTCCCAGCTTTTGCCAACCTAGCAGTTCGAAAGCATGTAAAAATGCAAGTAGAAAAACGGTGGCCACCTTCAGTAGGAAGGTAACAGTGTTCTGTGCACCTTCAGCATTTAGTCATGCTGGCCACATGACTATGGAAACATCTTCAGACAGCACTGGCTCTTCGGCTTTGTAACAGAGATGAGCACTGCCCCCTAGAATCGGGAACGACTAGCACATATGTGTGAGGGGAACCTTTACCTTTATCCACAGTGAGCATCAAGATGACAATTGTGGCAGTGCAATTAAAGCTGTATTCCTTCTGTATGTGTACTACTGTTGTACATACACAATCACATAGGGGAGGAATTTCAGTTACACTGCTGTAACAGTGGTCCTGACTCTTTGGCCAATGCTCCCTTCCTCCCCTGAACATTGTTGAATCTGAATGCATATGAGTGTTGTTTACTGGTATTCCTAAAAAATGGTAAATCCATCCAGGGAAGTAATATCCTTCCTTCCTTCCTTCCTTCCTTCCTTCCTTCCTTCCTTCCTTCCTTCCTTCCTTCCTTCCTTCCAGTGGTGGGTTTCTGCAGGCTCGCACCTACTCGCGAGAGCCGGTTGGTGAAATTTAGAGAACCAGTGAGAGGGGGTTCCACCGGCGTACCTGGAAGTAAATCTGGCCCGCCGCTGCCAGTGACCCAACGGGAAGGAAAGAAAAGGAAGGAAGAAAGGAAAGAAAGAAAGAAAGAAAGAAAGAAAGAAAGAAAGAAAGAAAGAAAGAAAGAAAGAAAGAATCATCATAATTGAGTCCAAAATTTTGGTTGCTAAGCAAGAGCGTTGTTAAATGAGTTTCACCACATTTTAAAAGGTGGCCACTCCCACCCTGTCACATGACTGCCAAGCCACGCCCACAAAATAGGATACACCTACAGAGTAGGTTCTAAAAAATTGGAAACCCACCACTGCTTCCTTCCTTCCTTCCTTCCTTCCTTCCTTCCTTCCTTCCTTCCTTCCTTCCTTCCTTCCTTCCTATCTAACTCTAGACAATGCTAGATGATCTCATATACCTGTATCTATGTGAGTCTGCCTACATTGTCTAACTTGTCTGAATCTGCCCTACCTATTGTTCTTTCTTAACATACTTCAAAGCTTTCCAAGGAGGAGCAAGTGTTGAAACATGTAAAAGTATAAAAGGGTGGAATTTGAACAGTGACTCTGCAGTTCATATGTCATGATCTGTATATTATTGTAACTCTGCTAATCCCGCAGTATTTTTATAGCCAGATTTCCTCTAAATATACAGCTAAATTTTGTTGCCTTTATTTTATTCAATGATTCCAAAAATAAAACAATGGCAAGAGGGAAAAAGAAAGGATAACAAAAGGAGCAAAACACCTATGCCTGTTGTTGCCCTGAACAGTAACTTGCAAAAACTAGCTTCATAAATTCCTCATCTGGAGGCGTATAGGGAATTTAATTTCTCATCCTTCCCTCAGATCTCTTGCAACCACATGAGCTGTAATTATTAGTTTATGTGGGGTACACATTAAATTAAGAGCAATATTCTATTTCTTTAATTGCAAGCTTATGTACTTTGTATTTATTGCATAAGTCTAATCACTTACTGTAATTAATAAAGCCGAGCTGTTCTCAGTGGAGTGGAAAAATAAGTAGGTTTATTTCACCCTATACTGAGGTTTTTGTCTCATCAACCAAATTAATAATAACCCTTTGGAAGAGGTGACGGAGTGATAGCTAAATATGAATTAAGCTTCTTATGAAGGAACCAAGGAGTCTGGTACCTATTTTGCCCAGGCAAAATGGTCAGGAGTGGTAAAAGTGACTCCACCTTCAACCGGCACTTAATAAAGAACTGGGTCTGCCACAGTCAGTAGACACTAGTAGAATCTTGGTGACTGCACTATCAACAACGTAATCAAGCAAATATCTTAAACTGACCCCATGGCAAAAATCATGTTGGGAGACATGGGGAAACATTACTAGAAAGGAAAGAGCTTCATACAGTTTTAAACTGCCTCCACTGTAGGTTGGGAACATAATGAAGGCAACATTAGGAGAACATATCATTTAAAAGTTCAAAGCACATATCCGTGTTATAGTCAGAGGGATGTGCAGATGACCCTGCAAATTTTATCAGTTTTTTATTCCTTACTGCAATCTGCTTTCAGGTTGAAAACTCTACACAAAAATGGATGGATGGATGAAAAAATCGGAAATACAATGAAAGATAAAACTTCCATAGAACATCCATAGCATATCATATGAAGAATTACACTGCTAAGTATATATTTTGTAAATAAAACAAAACAACAGATTATAAAATCAATGAATGTAAGGAGATCATCTAGATCAGCCACTTGCCCAGTGAAGGAATCAACTTCAATAGGTCAACAATGTTGTGGCCCGCCAGCAGCCAGCAGAACTGGCAGCAGATTTGAGGAGGTTGGGGAGGAACATTGGCCAGTCCTGGCATCTGGGGAAGGCTCTGATGAGGGCTCTGTGTCAGAGCCAGAGACGGAGTCAGAGCTGTATGCCAGTTATCAGCTGCCTTCAGAGTCAGACATCAGTAAGGCAGACGATCAGCTGGAGCGTGTTCCCAGTGCGCGTATGCACAGAGTTGCCAGATGATGTGAACAGCTAACAAACAGCAGTCAAGTAAGGCCACAGGTGGATGATGAATGGCCCCTGCCAGGGGAAATAAAAGAGGAGTGAAAGGGGAGTGAAGGAAGTTTGCAGGAAAGAATTAGTTTACTTAATTGGTTCATGACTCTCCAAGACTCCTTGCTAAGTTTTGCAGATATCACCCTCGCAGCTCTCCAAGTCAGATGAGGTCTGTGACTGTAAATCCTCCCTTGAAACACTTTGCTGGATGTGAATGAGCAGAATTCACAGTAAATTAATAAAAGGGGTGTTTGCCAGGACAAAGTGTTTGCTTCATGCTCTTGGGAAGCCTAGATCAGAACAACTACAAGTCAAAAGTGAAACCAATACAATTCATTCTACTATCTTAGAATTCTACTAATCTGCTATGATAGGTATAGCAAACTGTAGGACTCTGGATACTGCTGATCTATAAATTATAGCACCACTAGTACTGTTGGCCGGACACTACAAAGGATGATACTGGGATGACCATGGCAGGAGGCAGTGCAAGGGGGCCATGGAGAGTGCTGATTCATAGAGTGGCCTCGGGACTGGCATGATTGAATGGCTGACAATGAGGACAAGAAATGTTGAGAGGTGAGGAACACTGAGAATTGCAGCTCAACGTCTGAACTGAATAAGTTGTCTCTCTTCATTGTAGCAGATTGGAAGTAATAACATTTTATTGCACCATAGCCAAGGGCAATGCTCAAATCTGTACTGAAAGCAAAAAGACTCATTGTGACTCAGGAAAAGGATAAACATTTTCATAGTAACTGTGTTTGCTTTTCCTGGGAATACTGCTAGGCAATCTGCAACCACACCCAATTTTTTGGTTTATAAATTATATACAGTATAACACTGCATTGCACGCACATGTAGCTGGACTGGCCTACAGCTAGATTGGGACAATCATATATAACATCAAATAAATTGTGCACATTGAGCATTGCCCTACAGCTTGCAATCTGTAGTCTGGATGCCTGGGACAGGATTGCATAAGTGTTATATATTTGTTAATTGTGGTGATGTCCAAACCTGTCTCCTAGCAAATCAGCTCCTCACTATTTTCTTTAAGGCAGAAACTATTAGATAGAGACAGATTCTAATCTAAGTATTGCATAGAGTCCAATATGCTTGGCATCAGCAGGTGGTTATTTTGATGTCTTTTAACATGGTGCTTTGGTATGATCTTATCAAATTGAAACCTTGACTTTTCACATTTTCACTTAATGGCCTTCAGAAACAACAAACCATATTGTTTTACTGGAAAAAAGAAGCTGAGTTGTGCCAAGGATATCCAGAAAGCTTGGAATTTACTGAGGAGGGAAAGAAGTTTGCCCCATGAAGCTGCTATAGGAATGCAGCAGAAAAAACAGGGAGACAAGGACAGGAGGGACAAAGCAATGGAAAGGCTGGCTATTGAGGTAGCTCTTGAGAAGCTGGTAATGGTTTGCCTCAGAGCCAGCTCCCAGCTGGCAGCTGGGTTGACAGAAACCCTTCCCAGTGACCTCTGTCTTTTCTTAACCCAGGTGCCTGGAGACATATGACACCAAGGTAACCTGCATAGCTTTAAAAGTTGATTAGATAAATAGATGAATGACAGATCTATCATGGCCGAGTTCTGAGATTCACTATTACATGTAGTTCTTGCTGAACAACTACTCGGTTGGAGATTATTCAGATTTACAATGGCACTGAACAAGGAATACTTGCAATGGTTTTATTAGTTGTGGCTGTCGCAGTATCCCCATGGTCATGTGCAGAGGTGGCATTCAGCTGGTTCAGACCAGTTCACCCAAACTGATAGCAGAAATAGTGGGTGGGCCTGCCCCGCCCCACCCCACCCCACCCACCTACCCTGGCTCTATGCCATTCTATTTAGCCACATTTTTGAGGCCTTGTGCATGCGCAGAAGGCACATGTGTGAGCAAAGCACAAGCACAAAAGGCTGGTCGCATGTGCAAGTGGGTGCAGATGTGGCAAATGAATGGTAACAAAATGTGAAACCCACCACTGGTCATGTGGTCATGATTTGGGCACTTGGCAAATAGTTCACAATTGCAACTTTGCAATGTCCCATGAACATGTGATTGCCATTTGCAATCTTCATTGCTGGCTTCCAGAAAGCAAAGTCATTGGAGAAGCTGACAAGAGACCTAGTAACATGTGATTGTGGGATGCTGTAACTATGCAAGATTTACCTAACAGCTGGGACTGCTGGAATTGCCATCCTACATCAGAGCTGTCACGTGACATTGTGCCTTACAACTGTGTTGCTTACAAACAGGGTTCTAATTACTGTTGATAAGCAAGGATTAACTGTATTTCCAGGTCAACACAAAGCCTTTAAACTGAAGGGGGTAGGCAAATAACCTTGAAATAAGATACTCAGTTGAGGATTCATGCACTGTAGAAAATGGAAATGTTGCTTAAATTAACCTCTTAAAACCACTGGAATTAAAATGAGAAAGAAAATGGGCTCATAAAGTTCATCGCCTTCACTGCCTATGTACTAATGCTTGGAGTGATGAAAAATAAATAAGTTGAGCTTGAGCTGTTAATAAAAAAAGCAAATATGATTTAACAAGACTTCATGGGACATCTCTCATGACTGAAGTAGAATAACTGAAGGGTACAGAAAGAAATAGAATAGCACCATATTACAAATGTCAAAATAAATACTGGAAAATAGGAATTATTCTGAATTTTCAGTCTTGGATTATAAAAATATGCTCATTTTCGTTTTTATCAGGTGGCACTCTTTCCTCCCAGTTGAAAGACTGCCTGTAGTCAAAGTTCAATAGTTTATTTTAAAACTTCAGCTGAACTTCTAGCCAATAACCTGGTGTTGCCCAGGTATTTATTTATACGAGGAAAAGGTCTCCTGGCAGCTCTGCAAGTCCCATTTTTGGCCTCCTCAGCCTTCAGAAGGTGGGTGGGAGCCGGCAGGTAGGTGGGGTGATGTGGGTGGGGCAGTCACATGATCCCACACCGGCCGAATTAATGGCTTCAGCAGGCCATATCTGGCTCGCAGGCTGTAGTTTGAGGACCCCTGCTCTAAGAGCGAATTCCTATTTATTCATTTATTGAAAAAAATCAGTTTTACTCTGGCAGGGGGGGGACAACACACAAGTGTTTTTCATCTGTCAGAGGTTTTGGAAACAGGGTCCAAATTCTTGTCCTTCTGAATGATGTTACCCGGTTTGAAAAGAAATAAAATGAAGCTTTACAATGTCTTGGCACCAATAGTGAAATAGCTAAAAAATTTAGTTCTTATACCCTCTGTTGTGTTTGATCTTATTTTCCTCATATCAGCAGCAATATCATAAAAATATATACACTTTGTGGTGCTTTATAAGCCTGTTTATGTCAGGGTTAGACCAAGAGATTGATAAAGATCCTGCACAAATTCAGCTGCTGTTGGTGCACTATTAATAGCATAGCAGCTGGTATATCTGCTTTGATTATCAGTCTGAGGACCATTAAAATTTGGGAAGCCAATGAAATTATATCCAACAATATCTGACATTAGCCTGTTACAGTTTTACACAAAGCCAGATTGGAGCTATTAAAACTCCTTTTCATTTATCTGTATTAAGCTGCAAATTACTCTGCAGATGTGGCTGAATGTATAACATCCAAGGAAAAAATGTTCTCCATTTCAACACACAAAGCAATGTTGTATTTCTTTATTAATGAAGTGGGGATATTATAACACAGTGTGCTACAGCATTCCCTTTTTGCAAAGAAACATTGCAACCCCTTCACATGTTGGACTGCTATAGCTGCCTTACACAAAATCAGAGTATTGATCCATCTGACTTAATGCAGAGACTGAATGGTCCTCCCAGATGTCATGCAGCTGTCCTATTCCATACTATACAAAAACACCAAAGATTCATAAGTATGTAGTTGGGGCTGAGGGTATATAGCAATGAAACAAGTACCATACATCAGGCATTGGGATGTAAATGCATAGAAGCAGGTTTTTCATCATGTAGTCACCATGTTATATTTGTGGCCTTGTAGTTCATTGCAAACATGAGTCTTTTTTCCTTCATCATCCTAAAGTCTCTCTCTTGTGAGTATTTATCCCAGAGTCATGACATTGATTAATGGAGCTAGTCTCATGGTACAAACAAAGCTGCTGTAATTGAAGATATTACCTGGCACCTGAGCACTAAAACTAGCATTTTGGTCAATCAAACAGAATTTTCTCAAAAAACTTAAACCTAGACTTAGAATTTAAATGGGTTTGTTATAGTTCCCTCAGAGGCAGGAATGGTTAGAGAAACAAGAATATGTGTATGTCAAACATTCAACAAGAAGATTATGGGAGCCACGCGACGTTCCCATGTAACACCTCTCCTGCGTGAGCTGCACTGGCTTCCGGTGGTTTTCCGGGTGCAATTCAAAGTGTTGGTTACTATCTTTAAAGTGCTCCATGGCTTAGGACCATGTACTTATGAGACCGCCTTCTGCCACCGAGAGCCTCCCACCGGCCAGTACGCTCCCATAGAGAGGTTCTCCTCATGGTGCCGTCGGCTAGACAATGTTGACTGGCGACACCCAGGGGGAGAGCCTTCTCCGTGGGAGCACCTGCCCTCTGGAACAAATTGCCGCAGAATTAAGAACTATCCCTGGCTTCCGCACCTTCCGCCGTGGTCTCAAAACCTTTTTTTTCCAACAAGCCGGGCTGGCATAAAACATGATTTTTAAATTCAAATTTTTATTAATTTTAATCAGGGTTAGTTTGGGGTTTTTTTCCCACGTTTCGGCCAAGGTTTAATATGTTTTTTAAAAGCTTTTTTAACTTTAATATATTTGTTTTTGTTCTGGCTGTACACCGCCCTGAGTCCTTCGGGAGTAGGACGGTATAAAAAAACCAATAAAACTAAACTAAACTGAACTAAGAGAAAAATAGCAGAGTTGGAAGGGACCTTGGAGGTCTTCTAGTCCAACCCCCTGCTCAGGCAGGAGATCCTATACCATTTCAGACAAATGGCTGTCCAGTCTTTTCTCAAAAGCCTCCAGTGATGGTGCTCCTATAACTTCTGGAGGCAAGTTGATCTACTTGTTAACTGTTCTCACTTATAACCGAGGGCCTCCATTATTTTCCATAGCTACTAATTAAGACTTGAACTCTTCAGGAAGATGTCAGAAATCCAAAAACTTAGAACAGAGAATTGTTTTGCTTCAGGAAGTCTTAAGTTTCTATAGATATAGGTAAAGTGTTTAGTCAAGAAATAATGCCAAAATGTAATCCTACATTTCCCCTTTTTCTTTATTTTGTTTGGCCACTCATGAACCAATTCAATTCTTTACGTACCCCCCTTCCAAATACTATATCATCATGTTCCTATGGGGTACACTATAAACATTTCCTACAACCAGCCTTTTTCAGGTATATCAGACTCCATCCCAGGGATTTACAAGCGTCAGCTCTGTCAATCTATTTTTTTTTAAAGTTCTCCAAATTACCCCAGTGTGCTAGAAACTCATTCCTTGCCTCTCATACTACAGAACCTTTAAGAGAGTGCTAAAAAGGGTTTTTATTTATTTATTTTATTTTATTAAATTTATACCCCGCCCTTCTCCTTGTTAGGACCCAGGGCGGCGCACAGGCATTATTTAAAACCACAAAATACAATATATATCAATTAAAATATATTAAATTAATTAAACCCGTGCTAAAACCCATGTTAAAACCTTACCAAATTATAATTTATTTTTAAAAAGTCAGACACGGGGGAGAGGGGTTGCTTTTGTATTCATGACACCATTCATGATAATGAAAATATAATCTCTAGCTACCAAATAATCTGCATTTGTCAGATGCTTGTAAAAACACATTCTGATGTTTTCTTCAATCTATTCAATTAATGTTATGAGTAAAGAAAATCAAATCCATTGAAGTCAGAAGGAGAACTTTTTTCATCTCAACCATAATACTATTTTGATTAATTAGGTATTAATCTGTTTGCTTTAATTTGCTAGATCATGAAGGACAATCCCTATACAATTCCTTCTAAATTCTATACTACCTATCCCTACAGGCCGACCTACTTATTAAGAAAAATACAGATTCACGCTGACTTCATAACCCAGCTGTAACTGTTGACTTCAGACAGATAGTCCAAAGAGGCCATATATGGTATATAATGTGAGCTAAGGTAAAAAGTCAGAATTACCTGGAGAAAAATTACAGTTAATTGCTTCATAAAACTTATTTCTCTAGGTCAACTTATTTCTCTCTTACACATATAAGCATGTCAGGAAAGAAGGTGCCTTTGAATATTCAAGATTTCCTTGTAATGGGCGTCCTCCTGGATTCTCAGCTGTCCCTGGATGACCATGTGACAGCCGTGGCCAGGGGGGCTTTTTATCAGGTTTACCTGATACGCCAGTTGTGTCCCTTTCTAGATCGTGACATCCTACGCACGGACACTCAAGCCCTCGTCATCTCCCGCCTGGACTACTGTAACACTCTCTACATGGGGCTCCCCTTGAGGTGCACCTGGAGGCTCCAGCTAGTACAGAATGTGGCCGCGTGGGGGATTATGGGAGTTTCAAGATACTCCCATGTAACACCTCTCCTGCGTGAGCTGCACTGGCTGCCTGTGGTCTTCTGGGTGCGCTTCAAGGTGCTAGTAACCATCTTCAAAGTGCTCCATGGCACGGGACCTGGTTACTTGTGGGACCGCCTCCTACCACATACCTCCCTTCAACCTGTCCGCTCCCACAGAGAGGGCCTCCTCAGGGTGCCTTCGGCTGGACAATGCCGGCTGGTGACCCCCAGGGGGAGAGCCTTCTCTGTGGCAGGTCCTGCCCTCTGGAACGACCTACCCCCCGACTTTCACACCATCACGGACCTATTCCGCTGGACTCTAAAAACACATCTATTCCATGTGGCTGGCCTGGCATAGTTTTTAATTGATATACTCCCGATTATAATAATTTTAATTGCTTTTAGTATATTTTTAGCACAGACCCACTATATTTAATCTATTTTTAACTTTTATATTGTCATTGTGTGTACTACCTTTTTTACTCTTTCTGTGCACTGCCCTGAGTCCCTCCAGGGAGATAGGGCGATATACAAATGGGGGGGGGGGAATAATAATGAGCAGAAGCAAGGAGATGAGATAGAAAGGAATGGGAAAACTCATTTAAAAAGGGGGCCTAATTCTGCCAGATTGGTACCAATAAATCACAGAGAGGTTTGCAAGCAAACGTTGCTTAGTATTCTAACTGAGGGAAGCCATGACCATTATTGTTTCAACAATCATGTTCTATGCATCACTGAACAATGTTCAGTGAAGAGCAAGAGAAATTTGAATGTGGCACAGACACCACCTTATAACAGGCAGTGACATTAAGTGTTGGAAGTACTGACCTTTTGTAGTTATAGGTTGCTTCTGTTTCCACTATCCAAAGCACGGCCACTTCATTTCCTTGATTACTGTGTAGCGTTAAAAAACATGATCAATGTGCTTGGTAAGGCTTTCTGGGATCAAGGGTTTCTGTTCAGAGAAGCCTCCCTAATGATTTCCCAGACAAATTACACATACCAAGAGCTGCTTTAGATAATTTGTTGAGATTGTAGCTATGTATGCACTGTTGCAAATTAAAAACTAAAGTCTCCCTTGAGTCATGCTTAACTCCTGCTGTTTCTTAGCAACAATATGCATGTGTCCGATTATGCTTTTTTGAAAGATATTTTTAAACTTCCCAGTCTAATTTCTAAGTAGTAATCAGGCCCAATCCTATTTAGGTTTTTCAAGATGAAGCATGATTAGGGACGTTTTCCTACTTGCTGTGATAAAGTAGCCTAAAAGTTGAGTAGTCAGGATATGGCCTGTGGAAATATGGTCTATGAATGTAGTGAAACAGAGGTAGGGAAGATCAGGATGGAGCTGTGATAGAGATGGCAGAGATTGAAGTGGTATTGAAATGAGCAGCAATGAGAATAATAGTCCTGAGCTTATTACCTCTTATCTGGTTTAAGAATAATTTCATGAGGCTCCTCCATATGTTTAGTTTCTTATACACAGGAGGAAACTCACTTAGAGAACAGCCTCCAGAAAACCAGGTGCAAAAGAAAACAAGCAGAGTCAAGGTCTAACAATTAAGAATTCTATGAATAAGTTACTGCTATCTCTTTGGAGTAGCATTGTTGTAAGTAACTTTGCTCAAGGAAAGGGAAATAGCCTGGTATGGATGGTGGAGACAAAAGCAATCAACCTCTGACCCCACCCAAAGACAGTTGAACCAGATCCAGTCTATCATCCTTCAACAGGTTCCTCCTGATCAGCCCTGTAGGTTTCATCTGTCTACAACTAAGCATTCCTTTGTCTCTGTTTGATGCTCCACCTTCAGATGCTGGTGTCTTCAGAGATTGGGTGCAAAAGTCTCTTCATCTGGTTCAGAGACTACAAGTTCAAAGATAACAATTGTGAGGTGTGTGACTACCGTGGAATCACTGATGTAGGTCTGATTTTTAGGACACCTCATCCTGCTTTTCTATCATGTCTGAACAGGATTTTGACAAAAAGGCAGCAAGAGTTAGACAGATTAAAAGGAAGAAGGGAGGACAGTGATCACTGAATTAGAAGAGAAGAAGAGAAGAGAATTCTTTATTGGCCACGTGTGATTGGACACATAAGGAATTTGCCTCTGGTGGATAAGCTCTAAGTGTACATACAAACAACGAAGTGATAGGTCATAGATCATAAGTCAAAGTTACAATAATAATAATAATCTTTATTGTCATTGTAAAAATTAAATTATCTTTAATCATAAGAAACAAACAACCTCTGTTAAATCATAAGATACCAATAGGAAAAGATAATAGTAGGAAAGATAAGAAGATGAGAAAAAATGAGAAGATGAGAAGGATAATAGCAATATAGCCTAGTATATGGCTAAAATATCTTTAGGCCTAAAATAGTGCTATGTGAATTAAATGTTTAGCAGAGTGATGGCCCTATAGCATTGTCCTGAGGGGAAAAGTTAGAGATTTATTTATTTATTTATTTATTTATTTGTCGAATTTATATAACCGCACCCTCTCCCCGAAGGGACCCGGGGCGGTGCACAGGAAATTAAAACACACAGTATCACAATATAAATAATTAATACCAAATTAAATAAATTATCCCTGTGCTAAAATTTAAAAGGTTAAAACATAATCGCATCTAAAACCCAATTAAAACAATTTATGGTGCAGACTGTAGGCTAGGTAAATAGAGTTAAAGATAGAGCCCCATGCAAGATAAATACTCTGTGAGGACATGTCATGGCCAAATGCCTCATATCTGGCAGTGCTTTATTTCTCTTTTGTGCATAATCTTTTCCTATTTCTCAATATTAGAATGCCATCTTGCATTCTAGAGATGACCAATATTCATTCATTCATTCATTCATTCATTCATTCATTCATTCATTCATTCATTCATTTAGTCAGTCAGTCAGTCAGTCAATCAATACATTTATATAACTATCCCTCCCACAATAGTGACTATGAGGCATTTACAATTTTTAAAATTGTAAATTTAAAAATTCTGGGAGCCTCTAGATGCTCCCGTGTAATACCTCTTCTGTGCGAGCTGCACTGGCTGCCTGTGGCTTTCCGGGTGCGCTTCAAGGTGCTAGTAACAACCTTTAAAGAGCTCCATGGCAAGGGACCTAGGTCCCTGCAAGACCGCCTCCTACCAAATACTTCCCTTCAACCAGTCCGCTCCCACAGAGAGGGCCTCCTCAGAGTGCTGTCAGCCAGTCAATGTCGGCTGGCGACCCCCAGGGGGAGAGCCTTCTCTGTAACAGCTCCTGCCCTCTGGAACGACCTGCCCCCCGACCTCCGCACAACTACGGACCTGCACCTGTTCCGCCGAGCCCTGAAGACCCATCTTTTTCGTGCGGCCGGCCTGGTGTAGCTTTTAATCTGGTTTTATTGGGGTTTTATTGTACATTTTAGAGCAGGCTTAGAATTTAATTTATTTTTAGCATAGGTATTTATATTGATGTTTTTACTGTTGTTTTTATCATTGCCTGTTCACCGCCCTGAGTCCCACAAGGGAGAAAGGGCGGTATACAAATTCGAATAAATTTAAATTGAAAAATAAAAAAAATCACAAAATTTGCCAACTTCACAATACCAATTTCGAAGGGCAAAATCATCATATCATTCTTCTCTTGAATACCGTATTTTTTGGAATATAAGATGTACCTTTTTCCCTCAAAAAAGAGGCTGAAAAGCTAGGTGAATCTTATACACTGAATACAGCATTTTTGGCCTCCCGAAAAGCCCCCCTTCACCAAAATGGCGGTACATAGCCTTATGGAGGCTTTCAGAAACCAGGAGAACTCTATAAGCCTCCATAAGGTTATCCATGCCTTTTTTTAATGAAAACGGGCCTGTTTTAGTGAAAAATGGGTCGTTTTTTGCTCATTTTGTGGGGGGGCCACCCCCAGGAGCATTCTACAAGCCCCCTAAAGGCTATTCATGGTTTTCTTTTGGGGAAAAAGGCCATTTTGGGAAGGTTTGCAGAGTGCAAAAAAAAATTTTATTTCCCTCTTTAAAACTTAGGTGCGCCTTATACTCTGGTGTGTCTTATACTCCAAAAATATGGTATATCCTATACCATTAATATAGTTATAGCGTTAAATTGCTTGCAGCAACCATCAAACAATCTGATGATGATGGTGATAATAATAATAATAATAATAATAATAATAATAATAATAATAATAATAATAATAATAATAATAATAATAATAATAATAATAATAATAATAATAATAATAATAATCTTTACTGTCATTGTAATAAAATAAAAAATTACAATGAAATTGGTTTGAGCATTGTGCTAACCTTTGCATCAGGTGGAATATAGACAGCAGTGACAACTATAACAGAAATCTCTCCAGGCAGATAAAATGGCTGACAAATGACAGTTGAGAATTCCAAGTCTGCAGAACAGTGTGTACAAGCAACTCCACCGTTAGTACACCAGCCATTATGTGTGCAAACACACAGTCCTCCACCTTTGCCTCTACTAGAGTTGTTGTTTCTGTCAAAGCGGTGTGTGGTGCGGTTAGTTAGCTCCACGGATGCATCCGGTACAAGTGGATGAAGCCAGGTCTCTGTGGTGATCATCACACAGCAGTCACAAATGAGCTTATTCACTGCCATCCATAGCTCTAGTTCATCGGTTTTGTGGACAAAGGATCTAGAGTTGGTTAGGAAATGCTTGGTAATGCTGGTCTGTGAGGCTGCTTCCGTAATCGAACTAGCAAACCTGCTCTGCATCCCCGCTTCTGCTTTGGCTCTCTTCGCTGCCTCCTAGGCCAAACAATGATCCATGGAGAGCCTGGCAGTCTTACTATGTCACTCGGTATATTATGAGACTGCTGGAAGTCGCTGGTAATATCGAGTCGACTAGAAGATCCAATCTTTAATAATAACTTAATAATAACTTAGTAAATCCCTGTGGGTATAGATTAGTTTTTGCCTAACTCTACTGTGACACCAGGAGCTCAAAGCCGCTGCACCTAAGCGTGCCGCCATCTTTATGTTATCTAATATTCATGATAAAAAATATAATTCTCAATGTTAATTAGAAGTTTGAGGCTGTTCAAGATATTTTAACAATCTAGATGCACAATCATTTTACATTATTGCCTCTGTTAACCCAAGAGCAGGCTGGATTTATAGACTTTCCTCACTTCGTTTTGGCAAGTTTTTCCTCAAAAAGTCAGGCTGCCTGGGAGCTACCCTGAAAAGAGGTTCACATATCACACTAACATCCTTAGCATGACAAAAGGGAAATGTAACTGCACTGAAATAGAAAAAGATCGATAAACCACACTGGAAGCACTTATTAATTAACTTTTTAGGGAAAGTTATTTATAATGGTTAAATGGACAGGGAAGTAATTCTAGTTCAGAATCTCTGATTATCTGAATTGCTCAATTAACTTCTTTTCTTCTCTTGAGAAGATTTGACAAGTTCCATTCAAAGTGAAAAACTCTGGAATGGGAACAACCACGCTACTTTGTCTTAAAATATGTTCTTAAATTCACAAATAATGAGTTTCCCCCTGTCTTTCTCCTTTTACTTTCCCCCTCTTCTTTCTCTCACTACAATAACAACGTTACAAAAAGTGTTCAGGTGTTCCTTGATGAAATAGTAAAGTATCAGCATTCATTGACATGGCTTTTATCTGAGTGCTTTTAATGTTCTACTTTCAAATCCAAGCTATAAAAGAATCTATTTCTTACCAGTTGGGTGTCTGCTAATACAGTTTCTGGAGAGAATGAGAAGAAAGTGATTGAAATGCTTTGAGAGTGTTTCACATATAGAGTGCCACTGAAAAAGGACTAGTGCAAAACACTTTGGGATATAAAAACAAATATTTACAATAGCAAGTGGAAGCTTTTTCCCTCTCTTTGATCTCCTCCCCCCTCCCATGTTTGTGTCTTCCATGAGCTTTGGACAAACTGCTTCAGAACTTACAGGTCATTGTTTTGCCCTACAGAGGAATGATCTCTATATACTTCCTCACAGTTTAGATGAGACAGATTCTTGGGTGATTCCAGGAGCTGGACTTCAAGGTCTGAGTAATAAATTTTGATTTTATTGGGAGCCGCCCAGAGTTTTCTGAAACATGGGCGGCTATATAAATGTTTTAAATAATTAAATACAAAAATAAAATACCATATTTTGGGGGAGTATAAGTCACACTTTTTCCCTCAAAAAAGAGGCTGAAAATCTGGGTGCGCCTTATACACCAAATACAGCATTTTTTGCCTCCCAAAACTCTGCCTCCTTCACCAAAATGGCCGTGCATAGCCTTTAGGAGCCTTGCAGAGTGCTCCTGGGGGCTAGGGAGAGCAGAAATGAGTGAAAAACAGCCTGTTTTTTGCCCCCCCCCCAGGCCCCAGCAGCACTCTATAAGCTTCCTAAAGGCTATCTATGCCCTTAAAAAATGGATCCAATTTTTGCGAAAAACCGGCTGTTTTGGGGAGTTTTGCAGAGTGCAAAAACTTTTTTTTAAATTTTCCTCTTCCAAGCCTTGCTGCGTCTTATACTCCAGTACGTCTTATACTTCAAAAAATACCATAAATCTATACATAATAAGACTGTGCTTCTTAAAGGAATAATCTACAGAATAGAGATTCTTCTGCCTCTAGTTCAGACACTGAACAACCACATAACTTCTATGATGCTTCCACTGACACATTTCAGATAGATGTCGCTAAGATGACCACCAGAGGACAATTGGTAGTGCTGCACCTACAGTATTCCTAAAGGCTATCTGTACAGTATTCCTAAAGGCTATCTGTACAGTATTCCTAAAGGCTATCTGTACAGTAGTGCTGCACCTACAGTATTCCTAAAGGCTATATGGATTCGCAACTGGCTGACCAACCGCACTCAACGTGTAGTCCTCAATGGAACTGCATCTACATGGAAGGAAGTATGCAGTGGAGTCCCCCAAGGCTCTGTTTTAGGTCCAGTACTCTTTAACATCTTCATCAACGATTTGGATGAGGGGATAAATGGGGAACTCATCAAATTTGCAGACGACACCAAGCTGGCAGGAATAGCCAACACTCCAGAAGATAGGCTTAGGATACAGAAGGATCTAGACAAACTTGACCATTGGGCACTATCTAATAAAATGAAATTCAATTGTGAAAAAAGTAAGGTTCTACATATAGGCAAGAAAAACAAAATGCACAGGTACAGTATAGGTGGTACCTTGCTCAATAGTAGCAACTGTGAGAGGGATCTAGGAATCTTAGTGGACAACAATTTAAATATGAGCCAGCAGTGTGCAGCAGCTGCCAAAAAAGCCAACACTGTTTATGCAGTTCTAGGCTGCATAAACAGAGGGATAGAATCTAGATCACGTGAAGTGTTAATGCCACTGTATAGTGCCTTGGTAAGGCCACACTTGGAATACTGCATACAGTTTTGGTCGCCACGATGTAGAAAAGACGTGGAGACTCTGGAAAGAGTGCAGAGAAGAGCAACCAAGATGATTAGGGAACTGGAGACTAAAACATATGAAGAATGGTTGCAGGAGCTGGGTATGTCTAGTCTGATGAAGAGAAGGACCAGGGGAGACATGATAGCAGTGTTCCGATATCTCAGAAGGTGCCACAGAGAAGGGGGAGCCAAACTATTCTCCAAGGCACCTGGGGGCAGGACAAGAAGCAATGGGTGGAAACTAATCAAGGAGAGAAGCAACTTGGAAATAAGGAGAAATTTCCTGACAGTTAGAACAATTAACCTCTGGAACAGCTTGCCTCCAGAAGTTGTGAATGCCCCAACCCTGGAAGTCTTTAAAAAGATGCTAGATAGCCATTTGTCTGAAATGGTATAAGGTTCCTGCCCACGCAGGGGGTTGGACTAGAAGACCTACAAGGTCCCTTCCAACTCTGCTATTGTATTGTATTGTATTGTATTGGGGGGGATTGTGGGAACAATTACCCAGTAGATAGAAATGAGTCCTTTCCTGTCTCACACACTAGTCAGCGGTGTCAAACTCAATTTCATTGAGAGCTGCCTCAGATTTGTGTTTGTCCTTGGGTGTGTGTGTGGAGGGACTGTGGCCAGGTGGACGTGGCCAGCTCAACGTCACTCATGTTGGGGGCACCTATGGTGGCCCGAGCACTCTGCCCGCAAAAGTTTTGTATCTCATCCCTATGGAATCAGTGAGACATGAGAAGTCCCATCCCAATTTTTATATTTACACCAACACTCTAGCAGCTATTTAGACTCTACCTAAATTGCATCCCAGAAAAAACAATCTGTTATCAAACACAAATGAATCACACATAATCCACAGAAAACTTTTTCTATGGAAGTTCTCGGACATCCAGGTCATGGTTGTCCCTAAAGGTGCTTTTTCAAAAGGCAACTGGGCTTACTTTGTTTTTGATTGAAGATGGTTTTCCTTCTCACACAAGAAGCTAAAAGATGCCTTTAAAAAAAAGACCTTTGGGATCACAGAATACTTCTTTAGCCATTGGCCATTGGAAGGATTTGGACAAAAGGATGATAGGAGATAACTCCAAACTCTCCAGTGGAGTTTAATTTAATTAACTCCATTGTATTTTTTTGTTTGGATGGCAGATGTGTTCCTTTTTTCTTGTTTTATGTTTTCTTCTTTTTCTTCCTTTTGACTTGTTTTATTGTACCTTTGGGAATAGATACCGCATTTGAACTGTCCTCTGCATATACGCTTACATTGATACGTGATAAACAGCAAGCATTAATTTTTACAAATGTAGACTGAGTCATTCACTTCACCAGGCAAGTCTGAACCATTTTGACAGGAACAACTAACAGCTTAGAAGAATAGGATTTTTTTTTAAAAAAAAATCTTTTATTTCTATCATAGCGGTTGCATAAATATTGTTTCCCATGAAATGGAATTTGGAGGAAGAAGAAAATTATTTTACATGCACCCTGCAGGTGCATTAAACTGATTGGGATCCCAATTAAACTGAATGCACCATCAATAAAGAGACTCGTGTTGCGTCTCCTTGCATTAATTACCATCTTTTGATCACTTAGCAGCCAGAGTTCTCATCAGAGGCAAGGCTGGATGGTTGAAGGTCAAACCTGCACCTGTCTCTTAGGATGCATTAAGGAATTCTTCATGCCAAAAGGGACAGCTTTTCTTGACTGGTTTCTCCTTCACTTCACATGTTGCATTTTCTAATGAAATGAGAGAAAGCCCTACTTTTCAATAGAGAAGAAAGGAGGGGAGGAGAAGAATGGAAGGATGCTTTTAAAATCTCTCAGACAGTGAGGTGGAAGAAGCAAGATGACAGGAAAGTACTGCATTTATTAGCAGCTAGTAGGACATGACAACAAGCCTTTGGAGAGGAGTAACAGCTATATCCTTGCAATCTAAGTAGTGCAACGTGATTGAATTTTTATGGAAGGCAATGAGGCCCCAGCACACTATTTCTCCCACTGTCATTCTGATGCTTGCTATGCTTTCACTAGCTCTGCCTGTGACAGAAGAAAACAAAATTAGCATTAGCTTTTGTGCTCAACTGTCAGGATGGGTGGCTGGTTATATATGGGTAATTATTACAGTAAGGGTGAATTATATAAGTTCCAACTTGCGGAAACCTGCAGAGGCCCTGAAAACGTTCTATTAAAAATCAAATATTGTCTTTTTGCTATCAGAAGCTTAGTTGAAAGCAGCTCTTTTGGGCAGAAGGGCAAAAATGATAACATCTCAGTGGTTCACTGCTCACGGTCTAATCCTGTAATGGTTTTAATGTAGTCTCACAGAAGCAGGGGATTCTCTCCTCCAAAGAAGAGACCAGGATTTGTAACAGGCAGATGGAGCCATGCTTTCCATTCAAGGTATTAAAATGCAATCTCAAGAGTCATTTCAGCAATTTAGATTTCTCACATATGCTTTAGTAGAACATTGGCTTCAGTGGATGAAAAGGAAGGGAGGGGAAAAAAATAATTATACAAGATGCTAGGGATAAAAGTGGCCAAAATGAAATTCAGATTTAATTTTCTACATCTCAGCCGTGATTCTGCGCATGACTCCTTCCAGATTTTGCAATTTGTATTCAAACGATCAGTTGAGGGCTTAATTTTACCAAGAGTCATAGAATCTTGATTCCAAGATGCAAAAATGGATCTCTTTAAAATATTAATTAATCCACATCTCCCTTCCATTTGTTCACCAACCCTTTTCTCTTGTAAGGCTTCCGTTGGAATGAAGACACCTATCTCTCTGAAATGGAAAGAATGTGTGGCATTGTAGGTTGTAATACAGCCATAGTATTTCTTTGTTTGAAGTGTTTTCTTGTTGTACTGATAAATTACATTCTTACACGTGTTCTTTCCTTCTTGATTGACATTTCATTCTTCAGACCCCTGTAGCTGTCTGTGACATAGAGTTTCCGTACAAATGTCCATACATCTTCTCAACTTCTTCCTTCCTATGATGTTTACACAGTGTGTAATCCATTAAGTCATTGAACTCAAATTAACTCATGCACACCTTTTGGCTTATGCCAGAAATGTTTTGGGTAATCTTGATTATTCTACCTGTGTGATTGTTTATAACAAAGTCATTCTGAAATCTCTTTAGAATTTAACTCATGTATCAGAACTCAAGGAAGCTGGAATGCTAAAGCTTGGTCCTCAAGCTGTTACAACTTCTGCTCTCCTGCTCTAGATTAATAAGTTAAAAAAAGAACAGTCAAATATGAAAGATGATCTGAGCATAGCAAAGGACTGATTTTTTTCTCAGATCATATACTAACAGGCTCTTATGACAATAATTGTAGAATGTATCAGTGCTGCAATTATTTAGAAAAAGTCATAGTCATCATGGATTCCAAGAATTCCCAAACCAATCCCAACACCAAAGAATGGGGGGAATCTGCCAGCAACCCAGTGATGAGGTTAAGGAGATTGGAAAGAAAGTCTATACCCAGGGTTGGGCTTCAAAAAATTTAGCAAGGGGTTCTCTGCCTGGTAGCTGTGTGGATGTGGCTATGGTGGGTGTTGCCTAGTCAGTCTTGTGCAAGGGGAAGCATTTTTGTCCTCCACTGGCTCCGGAGACTGACTTTCCTTGAGCCTCTGGAAGGGTGGAAACTGGCTCCCTAGGCTCCGGAGGCCCTCTAGAGGCCAGAAATGAGCCTGTTTCCAGCCTTCCCAAACTTCTGGCAGGCTTGTTTTTCATCCTCCCTGAGTTTCCATGCATGCAGGATACTTACCTGCATCCAAAACATGGGGACTCCTGGGAGGGGAGAGGCAGGGTGGGTGGAGCCAGATAGGAGTGGGATTTGAGGTTTCTCCAAATTGCACAGAATCTTAGCTAGAGGTTCTCCCACCCACCCACCCACCCCCGAACCTCCAGCACCCCACCCCTGTGTACATCCCCAACATGCAACTTCCATACAAAACCTTACATCTGGCTACCATCAAGTACTCCTAGAATAGCATCACCATACCTCTCCGTAACATTCAGATAAAGACTAGTGTAGTATCCACAGCCCAGCTGGGAAAACCAAAGAAACACCTCCAGACATCCTGGTTTCAGTGATGAATGCCATTTTCCTCTCCAAGGTGAATAGATGTGGCAACATACAGACAGATCTGGCATTCAACAGAAAAACTAACTGGAATTCAAGTCATTCAGGGCCTTGGATTGAGGCTAGGGAGAACAAGAGTGGGTTGAAATCAAATTTCTTTTTCCCCTATCCCTGTAATGGCTCCTTGTTTCAGCATCTCCTATTATACATCTCTTTTCCCATCACTGCTATACTCTACTGCTCATTCTTTGGCCTCCCATTAGTTTTTGTAGATAACCCTCTGCCCACATATCAGAGGTGGTATTCAGCAAGTTCTGACCAGTTCTGGAGGAATGGTGGCAGAAATTTTGAGTAGTTCAGAGAACTGATAAACATCACCACTGACTGGCCCCACCCCATCTATTGTCTGCCTCCCAAGTCCCAGCTGATCGTGAGAGAATGGGGATTTTGCAGTAACTTTCCTCTGCTATGCCCACCAAGCCACACCCACAGAACTGGTAATAAAAAAAATTGAAACCCACTACTGCCACATATGTAGGTCTTCTGTCAGCTGATTCCACAAAACCTCCAAGGGGCACACCTGAATGGTCTCTGATGTTTAACCAGACCTTCTCCCACACAATGAGCCATGGAGCATCTCCAAGTCCTCTTCTTTAATGAGGCTTCCTTTCCACTTGCCCCATTTCTGGGGCACTCACTCATGGGGTGGGGCTGTTAGAAGAAAATTTTACTTCAGAAATAATTTTATTCATGAACTTGCTTTGAACTCCTTTACATCCTCAACATGACTTGCAAGCAGCCAAAATCAGGAGAAACTTCATTACGAATAAAAATAATGCAATGTTGAGGGGATCACTTAAGCTTCTTGCAACTGATAATTAACAGCCAGGCTGAAACTTTGGTAAAACTGCATCTCTCAAAAGAATAAGCAAACAGGTAAAATCCCTTCAAGACTCAGAGTTGTCCTGAGTGGCACCCGAAAATCAGCACACAATCACACACAAAAGGGAAGAAGATGCACACACTCAGCAAAGTAGATGCATCACCTTGTTATAACTTCAAAAAATCTCACCGAGTTTTCCTCTAAGAGTTCCTTATATTTTATGCTTGATGAAATATAGTAGGGCTATATGTCTTCGGACAAGCAGATATTAAACAACTGCCTGGTCTTGAATTCACGGTTTTGCTTTTCACAGCTTCTTCTGCAGCATTGTGACTGCCACGTTACCCTGTTTCCCTGAAAATAAGACCTCCCCAGATAATAAGCCCAATCATGCTTTTGTGCACATGCACTAAAATAAGCCCTCCCCCAAAATATTGCAACACAGCATCAGCCATGAGGTGACTTTTGAGGTGCAGGAGGTGCTCACCGCCTCCTGCACCTCAAAAATAATAAGACCTCCCTGAAAATAAGGCCAAGTTCTTATTTTGGGGGTCAAAATAAAATAAGACCCTGTCTTATTTTCAGGGAAACATGGTATTAGTTATCTGTAAACCTCACAACATGGTTTATAATTATTCCTTCTGCAATTAATCCTCAATCTGTAATTGAGGGTGACTCAAATATATATTCATAGTTTACAATAACTTTCACACAATAATCTGAATGGCAATAATTTGACTGTAAAATCTAATCTTAATCTTATCATTGTTGCAGTTGTGAAAAACAGTTACTTACTAATACTGTTAATACTTGTTGTTGTTAGTTGCAAAGTTGTGTCCATCCCATCGCGGCCCCATGGGCAACGTTCCTCCAGGCCTTCCTGTCTTCTACCATCTCCCAGAGTCCATTTAAACTCATGCCTACTGTTTCAGTGACTCCATCTAGCAACCTCATTTTCTGCCATCCCTTTCTTCTTTTGCCCTCAATGTTTCTCAACATTAGGCCTTCTCCAGTGAGTCCTTCCTTCTGATTAGGTGGCCATAGGACTTGAGTTTCATCTTCAGGATCTGGCTTTCTAAAGAGCACTCAGGGTTGATCTCCTCTAGGACTGACCGGTTTGATTGCCTTACAGTCCAAGGAACTCGCAGGAGTCTTCTCCAGCACCATAGTTCTAAGGTCTCAATTCTTTGGTCCTCAGTCTTTCTGATGGTCCAGCTGTCACAGCCATACATGGCACCTGTTAATACAAATGACCCATTATTTAAAAGAACAAGGATATCCACTTTTACTCTTGCCTTTCCATTTGTGTGGAACTCTTGGCATGTATTATCAGATAAATTAGGAAGATTTAAGGAGTAGTACATAATTCAGTTGAACATAAACTGGTTTTATTTGAAGGTGAGATTCTTCTGTTTATCTCTAAATCTCATACTACTACTCCAGTGTTGACACAAGTGATTGATATCTCTAGTAAAATAGCAGAATATTCTATTAACTGGTCCCAATGGGAGTGGATGTCAATAGATGAATGTTTGGTTATCCATCAATTTAAGGAATATCAATTCCTTATCTATTCCAATTCCAAATCCATTAAATATTTGGGTATATAACTCAGTAACATGTAATATCAATAAAATATATAAGGAGATTTCTTCAGATATGGATAGAAGGGAGTCATTAAACCTCACTCTTTGGGGAATGCTGTCAAAATGAATATTATTCCCAGATTACTTTACATTTGGGGAGGAATTATATTTGTTCAAAGATCTGTAAAATATTTTCAGAAAATAAATTCTTTATTTAGAAAAAATGTATGAGGTTCTTAGATTCTGGGTATATCTTTATAGAAAATGAAATTGCCAGTTAATGAGGCAGGATTTGGTTTTCTGAATCTGTAGTTTTATCATCAAGCTTACCTGCTATTAATAAAGAAGCTAACAATTTTTGTTAATTTCCCAATTGGTCAGCTTTGGAATATACAGATATAGCTCCTTAGGTTGGATGGACAGTATTAGGATTTAAGTCCCTGTGACGGCTCCTTAAGAACTGGAAGTCTGCTATCATATCAGCCCTACTCCTTCTATGTTTTAGACCAAGATATCTAGTTCCCTCAATCATTCATTACGGTATATGGTTTAGCCTCCAGACGCCTTATTATCATCATATTAATAACTATATCAGTTAGAAAGCTATGGAATGGAATGTCTAATAAAACAGATTTGATCTTTTTCCCATGTTAAATTGACTTTATAGGGGAATCCAACCTTAACAAATGGAGAAAAGCTGGTAATATAGAAAAATATAGATGAAAGCAGGGATATTGACTTTAGACAAATTGATGTTAATGAGGATGGATTTTTAACATACACTGTGCTGAGAGATAAATATCCTCTCAGATGTAACTCAGTGACAATTTTTACAGCTACAACATTTAACAACATTGTTTTGACCAGCAGCATTTCACTTGAGATACTGGAGCAACTGGTTAAATCTTTTAAAACTAAAAAAACTACTACACGTTTTAACAGACATTATTATCAATAATTTGTTATTCTTGTTCGTATATGTCTCCCCATACTGGCATTTATTTTTTTCTGGCACCAAGGTAAACTGTCTGCCTTCTTCCCCTTCTATTAATAGGACACCCACAGGATGGACTTTTATTCAATGCACAGTTTAATTATTCTGTCATTTTAGATTTTACACAAAGAAACACAAGGGGTGAGTTTCTAAATGCATTCATTGGGTGTAAATAATTAAAATCAATCAAATGTTAATCTACAGAACAGAATTATAACCAAATAATTTGCTTGAATCTTGGTTATAGTTAGATTGCAATTTTGAAGGTATACTTGTTTTGCAGATGTAATGAAAGAAAGAAAGTGATTATGCTTTACCTAGAAAGTTTAAAATCCTATTCATCTGCTTCTTCTGTTACATACTCTCTCTATATATATATTGAGTTTCGACTTGCAGACTCCCCAGTCATCATAGAAAACATTCAAAAGAAAATTGGCCAAGTTATTGATTTCCCTTGTGAATCGTTTCTTTGTTTACACTTTGCTCCTTATGCATAAGTGATGATCAACTTTACAAAGTTGATATGAGAAAAAAACATAGAAAAGCATTACCAGATTTTGAGTATGAAAATGACATTCTTTTACATAGTTTTCTGGGTGTCAAGCCTTACCAAACATATTGGGGTTTGTTCCTGAATAAAGTTCCACAGATTGCATTGCATTGTCAACTCTATTGAAATATGGCCAAGCTGATAAACCTTCCTTTCTATATCAGATCACTTTCTGAGATCATCATTTGAGCAAATACTGTTAAAAGATTAAAATAGCAATAGCACTTAGATTTATATACCACTTCATAGTGTTTTATACCCTCTCGAAGTGGTTTACTCAGTCAGCATATTGCCCCCAACAATCTGGTTTCTCATTTTACCAACCTCAGGAGCGTGAAAGGCTGAGTCAAGATGGTCAGGATTGAACTCCTGGCAGTGAGCAGAGTTAGCCTGCAATACTGCATTCTAACCACTGTGCCACTATGGTTCTTTAAAGAAAATAGAGAAAAAGAAGTAAATGTTAACCTGTGTTTAGTAATGCTGAGCATCTCCTTATTGCTCTTACAGATCATATTGAATCAGAGGAAATATGGTAAGTCAATGTTCCTAATTCATAGGAAGTATCAATTATTCTCCATTCATTTCTGTCATTTAAGATGGTTTTCTACTGCAAATTGTGAATTTGGGCATAGGTATCCACAAGGACATAAAACAAAAATCAAGATAGTGGCCAAGACTATGCAATCACAGTTGTCATCATAACTTTAAAAAAAAAATTCCTGCAGGCACTTCTGGACTTTAAATGAACAACCAGAGTTTCCCAATCAACAGCAGTCCAACATATTTGGAAGGCCCCATGTTAGCATATGATGACATCAAGTAACATTTCTAATAAATTGCAGCTGTTATGCAGTTCCAGCCTAGAAATAGGCATCCTACATTCCAATCACTTTTAAGGTTAGGAAACAATAGTCTTAATAGGATTTTGGTCCCTGAACATTTGGACAATTTAGGATGATCTTTTTACTAAACATTTATTCATACTGTGAGACTATGTTTCTGCATTGGAGAACTTATAAAAGATGCTGCTGCTGCTGCTGCTATGTAGATGCAAACTTTTTTATTTTTCTTCTTCACAAAATAAACACTGTAGAACAGGGTTGTCAACATTTGGCCCTGTAGTGCAGGGGTGTCAACTCAAGGCCCATGGGTCAGATACACCCCATAGGATGCCTAAATCTGGCCCGCAGGGCCACCCTGGAAACAGTGAAGAACTGGCCCACGGTGCCTCTGCCAGCAAAAATGGAGCTCAGGAGGGCTGCATACGGCCCTCGCGAGTTCTGTTTTCACTGGCAGAGGGTTGCAGGAGGCCATCGCAGCCGGAAACGGAACTTGGAGCCCATTTTCACTGGCAAAGCAATCGGGGCCCCGCAGGTGCCCCCGACATGAGTGATGTTGAGCTGGCCAGATCCCCCCTCCCCCCGAGGTCAAACACAACCCTGATGCAGCCCTCAATGAAAACAAGTTTAACACCCCTGCTGTAGAGCTTTTGGTGAACTCTTAAATACATCATTTTCAAAACTATACGTAACACCCCCCTCTCTCTTTTGCATTTGTTTTCATAGCTAGTTGACTATAGTGTGATGAAAGACAACTTTACTGCTGTGTGATGAAGAGAAATTCACTCAAAAAAGAAGAGGCTTTACGCAAAAATTTCAAGGAAGGGATGTTGAACTTCTTTAGTGATGAAGTGACCCTAGGAGGGTTTTTTAAGTAGCCTGTGTTTTGAAATACAAATATTTCACAGCTTTTTTGACTTCCACAGACATCGAAGGGGTGGATGGAAGTGTCTATGTGTGATGGGGAAGGGGGGAAATTATAAAATAAGCATCATGACTGCAGGATGCCCTGCATCTTTTGTATATCCCTATAGACATGAAAGGACCAAAGGAAGACAGGAAGAGTGAATTCTATCCATGGCACAGTTAGGGACTCTTTTATAGTGAAGAAAAGATGTGCGACAGAAGAAGCAAGTCCACCAGTAGCACATTCTTGTAATCTTCAGCAATAAACTGAACTCAAAATCCCACCGAGAGGAATTCAGAAGGAATTCTCCACAGCATGCTAAGAATGAGCTAAAGAGAATAGAAGCTAAAAAAGAAAACATTTGAGAATGTGCCAAGCAGTTTTCAGCATGTCATCAGTTCACACACTGTCATCAACTGACAAGCTATTGTTTGTCAGATATCAAGTGACAGATATGCTCGAGTGACTTGGTTCCAAAACTGGCTCATTGTAATATTAAAGAAAATTTCCTCATGGATTTCTAAA
Organism: Rhabdophis nuchalis; assembly: GCA_039707465.1. NCBI lineage: Eukaryota > Metazoa > Chordata > Lepidosauria > Squamata > Natricidae > Rhabdophis > Rhabdophis nuchalis. The sequence goes on along the minus strand of CM077644.1, from coordinate 27,399,316 downwards.
GGACGAAACCAGAGGGAAAAGACAGGCAGGAGTGGCAGTCAGCATTTCTTCTAGCAACAGCATCTCAGTGTTGTTGGCTAGATTAGATTTTGCAAGAGAAATTTATAATGAAGTACTGTATTTTCAGAGTATAAGACGCACCAGAGTATAAGACACACCAAGGTTTTAAAGAGGCTATTTTTTTAAAAAAAAATTGCACTCTGCAATCCTCCCAAAAACGGCTCGTTTTTCACGAAAACAGGCTCATTTTTTGTCAAAAGGAAAGGCATGAATAACTTTAGGAGGCTTGTAGAGTGCTCCTGAGGGGTGGGGTGGGCCAAAAATGAGCAAAACACAGCTCATTTCATTCAGTGTATAAGATGCACCCAGATTTTCAGCCTTTTTTGAGGGAAAAAGAAGTGTCTTATACTCTGAAAAATACGGTGTTTGATTCTGAGCATCTTATTTTTCCTAGTCAGTGCACAATTTATCCTACATTGCTGCAGGATTCCCTTTAGTTTATTCAATCAGAGTTTTCTACCAGGGTTTAAGAAGGAATATACGTCTGTCATGTTTCCTTTTGGGCTGGTTTTTTAATTTTATTTTTAACTCAGCAAATGATTCTTCTGTCCCCATTACCATTCATCAGGGGCACTTCCTGTCCTCTTTGTGTCCATGCTTAATTCCATATGACAGGGCTGAAGGAAACATGTTCACCCACTATTTATTTTTTTCTGATTGAGTTCAAGAAAATATTACAGATTCCTTCAAGGCCATTTATATTCATTGTCTTGGAAGGACTATAATAATAGAACAATCATGTTTTCCTCTTCAAAATGTAATCACCTTTTTATCTCAATGGCTGCACTATAATTGCTATGGAAAACTCCTGCTATCTATAATACATCAACTCCAGACCATGGCTTTAATACACTCATTTCTATCTGTCAGCCCTCAAGTCTTCCTCTCGTCAAACAGATTCAAAAGGGCACATCCTTTTGTTCACCAGGCCATCACTTTCATCAGGCCACTAAATAACCACTTAATCATATCAATGTTCCACATTATGAATTGATTTGGATGAGCAGAATGAAGTCAACAGTGCTAAGTAAAGGAAAAATATTTTTTATCCAACTTTTAAATAATGTACCGTATTTTTGGAGTATAAGATGCTCAAAAAAAGAGAAAACCTGGGTGCGTCTTATAACACTGAATACAGCATTTTTGCCTCCTGAAACCCTGCCCCCTTCACCAAAATGGCCATGCATAGCCTTTAAGAGACTTCCAGAGTGCTCCTGAGGGCTGGGGAGGGCAGAAATGAGTGAAAAATAGGCTGTCTTTTTCCCAGGAACACTCTATAAGCCTCCTAAAAGCTATGCATGCCTCTTTTTCGACAAAAATTGGGCCTGTTTTCATGGAAAAAGGGCCGGCTATTTGCTCATTTGGGGGGGCACCCCCAGGAGAACTCTACAAACCTCCTAAAGGCTATTCATGTCCTTTTTTAAAAAACAAAATGGGCCTATTTTCACAAAAAACTGGCTATTTTGGGGAGGTCTGCAGAGGGCAAAAACTTTTTTTTTAATTTGCCACTTCAAAATCTTGGTGCATCTCATACTCTGGTGCATCTTATAATCCGAAAAATATGAAATGTGGAGAACATGTATGGAGAATGAAAAGCTTTAATTCTTATCCATTTTTTCAGTTTCTCTCTTTTTCTCTTTCTCTCACTCACTCTGTTTGTGTTTATGCATATAAGCAGGATCAGACCTGGTTAGCATCTATATGGACCCTGCAAAAAATATCAAGGCTCTAGTTTAGACTAGAATGTTTGAAAACCCATCTCATAAGAAAGAAGAGGTGTAAGGCTTCTATAAGGTTACCATATCCATACATTCACTATAAATCAAGTCTGATTGAGTGACAGTTAACTGTTCATGAGAATATTAAGAGAATTTTAAAAGATCAAATAAGTAAGAAACAACTTACTGTAGGGGTTTCAAACTTAATTTCATTGAGGGCTGGCAGAAGGCAGCATGGACCAATCCTTTGCTGTTTCTAAGGCAGCTATGCAGGCCAGATTTAAGCATCCCTTGGGCCTGATCCAGCCCCCTGACCCACTGTTTCATGCAGTCATTTGAACAGTAGCTAACCTGAGTAATGAAACAATTACATTTTTCAAGTTTATCTTTGGCATAATGAAACAATATCCCACATTTGAATCAATGCAGCCCTAGTTTTTGCAGAGTGGAGATTCAGCATGGTCAAGGTGAGTTAAATTTTGGCCATTTAGCTGCCACTCCTTCCTTGCATTAAAATAGATATGTCATAATATTGTGACTTTTTTGCTAATTGACTGCCAACTAACTATGATTAACCATATGATACAAACGCAATTTTCAGCTACAGCAATAGATATAACAATTTCCAAATCACAGGAAGCAAATGTTGCACTCTGTTCTGTTTTTGTCAGAACAGACTTCCAGTATTTTATCCTGCTTCAGAAAATGCTCTTATAAGAAGGATTCAGAGAAATAAGAACAGACTCAGAAAAGCATACTAAAAATGATCAGGGCACTGGAAGCTAAACCTCATGAAGGATAAGGAGCTGAGTATTTTTAGCCTTGAGAATAAAAGACTTGAGCAGGGGCATCACAGCACTTTTAAAAAACCTGAAAAGATGTCACACAAAGAGAGGTTAGGACCTCTTCTGGCTCATTCAAGAGTGGAGGACATGGAATAATGGATTCAAGTTATAGGAAGGCAGATTCCAACTGAATGTTATATGCACAAGGCACGCTTTCTCCTATCAGTAAGAATAGCTTCCCAGTGAAACCAATTTCACAGAAAAGCTAAATTTATCAGAGATGTCTGAGGTTGTTTGAGATGCTTTAATTTGGCAAGATGTTGAATTCAGTGGTCTAAATGGTCCTTTCTAGATCTATGACACTAAACATGGCGCATGAGGCTATCCATCACGTTGCCTATAAAATGTGGGAAGGTTAATAAAACTGCCCCCCTTGCCCGCTAGTTGCAATCTAATCAATTCAGTGGTTGTGGTGCTGAAACCTAATGTCCCTTGTCAGGCAAACAGCTGTTTCAAATAGTTCAGCATGAAATATCTCTTATGCATTATTTTTCCAATCCTTCTCATTTAACATAAGGAAAAAGAAATAGCTTTCCTTTTTTGTTTATTTTGAAAGAGGATAACAGTTCCATAACTTTCTCACATTCACCATTCACACCCTGGTCAGTGTCTCTTCGCACTTCTACCATCGGGCAGAAGACATCAAAGCATAGCCAGCTGAACAAATAGGTTTAAAAATAGTTTCTATCCTTGGGCTGTCAGATGCTTAAACACAACCACAATCGCTCCACGTACATGTGGAAACGTATGACTAGTTTTTTTTCTTTTTCTTTCTTTTTCTTTTCTCTTTCCCCCTAATTACTTGCATTGGGATTATTCCTTATACTATTTATGTCATTTGTATTTGTTGTCATGGATTGAACCAGTGAGGCTAAAACCAATTTTGTTGTATTTATTTTGTACAATGACAATAAAGACTATACTATACATTCTCATGGGTATGTCTAGTATGATGAAAAGAAGGACTAGGGGTGATATGAGAGCAGTGTTCCAATATCTCAGGGGCAGCCACAAAGAAGGAGTTAAGTTATTCTCCAAAGCACCCGAGGGTAGGACAAGAAGCAATGGGTAGAAGCTAATTAAAGAGAGAAGCAACTTAGAACTAAGGAGAAATTTCCTGACAGTTCAAATACACTCTGACCTTTTATAATCCAAATTTCCAAAGATAAAAAAGGTTTTAAAAAAAATCAGGAGGCTACAACCATTAGGTCAAGAATGGGCAACCCAGAATCCATGGGCATGGCTAGTCTAGTGAAGAGAAGGACAAGGGGAGACATGATAGTAGTCTTCCAATATTTGAGGGGCTGCCACAGAGAGAAGTGGGTCAAGCTATTCTCGAAAACACCCAAAGGCCAGACAAGGAATAATGGATGGAAACTGATCAAGGAGAGATTCAACCTGGAAAAAAGGAGAAGTTTTTTAACAGTGAGAACCATCAACTACTGGAACAGTCTGCCTTTGAAAATTGTGGGAGCTTCATCACTGGAAGCTTTCAAGATGAGACTGAATTGCCAGCTCAGAAATAGTGTAGAATCTCCTGCTTGGGTGGGGGATTGGACCAGATGACCTACAAGATCCCTTCCAACTCTGTTAATCTGTATCTGTATCTGAGAAACCTACAGAATTCACAAAACTCCAGCTGTACTCCCAAGTCCTTCTAGAGTGGGTGGAACTGAATATTTTTTGCATTTTTTTTTAGTTTTGGAGATTTAAAGATCTAAGCATACTTAACTATTTCATTTTTTTTAATTGGGCAAAATTTCTATTGTTAACTCACAAAACACACAAAAAAGGTGAAAAGTTCAGTCCTATCGCTTCTAAGATAGTTCACAAATAATATGTAGTATTATAGTAGAGCCCCCAAAGCCAAAAAGAATTGTTAACCTTGGGTTACATTGCTGAATTACAACCAGGGAAAGTTCAACTTCATTGAAGCTCACTAGGTGACTTGGGGACCAATTTACTTAGAAAACTTGTTGCTATGGGGATAAAATTAAAGAAACTATGTATGGCTCCCTGAACTCCTTAAATAAAAAGAGATAGATGTAAAAGGAAATAGCATTTGCAAAAAAAAAAAAAAAAACCCTTCAGAGATTTTGGAAGATTGATTTCTACACATCATCAATCCCTAATTCCTTTATGGGAATACTGTTGATTAAGATTGGGAATTCAAACACCAAATATAAAATGTCATGTACCACTGAACAATGAATAAAGTGTAATTATACAGCAGTTCTGCTTTATATTTTACATACTGTATATCTGCTTCTTTTTGTTCTATCCACTTCACTCAGATGACTCTTTACAGAAGAATTTCCAACTTGAAAATAAAAACAAGAGAAAAGGAGTTTGAGCACTGGAGTCCCTAGTATAATTATTCTCCTTCGCCTGACAATCTAATTTAAACCAGAATGATGCAGTAATTCATCACAGTTCTTTCAGGAACATACAGAAAACTTTGGTTTCTGGGGTTTTTCCCCGCCTTCCAATCAAGGCCTGTGTAGATGAGATGATCTGGAGCACGACACTCACTAGCTCTAAACAGCCATGTTCTTGGTTTATAAAGGCCCAGTAATACAAAATGCTAATATACATATACTGGGAATCTTTTTAAAAAAGTTTAAAATAAAATATTTATTGGTGGCCTTGGTGAACCCAAAGGTAGATGTGCAGGTTTAATCTTTATTTTTAATCCTCTTAAAAAAAAAAAAAAAAGCAAGCTTGCTTATCTTTGACACTGAGCGAACACTCTGAGCTGCTTTATGGGACCTTGCAAAGTCAGCATTGCCAAAAAGGCATTAAGAGTTGTTAACCTAATTTTGTGAAGCTTCTTCTCAGGTAACATTGTACTGCTAACTAGGGCATACAAAACCTTTGCCAGACCAATTCTCGAATACAGCTTGCCTGCCTGGAATCCACACTGTATATCAGATATTAATACAATTGAGTGGGTTGAGAAATATTTCATGAGAAAAATACTCCACTCCTCTGCTACAAAGAGTCTGCTACAACATCTTACCTGCCAATGATTACTTCAGCTTCAACCTCAATAATACTTGGGCAAACAATAGATACAAACTCAAGGTAAACCACTCCAAACTAGATTGTAGAAAATATGACTTCAGAAACAAAATGGTCAATGCCTGGAATGCTCTACTTGACTCTGTTGTTACATCTTCTAACCCAGGGTCCCCAACCCCTGGGCCGCGGACCAGTGCCAGTCTGTGGCTTGATAGGAACCGGGCCACAGTGAGCGGCGCAACTCTTAGAAAGGGCCCGAGAGGAGAAGGAGGGAGGAGGGGGCAGCCCCCTGGGCAGAGCACGCACCAGGGGCGGGAGAGTGCAGGCGCGGCCGCTCATGCCATTGGGGGCCCGAGAGGGGCGAGTGAGCGGACTCCCCACCCTGCACGCACATGCGCCGCCTGTTCCCCTCCTCCCCACTCCTCCTCTATGCCGGCCAAGCCATGGAAACCGGTCCCTGGTGCCAAAAAAGGTTGGGGACCCCTGCTTTAACCCTCACAGCTTCAACCCTAAACTGTCTACCATGGACCTCACCTGATTCCTACTGTAAGAGGTTTGTAATGGGGGTGTGCATAAGCACACCAGTGTGCCTTCCATCCCTATACTACTGTCTCCATTTATTTGTACTCATTTCCCTTGTTCATGTCCATGTTTATGCTTATATCTGTTATTTCGTACGTGTTTGACAAACTAACATGTTTATATATGTATATGCTCTAAATTCTTGTACACCGCCCCGAGTCTCTTCAGAGAGAGGGGGCGGTCAATAAATCCAAATAAATAAATAAATAAATAAATAAATAAATAAATAAATAAATAAATAAATAAATAAATAAATAAATAAATAAATAAATAAATAAATAAATAAATAAATAAATAAATAAATAAATAAATAAATAAATAAAAATAAACAGTTCCACAAGGACTTCCAGAAAGTCCTCCCTGCATTATTAAAAAAACTCCCGACAGTCTTTCTTTGTCCTGGCTGCTCCCCTAGAAGCCCTGTGCATCCAGTCCACATGGGCTCAGAGGCCCCGATCCCCCTTCACTCTGCAGAATTGGAACCTGTATTTTTCCCGTCAGAGGTTATGATTTTGACTTCATCTACTTTCACCACCTCGGTGGCCTCTCTGAATTCCACATCATTCAGTACGAAGGTCCAATGTTGTCGCAAAACCTGTGCATGTTCAGAGAGCCCCTGAAATTGTCTCTATTTCTGACCTGCTGTGCTAATGCATCACTGATAGCTTTGTCAAACTATAGAAGGACTTGAAGAGCAAGCTGAAGTATGATCTGCTAGACTGAATGAGCTCATCCAGGCTTTCTTGAAGACTGTTTCCCTGGGTGGTGTTTCTATACAGTTGGTAAGCCATGGCTCAAGTAGACAGATGCTGATCACCCACAGATCTGAAGCCACCTGATTTTCACTAAAGACCTCTTGCCTGCATGGGGAATGCCAAGCTCTTCCAGACCTCCAATAGGCCACTGGCTCCGACCACTGCCGTTTTCTGACCCCACCCATTATACACATAATCTAAGGTGCTTTCAAATAAGGACCATTAAGGAAGACATAAAATGATGGACTCAAGGATTTTAAGCCACACATTAACATCATTTGGAGTTTTCAAAATATGTTACATACCCATTGTCACACACCACCTACAGAATGTGTAGGCAAATGTAAAAAATATTAACATGTGGCAGAAATTAACAAGTTAAGAGTCTCAGAGCCTCTAATTTTCAATGTCACTATAATTTTATGTCTAGACAGACAGACCAGGACTGAGCACATGAATAGGACTGCATTAAACTTTGGGAAATTCTACTTCTAACACATTGTGCAGCTTCAACTCATTGCCATCCATCTGAGAAAAAAATTTTTTGGTAAGAAAACATTGAAATGTTTTCATAACTGTTACAAGAGAAGCAAGGATGACTTCCGAAGCTAAAAAAAAAGGAGATAATATAGAGAATGGTGCTTGCATAAGTTAATTTTACTTTCTCCTTCACTTACCTCATGCCTTTAATTTTTTTTCTTTCTCTTGTTATTTCTTGCTCCTTTTTTGTTCACTGCATAATGTCTGGAGAGAGAGAAGTTCCCTGAGGATGGGCTCCAGCACAAGTTCAAAAGCTTGGAAGAATAAACTTCAGGTCATGGTGACCGACTCAGATTGGATACTGCATAATATTGTTTATCCCAAAAGAGAATAGTGTGATAAGCAAGTGTGATGTTTACAAGTTGGAAAATTTGCTGCCCATTTTTTCCCCATACTTTTTAATCTCAGAGTTCGGTGCAGAATTTTGTCGTCTATGTTCCATGTCAGAATCACTGCGCCTTACTGAATCTGATGCTTCACAGATATTTGACAGTCCGAGGATTACTTGATGCTCTCTGAGCGTGGCGGTTTGCTTGCCAAAATGTCACTTACCTGTCTAGCTTTCCTCTACACTTCTTTATTTCAAAACCCATGTACTTGTTTGTAGATGATGCTAAGACGTTTTGCCTTTTTCTGTAGCTGCCTACTTGCCTAAATTCTGCATACCATTGTCATGCCAGAAAAGGAGCAGATTGTGTCGTCACTTTGACTATGACAATTGCACATAATTTTTTTTAAGAGAAGTTCATTGTTCTACCTACCAGCATTAGAAATTTTAAAGGCAGTGGAAATTTGCCAGCAGAGCAAATGTTGAGATCTGGGAGGAATACAGTTTATTACCTTTATTTTTGTGAAGGGAATACATTGTATTGTGCATATTGAAAATATGGACCACAGAAGCTGAGATGAGTCAATTCCTGGCTGGCAATTCTTAACAGTATATGTATATGTGTCTATATTTAGGTCAAAATCCAAATGTATTAGAACAGAGTGAAAAACAAAAACCCACCAACTACAATCCAGTACAACTTCAATGCATTTAGCTGGATTTAGAACTGTTGGGTGATAAAAAGATTGTTGCCTAGAATTGCCTAAGGAACTTGCTTTTAATCCTTCTAAAAATGTTACATAGAGGCCCAGAAGGATTACGTACTTCTGCGTTAATGGAAACAAGAATAGGTAATGTGGAAATGCAAAATTTAAGGTATATATATGAAAGCGTGCTACATTTGGCTAGATGGACTTTTGGCATGTCTTAAATCATAAATCATCTTCACTGAGCAGAACTAGATGTGAACCAAAGCAGCTGCCTTCCATTTATTAGACTCACTTGTAAGACGTGTAAGTGATGTACTTTGAGGCCTATTTCAGCAAGAAGTTTTGACAGTCATGTTAAAACACTGGCTGTGGTTTGATATATTTTTTTTAAAGTTTTGATGGCTCACAAATATGCTGAGTAAGGAGGTTGTCTGTTTCATTCATAAAAATATATCAGACTCCCTGACAAACAATGTTATAAAAATAATAATAGCCACAGAGCAGTAGTGGGATTCAAAAAATCTTACTACCGTTTCTGTGGGCATGGCTTGGTGGGCGTGGTGTGGCTTGGTGGGTGTGGCAGGGGAAGGATACTATAAAATCTCCATTCCCTCCCCACTCCAGGGGAAGGTTACTGCAAAATCCCCATTCCCTCCCGATCAGCTGGCTGAGGCAGAGAATAGATGGGGGCAGGGCCAGTCAGAGGTGATATTTACCAGTTCTCTGAACTACTCAAAATTTCCACTACTGATTCTCCAGAACTGGTCAGAACCTGCTGAATGCCACCTCTGCCACAGAGCGTGTTTCAGAATATTTCAACTAACTTTTGTTTAAAAAACGTATCCCCAAAGTAACCAAATAAATGAATTTCTTTAAAGGTTGATGATTGGAAGAAAGCTTCCCTGATTAAAAGCCAGGACTGACAAAGTATCAATCACTGCTTCTTTTGATTAGGCCCCATACTAATCTTTGTCACTGTATAATGACTATCTTGGCAAACAGAGTCTGATTGCTTCAGGCAACTCATTTGCATTAATCAAATAAAGTTTTTTAAAAAAAGATAAGGATACACTTGACTGTACGAGGCAAGATGGTACGTATCTCATTGCATAATAAAAATGGTGAGAATTCACAAATATGAGCTTCATTGATCTGTGGAATTCTATGCATTGATGATATATAATCAGGCCCTGCATGCATTTGTGAATCTCCCTTAGCTGGAGACACATTACTGGCCATCCTATCCAATATTTTTTATCCTGACTACATGATATGAGGGTACATTACATTTAACTGCCCCCTTTAGGGCAGGGATTTACAGTCTGATAACTTTTTTTAATTAAACATCTGTAGGAAGAAAAATCACCAGACTGGACTTTGGGGAAGGCAGAATTTCACTTACTTTTTAAATTATTCAAGGTGACTGAGTGGGAACCTCCATCAAATTTAAGAAGCTTCAAGTTGTTTGCTGAACTAGAAGCCTCTTCTATAAAGCTTTCCTTTAGCGACTGAGGCCATCTAGGACAGGGGTCCCCAGCCCCCCCCCCCCCCGGTCCATGGACCGGTACCAGTCTGAAGCCCGCTGGGAATTCCCTGATAGTTTTTCTAACAGTTAGAACAATTAAACAGTGGAACAACTTGCCTCCAGAAGTTGTAAATGCCCCAACACTGGAGTTTTTAAGAAGATGTTGGATAACCATTTGTCTGAAGTAGTGTAGGGTTTCCTGCCTAAGTAGGGCTTTGGACTAGAAGACCTCCAAGGTCCCTTCCAACTCTGTTATTCTATTCTATATTATGGGAATGGGACCATGCAAGCAGCAAGTGAGCATATAAAGCTCCATTTGCACAAGCAGTGGGCACACACAGGAAACCATCCTCACTCACATATATACCTGCTGTTGCCACTGCCACTACTGGTCCATGGAGCCAGAAAGGTTGGGGACTGCTGGTCTAGGAAGTGTCTTGGAAAAAGCTCTAAAACTGGAATGAACTGAACACTTTAAGTTAAGTAAGAAATTATATCTTGGTTTAGCATCTAGACTATAGTTTTTAGCCTATTTCATTCAGATTAGGCATATTACAAAGGAAGCATGAATGGATTTGTAGATGTGGATTGCTTAACTTTTTTCAAATATACCTTAAAGTGCAAAGGCAGGTTTTTTAAAATTAAAATTCCAAGACAAATTATAACCCCACATTTCAAAACTTTGTGGCATTTATATCTTTTCTTTTATAAGGTACGAAGGAAAAGACATATTTCTAAATACTTAAGCCTACTATATCTTTCCTTATTTTGAAATAATATTGTGCAAATCCCCTTTATCCTTTGTATGCATAGGCAATAAAGTCATATAAAGCAAATCACAGATGGAAAATAGCAATTTATGAGCTGGTTTGCAAAACGTTACTAAGAAATTATCTCTATGAAAATCTCTATTTATTTGAGTTTAGCAATGGTAGGACTCCAATGTTGCTTCCCCACAATTCTCAGTCCTAATCAGCCAGCATGGTGATTGGCCAATTATCTGAGGATGATGAGAATTGTGGTCCTACATCCTGGGATGGCACCACCTTTGAAAATTCAGCATAGCGAATTACGAATAAAACAAATAAAAGCATTTATTCTATAAATTCTGTGAGTTAGTATTGATGCTACCTAAATTACCTTAAGCAATCTTTTGTAACCTGATACCTTCCAGGTGCCCTAAATGTTATTTTTTAAATCCTAGCATCCATCAATACACCAATCACTATTCAGACAAAGAGTTAATAACTGGATGGTATCAAATTATAATATATCTTACACCCGTTCTATAAAAAATATTTGAGAATCTCACCTAGAATATTGATTGTATTACCCTAGGCTCTCTACTATAATAGATTCTGTATAATAGATTCATGGAACATGAATAACATCACTTAAGTCTTAATGAACATTCCCTGCTCTGCTAATTGTTAATTTTTTCTGGTCTTCAGTTGACCAAACCCATTTTTGTGCCAAATAATTGATGCCTGTAAGGTGTTGTATATGATCTCAGGGCCACTGTCAGAATAAATAATTACTTGAAAAGCAGAAAGGTGCAACTCATTATATTCTGCATTCCTTAATTTAATACAAGTACGCAAGATTAGCTTTCTTCAAGTTGCATTCTGAAAGCTGAACAAATAAGAAGAGATGACTATAAAATACATTGTGTGTGTGTGTGTGTGTGTGTGTGTGTGTGTGTGTGTGTGTGTGTGTGTGTGTGTAAATTGGGGCCCTAACAGGGTGTTGTGGAACAATTATACATACATATCCTCCTGTCTCAGCTGAGCAGTAAGAGAACCTGGCTGGCTTAATGACTAAGGTTCTTGCCTGGCATGTAATATAGCCCCAGTTTGAATCCCAGTAAGGGTATGGCTAGCTGATGAGAGCTAAAAAGCTCGAAATAGATCTATACTAGTCTCCCTGATTTATTTATTGATCAGCTCATAAACCTAACATACACACACACACACACACACACACACACACACATATGTTAGTTTTATGAACTGATCAATAAATAAATCAGAGAGACTAGTATAGATCTATTTCGAGCTTTTTAGCTCTCATCAGCAAGCCATACCCTTAGTGGGATTTTGCGCTAGTGTCGCAACACCCTGTTAAGCCCCAATTAAGGGAGGAAGCATACTGCTTTCCTTTTCTGCCTTTCGGCTCATCACCAGAGACCATCTATACCATCTGATTTATTGATCAGCTCAAAAACCTAACATACACACACACACACACATATATATGTAGATTGAAAGAAAGAAAAGGAGTGACAAAGAAAAAGGAAGATAGAAAAAGAAAACATGAAAAACATATAAAGAAGCAGCTGTAAAAAAAATTAATACTATTTTCTTTAAAAAAATGCAAGAGATGATGGACTGATAAATGAAGAACAGATCAAAAATGTGTGCTGCAGCAAAAAGATAAACTGAGCTTGGCAAAAGTTCTAGGCAGAGAAGGTTTGAAGAGGGATGCCATTCTCAATTTCTGATAAACCACCAGGATTTAAAAATTAGTGAAGTTTTCCCAATGCTTGATTGTCTCTTTTGGTTTCTCAAATTTCATTACCAAAATCTGTAGTCTGATCATGAAGCAGTTTCCCTTAATGTGACCAAATTATTTTATGCTGTATGAAAAATTAAGCAGAATTTGACTGCCTGCTGACAACCCATCATCAATTGTAATATCTTGGGTTTTTTTCTGTTTTTTAATGCTTTTATTTGCAATGCTGGTTTGTGACCATAATAAAAATTGATTGATTGATGATAGTTTGAGATCAGTGACTTGACTCTCTTGCAAACACATCCCATACTTAGATAATGAGATTGGTCAACAAGCTTCATATTCAAGATTAACTCAGCCTTCCACCCTTCTGAGGTGGGTAAAATGAGGACCCAGTTTGTTGGGGGGCAATATGCAAACAATGCTAACATTGCAAACTGCCTAGATAGTGCTGTGAAGCAGTATGGGGCGGTATGTAAGTCTAAATGCTATTTCTATTCAAGAAGAACAAGTTCTGAGTAGGTCATGGCCCATCAGCAACAAATGTTGCCAAGTAGAAATCTGTGCCAGGAAGAATATGTCATTGGCAGTCAAAATCATTTCAGACATCATACTCTACAGTTTGGTTGAAATAGAACAAAGTACACAAAGCTCGCTGGATTTGGGTTTACGTAGCATTTAAATTTGGCTATCTCCCAATCTGTTATGGCATGCCTGGGTGTTCATAAAAGTAAGATCATTTTACAAAGCACTATGTGGTCAAGGCATTCATAAACCATAATCTCTTTAATGCAATATCACATTTTTCTACTGCCGTGCCATAGTATTTTTAGAATATTCCCTGATGTATAGACAATGCCAGCGGTTAGAGCCCATTAATATTTGACGGTAAAGCATGGGATTTCTTTTTAAAAATGTCCTATGGTTTCTCAAAAGATCAGCTGAAAATCTGCCTACACAACTGCATCTGTAAATCTCTATTTGTATTTAAAACTAGGTCATAGTACTCAGTGTAGCAATTTTTCAATGCATTAGAAGCCTTCCTTGAATAGTGGCCCTAGGTCAATCTTATTTTTAGTTTTGTTTGTTTGTTTGCTAAGAATTCATCTCAAAACAGTAGCTGTGCTCAACACAATATTTTGTACAGAAAATATAACATACTATACAATCGGGTTCCAGTTGCTTAAAATATGTATAGTAAGAAAGCTACTACACTTAGTATAATAAAAAAAAATTATATATATTAATATATATAGGTTTGCACAAGAAGAACTGATGGAAGGTTGACCAAGGCAGTCATAGAATGCATTCTACTTGATAAAAAGCATCCACGAAAGAGACATAAAACAAGGTGGATCGACAACATCAACAAGTACTGGGGGCCCAATTGGCAAAAGCAAGCTCAGGACCGTATTGGTTTGAAATGTATGCGGAAGAGGCCTTCGTCCTGCAGTGGATAGACAATGGCTAGAATGATGCTATACCCTATTTTGAGGCTCAGGACCATAAGATGCACATTAGGTTTAGAGGAGGAAAACAAGAAAAAAAATCTGCCTCTGCCATCTGACTAATGTCTTTGCAGCAAACAGCAAACTGCCTGCTCCACTTCAGCACTTTATCGCAGCCCCAGCACGTGGCTCATCAGGGCTCTGCTCCATTGAGCCCACCATCGGTCAGCTGAGCAATAGCTGGATCCCAGCCTCCCATAGGCTCACCGATCAGTGGGCTGGCCAACCAGAAATGCTGCCATTGCTGCCTCCTCCATGTCTGCTGTGTCCACCGGGCACCTTTGCTACCAAGCAGTCGATTGGCAGTTGGATCGGCCTCTCAGAATACCACTGATTGGCTGTTCTAGGCGGTGGGGGTTGCCACCGTTGCTGTTCATTGCTGCCTCCTATCACCACCACCAATCATGATCAGCGGCGATAGACAATGGCAGCAATAGGCGGCAGCGATCCCCACCACCTAGAAAAGCTGATCGGCAGTATTCTGGGAAGCCGATCCAACCAACAATCAGTTACTCGGCACTGAAGGGCTCCAGTGTTCCTTGCCAACGGCAAACAGTGGTGACAGTGATTGGCAACGATAGGCAGCAGCAATCCCCACCGCATGGAACAGTTGATCGGCGGTATTCCAGGAGGCCAACCCAACTGCCAATCAGCTGCCCGGCAGTGAAGGCTCTAGCGTTACCCAGCAGTGGTGAATGGTGGCGGCAAATGCCACCGCCACACCAATGCCCTCTCCCCCGTCTCAATGTTCACTCCATAAGATGCACAGACATTTCCACCCAGTTTTTTGGGGGGAGGGATTGCATGTTATAGACCAAAAAATATGGTATGTGTCCATATAATGGCTTTTAAATTATAAGACTAAGAGCTGGAGAAATCTCTATACTCATATATCAGGGACTTTCTCACTATACATATTTTAAGCATCTGGAACACGTTTTCTTCAGGAGTTAAATCAGTTGAAAAGCTCATTTCTTACATGGAACTCTTGAACCAAGAAAATATTAATGTGTTTCTAAAACTGATTTTCCATTGGGCAGAACTAAGGTTTTTTTTTTACTCATTCAGATTTAATCTTTAATCTTAAACCCATCTGTCATAATAGTGGGAATAAGATTTATTTTTAGACATTCACCTTTCCCCAAAGGATGAGGTTTAATGACTCCCATCTAGCCATATCTAAAGAACCTTCTTTATATATTTTATTTATATAACATGGTACTGAGTTATATCTTTGGATATACACATACCTACGTAAATATTTAGAAGATTTGGTCAAGTACAGAATTGATATTTCTTAAACAGATGGGTAACCATTTTTTAATCTAATGGCATCAACTCTGATTAGGACCAGTTGATATAATATTCTGCTATTTTAGAAAAAATATCTATTTACCTTGCATCTACATGAATAGTAGTGTGAAGTTTAGAAATAAACAGAAGAATTTCATCTGCAAATAAAACCACTTTATATTCAACTGAATTATGTACTGTTCCGTAAATCTCCCTAATGTTGTCTCAGAAAGCACAGTTTCATATTAGGAAAAAAACCCACACACAGACACTCTCTCTCTCTCTCACTCTCTCTCTCTTACACACACACACACGGATAATATTTGCATTAGATAGCAATAACAATAGCACTTAAATTTATATGCCACTTCACAGTGCTTTACAACCCTTTCTAAGTGGTTCACAGAATAAGCATACTGTCCCCAACAATCTTTGGAGTCCTTATTTTACTGACTTTGGAAGGATGGAAGACTGAGTCAACCTTGAGCCTGGTGAGAATCGAACTCCTGGAGTGAGCAGTGAGTTAGCCCTGCAGTACTGCATTCTAACCACTGTGCCACCACGGCTCAAGCAATTATAATTGTTTGCTATAATGACATAGTATAAAATATAGTTTGTTTTTGTTTTTTTGTTTTTGGTGGTTGGTTTTTTTTCACTTATTTTTTTAAGCTCTTGTGTATTTTTTAAATAATGTTGTGTAATCTTGTGTTCATAATGTAATCTTGTGTTTTGTTACTTTTGGGGGTTTTTTCTTTTCTTTTCCTGTTATAATTTTAAAAGATTTTTTTTTTAAATGTACAGGATGGAATTAATGAAAGATGGAGGATTGATAGAATCCTTGCGAACTCCTTCAGTTGGCGCTCCAATTTCAGAGACTATTGAAAAAGGAAAAAGCCACAGTGAATTTGGTAAAAAAAAAAAAACAACCTGTTTGGGGGCATAATAAATAATTGGTTATTTTCAGTCTAGTTTCAAAAGAGTCTCCTAGCATTGTACTCAGCAAAAGAATAAAAATGAAGGAATCCCACAGTCATTTCTTAGCTGGCATGCATGACAGAAGGAATGAATTCAGGTTTCTTCATATTGAATGACAATGCTTGCAGCAAACCAAGTTAAAAGCGGCATGCTGTATGGAAGCCCAGACTGTATGGCCTACATGTGCAACTTTTTAAAAGAAAGAAAAGGGGGAAAGAGGGACTGTTGTGCAGCCAGCATATTGTCCTAGTTCTCATTCAGCAGGATATTTCAGCTCTGCAGATCGCTTGAAAGAACTTGCTGTACTGCTTCCCGCATCTACCATGCACCATTTGGAAGGTATAAACCAACTGGGATATTACGGGAATAGTTAACAGAACACTAATAAAGGAGAATATTTGTAGCTCATGATTGACATGAGGGGATTTCTTGAAGACAAGAAAACAAGCAAAGTAAGTAACATTATCAGACAACAATGAAATGTCTACAAAAAAAAAGCAAGCTCAAAGAGCACCAAGGACCCCTCAGTTAACAAAATAACAGTTGGAAGGGACTTGGAGGTCTTCTAGTCCAACA
Organism: Rhabdophis nuchalis; assembly: GCA_039707465.1. Lineage (NCBI taxonomy): Eukaryota > Metazoa > Chordata > Lepidosauria > Squamata > Natricidae > Rhabdophis > Rhabdophis nuchalis. Next base: position 27,382,369 of record CM077644.1, on the reverse strand, counting down.
CCCTGCTTAGGCAGGAAACCCTACACCACTTCAGACAAATGGTTATCCAACATCTTCTTAAAAACTTCCAGTGCTGGAGCATTCACAACTTCTGGAGGCAAGCATTCCACTGATTACCGTATTTTTTGGAGTATAAGACGCATCTTTTTTCCTCAAAAAACAGGGTGAAAATCTGAGCGCATCTTATACACTGAATACAGCATTTTTGGCCTCCTGAAACCCCGCCCCTTCACCAAAATGGCCTCCTGAAACCCTGCCCCTTCACCAAAATGGCCATAATAGCCTTTAGGAGGCTTCCAGAGTGTTCTTGGGGGCTGGGAAAACAGGCCAATTTTGCCCCCCCCCCCCAGTCCCCAGAAGCACTCTATAAGCCTCCTAAAGGCTATGCATGCCCTTTTTTAGACAAAAAACAGGGAGGTCTGCAGAGTGCAAAAACATTTTTTATTTGCCTCTTCAAAATTTTGGTGCATCTTATATTCTGGTGAATCTTATACTCTGAAAAATATGGTAATTGTTCTGTCAGGAAATTTCTCCTTAGTTCTAGGTTGGTTCTCTCCTTGATTAGTTTCCACCCATTGCTTCTTGTCCGGCCCTCAGGTGCTTTGGAGAATAGCTTGACTCTCTCTTCTTTCTGGCAACCCCTTACATATTGGAACACTGCTATCATGTCACCCCTAGTCCTTCTCTTCATCAGACTAGACATGTCCAGTTCCTGCAAGCATTCTTCATAATGGGGATTCTGTTGGGGTTTTTGGAAGTGATTGGTGAATGAATCAGAATGGAGCCATTTTTATGTTTACGTTTATGCCATCTTGCCTTAGGAATAGCCACTTTACAAAATTGGTATATGTGGTGGTTCATCCAACTTTGTTATCTCACAAGATATTGTTAAAGAAGAAAGTAAGAATGTGGTGGCTCATTCAACTATACCAGCTACAAGGATGAAAGTCTGGTAGGAAGTGGTTTGTGTATTGAAGTACATTTATAATTTTGCTGAATAGATCCTAACTGCTCCAAGTATAATTATCTTCTTGAATATGTTAAACCGTAGAAGGCAGACTCAGAGGAAGAAAGGGTAGGATCTCTTTTTCCTCACTTGCAAGCTTAAATAAACATTTGTCTTACTGTTGCCAACTGCATTCAATAATTGTCCATCTTCAGAATGTGAATCCTTTCTTGTCATATGCAATGACTGTCCCTGAATAAAAGTAGAAGCTGTAAATTATTCTGTTGCATCCTTGAAATTATCACAAGCAGTGTAGTAGACCTACCAGTACCTCTTTGAATTGCGTCTGACAAGCACCAATAAGCATAAAAGTCTTGATGGATTAAATATGGATTAAAATATGCTCTATTCAAGTACAAAGTCTTTTTCCTTGCATTGTAGAGCTACAGGGGAAGGAGGGTCAAAAGTAGAATTCATTAGGTTGCATCTGAATGGGTACATACCCCCTTCACATTTTCAAATCGATACTAAGAAACTGAAAATAATTTAGAAATTTGCAAGAGGCTAAACTTTGCAGTACAATTTGTCACCAATTAGAAAATTGTATATCAGGAAACTGTTTGCATGGAAATCTGTATATTGATATAAATAATGTTAAAGGTACATTATATTAGGAGAAAGTATTTGCAAAATACCGTATTTTTCGGAGCATAAGGCGCACCTTTTTTCCTCTAAAAAAGGGGTGAAAATCTGGGTGCGTCTTATACATCGAATACAGCATTTTTTTTCCTCCTGAAACCCCGCCCCTTCACCAAAATGGCCACGCGCATTCCCTTATGGAGGCTTCCAGAGATCTCCTGGGGGCTGGAAAGGGCAGAAATGAGCAAAAAACAGGGTGTTTTTGCTCCTCCAGCACCCAGCAGCACTCTATAAGCCTCCATAAGGCTATGCATGCTATTTTTTTAGCACAAAATGGCCATTTTCACACACAAAATGGACCGTTTTTCCTCGTTTTGGGGGGCCCCCAGGAGCACTCTGCAAGCCCCACAAGGCTATTCATGCATTTTATTTGAAAAAAATGGGCCCATTTTCATGGAAAATGGGCCGTTTGGGGGAGGCTTGCAAAGTGTAAAAAGGGCTTTTTTTCCCTTTTGAAGAGCTGTTTAGTTAGAGTGATTGATGAGAATTACGTTGGTCAAGTACTATGCCTGCAGAAACAAAGATTTGTTCCAAAGGTGGCCAGTGATTTCCTTCTCCAGCACATGGGTAAATCTAACTACCTACCTACCTACTCTCTCTCTCTCTACCTACCTATCTACTGTATTTCTCTCTCTGTTTCTCTATTTTTCTCTCTCTATCCCTCTACCTACTTATCTATCTACACACACACACTCTCCCTACCTACCTACTGTATTTCTCTCTCTCCCCTCTATCTACCTATCTAGTTACTCTCTCTCTCTCCCCCTACCTATCTACTGTATTTCTCTCTCTCTTTATTTCTCTCTCTATCCCTCTACCTACTTATCTATCTACATACACTCTCTCTCCCTACCTACCTACTGTATTTCTCTCTCTCCTCCTCTAGCTACCTACCTACCTACCTACCTACACTCTCTCTCTCCCTGCTTACCTACCTACTGTATTTCTCTCTCTTTCCCTCCCTCTCTATCCCTCTATCTACCTACCTACTTTTTGCCTCTTCAAAACCTGGGCGCGTCTTATACGCCGGTGCATCTTATACTCCGAAAAATACGGTAGGTTTCATCGGGCCCAACTTTTTTTTTTTTACCTTTGGAGAAACGTAGAGACTTAAATAATGCACATGTAATTTTCAAGTTCAGTGAACCAAATGTGAGGCATGTGCAAAAAATAAACTAGGAAATTAAACTTCATATATATGCTTATCTTGGGTAGAAACCTAAGAGGCAGCATGTGACAGCAGTGGCAGTCCCTGAGCAGTTTTTTTTGGGGGGGGGGGTTATTTGTTGTGTGTTATTGTTGGTTTATTAAGATATTCTTTTGATTGTCATCAAGTTATTTTCAAGTCCTAGAGACATAGATTTTCTCCATAATTATCTGTCTCTCACCTGGTCTTTTAAGTCTTCCAATCATGGACTCATTGCCTGCTATTCTTCCTCTTCTTCTCTTTCTTTCCATCTTTCCCACCATTAGAGCCATTCCCATGAGTATCTCCTCAGACACTCCCTTCAGACATTCCCTTGACTGTCTGAAGTTGGATAATTTGAGCTTGGTCATTTGTGCCTTGAACTCTGGATTGTTTTTGACAAACCATTTCTTTGTTTTCTTAGCCATCCACAGTGTTCTTGGGAGTCTTGTCCAATACCAAAGTTTAAAAGCATTAATATTCTTCCTAAGGGACACGGTAGCTCAGTGGCTAAGACACTGAGCTTGTCATTCAGACGTTCGGCAGTTCAGCAGTTCAAATCCCTAGCACCATGTAATGGATTGAGCTCCTGTTACTTGTCACAGTTTCTGCCAACCTAGAAGTTTGAAAGCATGTAAAAATGCAAGTAGAAAAATGGGAAGCTAACAGCACTCTGCGCGTCTTCAGCATTTAGTCACGCCAGCCACATGACCACAGAGATGTCTTCGGACAGCGCTCTTTGGCTTAGAAATGGAGATGAGTGCCGCCCCCTAGAGCCGGAGAAGACTAGTACACATATGCAAGGGGAATCTTTACCTTTACCTTATTCTTCCTAATCCACTGTTTCAAAGTTTCTTTTGTATTAGATAATAGAAATACAAAACTGAAAAGGGATTGCTTAAAACAGATGGAACCCCTGTGTTCTGATAGACTCTCCTGATAGACTCTCTGCTATGGAGTCCTTTTCCAGAAGTACCACTTATCCTTGGGGTAGCCGCTTTCGAAGCATGGTTCAGAGTGTGGCATTCCTCAGATTGAAACCTTGCAGGGTGGCTATGGCTCCTGCTTTTACACGCTGCTTTGGCAACCATTTCAGAATAATGTGTGAAGAATATCATACATAAAATACTGTTATTACAAGAGACTTCTTGAGCCTTGGGGCTCAAATTTCAATCATTTATTTCAGTTGCTTTTGAATTTAGCACCCGGGCATAAAGCACAATAATGAATGATTGTGGTTAGCATAAAACTATCCTTATTTATTTATTGTTCCTTAAAAACAGAAAAGTGTTGCATTAAAGTGTTGAACTATTAAAATTTAAAATGCATAAAACAAGAAACTAATGACAATCTTAGCTGTGCATCTCTGAAGATGTTGATAGGAATCTGGGAAGTCACATAGCCCTTAATTTCATGAATTCCTCCTTCTGGAGCATTCTGGGAAATTTTAAATTTCAAAATCCCAGACTTAACTTAGCATTGGGAACATGGGTAGTATACACTTACCTTGTACATGTACATCTATGTGGCCCGTACCTCACTTCACTCATTACCTCCGCGCATGCGCTCCGCCTTCCGTGCATGCGCTTTGCCTTTTAAAAAGGCCTAAATGGGATGCCGTAATGCCAGGGCAGGTAAACAGGGCCACCCACTATTTCCGCTATCGGTTCGGGCGAACTGGCCAGAACCAGCAGAATACCACCTCTGAGTGGGAATGTGTACAGCAGCTGATTAGCAGTAGGACAAGCTGAAAGATTTCTGTTCTGATCTTGTCTCTCCCTTCTATCTCATTTTTTTATAGGACCTCACATCCTACCTCATCTTTCAGATGTCCTAGCATTAAATCTGGAAAGATAACATACAGCCCATAGGCCACATGTGTTTCCATCCCCTTTCAAATGTTGTAATCCCCAAAGCACACTGAGATTTCATTGCTGAAATTCAATAGCAAAATAAAAGTTATAGCAAAATGAAAGGTAATGATACAGTGATGGCAAGACAAGAAAGAATGGATGGAAACTAATCAAGGAGAGAAGCAACTGTGGAGAAGAACTAAGGAGAAATTTCCTAACAGTGAGAACAATTAACCAGTGGAACAGCTTGCCTTGCGAAGTTGTGGGTACTCCATTACTGGAAGACATTAAGAAGACACTAGATAGCCACTTGTCTGGTATGGTATAGGATCTCCTGCTCGAGCAGGGGGATGTGGATTAGAATACCTCCAAGGTCCCTTCCAACTCTATTATTCTGCTATTCTGTTATATTCTTAACTAGATTTCCAAGTGGACAGGGATTGCCCCAGATGTCACTACTACTAATGATGTGACATTATTAGATATTCCCAACACATTTTGCAGGCCAAATTTTTTTTTTTAAAAAAATGCAACCTCCAGGCTGAAAAGGCTGATTAAGGGAAATATCATGCATTCTTAGGAATGTGATTGAGACAGCATTTTTCATTTCCTGGGGAAAATCACACCCAGAGTACATTGGATGCTTGTTTCTGGAATCCAGATGACTTCCTAAAACATTATAAATAAATAAATAAATAATTTAATTTATAACCCTCTCTCTCTCCCCGAAGGGACTCGAGGCGGGGCACAGGGAAATTAAAAATGCATATAAAATTACAGACAATACAATGTTAAAAAGAATTAAACGAAACCCTGTGCTAAAATCCCAAAGCTAAAACAAACCCCTAAAAACCCCTAAAAAAACCCTAAAACAGTTAAGTCATCCCAAGCCGGCCAAGCAAAAGAAATGTGTTTTTAATTTTTGACGGAAGGAGCGGAGGTCCGTAGTTGTTCTAATATCGGGGGGAAGGTCGTTCCAGAGGGTCGGGCCTGCCACAGAGAAGGCCCTTCCCCTGGGCGTCGCCCGCTGGCAGAGCCTAGTGGACGGCACCCGGAGAAGTCCCTCTCTGTGGGAGCGAATCGGCCATAGGGATGTATGGGGCAGAATGCGATCATTCAGACAGCATTTTTCATTTCCTGGGGAAAATCACACCCAGAGTACATTGGATGCTTGTTTCTGGAATCCAGATGACTTCCTAAAACATTATAAATAAATAAATAATTTAATTTATAACCCACTCTCTCTCCCCAAAGGGACTCGGAGCGGTGCACAGGGAAAAATTAAAAATACCAATATAAAATACATAAATAGATAGATAAAATACGAATTAAACCAAATTATCCCTGCGCTAAAATCACCCTATCTTAAAATACACTAAAATCCCCTAAAACCCTATTAAAAGACGGAAGACTAACCTAGGCCGGCCAAGCAGAAAAAGTGTGTTTTTAATTTTTGACGGAAGGAGCGGAGGTCCATAGTTGTTCTGATCTCGGGGGGAAGGTCGTTCCAGAGGGCTGGGCCCGCCACAGAGAAGGCCCTTCCCCTGGGCGTCGCCCGCTGGCATAGCCTAGTGGACGGCACCCGGAGAAGTCCCTCTCTGTGGAAGCGAATCAGCCACAGGGATGTATGAGACAGGATGCGATCCCGCAGATAACTAGGTCCCGTGCCATGGAGCGCTTTAAAGATGATAACCAACACTTTGAAGCGCACCCGAAAGACGACAGGCAGGCAATGCAGCTCGCGCAGGAGCGGTGTTACATGGGAAAACCTAGAGGTTCCCATAATTGCCCACGTGGCTGCATTCTGGACAAGCTGAAGTCTTCAGGTGCACCTCAAGGGGAGCCCCATGTAGAGAGCATTGTAGTAGTCCAGTCGGGATGTCACGAGAACATGAGTGACTGTGCAAAGGGCACCCCGGTCCTGTAGGGGACGCAACTGGCGGACCAGGCGGACCCGGTAAAACGCCCTCCTGGCTATGGCTGTCACTTGATCTTCCATGGACAGCCGTACATCAAGGAGGACGCCCAAGTTGCATGCCCCATCCACAGGGGCTAGATGTTTGCCCCCTATGGCCAGTGATGGAGTCAACTGGCTGTACCGGGATGCCGGAAACCACAGCCACTCGGTCTTGGACGGGTTGAGCTTGAGTCTGTTCCTTCCCATCCAGACCCGCACGGCTTCCAGGCACTGGCACATCACCTCTACGGCATCGTTGGGGTGGTTTGGGGTAGATATATACAGCTGCGTATCATCAGCGTAGAAGTGGTACTCTACCCCAAAACCACGGATGATCTCGCCCAGCGGCTTCATATATGTGTTGAACAGGAGAGGCGAGAGGACCGACCCCTGAGGCACCCCACAAGTGAGGGGTCTCGAGGTCGACCTCTGCTCTCTGCCAACACAAATTGCAATCGACCGGAGAGGTAGGAGGAGAACCACCGCAACACGGTGCCCCTCACCCCCAACCCCTCCAGCCGATGCAATAGGATACCATGGTCGATGGTATCAAAAGCCGCTGAGAGGTCTAATAGGACCTGGATGGAGGAACAACCCCCATCTCTGGCCCTCCAGAGATCATCCACCAACGCGACCAATGCCATCTCGGTGCTGTGCCCGGGCCGGAAGCCGGACTGGCGCGTGTCCAGATAATCAATTTCCTCCAGATGATGGGGGAACTGTTGTGCCACCACACTCTCTACAACCTTCGCCAGAAAGTGAAGGTTGGAGACCGGACGGTAATTTACCAATAATGCTGGGTCCAGAGAGGGCTTCTTGAGGAGGGGTCTCACCATCGCCTCTTTAAGGGAGGCTGGCAAGAATCCCTCACTCAAAGAAGCGTTGACCACCTCCTGGAGCCAGCCTTGTGTGATCTCCCAGGATGCCAGTACAAGCCAGGAGGGACACGGGTCCAATAAACATGTGGTAGCTTGCAGTCGCCACGTAACCTGTCCATATCTTCGGAAGTAACAGAGTCAAACTCTTCCCACAAAACTGTCTCAAGATCTGCCTCGGGGCATCCCACTGGGCCACTTTCGATGGAGGCCAACTCGCTCCAAATCTGAGCGATTTTATCCTGCAGATATTCCCCAAATTCCTCTGCTCTACCCTGCAAAGGGGCTTCCCATGCCCTCTGTTGAAGGAGGGAGCGGGTCACCCTAAACAGGGCGGCAGGGTGGTTATCTGCGGATGCGATGAGAGTGGCACAATGATGACGTTTGGACACTCTCAACGCCACAAGGTAAGTCCGTAAATGGGCTCTCACCTGTGTTCGGTCAGATTCAGACCGTGTAGATCTCCACCTCCTCTCTAGGCGTCTCTTGTGGCGCTTCATCACCCTCAGCTCCTCGGAAAACCAAGGAGCCTGGGTGACTCGTCGCCGCAGGAGAGGCCGCAAGGGCGCGACCCGATCCAAGGCCCCCGTGGCCGCGATGTTCCACTCGGCCACTAGGTCCTCTGCCGGGGCACGGGTCAAGGACACAGGTAATGGCCCAAGCACCATCTGGAACCTATCCGGGTCCATCAGGCGCTTGGGGCAGAACCATATAGGTGAACATTCCTATTGTAGAGAAGGTTCAGCTTTACCTATATGACCTTTCTTCTTCCTGTTGGAAGTATTGGGGGGGGGGGGGAAACAGACCTAGTAAAAACTGAGGAGAAATAATGGAAACAATGTTATATGAAAACCACAGAGCAGTACTACATTATATAGCCAGTGGTGGGATTTATTTGCCTTCCCTACCAATTCACAAATGTGAGCGTGCACCAGTGGTGGGTTTCAATTTTTTTTAGAACCTCTTCTGTAAGTGTGGCCTGCTTTGTGGGAGTGGTTTGCCGGCCATGTGACTGGGTGGGAGTGGCTTGGCAGTCATGTGACTGGGTGGGTATGGCCAACTTGTAAAATGTGGCGAAACTCAGTTAACAACACTCTTGCTCAGCAACCAAAATGTTGGCTCAGAAACTCTGGCATTTGAACCATGCAAGTCTTAAAGCTACAAGTTACAAGACACTTGCACCCCTAACCCTTTAGAAAAAAAAACCCCAGGGGTCTTCAAACATAACAGCTTTAAGACTTGTGGACTTCAACTCCCAGAATTCCTCTTCTCGCTCTTCATCTTGATGATGTGCGGATAGGCAGGGGGAGAGAGCTGGAACCGGTTCTAAACAGCACTGTAGATTTGTGGAACCTCTTCCATAGAAGAGGTTAGAACTGGCAGGAACCCACCGCTGGCGTGCACATGTGTGCAGAAGGTCACACATTATGTCAGGGCAGGTGGGCAGAGCCTCCCTCAGTTGCTGCTAACGGTTTGCCTGAATCAGTCAGAACCAGCTGAATACTACCTCTGTTAATATAACGTATCTCACATACTAAAGCCATAGCTTACTTCTAACTGAGCCTCAAACACAGAAAACTCAGAGGTCATTCTCAAATTCATGCCTGTTATCATTCTCAGGTTGGATGTTTTTTGCAAATCCCAGGCATAAGCTTCCTTAGGAAAAAAAGTGTCACTAATTAGCTATAGTTCAGTTAATTCATGTATTCCTCTAGTTGTTAGCAGATTTACATGGTCCTCCTGTCAAAAATGGGAAAGAAGCCAGACAGGAGCTCATTATTCCACCAGAAATCCTTGACCACTAATGAGTACTTGATAAAGGTTAGATAGCTCCCTGCCGACATTTGGCTATTAAATTGCATTTATACCATAGCCCTATAAACACTATAAATTCTCTTTCATTAGTTCACTGTTCACAAAGCCCTTTGAAAACAGAAATTACATGGAGAGCATCTGCACCAAGCAGCATTCAAATTAAGGCAGAAGGGCCTCACACAGTTATAATTTCTCAGTGGGTAGAAAGATTACAAATAATTTCTCAGTCATTGGGTGGTTATGGAGTTTCCAAGCAAGGCTACAGAATGCAAGGCAGAGCGATATGACTAATTTTTTTAATAAAAAAAAAAATAGGTGACAATGTGAAAAGCACACCCTTTAGTCAACTTCTTGAGTACATTTCTACATTTTACCAAGGTTTAAGACAATCATATCCTGGTGAAAAGTCAAAATACGCATTCCCAAACCAGGATTGGCTGGAGATTGACTCCAACTTCATCTGTCTGGTTTTCCTGTCATGTTATGAGAAATAATCTGGTACTCTTTTCTACTGAGGATCCTTCTTAATTTCCCAAGGGAAAGCAAATGGGATTTTTCAGATTCTATTTATTTCAATTCTATTTCAGATTCCAAAGGAAGATATGTCCTCTTTTTTGTCCTCGTGTTCAAAAAGCACAGCTTTAAAATCAAATATCGTCCCCCTTCATGTGTAACTTTGTTATTGTTTTCACAACAATAATCATTTAAATTGTCATTTATTGTAACCATGTAAATTGTCTGCTTCTCTTCCCCCCCCCCACCTTCAATCCATCAATAGATTTGACAATCTAGACATATCTTATATATTCCCTGATTCCAGTAGCCAGCTTCAATCCAGCCCCTTCAAACCTATGATTGTCAGAGTTTGTAGATCACATAATTCTGCATGCATTTCTAAGATGAGATTTAAAAAGCACATCATCAACAATTCATTATTAGTGCTAATATATCTTCCTGAAAATAGATTTGTTGGAAAAATATTGCAGTTGAAAAATCATTCGTTCTGATACTGGGAAAAAATAATTTCAATACATGTAAGCTCATTTTTTCCCCAGTTTCCCACTATAATTATTTCATGGATGCTAAGAAAGTTAAACTTTCTTAGTTAAAGAAAGTTAAACAGTTAATGTGTCCACTAAAGGATATGCATGCCCTTTAAAAAAAACAAAAACAAACCAGGCCCATTTTTGGGAGGTCTGCAGAGTGCAAAAACTTTTTTCTTTAATTTGCCTCTTCAAAATCTTGGTGGGTCTTATACTCCATGCATCTTATACTCCGAAAAATATGGTATATTACTAACTTAACAATGGCAGTGATTCACTTAACAATGATGGAAAAAAGTTTGTAAAATGGGGCAAAACTCACTTCCCAACTTGCTTAGCAATGGAAATTTAGGATTCAGTTGTGGTCCTAAATTAAGGACTACCTGTATGCTTTAAAAAAGGTGATGTATGGTGATAAAGTACCTATAAACAGCTTATGTTCACCAAAATTGAACAAAGAGGCCAAGCAATCTTGTTGTTCTTATGACATTTAATGGGAGCTAGTTTCAAGGTTTCAACTGATGGGTCCTTTGTTTTTGTTCTTTCCCTTTCCAATCACGGCCACCTATTGGCACTAAAGTCAGCAACCAATCCCTCATCTGATCATGTGGCAGGGAGAGGTTGGGAGTCCAAGCTTCAGTTTTTAATCACTTCGTTTATTTTGTCTTATTTTTATTATTTGCAGCATGCTTCTTCTAACATAACAATCGATCTCCTGGGAGATCGATTGTCCTGTCAGAGAAATAGAAGATCAATTTTCCTATGTCAAACAACCCACCCACCCAAAAAGTCTGTCTGACTGATCCAAAATACAAAACAAGTTTGAAATACAAAGCAAAAAAGCTTGAACCAAAGAGCTGTCCGTGCTATAACATCTCTGAATCATTCCTTCAATTCTTCTTCAATCCTTCCGATTCTCCTTGCTCAGTGTTTTTGGTCCAGCCAAAAGACTCACATTAATAAGTATAGCTGTTGTTTCAGGTGCTTTTCCTCCCTTACAATCATCCCAGCACACACACAAATACACAAATAGCTGGATTCCTGACAGACAGATTTATTTACCTCCCGGGAATTCAATATTCTAGTATAAAAAGTAAATTCACCACAAACCCAAACTCTCTCACAGTCAAAGCCAAACTAGCCAAGAGGCCCTGCGCAAATAACAGATGAGGAAAGGACATTCCTTTAGCAAAATTGCTGGACTAATTAAATGGAGAAGACTGCTTGTCTTTGACCATATCATCTCCTGGCTCTTTCTGAAGATAGTTTCTATTGTCTACATCTGAGACTTTGGGTGAAGAGGAAGAACATGTTACACTCCTCCTGGATCAACTGATGGTGTTCTGGGGTCCCTCAGCAATAAGCTAAATGTGAAATGGAGATGCAGTTCTGAAAACATGTCTCGCAAAAATAGTTACAAGAGTACTTGGCCATGCCAAGTGAGACATGAGAATAAGGCCCCAGGGCCTAGAAAACGCTTCTGGAAGTATCAGAAAGAGATTGACAGGAACTGTGGCCAATTTGCAAGGGCCTCTATAAAAGTAGTCCTCGTCTTACAAACACAATTGGGACCAGAATTTCTGTGCTAAGCAAGGTGGCAGTTAAATGAGTCATGTATGGTTTTTTAAATTTATTTTTAATTTATTTCTTTTGTCAAGCGTGTATAAGATAATCGATATAAGTACATTCAAGATTATGAATACATGAAATGGATATGAATTGTCAGCAACTCTGGGTTCAGAACCAGTGTTACAACTCTGGTCCCTTAACCAGTGTTAGCAAATAAATGCGGAATAGTGTAATTCACCGGACAGTAACAAGATACATTGCTGTAAACCACAAACAAACTCTAAAACAGTGATAGTAAGAAAATAAATAGTCTTTACTTTGTAGCAACTACAATACTTCTTCCGACTAACTTCTCAAACAAATAACAGTCCAACACCAAACACAGAGTTATCTCACAGTGATGCAAATCAATACTCCTTCTTCTTCTTCAACTTCTCAAACGGCAATCAGGAAACACAGGAAATCACAAGGAATCAAACAGGGAACGGACTGTGCTCCTGACCTTGCTTATATGGTAGAGCTGATAATTACAGCCAATCAGCTTATACTTAGTTCTTAAAGCTACGTAACTGCTTAAGAACATAGGCTCATATATATTGTCAACCCAATATAAGGCTGAATATCCTAACATGAATAAATGGGATTGTTAGGACAGGGACAGTAGGCATGTTGGTGTGCTTATGCATGCCCCTTACAGACCTCTTAGGAATGGGGTGAGGTCAACAGCAGACAGTCTAAGGTTAAAGTTGTGAGGGTTTGGAGAAGAAACCACAGGTAGTACATTCCAGGCGTTGACCACTCTGTTGCTGAAGTCGTGTTTTCTGCAATCAAGTTTGGTACAGTTTAGCTTAAGTTTGTATCTATTGTATGCTCATGTATTATTATGGTTGAAGCTGAAGTAGTCACTGACAGGTATAAACATTGTAGTAGATAATTTTATGTACTACGCTTAGGTCAGACCGAAGACCGCATAGTTCTAAATTGTCTACGCCTAAAATTTCAATTCTGGTGGTATAAGGTATTCTGTGGAGCAGTGGGGTGGATATTTCATCTTCTCATGAAATATCTCTGGACTCACTCAATTATATTAATGTTTTTTCACTTTAGTTGTTAAGTGAATCACATGGTTGTTAAGCAAATCTGGCTTCCCCCATTGACTTTGCTTGTTGGAAGCTGGCTGGGAATTTCGTGAATGATGATCACATGACCCTGGGGCACTGCAATGGTCATAAATACATGCCATCAAGCTTCTGAATTTTGATCATGTAATTATGAGGATGCTGCAGTGGTTGTAGATATGAAAAACCACCTGTAAGTCACTTTTTCAATGCCATTGTAACTTCAGCCCCTAAATGAATGGTTATAAATCAAGGATTACCTGTATGTAGACATGTCCTGATTTATCTTCACTCTGTTCATTTTAACAAAAATATAATTTATTACATCACCCTTATTTATCATATAGCTGTATTTCCCATTGTATTCTTTTACATTGTTTATTTTATTGTTCTATTATCTTACTTCTGTTCACACTCTTTTCGTTTCTTCCTTTTTATTGTTGGAAGCTGCCTAGAGGTGAGATAGGCAGCAAATAAATTTGACAAACAAACGAATGAAATGTATTTAATTACATTTTCTTTTGCAAATGCTTTCCCAAGAAGTAGAAGCCAGGGAAAGCAAATCAAGCAAATGGGTGGACCACAGCAAATCCTTAATGATGTCTAGCCCATTATGCCACTTTGGCCCCTAGACTGCCAATCCCTATTTAATAGTCCCTCACATTCCTGTTACATCAATTTACATGCCTTGCCTGTAATCCTTCACATAGCATCTGACAGAAGATCTTTTTGACAAACATGAAGGCATACACTGCTGGCTGGAGGAGAGGAATGGATAATAACCATATTAGTTTCTAAGCCACGCTCACAGACGGCTACATTCATCTGGGAAAGTCTCAATCCTGGTCTATTGATTTTGCTTCTTCTTATTAATGGTAGCCTTGCAATAAAGATTACCTGCCTGCTTGTTTCAGTCTCTGCAAGGAAGTTCAGTGCCCTGTAAAACATCAGTTCAGTCTCATAATGACAGAGGGAAGGACTTCTTGGTATTCGGGTCTTAGCACATCAAAAAGCACAGTTTCAGCTGCGTAGCATAAATCCTACTGAAACTAACTTATTAACGCATGCAATTAGAGCTAGAGCTTTGGGTTCATTAAAGCAGTGAGCATGTACCTTGACACAATGCTTCGAGTCAGAAATCAGCACCCTGCTAGTGTCACCAGAACCATTATTGCTCTACCTGTCCCTTGTTAGATAGCTAGGTCCACGGAGTTTTTAAAATACCCTCAAAAGGAGTGGCGAACTTTGACACTTTTATGACTTGTGGATTTCAACTCCCAGAATTCCTGAGCCAGCTGGACTATAGTTCCCCATCCCTGCTCTATGGCAAAAATGGGATGTTGAAAATGGAAGGCAGATAAATTTTGAGCCTAGTAGAGAAAGAGATATAAAAAGAGCTTTCGTATGAGCCCTTCAACTCAAGAGCTGACCTGTTAATCGAAGATTGGAAATCCAATGTACTCCATGGTAATGGTATGTGAGAAAGATCTTGGGAGACAAGGCAAAGAAATGTTGCCTAGGGAACAATCAGATAAGAGGTGGTATAGCCCACAACTGCTTTGTGGGTAGGGCAAGAAGCTTAGAAGGGACACTCTCTAAGTTTTGGGGTTGCAGTAGAATACCTTATGCCACTAGGCGTGAAATTTTGCACCTGGACAACCTAGAACTACCTAATTTTTAGTACCCAAAATTGTCTGCTACAACTTCCTACCTGTTAATGACTACTTCAGCTTCAACCGCAATAATACACGGGCAAACTATACAAACTCAAAGTAAACCTTTCCAAACTCAATTGCAGAAAATATGACTTCAGTAGCAGAGTGGTCAATGCCTGGAATGCTCTACCTGACTCTGTGGTGTCTTCCCTAAACCCCCAAAATTTCAATCTTAGATTGTCTACTGTCGACCTCACCCCATTCCTAAGAGGGGTGTGCATAAGCGTGCATAAGCGTGCCTTCCATCCCTGTCCTACTGTTCCCATCTATTTGTACTCATTTCTTATGCCTATATGTATACCTGCTTATACATATATGTTTATATGCTATATCCATTCATACTTGTTTTCTCATACATGCTTGACAAACCAAATAAATAAAATAAATAAAGTAAAGGTGGCAGTTGGGAGAATTTTACTTTCACTCTTACAATATTCTGTCAAGGTAGTTTTACAATAAGTAGATCTATCTGATCGCATTTCTTTTCTGGACTACCTGACAAAGCTGACATCCACTCTTTAATTCTTAAAAAGCAAAAAAAAATATGAAAATTTAGGCCCACCCTTGCATTATTACTACATACCTGCAACCCTCAGACAGCTGATTGTCATTATTGTCATTATTGTCATTATTTGCAGGAGTTACATTCTAGAGGATTGCACCAAACATTCCATTAACAAATGCTGAACTTCAGTTGGGAATATGCGAGTAGGGTAACTCAATTTTTTTTTCTGCATGTCTGCAAATAACTGCAAAAGTATTGATTCAATAATAAGAACTGATTACATATCCTGACCATATTATTTTTGATTGGTTGCTATCTGGAACATTGAATGAACCCATTCATGGAATAGGGCCAACCTTTACAGTGGGAACTAAAGAAGGATGTGTTGAATTTTCATATACGAGAACAAAATAGTTTCTGTCACAGCATTCTGGAAATGATTACTTCCCAGTCTATGTTACAGTTCTGGGTTTTCCTGGTAGTCTGGCATTATGTACTAATCAGGTCCAACCTTGCTTAGCTTTTGATTTTGGATGTCAGATAAGAGCTGTCACCAGGGGTGGGCTGCTGGGGGTTCACAGGGGTTTGGGAGAACCTCTGGCTAAGATTCTGTGCAGTTTGAAGAACCCCCAAATCCCACCCCATCCCACCCCTCCCAGGAGTCCCCACACATCTGTTTTGGATGCAGGTAAGTGCAGGGCATGCACAGAGTCTCGGGGAGGGCAAAATATTGGGCTATTGGAAGTTTAGGAAGGCCAGTAGTGTACCCATTTCTGGCCTCCTGAGGGTCTCCAGAGCCTGGAGAGGCTGTTTTCGCCCTCCCAGAGGCTTGAGGAAAGCCTCTGGAGCCCAGGGAGGGCAAAAAAGCCCCCTCCCATGCTGTGGTGCAAGAGGCCAACTTGGCCATGCCCACCATGGCCACGCCCACCCAGCAAGTGGGCAGCGAACCCCTTGTTAAAATTTTTGAAGCGCACCCCTGGCTGTCATTGGTATATAGTTAGAACAAGATGGCTTCAAAGAATATCCACATACTTTGATATGTCATTGTCTTATGAGATTTTATTTTTACATTCTCCATCTAGGAATTTTAGGAATTCATGGTAGTCTCCTATTTGGGTACCATTTGATTGGGAAAAATGTTTTTTTTTAAGTTAAACCAAGACTAATTCCTCTAATAGAGGGGTGGGGAACTATGGCCCCTTTAGGATTTGTGGACTTCAACTCCTTGGCTCAGGAATTCTGGCTCAGGAATTCTGGGAGTTGAAGTCCACAAGTCATAAAGGGGACATAGTTCCCCACCTCTGATTTACTATGATCTTTTTCTGCTGTATTATCTCTAAATGGATGTGTTTTAAACGGGTCTCCAACATTTGATGAACTGGTCAGATAATTTTTCCTTCAACTATTTCTCCTCCTTTCCATGAGGAAGATTGATAAAGTAAACATAATGATTGTTAAGAACCTGCTGCCATCACCTGGTTAGCAAATAAAAATGAAATGTTTACCACTCCTGTCTGCTAAAGCAGAAACCAGAGAATGGGGGAAGGCAGTCATATGACAAAGGCGTCTCCATAGGTTAATTTCCATGTAGCATTGGGCCATTGTATACAGATACCTGGATGATTTTCTAAAAGAGTTTCAGAACTTTTTTAGACTCGGAGTCCTGGAGCCAAGATTGAATGCCAGATACAAGCAAACACCATCAAAAGTATCCCAGGGCAAAGTCAAATAGGAAGGGCTTTCCACTTCTCTTTCTCGCTGATACCCATGCACAATGCAAATATATATCCTGCTATTGATCTTCAGGCACATTCACAGATAAGAAGATTGATACATCTACCCCCAAAGCAATTAAGCTTAGAAGCAATTAAATTTCCATTGAATGGTCTGTTGCTACAGGCCTTTGGGGATGGGAAAGGGGTTTGATTGTATGGGACCATAGTTTATAGAGCAGTAAAGTTAGTTCTTCCCTCTTTAAACAACAGAGCATTTTTCATGCTTCTATGGCTCAAAATCACTTTTGGAAACAGAAAATCTAGGATGGTAAAATTTGCACATGTCTGTTAAATCCAATTAAGCTTCTCATTCAGTATTGTCATTGAATGAGAGGTAGCGTTACGAAATGTATAGACACCAGAAGAATTTTCTCTCTTTATCTTCTACATATCGGTTGAATGTACTTAGAAACAGATTAATATATTTTTAAGTTATTTCATATGTTTGCTACCAAGGAACAATTTAGAATAGAATAGAATAGAATAGAATAGAATAGAATAGAATAGAATAGAGATAGGAATAGAATAGAGATAGGAATAGGATTAGGATTAGGAATAGGAATAGGAATAGGAATAGGAATAGGAATAGGAATATAATTCTTTATTGGCCAGTTGTGATTGGAAGGATTCATCAAGAATCATAAAATGCAATACTTAGTGATAGTCATAGGTTACTAATAGGAAACAAATAAAACAATATAAATCATAAAGCTTCAAGCAACAAGGTTATAGTTGTAAGTGGGAGGTGACAGGTAATAGGAAGGATGAGAAGAATAATAGTATCGCAATCTTAGTAAATAGTTTGACAGTGTTGTGGAAATTAGTTGTTAAGCAGAGTGATGGCATTCAGGAAAAAAACTCTCCTTGTGTCTAGTTGTTCTGGTGTGCAGTGCCCTATAGCGTAATTTTGAGGGTAGAAGTTGAAACAATTTATGTCCAGGATGTGAGGGGTCTGTAGATATTTTCACATAAATAACACAAGAGTTATTTATTTAACATAAATAACATTTTAAGAACTAGTACAAATCCGATCTCCTTCTCCACATTCTTTCTTGCCAACTTGTTAATTGTTAAAAGGCTTCCTCCTCCTGATACTATCTAGATCTGTTGGGATTATAGCTCCCAGAATTCCCAGTCACTGACTCTATTGGCAGTACTGTTTAAGAATTATTTTACTTCCTGTAGAATTGGACAGAAATGAATGAGGGAAGGCTGGTTAAAAGTTTATATGTGAAGAAAACACATTTCCTCCCTGTGGATGTCCACCTGCCAAGGAGAGGACCTTTATCTGCAAAAATATAAAATAACTACCCTTGACTTATAGTTTCAAAATTAGAAAAATTTCCCCCTTTGTCTGTTCAATGTGCTTATGTACATTTGAGTACTACAATTAATAAAAATCTGTCTTCAGTAATTCTTAAATCATGTGACTAATACAACCCATTGTTTAATTTCCTGCATTTGGTTTTCACTTTGGATTTTTTCCAGGCAACTATCAACACTGAGAATCACTTGAATCCAAACACTAATTATTGGAATGGTCTGTATTAAGGGGATTTAAATATTTTGCATATAAGCTACATTCATTAACTAATTAGCCTGCGGCATTTACGAACAATCTAAATATCTATGTGGACAGCCATCTGTGACACAAGACACATTAGATGGGAAGAAAGACAGAACATTGCAAGTGTTTTGTCAATTTTCTAGTTTTCCTTGTGTCTCAGCTTGTTCTTCTTCTGGACTCAAACTTTTACCCAGACTTATGGCCCTCTCATTGCACAGAGAATCTGGTGTCATTCCAAGCTCATCCAAAGAAAGAGCAAATATTGAAAACACATTGTGCCCAAATTGGAGTAAAGTTTTCTGAGAAGTGGCAGATTTATTACTGAAGCCATGTGGCATTATAAATACACTAACCAGAAACAGCAGCATTTGTAAGAGGTGAAAGGTTACATTTCTGTAAAAATATTTACTGTCAATAATCAGCAGAGCTTCATTAGGCCTTGCATACTCCCAAAGGCTTCTAAAGCATGACTGCAGGTAGACATGTTGGAATTATATACATATGTATTGGGAAAGGAAATTAGGAAAATATATTACATCTTATACAACTATGTCCATCTTTTCATCAGGATAGGCAGAAGAGGAAATAAAAATGGCAAACCACCTGAGATTTATATGGAGAAACAGTCCATACACAGAACAAAGAACAAAACCTCAAATTTCAGCTTAAATTCCGCTTCCTGGAATGGATTTGGAGAAAAAGAATGGAGCGGGGGATGCTTCCATACTATCTGACCATTTGGTATGAGTATGTCTTTTAGTCCTTGTACATTGTGCCCCTTCAAAATAAATGGTAGATCATGAAAGTAAGAGAGACTAGGACAATGATGGTGAACCTATGGCACACATGCCACAGGTGGCACGTGGAGTCCTCTCTACGGGCACGCAATCCATTGCCCAGCTCAGCTCCACTGCGCATGCACAAATGCCTCTTGCTGGCCAGCTGATTTTTGGATCTCTGCCATTCAGGCAGGAGATGCATATGCATGTGTGGGGGGCGGAGGGAAGCACGCCTCCCATGTCCTGTTTTTGGTCCCAGGAGGCTTCAGGGAGGCCGGCTAGGCCTAAAATGTGCAAGGGGGCGGAGTAGGGAGTGTAGCACACCACCCGGGTCATTTTTGATCCCAAGAGGCTTCAGGGAGGCCTGCTAGGCCCAAAATGGGGTGCGAGGGAAGCACAGAGGGAGTTGCTTGCGCATTGCATTATGGGTGTGGGCACGTATGCATGCTTTCGGCACACAAGGACAAAAGGGTTAGTCATTGCTGGCTTAGGAAAAGTCCTTTTTCCCTGCATAATAAACCATCTCAACATACATCTTTCATATGGATCACTCAATACTGTAATCCTTAATCATACCTCACCTTATATTTTCACACGCATGTCTTAAGTATTCTATTTCCACTGCAATCAACTCATTGTTTTATTTATCTTTTCAGCTTACATCTTCACATTAAAAAAAAAATGGAAGCACATCCCTTTAGGCAGAAGTTTTCACTGTTTTGGGGCAACATTCATTCTTCAGAACAGATGGCACAATATCTATCTACCGTTGTTCATGTGTCTTCAAATTTCTCCATTTATTTTCCCATACTTAGTTAACTAAAGTATGCTAATTTGTTTACTTTCTTTAGTTTCTCAACCTTTTATGTGAAACTGGATTCACATAATTCTAATCCTAACCCAAATTCATCTTTGATATATTCCTTTTCTAATCAGTTTTCCTCATTGCATCATACAATTTCGCTAACATTCTTTGTAATCCTTTGGATCATCAATCAATAACACAAGATCATATGCATACAAAATTACATTAATATTCAGACCTCAAACCAAAACACTTCTAACATCACTGTTTACCTCGGACCTCACCCCATTCCTAAGTGGTTCATAAAGGGGGCATGCATAAGCGCACCAGCAAGCCTACCATCCTGTCCTATTATTCCCATTTATTTGTATTCATTTATTTCATTCATATCCATGTTTATATTTATACCTGCTATCTTGTACATGTTTGATAAACTAATATATACAAATACAAATCACCAGGAGAATTTCTGATATATTGATCAATATATATATAGAGTCACAAATAGTTTAAACAATCAAAGAAACATTTCCATAATCAATACTTTACCTCTTCCCCACCTCTGTCTGTCCCTCCCTCTCTTTCCCCTCCCTCCCCTTCTCTTCTCTAGCCCCATGATTGCAATGGGAACCAAATTATGAATGGTAGTTCCAAAAGTACGGTCATCTTCTACAATATTGCTCAGGAAGGAGATATATATATATATATCCATCCTTCCTGAGCAATATTGTAGAAGATGACCGTACTTTTGGAACTACCATTCAATTATATATATATAATTGTTTCCACAACACCCTGTTAGGGTCCCAATTAAGGGAGGAAGCATACTCCCCCGGTTCGAATCCCAGTAAGGGTATGGCTAGCTGATGAGAGCTAAAACGCTCGAAATAGATCTATCCTAGTCTCCCTGACTTATTTATTGATCGGCTCAAAAACGTACCCCCCCACACACACACACACATATATATAGTTGTTCCACAACACCCTGTTAGGGCCCCAATTAATAAGGGAGGAAGCATACTGCTTTCCTCTTCTGCCTTTCAGCTCATCACCAGAGACCATCTAGACAGAAAGCCATGAGTTCCATTGTGTATTTTTTTAAATATGTGTGTTAGTTTGATTTATTTATTGATCAGCTCATAAAACTAACATACATACATACATACATACATACATACATACATACATACATACATACATATATTTATTCCCCTACACCTGTAATGTTCTCAAATTCCAGTTTAGAAATGTGCAAGATAAGAGACTATTGCTATTCTACTCCATGCTATCTGAGTTATTATAGGGATTACAATATAGAAGGGCAAAAGATTAAGCAAAATGTTTGTGTCTTGTGCTATAAAATATAGCAGAAGGTATACCGGGGGGGAAAGGAAATTATCCAAATTCTCCCTCCTGAATCACCCCTGACATCATAATATCTTGCAGAACGAACTAACAAATGAAGCACGCAGCCCAAACAGAAACTTCAGCAGAATACATTTCAGGTTAGAGATATACCACAACATTTTATTGTAACCTAGTTATTTTCCACTTATTAAACTTGCATTTTTCTTTAGGGAGCTTTCATGTTTGTATGGAAGTATTTTAAATGCGGTTCCAGCACACTTTCAAAGGAATCGGCCTTCTTGACTTCAATGGCACTTTTGCATAAAAGTTGCCCTGTTCGTGACTTAACCAGAAACCAGAAACTACTTCAGGTTTTTAAGGAAACAAAATCTTTCCACTGAAGACATAATTTAGCCAACCTCACCTATTTCCTTTCTAACTTTCATTCATTGTTGAACTATTGTTGAATTGTATGGCTCTTAAGTCAGTCTTTCAGTCTATTCTGTGCTTCTATTAAAATTTCTGTAAGATTAATTTTCCTGTGAACCTTTATGGTGGCATAATTGTTTCCTACAATTGCTAGAAAACTGGGAAATACAGTTGCTAGGAAAATATAAATATGTCCACACTATTTGTTGCCAAGATACCTCCAAGAGAATATATATATGCTAACAGTTACAGTATGGAGAAACACAGATTCCTATCTCTGTTTACTAGGAAACTCAGATACCATCTAGCTTACATCACATACAATCATATAAATACAATCAAAGAAAGGGTGGTGGCCACCTTGAGTTCCTAGATACAGGAATCAAGGCTTCATTTTAACAACAAGCCAACAAACAGCTCTGATTACAGCCATGATGTTCTCAAAGGGGAACCTAGACATTTACCTAGGATGGCACAATTGACCAAGTATGGACAACGGATGGCCTTAGGTGATATGAATTAGTAGCGATAGAGAAAACTCTAATCAGGATCACATGAAATGTTAATACCAATTTATAAGGCCTTGCTAAGGCCACCCTTGGAATACTGCATTCAGTTTTGGTCATCACAATGTAAAAAAGATGTTGAGGCTCTATAAAGAGTGCAGAGAAGAACAACAAAGATGGTTAGGTGACTGGAAACTAAAACATATAAAGAATGGTTGCTGGAACTGGATATGTCTAATTTAATGAAAAGGACTAGGGGAGACATGATAGCAATGTTCCAATATCTCAGAGGCTGCCACAAAGAAGAGGGAGTCAAACTATTCTCCAAAGCACCAGAGGGCAGGACAAGAAGCAATGGGTGGAAACTAATCAAGGAGAGAAGTAACTTAGAACTGAAGAGAAAATTTCCTGACAGTTAGAACAATTAATCAGTGGAACAACTTGCCTCCAGAAGTTGTGAATGCCCCAACACTGGAAGTTTTAAAGGAGATGTTGGATAACCATTCATCTGGGAGACCTAGCACTGATGCACCCTGCCAGTTCTGCATTATCCCTAACAAAGGGATCTATGCTGCAGCTTCTGCAGCTTACATACCTCCTTGAGAGCAGCTTGTGTGTGCAAGCCCCAGACACCAGCATTGGCTTGCTCTCTTCAATTCAACCACTAACTTTCTGACATGTATAAAATTAGGATAGAGGGCCCTTCTGAGACTTAGACCCCTAGATCTAAAGAGCTGTGCCTATGCTCCAGCTTATAGGATTGTTTTTCAAAGAAAGAATGGGAGATGAGATACTGTTTCCTTGCTTGCTCTGAGCTTCTTGAATAAAGAGTGGATTTCATAAATAATCCAAACAATTACCTACTGTTCATTTCTCTTATGCCCACGAACAGGTTTCTGGATATGCCATTAAGTAGGGAAAAAAAGAAGTCTTTGATATCATCATTCAAGTTACAAATTAACTGCCATGCATCTTAATGCCACAAGTTTTTGTCTTCATATTGTGTATGTGTCACACACGTTTAGGGCTTCCACCCAACACAACTATGCTGTAAAGCATGAAATAGGAAACAAGGGTGTGCCAGACAGTCTCCCAGACAAAATATTTTATACTCACGAATATAACAGTAATATATTAGAAGATACATTCCATCCAGCCTTAGAAGATGGAAGGGGGGGAAATTAAATTGCTTTTCCAGGTTGGCCAAGGACTGGGTTGTGTTTTCAAAATATACTGCATAGCAATGCCTTACAGCTTTTATCGCACAAAAGCAGGTGTGCGTTCTACAGAGAAGATGGGTTATATTCCTAATGAGGGCTCAAAGAAAAGAATACTTTCTTTTCAAAGGATTGAGAAGGAACGGGCAGCAGAAATATCAGTTGCCTTACCTCCCAATGCATCACTGAAAAAAACAATCATATGTTGTTTTCATTGCACATTTTTATGCAAGTCAAAAAGCATAGTCAATAAAAACTTTCAAAAAAATTGCTGTGATTCCCAAAAGTCTGTATTTCTCAAGAGAAATACTTAGGATACAAATCTTTTTTTCTTTTTTTGTTAGGTGGTTCCTTAGTAAATTATTGGAATGCTCACAAGACAAGATAGCAAATTATTAGTTTACCTTACAGAAATACAGATAGACATTAGGCAAAAAAAAGTCCTAATCCTAAAAGCAAATTAACAACAGAATATATGATCTTGGAAGGAGGGAGATTCTCTTTCATTCCAGGTTTCCTGGTTTGACCCTTCCAACCTTCCCATTCTATAATTCTGATTCTGTTGATATTTGCCCTCTATTTTCCCCTGCTTTCCAAAGAAATAAAAACTGCAAACTTAATAAGAGAAGGTCAACTGTTGCTTTGAGAGCCATGGTAACACAGTGGTTAGAATGCAGTATTGCAGGCTAATTCTGCTGACTGCCAACTGGCAGAAGTTCGGCAGTTCGAGTCTCACCAGCTAAAGGTTGACTCAGCCTTCCATCCTTTGGAGGTGGATAAAAAGATTGTTGGAGGCAATATGCTGAGTCTGTAAACTGCTTAGAGAGGGCTGTAAAGCACTGTGAAGTGGTGTATAAATCTAAATGCTATTGCTTTGAAGAAAGCTTTCGTATTCCCAGTGTTGTAATTAGAAACCTCTATGAGAGGGATCCCCAAACCCTGGACCATGGCCAGAGGCAGTATTTAGCAGTTTCTGACCAGTTCTGGAGAACCATTAGCAGAAATTTTGAGTAGTTCAGAGAACCAGTAAATACCACCTCTGACTGGCCCTGCCCCATTTGTTCTCTGTCTCCTGAGTCCTATCGGATCAGGAGGAAATTGAGATTTTAGAGTATCCTTTCCCTGGAGTGGGGTGGGAATGGAGATTTTACAGTATCCTTCCTCTGCCATGCCTACCAAGCCATGCCATGCCCACCAAGCCATGCCATGCCCACCAAGCCATGGCATGACACGCCCACCAAGCTATGCCCACAGAACTGGTAGTAAAAAAATTTGAATCCCACCACTGACCATGGTCCATTACTGGACTGTTACCTATTAACAATTGGGCCATTGGCCAGCGCACATGTGTGGGCAGTTTAACTTGCTTGCATGGCCCGGTTTTCATCTCTCCCCCCCCCTCCCCAGCCAGGCCACTAAGCCACAAAGGTTGGGGACCACTGCTCTACAGCACCTCCACTAGGCAGGCCACGCACCAGACCTCTTATAAAATTCCACACCAAGAAAGAGATTTACACATCTAAGAACAACATGGTGGGCATGGCAGGGGAAGGTTACTGTAAAATCCCCATTTCCTCCCGATCAGCTGGGACTCGGGAGGCAGAGAATAGATGCCGGCGGGGCCAGTCAGAGGTGGTATTTGCCAGTTCTCCGAACTACTCAAAATTTCCACTATCAGTTCTCCAGAAGTGGTCAGAACCTGCTGAATACCACCTCTGGCAAAAACACTTCAATGTACACATCTAACACATCTCACAATCAAAATCCATTGTTATGATAAATATTACTTGTCTCAGCATTATGACTTCATGGCCATCTTTGAATTGCTGACCCTCATTTTGCTGTCTGGCTTTTTGAATGAATTCTACCTCTACTTACTCTACTTCGAGCCATTTTGTGTGTGTGTTGGGTTCCCAATTTGGAATTGGACCAAAACTTCTTCTATCACCAGCTAGACAAGTTGCCTGTAGATTAGAAAGTTCTCTTAGGTGTTTTTTTTTTTCTAGATAGGCCAAGAGCTGCTTTTTAGTACAAAAGGCCCAGCTGCTCCATGCTCTCTCTTACCCTAAAGGAGTAAGCAAAGGCTGCTAGGATAAATTCGAGATGAAATTTCCATGATCAAAGGCACAATGTAGCAGTGGGATCCCATCTAAAGAAAGGCAGGAAAGGAGATGTCAGCATGTTAGCATGCAGCTGTGCTATTACCACTCTAAATTCTTTCCCTTTCTCCTTATTTATGTTGTGGCCTGAATCCAGGCTGTCTCCTTTCTCCACTTTTTGGATAGGTCTATTGGGATTTAGTAAAGGCAATTGTTTCAACCCTCTCTCTTGTTCCTAGGGAAGATTTCATTACACAAATTGGAACCCTTCCCATTTTCACTTCAGTCTCTTGAAGTGATATATGGGCATGTGCTTGAATTTTTCTCTTGTCTTATCTTAAGTTTTTTTCTCCCCTACCTCTGCTAACGGGGAAACACAAACCTGATACCCTCTCCAACATTCCCTTCATTTAAACTTCTTCCTTTGTCATAATGATCAAAATGTTCCATTCCTGCCAGCAGCCGTTTCATGTCTAAAGCTTGCTTTTCTCAAGTCAATTCCTCATCAGTGATTGTCCTGGACCAAATAAAATAGCATCATTTGAATCTACAAGCCAAACTCCTCAGTCCAACCTTAACTGCAAATACATTTATTTCCTATGTGTATTGCACAATGCTAGTACCTATTTGGGCTTCACTGAAATTCTCATTTTACTCTTCAATTTGCATTTTGAATTGGAGTTCTAATTCCCCTCCTTCAGTCATTTGAACCTGTAGTATGATTACAGTTTTTGCTAGTTCCTCCCCCCCAAATATTAGTTAAATCCATTGAGTCTGTATGTTTTGTGCATTTTAATTGGAACAGACTGTTCTGAATGCTATAAAAATGTAGAGGCCTTAGAAGGTGGGGCATTGGGCACTACATTCCTCTTTTTGAATATTTGAAGAATCTTTTTCCATCCTTAGATTCTTTTTTTTCTCTCAGCATGAACATACCTCTGGAGACAACCTATAAAAGCTTCCTAAGCAATTGTGTGAATTTGGAAAAAGACAGGAATGCTTTAAGGATTCCAAATGAGATGGATAGCTATCCACACCAATATGTTCCAAATCACAACTTCAGAAGAATTTCACAGCCTTAAGGTCTACACATTTTTGTTTCATTGGTTGCAACAGTGAAGAAATAAAGGGGTTGATCTTGGCCAATACCTCTGAGCGAAGAATTCTGATTTAATGAATAAATTACAAAAAACACCAATGCAGAGTTTGAACCAGTCTCAAACCCTGACTATTTTTACATTTCTCACTTGTTCCCACTATAATTCTGTGAATGAAATCATTGAGAGCTCCATTCAAATCTGAATCTCCTCAATTTACAATCACAACTTAGCTCGGAATTTCAGTTCTAAGCCATTGAAGATGTTAAGCGGGTCACCATATGAGCTGGCTCAATTTTATGACCATTTTATGGTTGTTGTTAAGCAAATAACTATGGTTGTTGAGCAAATCACAGGGCCATTTAACAAACCACATGATCATTAAGCGAATCCAGCAAATGCAGTAGGTGTTTTTGACCGTTGTCTGCCAGAAAACAGCAAAGAAAAAAAAATTCAAATCTCGCTTATGTGATGGTAGGGCACCACAACTGGCCATAAATGTGCGTCGGCAATCACGTTTCCAAAATGCAATGATGTCATTGCAAGGGGTGGTGCGACAATTGTAACCTCAACAGGTCATACGTAGCTTTTTTTTCTAAGTCTGCCGTAACTTCAAATAGTCATTAAGGGATCAGTCATTAAGTGAGGACTGCAGGTAGTTGATTGAGTAGTATTCATAAAGGACTAAAGAAGATGAACTCAGGACTGAATATGTCTCTGGGCCGTTTCCTACTTGTAGCTAACCTTGGCACAAACTCTTGTAATACTTCTGTTTTGCCATGACCCTATGACAGAGGTCTGCAAAGTTGGCTCTTTTAAGACTGGTGGACTTCAACTCCCAGAATTCTGGGAGTTGAAGTCCACCAGTCTTAAAAGAGCCAACTTTGCAGACCCCTGCCCTATGACATCGCCATAATCTCATTGCCAGCCCTTGCCTGAGACAGACTGAAATCCTTCTGCATCAGTATTTTAAAAAAGGATCCCCCCCCCTACTTATAACCTCCTACAGCCCAAAGCCCATCCTGGGGGAAGCCTAAAGATGTGTAAATCTGCTTACAAATTGCCTTGGAAGGAAGTCAGATGCCTTGCAAGTGACTGGGAACAGAGCAACAGTGGCAGAATAGGAATTGGCCAATTTCATGCTGGTGGGCAGGTCATATAAAGATCACTCCTTTCTAACGAACTGTATCTGTCAGAACAGATTTATTGCAAATTTACCAAAGACAACATGTAAATACCCTGTTGTCTTCTGCCCCTCCAAGGCTGACAGAATTGAGAAAAGTGAAAGTGAACGGTTATGCATTTTGTATTGTTTAGATAATTAAAATGTAATCTCTTTATGGCAGCAGCCTTTAATGTTAATTTATTTGCACAGATCAAACTGTTCTGCTTTGGAGATTCTCTAAAAAGTCCAACAAGCAATCTTCATTAGTTTAGCACCTTTTAGATGTGTTGGAACTACATCTAGCAATGTAGTTCCAACATTCATTCATTCATTCATTCATTCAATTTCTATACCTGTCCACCTCAATATATGACTTTTAGTGGCTTACAGTTCCAAAAGTTATAGTTGGGACATATCTGGAGAGTTGGAACAGTTTGAAAAGATTGCCATAAATAAAAGCAGACTTTCATAGTGACTAGTTGAGGAACAGGCATCGTATACTTGAGGTTATAAAGAGAAATGGAGGCACAATGATAACAGAGCTATTACTGTTCTCCTAGGGCAAGGTGAACAAACAAACAGGGAAAATACCTATTCAGCTAGACTGAAACATTGATCTTAAGATACTGTAGTCTCCTCCTGTTGATGCCCAGAAAAGAAGTATAAGTGCTTAGAAAGCAAAGGTTATATTTATGAGCAGCTGACTTCCCTGAACAGCTTATGGCAGAGACCTATAAATACTTTTGCTTATGCAGACAGTGAAAGAGAAGTGTAGGGCATAATAGCTGTTCCTAATGTTGATGCATTGAGATACCACAGCAAAATTTTCTTATTCTGATTCTCCTCCTCCTCCTTTACCACTCAGTTTGGCCACTAATTAAGAAAAAGAAAATACATCACCTTTTCCAAAATACAAACCACTGAAAGAGGCAACTGATTTGCTTCATCACTTTGATCAAATTATCTTTGAATCAAATCTTCAAACTGAATATTTGCACAGACCTAATGTGATTAGTTCTCTCACATCTTCCAGATGTTCATTGTTTCAAATTTCCAAATGCTTTCCCTTTTTCTCATTTTTCATAGCACACTGAATTTGGGACACTGCATTTAATACAGATACTGTATACGTATCTATTAAATAACAGATGCATTCAAATAAAGGACTATGCCCATCCTAATCTGAAAGTTTTTTCCTAATAACATTGAAGGATGATCACACTTTAGTGGAAGAGAAATAATGACAATAGGTGAAAGTTTCTAACACCTAATTTTTTAACAGTGGCTAAAGTGAATTTGTGCAAGTTTATGCTCATAGCACCAACTCTATTTGGGCTTGTTAACATGATGGGTTTTGGGCCTGGCATGAACCACTCTCAGAGACCAGGATGATTTTGAATCTTGGATTCCTTTATCCAGCATCACAGTCCTGTGCATAATTTTGGCAATGGAACTCCAATTATCCTGTAATCTTTGAAAGCGGTTGCCAAGGAACATGATTTACATGAATTGTCATCTTATATACTGCAAATCTGTGGTCGAGTTCAGTTGTGTTTCTAACATCTGTTCTGTGTTGCTGGGTTGGTTGGTTTTCACTTTGGGTGCATTCTTATTTTTTCTTTCACCACCTTCTGCAAAGAGTTATTCGAAACCTGGCACATAAAATGGAACAGTGATGATGTCCGTCCATCGTGTTCGAAGAGAACTTTGACATCTAACAGGTTGTGGGCTGTCCACAATGTGTCTGCAGCAGAAGTGGGTTCCTACTGATTCAGACTGGCTCGGCCGAGTAAGTAATAACTCAGCCTGCCATGCCCCCAAACCAGTTCTCTCCACAGCGCCATAAGCACCACCATCTTGTTTTTTTGCTTCTGCACATGCACAGAAGCTTTTTTAAATACTGTGAATGCATGCATAATGTGCATCAAGCATGCACATGCAGCACATCCCTGAGCAAACCAGCAGTAGCAGCAGCCGGAATGCATCCTTGGTTTGCACATGGCTGGTAAGGCCTACACGGACACAAAATGTTCTGTCACATGTTGGGCAGACATGTGTGGGCACATGGAATGTAAAATGACCACAAAAACACATATTCACTCATGTACTAACAAATTATATTTTTAAACCATACTATCAGCCATTTCATAGTCCCGTTGCCTCCTCCCCTGCCACTCCACCCTGTTTTAGTGAACTCTATTTCCTTCAAAAACCCGGAGAGAGCTTCGTATAAAATTGCCTGAAATCACTGATAATATAATTTTCTTGCTTTAAAAGCAAGGGGGGAAAACTGAGGGGGGGAAATTAGTCTATTTGTGCAAGAAAATTAAATTGTTGCATTTGAGAAACAAAAGCTGCTGGAATCAATAACTAAGCAGAGAACAGTATTAAGTGGTACACATAGCAAATGGAAAAACTGTTTTGCTTTTGTTTTTTAAAAAACTTTCAAAAACAGGCAGAAAACGGGCACTTCAACTGAATTTTTTAAAGAATGAAAAACAAAGCTGAACAGCTATTCATTCATTTACTGAAGCATTCAGCAGGCAAAAAGCCACAGAAACATCATAATTTCTCTTCTGTATCCTGATGAGACAAAAGGTTGCTTCCGAAGAATTCTACATTCTTATTTTCCTTCACAATTGACTCCAGGTTGAAGATGAAGTTACTTAACCAATTTTTCACCATGGCATTATTATTATTTTTTTTAACGGCTGCCTTGAAATCAGATGCTTCATGTTTTAATCAAGACATGGAAGGGTAGATTTTTCTGATGGCTACACTCACATAGCCTGCATCGTTTTACCTGTGTGTCAAGGATTCGTGGTTTGACCATTTCTGTCGGTAGCAGTTTTGAGGAAGAAGATAGCTAGTCATAAATCTTTCTGCCATTGAAAAGCTATGGATGAAGTAGCTCTGTCTTTTCTAATAGCATATTTGGGCTTCGGTCTAGTTTAGTTTATGAGGCAGTTCTGCAATTCCTTGAAAAATGAAATTTACTGCAGCAACACATTTCATTTTAGGTCTATGGCTCAGCATATTACAGTCATATCCAATTTGGCATACTTCTGGTGTCTTAGAAATTCAGCTGTAGAATTCCCAGCCAATAAGGTTGGAAATGTTGAGAGTTGGATGGCACATCATTGTGTCATATTCTGTAGAGAAATATAGATATGGCCTTGAAAAAAGTATTGGGCAGCTAATTGTAAGTAGTTTATAACCCAAGAAAGAAGGAGGGAATGAGAAAGAAGTTCACCCCACTTTGATTCTCTTCGGAATGGGAGTGGGAAGACAGAATCTGGCAGAATTTAAAGATGCTATTATTATATACTGCAACAATAAAATAATGTTTCAATAGACCTTGGTCCGCTCTGTTTCCTGATCTGGCCCAGAGTGGTATTCAGCAGGTTCTGACCAGTTCTGGAGAATCAGCAGCAGAAATTTTGAGTAGTTCAGAGAACCTGAACTACTCAACTACATCCCCCAAGGCTCTGTTTTGTCCCCCAAGGCTCTGTTTTAGGCCCAGTACTCTTTAACATCTTCATCAACGATTTGGATGAGGGGATAAATGGGGAACTCATCAAATTTGCAGACGACACCAAGCTGGCAGGAATAGCCAACACTCCAGAAGATAGGCTTAAGATACAGAAGGATCTAGACAAACTTGAACATTGGGCACTATCTAATAAAATGAAATTCAATTGTGAAAAAAGTAAAGTCCTACATATAGGCAAGAAAAACCAAATGCACAAGTACAGTATAGATGGTACCTTGCTCAATAGTAGCAACTGTGAGAGGGATCTAGGAATCCTAGTGGACAACCATTTAAATATGAGCCAGCAGTGTGCAGCAGCTGCCAAAAAAGCCAACACATTTCTAGGCTGCATAAACAGAAGGATAGAATCTAGATCACGTGAAGTGTTAATGCCACTGTATAGTGCCTTGGTAAGGCCACACTTGGAATACTGCATACAGTTTTGGTCGCCACGATGTAGAAAAGACGTGGAGACTCTGGAAAGAGTGCAGAGAAGAGCAACCAAGATGATTAGGGAACTGGAGACTAAAACATATGAAGAACGACTGCAGGAGCTGGGTATGTCTAGTTTGATGAAGAGAAGGACCAGGGGAGACATGATAGCAGTGTTCCGATATCTCAGAGGGTGCCACAAAGAAGAGGGAGTCAAACTATTCTCCAAGGCACCTGGGGGAAGGACAAGAAGCAATGGGTGGAAACTAATCAAGGAGAGAAGCAACTTAGAACTAAGGAGAAATTTCCTGACAGTTAGAACAATTAACCTCTGGAACAGCTTGCCTCCAGAAGTTGTGAATGCCCCAACCCTGGAAGTCTTTAAAAAGTTGTTAGATAGCCATTTGTCTGAAATGGTATAAGGTTCCTGCCCACGCAGGGGGTTGGACTAGAAGACCTACAAGGTTCCTTCCAACTCTGCTATTGTATTGTATTGTATTGTATTGTATTGTAATAACCGGTAAATACCACCTCTGACTGGCCCTGCTCCCATCTATTCTCTGCCTCCCGAGTCTCAGCTGATCTGGAGGAAATGGGGATTTTGTAGTAACCTTCCCCTGGAATGGGGAGCAAATGGAGATTTTACAGTATCCTTCCCCTGCCAGGCCCACCAAACTATGCCCACCAAACCATGTCACGCCTATCAAGTCACGCCCACAGAATGGTAATTAAAAATTTTTTGAATCCCACCACTGATCTGGCCTATCTCAAAATAATGACATAATCATTATGTTTAAAGTTATTTAAATAATCTTTCCTAAATAATCAATGTTGGGTACAGGTATCACCACAATTGAGCCCAAAATTTCTATTGCTAAGGGAAACATTTGTTAAGTGAATTTTGCTCCATGTTATGGCTTTTCTTGGCACAGTTGTCAAGTGACTCCTACATTTCTTAAGTTAGTGACATGGTTGTTAAGTGAATATGGTTTCCCTATTGACTTTGCTTGTCAGAAGGTCCCCAAAGGAGATCCCATAACCCTGGGACACTGCAACTATCATAAATATGAATCAGTTGGCAAGCATCCAAATTTTGATCATGTCACCATGGGGATGCTGCAACATTCCTAAGTGTGAAAAACTGTTAAAAGTCACTTTTTAAAGAATCATTATAACTTCACTAAATGAACCATTGTAAGTCGAGGATTACTTTTATTTCTGCAAGGGGAGAAAGGGCATCACTTGGCCATAGTTCAACTTTGAACACAATGCTGCAAGCACATACCTGGGAATGATACTATGCTTTTCCAATTTCCTAACATGTTTTTCATTGAGAAACCTCTTTACATTTATCTCATTTTCAAAGCAGTTTTCAGCCTGACTTATCTGTTGTGAGACGGCTGGAGGTGCTGGATGTTTTGATATTGCACACCTCTCTAAATTTCAGCAGTCTCCCGATTGCCCTCACTCCCTAATCTGAAAAACTCCTCATGTAGCAGCTTCCTCAGGAGATTTTTGCGCTCTCAGATCTCAAGCATTGAGCAACAAGGTCTGATAGATTCTTGGATGAGAGAGGATTTTAACCAAGAATTTTTGTAACCTCATCTCAAGGCATTTTATTATCTGAGAGAAAAGGCAAGATGGTTCCCTTCCCTTTTCAGATATTCCACTTCAGCAAATTGCATTATGTGTGGAATTTATCAACAGTGATGTTGGAATAAGATCCCCCATTTCCTTAGTTTCAA
The DNA here is from genome assembly GCA_039707465.1 of Rhabdophis nuchalis. Lineage (NCBI taxonomy): Eukaryota > Metazoa > Chordata > Lepidosauria > Squamata > Natricidae > Rhabdophis > Rhabdophis nuchalis. The sequence goes on along the minus strand of CM077644.1, from coordinate 27,348,593 downwards.
TTGCTGGACTGCAATTGTAGCATCCACACATCTCGCAGGTCAAAGAGAGAGCAACGGGGCCCACCACTGGCATACTTGTGGGTTCACTTATAATGTGTGTTATATGGTATTTTGTGGAGTGTAAGATGCACCTTTTTGCCTCAAAAAAGAGGCTGAAAATCTGGGTGTGTCTTATACACTGAATAAGCATTATTTGCCTCCCCAAACCCCACCCCCTTCACCAAAATGGCCGTGCATAGCTTTTAGGAGGCTTTCAGAAAGTTCCTGAAGGCTGGGGAGGGCAGAAATGAGTGAAAAACAAGTAGTTTTTTGCTCAATCCCCCCCCCCAACCCCCAGGAGCACTCTATAAGCCTCCTAAAGGCTATCCATGCCCCTTTTTAACAAAAAACAAACCCATTTTCACAAAAAATGGGCCTTTTTTGCTTGTTTTTGCCCCTCAGGAGCACTCTACAAGCCTCCTTAAGGCTAGGCATGCCCTTTTGGGGCGGGGGGGGGGGGGAACAGGCCATTTGTGGGAGGTTTGCAGAGTACAAAAACCTTTTTTTTTAAAATTGCCTCTTCAAAACCTTGCTGTGTCTTATACCCTGGTGTGTCTTATACTCTGAAAAATATGGTACTTTCAGGTTTTTATATGTACTGTACGTGTCTATGTAAACCTGCTATAGATATATAGTGTTATTGCTTTATACAAATAGAGTAATACTATACTCAAAGGGACTAGGTGGGTCAGTGGCTAAGATGCTGAGCTTGTCAATCAGAAATGACGGCAGTTCGGCGGTTCAAATCCCTAGTGCCGCATAGTGGAGTGAGCTCCCATTAATTGTCCCAGCTTCTGCCAACCTAGCAGTTTGAAAGCACATAAAAATGCAAGTAGAAAAATAGGGAATGACTAGCACATATGTGCGAGGGGAACCTTTACCTTTTACCTTTCTATACTCAACTTTGAATTCTGAATGCCAGCAAAAAAATAAAGCTGTTTTTCTAAATAAATGTTGAGTCTTGTGACCACCTATACTACTCTTTGCAGGGGTTTTTTGCAAGATTTTTCAGCAGTGGTTTGACATTTGCCTGTTTCTATGGCTAAGAGGGAGCAACTGGCCCAAAGTCAACCAGCTGACTTAGGGCCTAAATTAGCACTAGAATTTATGGTCTCCCGGTTTTAAGCCAGGTGCTTAACCGCTACATCAAACTGGCTCTCTACTTTCTACATTAAGTGGAATGGTATTTTGTTTTGGCTGTACCATATGAATAACTCATCCCTAATTCTCAGCAGATGACAGCCTCTAACTAAATCACTTGGGAAGCTAAATAGATGTAGTATGTGAATAGGAAACTGTCAGAGAATCCTAGAATTGTAACTAGAATAGGAAGTATTTTTTTGTGGGAATAGCAAACTGATTAGATGGCTCAGTTGCTAAGACACAAAGCTTGTCAATCAGAAAGGTCGGCAGTTCAGTGGTTCGAATCCCTAGTATAGGTCTCCTGCGTGAGCAGGGGGTTGGACTAGATGACAAGAAGCAATGGGTGGAAACTAATCAGGGAGAGAAGCAACTTAGAACTGAGGAGAAATTTCCTGACAGTTAGAACAATTAACCAGTGGAACAGCTTGCCTCCAGAAGTTGTGAATGCCCCAACACTGGAAGTCTTTAAGAAGATGTTGGATAGCCATTTGTCTGAAATGGTATAAGGTTCCTGCCTAGGCAGGGGGTTGGACTAGAAGACCTCCAAGGTCCCTTCCAACTCTGCTATCGTATTGTATTGACTACTTCCAAGGTACCTTCCATCTCTGTTACTATTATTAAGAGTCAAAAGATATGACTTGATTCAATGCAGACTAGGTTGATCGAGACTCACCTCTTGGTCTGTTTCTCCATTATTCCACAGTTATTATATATTTTCCAAACTCTTCGGTTTTGTTTCTTCCTCTCCTCTCATCTGTGTGAACTCCCTCTTCATTTTTACTTCCTTGCCGGCTCCATTCTGTCTGTTAGAATCCTTTTTATCTCATCCTGTGATCTCCTGTTTATGTTTACATTCTCTTCCCATTCTTCCGATTCCTGATAATTACAAAGCCCCGCCCCTCAAATTCCTAGCATCACATTTGTAGCACTGGAGTTATTTTTTTGCTTCTTGCAGTAAATCTCTACCAGTTTCACTGATTTCCCCATCTTTATCACAACCCTCTGGCTTACAAAACTTTCTAAAAGAAGAAACTGTAAATAGAAGCATATCACATGTTAAAACAGTCAGATAAAACAGTAATGAAAACCGCTAGAAACAGAATTAAGACTTGAAAGCACAGCTGCAATGTAAATATAAAGTTAATATTAAAATCCCTGGAGGAAAATTGTTCCTTAACACTAAAAAGATAATTAGGTAGTTGTCCGGTCAGGATATTCACAGACACTATGGAAAAGACATGATTGTGGGCAGCACATCAGAGTTTTGCCAACGTTTTGGGCACTCAGAAAAAAGTTTTGGATGATGGCTTTGGGTGAGAGGAAGCATCCTTTTAAATCACTTCAGCTCCAAAGTCATCAAGATTTTATAGCTTAGTGCCAGCACCTTGAACAGGGCAACAAATGAATGGGAAGCCAAAAGAGATGAATTTGCTATGTTTCCAAGGGGTCTAGGACTGTTCGCCTCATACCCTTCGCTGCCCCTTGTTCACCCACCGGGTTCTGCCCCCAGCCATTGACCTCTACCATTTGTCCTCCCCTGAAAAGACCCTAGCTGTTTGCCCTGGGCAATAGGGCCCAGCCTCTTTGAGGGATGCATTTGTGTTGGAGAAGTTGTAGTAGATAGAATATTCCTTTCTTTGGCCTGACACTACTAGAACCCTCCAATCGACTTTGAATTTGGTCAGCATCTTGATCACACACCCTCAATGTTTGTTTATTTATGTAAGAGAGTCTACACCTTTTTATTTTTTTGCATGACTCCAGGAGATCAAATTCCAGTTGTTGCTGTTTTATATATAAAACTGGGTTATATTCAAGCAATTAGTGCCATCTTCTGGTCAATGTGAAGCAAAGTCCAAACTCATTCAGAAAAGGGATGGTATTATTGTTTTAATATTCAGCCTTGGCAATATGTAAACTTTGTTGTTTATTTTTTTTTAGATAGGTTTCCTATCTATCTTTTAAAGTCACAAGACAATTCCAAAATATTCTTGAAGGAGCATTGACAGCTGCCCAACACACAAGGTGCCTTTTGTTCATTTATAGATATATAAATGAACTTCATATAAAAGACTTCATTTATTTGGCCTCCATGTGTCTCTTTCTATGTAATGCATACATTCAAAAATCAACTGATGGTTCTCCATAATGATTAAAATGTTTCACTATGTTCATTGTCGCTGAAGTGATGCCCTATATATATGAGAATTCTGACAGGCCCAGCCAGAGCTTTTTGCAGCAATGAATAATGCTCCTGGATTTGTTATTGTTGTCTTGTTATATTTCTTGCAAAGAAATAGGATGGCGGATGATGAAAGGATAATAGGGTGAAATCAACATTCTTATAGATGTTATATGTAGGAAATGATAGCATGAGTGGTAGCATACCTCAGTTTTCTGAGCTGCATTAGACCACCACCCCACCTGCCCCAGCATGTCTCCCCCCCAAGTGTTTCTACCTATCCCACCAGATCCAGGCAAAGATGTATGCAACAGGTCTTATCAATTAAGGAATGCCATATGCCTGTGATGGCAAACCTAAGGAATGCATGCCTGAAGTGGCACGTGAAACCATGTCGTGTGGCACATGCGGCATCGCCTATTCCTCTTCTGGGTTTCTGGAGCACATGGGCACACAACAATTAGCTGGTTTTTATGCATGTGGCAGTGATGGCAATTGGAAGAGCTGGTCTTCCGTTTTCCGGAGTGAGCATGCATGCCGACCAGCTGATCGGTGTGTGCGCATGCATAGCAGTAATCAGAAGACTTGCTGGCCGGCATGCATGCGTGCCCTGCAAACCAGAAGTTCATTTTCCGGTGCACGCATACCCCCTGGGCAGCTCCTTTTCCTGGTCGCAGGAGCTTGCACAAAGTGCTCCCTTTTCAGCACTTAGTGCTGAAAAGGTTCACCATCCCTGCCATATGCCTTTTGGAGCTTCCTTCTCCTGGAGATTAGATTGGTCCTTTTGCAAGATCCAGAAGACATGGCTGTGTTGCAGAGCTTGGAGATTTGATAGTCAGTTAGAGCCCTTGAGATGGTTACGTTAATTGTGATTCTACCAATTTTATTTTACTGTTTTTATCCTTGGTTGTGTTTTTCACTGCTGTTAGCTTCCCAGAATCACCATGGTGAGATTGGGCAGCCTATAAGTGGAATAAAGTCAATAAATATAATTGAATTGAAAGTTTTTTTTCCTAAGGAAGAACGAGATCTTGTGGTCCTCCAGCAATGGATAACTTTCAGCTTCCCAGAGCTTCAATAGCATGTGGAGTACTGAGACATGCTGGGAGCTTTCAGCTGCATCCATAGGGCCGTGTTTTCCTAGATTAGCTCTGTTGATGGTAAAACACGTTTTCTCAACCTGGTAGCCTTTTTGGTTGACTTTGTCTCCCATAATTCTTAGTCAATATAGTTAGCTTGGGGGGAAAGCTGGGGAAAGCTCATTAAGTATTGAATGCAATAGTTCAGGCATACATATTGCATTAAGCCTGTGTGCGCTAGTGAGGCTTTTCATAGCCTGAGGTTTTGACTGTGTGGTTTGTTGCAATTTAATTGATTTCTAAAGGAAAGGGCTGGATGTGTGGGGAGGAGGGAGTGTATCTGCCCATGTGATGCATTTAAAAATGGTAACTTCATAGCCTGTCTACCCCAAAAGGCAGAGTTAAAATGAGAAACCTGAAGAGTTGTTGGAGTGCATTGAAACACCAGTCATTCTTTTCGTTTTTTTAAGCCACATCAATTCGGAAATCCACTCAAAGTTGGAATGAATGGAAAAGACATCACTTGCTAATGTTCACTACTCTCAGAGTCAGTGGCCAAAATCCAGCACAAATCCTCATCCTCATTTAGGTCAGGCTTTCACAAGGATTTTAAGTAGGTGTAATGATGTTTTCAATCAGAGGTGGTATTTGACCTATTTGGACCAGTTCGCCCAAACCGGGTGGCCCTACTCACCTGCCCTGGCTCTACGGTATCCCATTAGGCCCTTTTCCAGGTTCGCCTGGTTCGCCAGTTGCACCCCCTATTGGATCGGGACGCCCTCCGCACAGTCACTCATGCTCTCGTGACATCCCGACTGGACTATTGTAACTCTCTCTACATGGGGCTCCCCTTGAGGTGCACTCGGAGACTTCAGCTAGTCCAGAATGCAGCCGCGCGAGCAATTATGGGAACCTCAAGGTTTACCCATGTAACACCGCTCTTGCGCGAGCTGCACTGGCTGCCTGTCGTCTTCCGGGTGCGCTTCAAGGTTCTAGTTATCATCTTTAAAGCGCTCCATGGCTCGGGACCTATTTGCGGGATCGGATCCTGCCTCATACATCCACACGGCCTATTTGCTCACGCAGAGAGGGACTTCTCCGGGTGCCGTCCACTAGACTTTGTCAGCGGGCGACGCCCAGGGGAAGGGCTCTCTCTGTGGCGGGCCCAGCCCTCTGGAACAACCTTCCCCCCGACATTAGAACAACCACGGACCTCTGCTCCTTCCGTCTAAAACTAAAAACATATCTGTTCTGCTTGGCTGGCCTAGGGTAGTCTCCCTTCTATGGGGTTGTTAATAATTTTAGATGGGGATTTTAGTAATTTTTAACTGGGAATTTTTAGCGCAGGGATATCATTTAATTTGTTTTTATTATGTGTGTATATTTATTGTTTTATTTGCCCTGTGCACTGCTCCGAGTCCCTTCGAGGAGAGGGAGCTGTCAACAAATTAAATTTATTATTATTATTATTATTATTATTATTATTATTTTTTTTTTTGCCAAAAGCACATGCACACACGCTTTGCAAACTGGTAGGGAAGATAAGTGAATACCACCCCTGCTTCCAATGCATAATCATCCCTCTACCCCAGGGATGGGTTCCTCTCCCCATCACTCTAGTACGCTGCACAAGGGGCCAGGCATCCTGATCGTGCACATGCACTGAATACGCATGCGCACTCCACTGCCCCGGTGACACCCAGATGCTCATTGGAGGTTGCGCTGGCGCCACACTGTGCACGCATACACAATTGGCCCAGTTGCTTTAAAAACAGGTATGGAACGCGGGTGGGCGGATGGGCCAAACAAGGCATCGTACTGGTACGGTTCCTGTTCCTGGCTACTACTGGTATGCCTGTACTAGGCTGTACTGGCTGGAATCCACCACTGCTCCACCCCTTCCATCCCCAAGACATATAGACAAAAACATAAAGCAATCGCTGCAAAGGAAATCCTTTCTTAGAGACTTAAAGCTGCGTTCTTCTTTAGCCAGCCTTGAAACCTTTAGAGATCTGCATTGGAGGTCAATTAAAATAAGATTGCATCAAGCAAAGGAAGAACGTGGTTAACACCAGTCAAGGTGCTTTTTAGTTGGTTTTGTCCACTTCATATGAACTTTTTTTAAAATCTAAGAACAGTCAGAGAGGGAACATATCCAGATCCCTCAATAGCCAGCACTGAGTTGTCCTAGTCTTCTGGATGATCATCAGACCCAATTTAGAGGAAGTCTTGGCAGAGCCCTGGGTGTCAGAATAGTCCCAGCTGTTATTGTAACTGCTGCCATGGTGCCTGGCACCACCTTCTTCATCTTCGTCCTCTGTGAATCTTCTCCAAAGACTGCAGTTGGGAGACTTGGCAGGAACTCCTTCACAGCAGATGGTGGCTTCTGCTCCATCTTTCTTCCACAACTTTTTCCTAATACTTTCGCGCACACATGTCAGCCTCCAACTGCTTCCCACAGCTGCCTCTTCTGGTAACACCTGCCTCTTGTCGCTAGGTAGCCCGTCCATGCTGAAAGAATAAAAGCATTGCTGGCTCCTGCCATCGCCACTGGTCCACTACCACTTCCACTGATGGGGAAGCATCATAACCCCCATGCCTCTTCCTCTTGCTTGGCTCAACCATTTGGAACAATAAGCCAAAAGGTGAAGTGCTTGCTGTCTAATTAAATAACAACCCTAGCAGTTGCATTTGTTTGCTGCCTATAAGTAATACTAATTTTTATCCTCCCAAGCCTTTTGAAATGTGTGATTTTTAACTTTCATCCTATTGCCGTGATGGTGAACCTATGGCACGCATGCCCAAAGGGCACGTGGAGTCACGTTGCCTGGCATGCACAGTGTCACCCGTTCTTCTTCTGAGTTTCTGGTGCACATGCGCACGCAATGATTAGCTGGACTTCGTGCATGCGGCAGTGCCAGAAATCAGAAGAGCTGGTCTTCCATTTTCTGGAGTGAGCATGCACACTGGCCAGCTGATCAGTGTGTGCACATGCACGGCTGTAACCAGAAGGCTTGCTGGCATGCACACACTGAAAACTGGAAGGTCATTTTCCACCACACGCATGCCCCCTGGGCAGCTCCTCTTCCTTTTCGTGGCCCAGATGAGCGCACAGAACGCACGGACGCTCCCTTTTTGGCACTTGGTGCTGAAAAGGTTTGCCATCACTATCCTATTGAATATCAACTGAGCATTTTAGCTGTGCTCTGAAACCTCTTTATTTATAATTATATGCCCTCTATTGTGTTTCAAATGTTGCAAGCAAAAGTATCTACGGATCTTTCATTGATTTTTATGGATGTTCAATTCATCATAGTGAGTACCAGAAGGAACCAATTCTTCAGTGTTGGAAATCAGCTTTGTACACAGCACCTTTTACCATCTATAAACCTACTGGCCAACAGGGCAAGACACGTAAAGATCGATAATATTCAGTGTTGTTGTTGTTTTTTACAAAACTTTGCATGTGTCTAAATATCAAGGCTTTTACAGGTATTCTGAAAGTTTTCATTGCTTCCTTCCTCTCTCAGTTCACTTCTCTTTTTCTTCTGCTTTGAACTGTGCAATGCGGGGACTCCTCTCTCGATAATGGAGGACAGCATGATGCAAGTTTTTAGCTGTAGAAAGGTTAAAGTAAGCTTTCCTACCTGCTATTTCCTAAAGAAAGCTCCTCTTTATTTTTTTCCCCCACAGGAAGCACCAGTTTCAAGAATATTTTCTTCTACAGGATACACTCCTAACTTCAGTGGGGTTTTTTTTCTCCATGCATCCTTTCCACTATGAACACCTCCAAAGCCTCATTGTCTCATTGCCACTTCTTCCCTAGCTGCCAAGCAGTGATGTGTCAGGTGTTCAGTTGCAGATTATTTCTAATTTATCTCCCTCTCCTTCCGAGATTTCTCCCTCTTCCTCTCCTTCTCCCTCTCCGTCTTTCCCCTCAACAAGTTGGGTAGGCATGATATACACTATGCCAATCAGAAAATTATTATTCAATAACATAAATATTTATTAATGTAACTAGAATGTATCATGGTTAAGCTTTTCAAGACCTGCTAATAATGAATGAAGGCAGATATATTCATCCCAAGATAAGGATTGCAGAATCAAATCTCAGTCACATTAGTCTTCTAAGTTTTTGAACTTCTATCTCAAGTTCCCTGAGGATGGACTCCAGCAGAGGTGGTATTTAGCAGGTTCTGACCAATTCTGGAGAACTGGTAGCAGAAATTATGAGTAGTTCGGAGAACCGATAAATACCACCTCTGACTGGCCCCACCTCCATCTATTCTCTGCCTCCCGAGTCCCAGCTGATTGGGAGGAAATGGGGATTTTGCAGTAATCTTCCCCTGGAGTGGGGAGGGAATGGAGATTTTACAGCATCCTCTCCCTGCCATGCCCACCAAGGCATGCCACGCCCACCAAGCCACACCCACAGAACCGGTTGTAAAAAAAATTGAATCGCACCACTGGACTCCAGCATGACTCTGAAAGCTCAGACGATTAAATCTCTGGTACTAGTGAACAACCCAAATTGGATCCTGCACCTTGATAATAAAATCACATTTTATTGAATCCAGGCTGATGCAGTTCTCACTACAAGTACTTACCAATTGCTACAGCATCAGATGAACTAGCAAACTGTGTCAAGTCCCGGTCTACTGATCAACAAACCTTTTGAAATTCCTGGACCACTTATATTTTTTGCTTATTAACTATACACAAAAACAAAATAACAATGTTAGTGCAAAATATATTTGTCCCAACTAAGTTAAAGCTACACTTTCTGGCTTGCTGGCTGCATACCAATGTTTGTGTGTAAAGAGATTTATTTCCACCATTCCCAGTTCCTCTCTCAGATTAAAAAATGGCATGAATTCCCAGTTTCCTGTTTGCATCCAAAGACCAGAAGGGAGGATTACTCTGTAATTAATTCTCCTGTCCAGATTATGTCTGATGACGCAAGTAAAGCAACTGGCCAACCAGGCTGGCTTGGTTGGTTGTGGGCAAGGAGCTGTTGGGTGGTTTGCCTGCCCCCCCCCCCCGCCCTCCATGGGAGCTCTCTTTACAGATAAGGCCTCCCTTCTCCTTCCATGGATGGACATTTTTCTCACGCATTATAAGCAACTGTCACTTCAACCTGGGCAGGAGAGGAGATGCATCACCACAGTATGAGCAACCCCATTATTTCTCAGGGCAACAATATTAATAGGCTGTGTCCACAGAGCCACAAGAGATCTGAATGTTGTACTTCCAGGACCCAATAGTTAGATCCTTAAAACAGATTGTAAAGATTTCTCTTCAGAAACTCTTTACAAAGCAGCGATGAAATAATGGAAAACAGCATGCGTTGCCATGCGGGCTGCCCTCATTCCACTCCTGTCACGCCATTATCTTGCCAATAATTGTGTTTAAAAAAAAATAAATCTTGGCATCCTGATAGATCTGGCAGGGTAGCAGTTGCGAACAAGTCAACACGTTCCAGGGATGAGTCATCGAGCAATGCTGGCAGTGTGAAATAACTCAGGATAGATCAACATCTGATACATCCAACACTTTCCTGCAGAAGTTTATTGAATCAAGCTGTGAGAACTTTTCACAGTTGAAAAACATTTGCAAGCTTTCTCTTGCTTGCTTGCGTTCTGCTCTTATGTGTGCATGGAAAATGAGACTGACACAGCAAATCGCTTGTAATGGCTGGGAAATTTAAACCCAGCATATACATATATAAAGATACAGAAGCCATTGCATGAAACTAATGAAATTATCATTTTCTTCTTTCACTGGCCACAGTGAGCTTTTATAAGTTTAATTGGCATATAATATAGGTGTAAATGCTTAACCTAGAACTAATCTAGAACTTTTCTGCAGTAGAAACTGCAATTATTCATTTTAGAACAATGGTCACCAACTGGTGGTCGATGAGAAAATGTTGGTGGTCCGCAAAAAAATCATTTGAATTTTTTATATTGCACTAAATCAGGGGTCCTCAAACTACGGCCCCTGGGCCAGATACATGCAATGAACGCTTGTGTTGCTTCAGAGAGTTTCTTCCTTTGGGGTCTTTTTGTGCAGGTTGGAGGGGGGCAGAAGTTCCAACTTGGGGTCTACTTCAGCCTCCTGGTGTGGGGCTTTGGGCAAAGGCTGGAGGGAAGCGCCGCTGGTGACAAAGAGCTGGAGGGCCTCATTCCAGTAGGACTGCATCATGGACTGGAACTGGCTGACCAGCTCAGCCTGCTGGACCTCGAGGCACTGGCATCTGGCCTTGTACTCCTGCAAGTCTTCCCTCTGCTTGGGAAGCCTATGCTCGTAGTCCTCAGTGAGGTGCCTCTGCTGAGCCTCCTTCTCGGTCAGATCCAACTTGAACTGAGCCAGCTGTTTTGCCAACTCTTTCTCATGGTGGCTGCTTAGCTCCAGCAACTACTTCATGTTGGGGCCCTAAGGAACCCAGGCGGGGAAATGAGGAGTGGTGAGTAGAGGCGCCCTTTGACATGATGTCAAGTTGGCCCCACCCATGCAGTCACTCTCAACTAGCCACGGCCACCCTGCCGGTCATTAGACAGATCGTATTAATTTATTTATTTATTTTATTTATTTATTTTTCATATTTATAACCCGCTCCCATCTCACAACAAGGGACTCGGGGCGGCGAACATCGAATTAAATCAATAAATACAAAATACAAATACATAGATATTAGATGCCTGTGTTGTAACCGTTTTTAAAACCCTCGTTTATAATTGGCGGTGCTGGGGTTACGCAAGGCCGGCTAGTTGAAAGAAGTGAGTCTTAAGACATTTGCGGAAGAGGCGGAGGTCAGGAATGGTGCGGATTTCAGGGGGCAGGTCGTTCCAAAGGGCCGGCCCTGCCACAGAGAAGGCCCTCCCCCTGGGCGCCGCCAGTCGACATTGCCCGACCGACGGCACCCTGAGGAGGCCCTCTCTGTGGGAGCGTGTCAGTCCCAGGGATGTATGGGGCAGGAGACGGTCTTGCAGATAGCTAGGTCCCGAGCCATGGAGCGTTTTGAAGATGGTCATTAGGACCTTGAAGCGCACCCGAAAGACCACAGGAAGCCAGTGGAGCTCGCGTAGGATAGGTGTTATATGGGAGTGTTTAGGCGCTCCCGTAATTATCCGTGCGGCCGCGTTCTGGACTAACTGTAGTCTTCGGGTGCACTTCAAGGGAAGCCCCATGTAGAGAGCATTGCAATAGTCAAGTCGAGATGTGACGAGTGCTTGAGTGACTGTGCGTAAGGCTCCCCGATCCAGTAAGGGACGCAATTGGCGCATCAGGCGTACCTGATGGAATGCCCCCCTGGCCACGGCCGCCACCTGGTCTTCCATAGTCAGCCGGGAGTCCAGGAGGACACCTAGATTGCGTGACTTCTCCACAGGGGCTGGTGTTTCGCCCCCAATGGCCAGAGTTGGAATAATCTGGCTGAAACGGGGTGCCGGAAGCCACAGCCACTCAGTCTTGGACGGGTTGAGCCTGAGTTTGTTACTACCCATCCAGATCCGTACAGCCTCCAAGCACCGGGACATAACCCCGACGGCATCATTGGGGTGGTCCGGGGTGGATATGTACAGCTGGGTATCATCAGCGTACAGATGATATCCCACCCCGAAACCACGGATGATCTCACCCAGCAGCTTCATATATATGTTGAACAGCAGGGGCGAGAGGACCGACCCGAGGGACCCCACATAAGAGGGATCTAGAAGTCGACCTCTTCCCCCCCGTCAACACATATTGTGACCGACCAGAGAGGTAGGACGAGAACCACCGTAGAACGGTGCCTCTCAGCCCCAACCCCCCCAGTCGGCGTAATAGGATACCATGGTCGATGGTATCAAAAGCCGCTGAGAGGTCTAATAGGACTAGGATAGAGGAAAATCCTCTATCTCGTGCCCTCCAGAGATCATCGACCAATGCGACCAATGCCGTCTCGGTACCGTGCCCGGGTCGGAAGCTGGACTGGCGCGAATCTAGATAGTCAACTTCATCCAAGTGTCGTGGAAACTGTTGGGCCACCACACTCTCAACAACCTTCACTAGAAAGTGGAGGTTGGAGACGGGACGATAGTTTTCTAATAATGCCGGATCCAGGGACGGCTTCCTGAGGAGGGGCCTCACCACCGCCTCTTTCAAGACGGTAGGTAAGGACCCCTCACTCAGAGATGCGTTGACAATGCCCTGAAGCCAGCCTCGTGTCGTCTCCCAGGATTCCAGTACAAGCCAGGAGGGACACGGGTCCAGTAAACATGTGGTGGCCCTGAGTCTCTTTGACAGCTTGTCCATATCTTTGATAGTAACAAAGTCAAACTCCTCCCACAATGGTGTCTCAAGAGCTGCTTTGGCACTCTCGACAGGGCTATTGACAATGGAGGGTAACTCGCTTCGAATCCGAGTGATTTTCTCCTGCAGATAAATCCCAAATTCCTCTGCTCGACCCTGTAAAGAGGCTTCCCGCGGCCTCTGTTGGAGGAGGGAGCGGGTTACCTTAAACAGGGCGGCAGGGCGGTTTTCTGCGGATGCAATAAGTGTGGCACAATATTCACGTTTGGCCAGCCTTATTGCCACTAAATAAGTCCTAATGTGGTCTCTTATTAGTGTTCGGTCGGATTCAGAGCGAGATGATCTCCATCTGCTCTCTAGGCGTCTCCTGTGGCGTTTCATCCCCCTGAGCTCCTCGGTAAACCAAGGGGTCCAGGTGGTTCGTCGCCGCAAGAGAGGCCGTAAGGGCGCGACTCGGTCCAAGGCCCCGGCGGCCGCACTTAACCATGCAGTCACTAGGTCCTCAGCCGAGTCGCGGAGAAAGTCCGCAGGAATTAATGGTCTGCGGAATTTAAAATTATGAATTTAGTGCTCCCTGAGATCCGAAAGGTTGGGAACCCGATTTAGAAGATGTTTTCATTTTATCCAGATTGAACAATGTTAACTGCCTGGTAATTTTAAGTATGAGAAGAATCTATCTTATCTCTGGAATAACACTGCTGTGTTCACATTACATATTATATCCAACAAACTAAACCATATTATGGCTTAGGTATGTACAGAAGCGAACAATCCAAAAGAGAATAAGCTGTTTTGTTTGGACAGCTTGGTAGGCCTGAAGAAGTAATAGAACATTCCAGAATTCTCACTGTTGGAACATTCCAAATGTTGCACCTCCAGAACATTTGGTTTTGCACATTCTGATAATGGCTTAATACAATAGGCTACTTAGCATGCTAAATGATACCGGATTTTCATCATGTTCAATCACAGATTACCTAGTTTTTTAGCCTATTTTAGGATGTTAAGAAAATCCAATCAAGATTTAGCTGTAGATCTTGATGAGTGGAAGCTTATGGCCACACCTAGATATCTTCACTGATACAGACAGGAATAACATCACATCAGTGGTGGTATTCAGCAGGTTCTGACCAGTTCTGGAGAACCAGTAGCGGAAATTTTGGGTAGTTTGGAGAACTGGTAAATACCACCTCTGACCGGCCCCACCCCATCTAATTCTCTGCCTCCCGAGTCCCAGCTGATTGGGAGGAAATGGGGATTTGCAGTAACCTTCCCCTGCCACGTCCACCAAGCAACACCACGCCCACCAAGCCATGCCCACAGAACCAGTAGTAAAAAAAAAAAGAATCCCACCACTGCATCACTGCATTTTCATCTAGACATGTGGGACATTCTTTTTTGAACAAAGTTCTCCACCAGTTTTTAGTGAAGATATTTGCAAATTTAATGGGAAAAGGCACTGAAAGTGAAACTCAAACTCACAGTAACGTAATGTCTAAATCAAATGCCAATTTTTCCATATTATTCTCTTTATTATGTCAGTAAGGATCCTCAGAATTAATGAAACACAGCTGCTATTTAATGCATCAGGTCTGTGTTTAACTACTGATATCTTATGTTGAGATTTCCCAGATGAATCTGCCCTCCCCCCCAAATAAATAAATATATATTTCCCACTTTCCCAGCTAAGAGGTTTGGCAGAAAAGAGAGGAATTAAAATCTTCTCTCATCGTGTTCATAAAACAGGGATATAGCAACTTTTTAAAAAAATAAAGCATAGTTTTAAAAAGAACTTTTCTGTGGGAACTGTCATCATAATAGACAAATATCTGCTTGAGAGACTAATGAACACAAAAACAAAATTCGATTCATCAGTTTTCTATTGAGTTACGAGTAACCAATTTGAGACGCAAACAAGCCAGCACCAATAGAAACCACATGGATCATCAATGAATGGACAAAATAGGTTAGACATCAAATGTATTACCTCATTTATCTTATCACATACACATATACATACCATTAGCAATACAGCAAGGAAAAATGAAAGAAAGCAACTGGAGCGGACTTTACCAGGACGGTGTACTTTTTATATACATACAGTACATCTGAAAATGCCAGTTACATATTGCTATAAAAATATGTTCTGTTAACTTCCCCAGATTGGCAAAACCAATGTCTTCAGAAAGATCCCATATAAGCTTATTATAGAGAAGTGATTGCCCCTTTACTGTGTATGACAGAGATGAGTAAGGGAGCTTCCAGGGGCTAGTTTCAGTGCTGTGATTGGAGAACTGTCAGTTGCAGGCTTCTAAGGGAGGAAACCATGAAAAACATGCAATGGATGTTCAATGTAATTGCATAGGAGATTTTCACCTAGCGCTTACTATGCCAGGGGTCTCCAACCTTGGCAACCTTAAGACTCGTGGACTTCAACTCCCAGAATTCCTGGCTGGCGAAGCTGGCTGAGGAATTCTGGGAGTTGAAGTCCACAAGTCTTAAACTTGCCAAGGTTGAGGACCCCTGTACTATGCTACCCAAGTCTAACCCTCTACAGAGCAACAGTGTGTGACATCATCTACTTAAGCATTACTAGGCAATGGCTACTACAGCTAAGGATTCTGGGAGCTGACATCCAGCACATCTGGAGAATTAGATGTAGAAGACTGAATTTAGGACATGGAGTAGCAAAAACACCTCTACACCATGCTCTCTGTAGTTGGTATGTATCACCGCACTTTTGTTCTTCTTTGTTCTATCCCAAGGTCTTGTGACCTTTTCAATGTCATTATATGCACCTGGTTCTGGTTTGCAGGCGTTCTCCAAATGTGCAAATGTTGTTGCAAGAGATGTAGCTCTACTTTCTCCTCCGTATGCTCACTTCTGTGCGCTGGACAATGCTTAAGAGAATATAGAGTGCAGCCTTGGTGAACTCTCACATGCCATGATACAATACCCTCAACAGTACAAAATGTTGAGACTTGAAGATGAAAGATGTGAATTAAGCAAAGAGCAAGCGACTGGTTCCTTTGAAAAGAATCCTTAACTATCCCATAAGGCGTTTCATGCTTGTGCATTAGTCTGGCAGAAGAACCTATGGTGCATGATGTTTACATTCAATGGGGGGGGGGGGGAGGCAAGAGCGACAATAAAATTCTTGACATTCTAATTAGGCCCCAATTTTAGTTCCATGAATCAATGTTCACAATGGTTTCAATGAAACTGAAGGGCACAAGGCAGACTGATTGATGCTGGGCCACGCAGATTAATTGATGCAAGACTTAAGATTCCAATCTAGTTTTTCCCTAGCTCAGCAATCACGAATAGACAGGCACCTTCGTTGGTTGTACACCTAGACGCAATTTGCTGAGAAAGTCTCATGTAAAATATTAGTCTCTATCCTAGATAAACTATTTTAAATGAGCCTATAATTTGGATGCTCACCATGTTACTGTATATAATGGGGAGAATACACTGTTATGTTTCAATTATAGCATCCGAGCAGCATGGACTAAGAAGATCACTCCAGTTTGCTGAGCAAATCTTCCAGAAAATTTTACTAACTTTAAATGAGTTCAGTTCAGTAACTTTTTAAAAGCAACTATTAAACGTTATTTTTCCAACTAAAATGGATTTTTTAAAATCCATTTTGGGGAGGGGTGGGGGGGAGGTAGTACAGTGGTTTTCACCAGGAAGCCTAAGACTGCCATCTGCTGGCCATTTAGTTCTATGATGGTTATTTATTCTAATATGAATAAATGTATTCTTATAATCTTATAATCTTGTGCACCAATCAGAAATGAAATTGTACTTTTAACGAGAATCTCAAATAAATTCAGATATGACAGCATGTTTCTTCCTCATCAACTTCCTCACCCAGAGTAGAAGCAGAGAGGCCATTTTCAGTGTAACGCATAAAAAATAAAGTTTTGATTATTTGCAAACACTGAAGCTTATTAAATGCCCGCATCAAAGACTCCCTCCCCCACCACCCAATTCTTTTCTGCATGCCTTAAATACCATAAGTCACTTTAAGGAATTTCTATGCATGCCCAGAAATATGCATTTTCCAGCATATTATGCTGTTAAATTATTATTGATATAGACAAGTGTTAGTTTTATTCCTTTTAATTTATCCTAGTCACTTGATCGACTTGGATAATTAACTTAAGGCACTCACTCCACGAAAACATTATTTCTGGCCTGAGATTGCTCTTTTTTTTTTAGAAAAAAAAAACCATTGCAGATGGTAATTTAAAATTTATACCATTCTAGTAATCATCCTGAACAAACTAAAAACATTTCTAAAATTAGGAAAAATTAAGTACATTATATACACAACCAAATTTTTGTTTTAAATTATAACCTACTTGTATTCTTTTTTTTAAAAAAAACTGATTAAAGTCTACTTAAATACTGCAACGTTTTAAATATCACAATAATATTTTCAGTAAACTACTACATAGCTACCAGTCTATTGGCCCCTTTGAAACAATACTTTTTTATTTAAATCTTGCATATATAGTAACATATTCCGAAACAGACCTTCTATGCCACATAAATAAGTATATTTCTGTCCTTGCTTCAAAAACCTTCATATGTTTAAATTATTGAAGCAAATAGCTGCATCTTGCTTCTCTTTTGTAACATTTTTTTTAAAAAATCCTTCATTGTTATTCTCACTGGTAAAATATAACTGTATTTCCAGAATACATAATGGACCATTAGTTTTTTTTTTAATGTGTTAACTTCTGAACTTTACAGTAAAAATTAAAAGGAATTTCTTGTAGAAAGTCTCATGGAATGTGTATGTTATAGAGTCGAGCTTCGTTTATATTAATAGGAAATGAAAAATTCTTTGAACAAACCAGAGAATGTGTGCCATTCAAAATTTCAAAGTGCAAGTGAGTGTTTGTGAGACTCTTATTCAAGGCAACTGGCCAACATTTTGCTAGAAACTCTGGGTAGTCCAAACACCATGGCAGGTAGGTTTGCATTAGCTTGGATCAGCTGTGCCCATCCAAAATTCAGAATCCACAATGTTCCACGTCAGGCAACCTGAGACAGGTGATCCTTCCATCCATCCCCTGGAGATTTAGTTTTGAAGAACTTCTGCATCGAGCCCAGAAACATTAAGCGTGCCTGCTCTCGTAATTTTGCAGGAAACAAGGGGAAAGAGAAGTCCCTAGTGCACTAGAGTACCTAAAAAATAGAAAACGGGACTGTCCCGTCTTCTGGACTCAGCACCACTGGCATAAGACAGTACTCAGGCAGAATTGCTCTCTGCTGAACCCTTCTGTGACTCCAAGATAATCTGTTTCCTTTCATCTTACAAGTCTCCATCTGCAGGCGGTTGACATAACTGGTAGATTCTGTAAAAATGTGGCAAAGAAGTTGGTGTTATAAAAGGATCCTTAAGGATAAAGTGGCAGACCAAAGTAAACCAAATTGTTTTAAAACAGCCATACTCAATGTCTTGCCCTCCAGACCTTAGATGCCCGTAACTTTCATACATTCAGTCAAGCTGGTGAGGAATTAGGACACAGTTTACAATATCTGAAGACAATCTACTTATTTGTTTACTTGTTTTATTTATCACTGGACTTATGAGGTTGTGCAACTCAACAACATGACTTTGGGTGGTGCAAAACCATAAAAAGCAAACTATAAACCTAAAAAGAACCACATGACTTTAAAATTTACACGATATATAAACATGTCGTATATAAACATAAAACACACACTGTAAACTGGCGACCTACACCATAATAAAATCAAGAGGTGACTTCCTTCAAGTGACCTCCAAATGCCGGGGGTAAAACTCAGGTTCAGTTTGGGACAGGGGTGTGCTACATTACCTCCATCAAAAGGCTAGATAATTAAAACTAAACGCTAATTCACCTATGAAATGTAGATTCATCTGAATGCTTTTTTCCCTCTGGAAAGCTCAGTGATATGAACATGCAAAACTAATTGATGAGGTCATTGGACCATTTTGTCCTCTACTGTTTCAGCAGCTGCCCAGTAGTTTAAGAGCAAGTTTTTCTGATTTGGACGATAGCAATATAGTCGGAGTATAAGATGCACCAAAAATTTGGAGATGCAAATTAAGAAAAGATGTTTTTGCACTCTGCAGACCTCCCAAAAAGGGCCCATTTTTTGCAAAAATGGTTCCCCCCCCCCTTTCTTTTTTTCTAAAAAAAAAGGACATGAAGCCTTTAGGAAGCTTGTAGAGTGGCCCTGGGGGCTGGGGGGGGGGGGGGGAGCAAAACCAAGCAAAAAATGGCCTGTTTTTTGCTAATTTCTGCCCTCCCCAGCCCCTGGCAGTACTCTGAAAGCCTCCTAAAGGCTATGCACAGCCATTTTGGTGAACAGGGTGGGGCAAAAAATGCTATATTCAGTGTATAAGACGCACCCAGATTTTCAGCCTCTTTTTTGAGGGAAAAAGGTGTATCTTATACTCCAAAAAATACAGTACTTTGCCTTTGAGATATAGCCAATGTCTGCTATGACTTGCTAACAGATAATAGCAAAATGGGCTGAAAAAGTATATTGAAAATTCAGACAAAATACGGGACAAGGGAATGTTGTCAGTATCTTCAGAGTGACAACACAAACCAGTTTCTCAGCTTTGGTAGTTATGGTAGTGTACTTTAAAAAAAAGTTTCCAATTTCTTCTTTTTTTTTGTAATAATGTTATTGACATTTTTAATAGGTATAGTAAAAATAAATACAAATTAAAATAAAAGATTAAAGGAAAAGTTTTAAAAATTCAAGAGAAAGAAAAAGAGGGGGGGAAAGGAAGAAGAAACAAAGATACTAATAAAGAAGTGATTTTCAATCTTCAGCATACCGAGCCCTAAGTAATATAACTTTTCACCCTATTTTAAAATTACAAACAAACTTCCTATAATATAACTTGTATTTATAGATGCAATCTAGCAATTTTCATCTTTTTAGTCCCGGTTCAGAAATAGTTATTAGAAGTTACCCCTCGTTTCAAACAGATTATTTTTTCCTGATCAAACAGTCCAATTTTATGTTCCTTTCTTCTGCATTTCATAATTATTGCTTTTAGATCATCCCAGTGGTGCCTCAGGGTTTGATCTTTCATCAATACTTTGCATTCCAAAAAGTCCCCCCCCCCCCCCCCAGATTCTTTAAAAGAGCCATGTTGGCACAGTAGTTAGAATAACATATTGCAGACTAACTCTGCTCACTGCCAGGAGTTCAAAACTGGCTGGCTCAAGTTTGATTCGTCCTTCCATCTTTCCGAGGTCAGTAAAATGAGGAGCCAGATTGGAGTGGTAAATAGTAAGTTCTATTGCTATTGAATCTAGCTACCTACCGGGGTGCAGATTGCGGCATCTGATCCATCACTTTCAGGTTTTTTGCAGAGATTTCAACTCTTGGTCCCTAAAGAAAAACATACAAAAATAGTTATTGTATTTTTTCGGACTATGAGACCCCCCCAAAGTAAAAGATGCACCAAGATTTCGAAGAGGAAAACAAGAAAAAATATTTTTTGTCCTCCCTGGCCCCCAGGATCATTCTGCAGGCCTTTCAAATACTCTGCGTATTCCATTTTTGCAAAAAACGGGCCTGTTTTTGGCCTCCTGAACCCCCCACGCATCCCGTTTTTGCCCTCCCTAGCCCCGGGAGCACTTTGTAGGCCTCCCAAACCCTCTGTGCCTCCCGTAGCATGTGCAGGGCGGGGTTTCGGGAGGCCAAAAATGGCTGTATTTGGTGTATAAGACACACCAACATTTCCACCCTCTTTGGGGGGGGGGGGTGTCTTATACTCCGAAAAGTATGGTATGTATGGCTCTGGAGGGACACACTATTTTCATTTCAAAAATCTATTCATAGCTATATTCATAGCTATATAATTCTGGAAAGGAGGAAGCTGGCAGGGTAGTCTTCTGTGCTTGCTTAAAACGAAAGTCTTCGGTATGTCTTACAGCTGCTAGTGAGAGAGTGACAATACCAAAGCACACCGTCAAGTATCCTGAGTGGGTTTATGAGGATATTCTGCACATTGCACTTCTTTCTTGAAACCAAGGATTAGCAAATTGTGGTTTTTCAGTTATTGCTTCCCTGCCAGTTCGCAAAATCCCTATCAGCAGGGCCAGTAATGAAGGATACTCAAAACTGCAATTTGCAAGACAGGTTTGTAAATAGTTATCAGAAGCATGTCATTTTTATTATCTCTTGTATCATTAAATGATGTAGATACTCTGCATATAAAAATTCTGTGTAGTGCATACATATATACATATTCAGTGTCTCATTTGGAAATTTATGGCTGCTAATATTACTTATTGAATGCTTCATTAATACTCACTTGCTTTCTCATTATGTCTGTTGCCTGCATAATACACTTGGGCAAGAGTCCATGACTTCGGGCCAATATTGCTGCTTGTTCCAATGACACACAAAGTGTGCTCCTAATAGTATAACAACAAAGATCATTGCATTCAGACACTCAACACTTGGTCAGAAAAGCTGATTTACACCCACACCCACATCCATGGGTTCTCTGCCAGCAGCCCCACTCCTACTTCTCAGGGTACCATCGGCCGGGCAATGCCAGTTGGCGGTGCCCAGGGGAAGAGCCTTCTCTGTGGCGGGCCCTGCCCTCTGGAACGACCTTCCCCCCGATCTACGCACCATCGTGGACCTCCGCCTTTTCTGCCAACGTCTTAAAATCTATTTATTTCAACAAGCCGGCCTAGCATCACCCCCATTTCTGACTTTTATAGGGATAATTTTAAATTTTAGAGTCTTATTAATTTTAGCACAGGAATATTTAATTAGTTTTTAACAATTTTGGATTTTTGTATGATTTTAATGATGCCTGTGCGCCGCCCTGGGTCCTTTTTTAGGAGAAGGGCGGGGTATAAATTTAATAAAATAAATAAATAAAATACCAGAGCATCCCTCAAAACATGCCAGCAAATTAGACATTTCGAGTGCAAACTAAGAAATTTGCAATTCATTCTTGACCCCACTCCTTTCTGAAGTCTCACCTTTGCATCCCGGTGCCACACATTACAACCTGGCAGGCTCCAAGGCGGTAGCAGAATTCAGAAGATATAGGCAGCAGTCCAGCCCCTGCTACATAATTATTAGAGTACCCAGACTGATTGCCTTTTGTGCTGACGAACGATTTCATTAATCTGCAAAGCTCCTGCATTGCATTGATGGGCCGAATAAGCTGCAAAAGGATAGAAAACCAGTCTCAGTACAACTTAGTCCCTTTCCTTTCTGAAAGCCATATCCCTGACAATAACTATTCAGTATTAGTTCAGTATTTTGTGCCTTCAAGAGATGCTTGGCAAATAGGTTAAAAAGTCTATGTAATTCTAGGAGTTTCTAAATTAGAATACAGGACACAGTTTGGTGCCTTGGTTAAGGCATCTGCTTAAGACTGGGAATTCAAATCCTGCCTTAAGCATAAAGCTAGCAGGGTGACCTTGGGCCAGTCAGTCTCTCTCTGAGCCCTAGGAAAGAGACAATAGCAAATCACTTCCCGAAACTTGCCATGAAAACTGCAAAAACTAATCCAGGCAGTTTCTAGGAGTCAAAAGTGACTCAAAAGCACAGAATAGAATAGAATAGAATAGAATAGAATAGAGTTCTTAGCCTATTGAGAATTGAGACTATATGGAAAGTTATGCTGGAGGTCTTCATTTAATTGAAGAGAAAGCAGCCATAGGAGAAAAATAGTGAATTGAATGAATATTTATAGTTTAGGGAATGATTTGAATCTTTGTCTTCGCAATAAGGTCCCAATCCTAATTATTCTTTAAAGCTGAGTTTAGATCTGGGAAGGGAGAAAAAACCTGCACTCTTAAAAAGTTTGGGGTCTCTAAATCAGTGATGGCTAACCTTTTTTTGGCTCCCGTGCCAAAAGCAAAGGGAATGCAGAGGGAAGTGAAAACTGGAAGACTATTTTGCTCATGCAGTAGAAAAACCAGCTAGGCCACAAGTAACCTTGGAACTTCAGCAATTTGACATTCCTGACATTCATTTCTCTTTTTTTATCTATACTCTTATGTATGAAGAAACGTGAAGAGCAATTGGAAAAACGTTATTTCACTAGTTTGCATTGGGTACAAATATTTGGTTATGCTGGCTTCCTTCATCCAATCACCTTTCAAATACAGCAGGGATCAAGTTGGAAGGCACCAGGTTCTGGAATCCTTCTTTGACTAGTAATGAGATCTGGCTGGACCAGTTTCACAGAATAGGTTAAGTTTGAACTCTTTTCCTTCTGTGACTGTTAGGTTAGAAGCACCAACTTTCATCCTAACAGTTGAAGTAGCAGCCTCTCCCAGTTCCCACTTTGCCAAATATCTGAATATATATAGACAGTAGGTTTCTATACCTGATGAATTTTCACAGCTGTGGTGTTTGAATCTGTAGGCAAGTTAGATCGCTCAAGGTAAAATGTCCTGAAATGAAACAATAATTAGCTTGCAATTATGTAATTTTAAGCACTCCTATAAGTATTTTAATTTCCAATAGGAACCAATTACTACATGTGTCAATGGAGATCCTCAGTCATCCAGGTCATAGTTGTCCCAAAGGTGCTTTTTCAAGAGGAACTGGACATTGTTTTTCTTTGAAGATGTTTCGCTTGCAATCCAAGAATGAGAAAAACTAATTCTTGGATGAGACGCGAAACAGCTTCAAAGAAAAACAAGAAAGTCCAGTTGCCTCTTGAAAAAGAACTTTTGGGACAATTACTATAGGCTACACATGGACTAACTATATTTGGATGGTCCAAAAAATGACAAATTAAAAATTAGACAGATTTTCAATTCCAATTCTTCTGCAATTTTGAGAGTGCCATGCAAATTATTGTGTGAGTTCACTCCTTTCTTCTCTCTTGTTCCTTTTCACTCTCATCCAGGGGTTGGATTCAGCCATTTCGGACCAGTTTGGGTGAACTGGATGTTAATTTTAATCTGGTTTGCTGAACCAGTAGTTATAAGGACTGGCTGACCCCGCCCACCTCCTCTCCTCCCAGGAATCTTCACACAGCCCACTTTGGATGCCAGGTAAGTACAGGGCCTGCCTGGAGGCTCTGGGAGGGTGAAAAACAGGGCTACCAGAAGTACCGGAAGTTCGGGGTCCATTTCCAGCCTCCAGAGAGCCTCTGGAGCCCTGGGGAAGCTGTTTTTGCCCTCCCCAAGGTCCCAGGAAAGCCTCCCGAGTTTGGGGAGGGTGAAAAAGGCCCCCTCCCGCTATGGTGCAGGAAGCCGACTAACCATGCCCACCCAGCAACGGACAGCGAACTGGTTGCTAAAAAATTTTAATCCCACCCCTGCTCTTGTCCCCAAATCTAGTAACTGGCTTTGATGGTCTATTTCCAGTTCCAGCCCATGTTGCCTGATCACTTTGATCTCCTTCTCTCTTACGTATTATTAACATCTATATAAATAAAAATGTAACACGAGTTTGTTCAAAACCGTTAATCTCCGAAAGTACTGCACCGATCGCTTCCAAATTTTCACACAACGTTCCTTTCAAGTATGGCACCAATGATATATATAGATTGTGTAGATGTCACATATGTGCCAGGTACACACAATGGAAATGTAAAAAATTGTAAAAAAGGTAGGTAGATGGATACAGAGAGAGCAGTGGGCCACAGGTATTATGTCATCCTTTATGACATAAAATACTCTGTCCATAAGATTCAAGGAGAAATACAGTAGGTAGGTAGGGAGAGGGAGAGAGAGAAATACAATAGGTAGGTAGGTAGGTAGGTAGGTGGATAGAGAGAGGGAGAAATACAGTAGGTAGGTAGATAGAGGGAGAAAGAGGGAGAAATACAGTAGGTAGGTAGGTAGGTAGGTAGGTAGGTAGGTAGGTAGGTAGGTAGGTAGGTGGATAGAGAGGGAGAGGGAGAAATACGGTAGGTAGGTAGGTAGGTAGGTAGGTAGGTAGGTAGGTAGAGAGGGATAGGGAGAGGGAGAAATACAGTAGGTAGGTAGATAGGTAGAGGGATAGAGAGAGGGGGGGGGAACTCCACCCTCAGGGTGGTGTCCCTCCTGACTGGGCCACAGCAACGTGTAGCTGGGAACGGCTAGTTCAAAATAAAACTTGAAAGGAATTCCAATTTGTATGAATTCAACTGAAACAGTCAATTTCTAGTAGCACAATAAAGTTTCCTACCTTTACTAATGTGATCTGCCAAGGGTGAGAATAACAAAAAAGGATGCACTTTTAAACAATAATTGTAATTCAGTATTTACAATTAGATTTTTTTAATGCTATAGTACCTGAGCTTGTGATAATACTGTTGCACCTTCTCAAGAGAATAGGAATTGATTTGATGCTGAAGCTCCTCCTGAGGTGACCCATTTGGTAGGACTTGGCCATCCAGATTTTCAAGGACTGTAAATAATTTAATGAAAAGTTTAAAGCAACTTTAACAATTCTCATATGTCTGTTGTATCTATTATTACCATCATTCTATAATAAGAAAGGGGGAACTTTTTGAATTAATTTGGATCTATTTATTGATTAAATTTGTAGACTACCCATCTTACTATTGAGCAACATTTATCCCTCTCATCTTGTAAATCTATCTTATTCTGCTCAATCTTGCCAAGAAGAGTGGATGTGTGAGGTTAAAAAAAAGGAATGCTTAATCATGGGATATGGGGGGAAAGGACTTCATACTTGTCATGAGATCCCAACATACGTAGTGGAACACATTGAAAATGTGAATTGTGTAGTCCTTTACGTCATGATGGAAGTAATACAAATGACAAAGCTTGTATCATTTACATGAGGATGTCATGATGAACATGATGTCACTGTGGATCAACCAGGCACCTATGTGGGTGCTGGTGATCAAATGAAATCTTGGGAAAAATTTAAGAACACCACACTGAATTTACTAACAAATTATCATCCTTTTCCTTATATATCTTGCTTACCCTAAAAAAAAATAAAAAAAAAATAAAGTAGATAGATAGATGATAGATAGATAGATAGATAGATAGATAGATAGATAGATAGATAGATAGATAGATAGATAGATAGATAGATAGATAGATAAGCAAGCTAGTTAGCTAGCTAACTAATGCACCTCTTTCTCAGAATTGGCCAACTTGCCATTGTCAACTCACCATGGCCAATTCACCATGGCCAACCCATCACAGGACAACTCGCTGTGAGACAATTCAACAATTCAATTTAATTATTTTAAAATGTTAAAAATTATTTTAATTTCTATCATTCACAATTCATTTTTCCATTCTTTGGTATCCTTTCTTTAATGATTCTATTCCACTTTTTCTTAGTGTAATTCTCATCCTGTAGTGAGTTGGCTGCAGCGAGTTGGTCATGATGAGTTGGCCGTGGCGAGTTATCGTAGGCCCCTTCCTTCTTGCTCCTCTGAAGACATATAGATATACATGTCATGATAACAATATTATGGGATCACCAGCCTGGTTGCACCCAATTTTTCCCCCCAGACAATTCTGAGGGTTTAAGAAAAACTGCTCTGTGTATAAATTGCCCATTTGGTGAGAGCATTCAGAGAGTTTAAACTAAATATTATCCTGCTTATTCCAGAGGTTCCAAATAATTGTTGGAATTAGGTCCATCATGCAGATTGCAAATGTTGCACCTATACAATTTAAAATGAGTCTACCATCATTATTTTAATTTCAACAGCTTGTCCAATGGTCCAATCATTCATTCCATTAAATCTAGAGCAATCCTGACTGCTCTTTAGAAGGCCAGATCCTGGAGATGAAACTCAAATACTTTGGCCACCTAATGAGAAGGAAGGGCTCACTGGAGAAGAGCTTAATGCTGGGAAAGATTGAGGGCAAAAAAAAGAATGAGAAGGCAGAGAATGAGGTGGCTGGATGGAGTCACTGAAGCAGCAGGTGTGAGCTTAAATGGACTCCAGAGGATGGTAGA
Organism: Rhabdophis nuchalis; assembly: GCA_039707465.1. Lineage (NCBI taxonomy): Eukaryota > Metazoa > Chordata > Lepidosauria > Squamata > Natricidae > Rhabdophis > Rhabdophis nuchalis. Next base: position 27,321,908 of record CM077644.1, on the reverse strand, counting down.
GGACAGGAAGGCCTGGAGGAACGTTGTCCAGGTTGTCGTGATTGGTTGGACACGACTTCGTAACTAACAACAACAACAAATATCTACTTCCTATCTGCCTTGATTTGTTTGTCTATTTAACATCCATTAACTTGACCTTCAGCTTGACTGTGTTAGGAGCTCAATATAAATAAATGAATGAAGAGGGGGGGAGGATTTCTCTTGTACCTTTTGTAAAGAGCACTGCGTGCAGTTTCAGACTTCCTCCATTCTGAAATCGGGTAGGTAGCTTAGAAAAGTAGTAACTATCCAGGAATAAGGTCACTTTCAAAACTTGCCGATTTCCCTCCACGTGATAAAATACATGAGTATCTGGAGAAACCAAGGAAAAAGACATCACAAATTTCAGGGGAAATAGTAACTCAAGCTAACCGACCTGTGGAAACTGAAAGAATTAAACCCACTCATTGTCAGGCCTGGAAGCCGTCTTTTGCATTGGGCCTTCTGGCCTGCCACATTCAATGCTGTGGGAAAATGGGAGGAGGGATTATGGGTGACAGTCAAAATAACATTCCTTTCTCAGAGAGTCAAGGACATCTTGTCCTGCACCTTGACAGGTGTGGCTGGGAGGCATCTCCAGTTGGGTGGGGGCCTGACTGGGCCATATGTCAGAGAGGTGGGTGCTGGGCAGGGACTTGAACTTTCACTTGGGTGGGAAAAACCTGGACGCTTTCAGATTCGTGTTTTCCCAGATGTGCCGATATGACATCTCTAATAAAATGGAACTTTGAGGAACTTCATGCCTCAGAGTCTTCTTTCATTGGGGGTGTTATTTGGAACACTGACACTCATAGGTTTTTGTCTTTTGTGGGTGGGGCTTGGATGGGGAAAACCTGGAAGCTTTCAGATTCGGGTTTTCCCAGATGTGCCAATATGAATCTAATAAAATGGAATTTTGAGGAACTTCATGCCTCAGAGTCTATTTTGTTGGAAGTGTTACTTGGAACCCTGACACACATAGGTTGGGGGGGTGGGGCATTGCTCTTAATCAGGGATGTGCAACTTCTGTTGAATTGAGAGTTGCAACAGGTACATCTTAGAAAAGGTTTTGCAGCTTCTATTGAAATTCCAGTCTCTGTGAACTTAAGACAACCGAAGACATCATTTTACTGTTTGAACAAATACAGAGTCAAAGGAAAAATTCAAGGGAATCCATGGATCTAGTGACTGAACTTACTTGCTACAAAACACTCATCCAGCTGCTTGAAATAAAAGGCAACCTTATCCAGCTCTGAAAGGGTGGCCTGGATATCTTCCAGCATGGTTCGCTCTTCTTTCTAAGGGAGGAAGAAATAGATAAAAATAGATGAATCGATTGCAAGAAGGGACAGATTTAGGTAGTTCTTGACTTATGACCAGTCACTCAATGACTGTCTGAAATTACGATGCACAAAAAAAAAAGCTATTTATGCCTGCCCCTTATGAGTTATGACTGCAGATGTTTATGTTCGGCAGTTATATGATCACATTTCAAGTGCTTACACCCTCCAATGCTCACATGACCACAATTTACTACGGTGTCTGCTGTTTCCTGGCAGAAAATGGCAAAACAAATGTCCAGTGAATACATGAATTAGCTTAACAACCAACTGGTTCATTTAACAACCATATGTTTTGTTTTGCAAACATCGTAAAAATGGTCATAAAATTGAGTCTGGTCACACAGTGCCACAGTTTAGGACTGTAGTAACTTATGATTGAAATCCAGAGTTTTATTGTAGTCATAAGTACACAAATCATTCTCTTCATAAGAACTGGAATTATAAAAAAGGAGAATAGATGCCTTCCCCCAAACCAGGCATCACAATCATCAATGGTTGGCTGTGACTGTGACTAAAACCATATCTGAATCCTTAGGGGAGTGGAGGCTAAAACATATGAAGAACGGGTGCAGAAGCTGGGTATGTCTAGTCTGGTGAAAAGAAGGACTCGGGGTGATATGAAAGCAGTGTTCCAATATCTCAGGGGCTACCACAAAGAAGAGGGCATCAAGCTCTTCTCCAAGGCACCTGAGGGCAGGACAAGAAGCAATGGGTGGAAACTAATCAAGGAGAGAAGCAACCTAGAACTAAAGAGAAATTTCCTGACAGAACAATTAATCATTGGAACAACTTGCCTCCAGAAGTTGTGAATGCTCCAACACTGGAAGTTTTTAAGATGTTGGATAACTATTTGTTGGAAGTGGTGTAGGGTTTCCTGCCTAAGCAGGGGGTTGGACTAGAAGATCTCCAAGGTCCCTTCCAACTCTGTTATTCTATATTCCTTCATTCCCTTAAATTTACTGTGCTTCTTTTAATGTGAGCTTGCATCTCTGCCATACATTGTCCACTACATGTCTCATATCTGTAATAAACATTGTCCATTACAGGTCTCATATATTTCTAATATGGGTTTTCATATTTTTGGTTTTAGATATTTGGGTTTTATATTAAAAATTTGTGAGCAACTCAACTTGAATTTTCTTTTCAAGAAAATTGCTGTTATACATGTTTTTGATACATGTTTCAAATACATTCGGTGAAATGCAAGATACAGTTTCTCACCAGCAGAGGGCAAAATACTTCAACACTTCACACAACTAGTTATCATTTAAAGCTAATACTCTGTGTAGCACTTATAGCTAACATTTTTTTTAAAAAATAGCAATGAATGTTGTTATTACAGTACTTTTCTTGCTTTTATCTTGTCTTTATGAAAGTCAAGGAGATAAAATTCTTGCATATGTAATATAGTTATACAGGACACAGAATACGGAGAAGTACAGCTTGTCACTTAAAGGGGCAGAAAAGTCAGAATAGATGAATTTGTTGTACTGTTTGATGAATTAAATTATTGGTCTGCTTATTCAGTATTGTCTGAGATGAATGCCTGTAGCAATCAGAAATACCTTTCCTGCCAGAATTTATTCTTGCATGCTCTCAAGCAATGAACTTCACTTTATTATTTTTCTCTTAATTATTAAAAGAATAAATGTGATGCTATACCACTCTGTCAGAGAGTGTCTTGCATAACAAATAAGGCCAGTTTCTTCTTATACATATTAAGGTAATATGTGCATACCTAAAACCCTTCACATTATTGCCCAAAGTAGCTTCTCCTATGTTAGTGGTATCAAACTCAAGGCCCGGGGGCCAGTTCTGGCCCATGGAGTACTTAGATTTGGCCATGGGGCCGCCACAGAAACAGCAAAGGACTGGCCCATGGTTCTGCCAGAAACCATGGGCCCCTGAACTCTGTTTTGCCTGCCACAGACTCCTGCAACCCTCTGCCAATGAAAATGGAGCTCAGTAGGGCCACATGCAGAGGGCCCAGACCACCACAGGTGCCCCCAACAGGAGTGATGTCAAGCTTGCCACACCCAAGCTAAAACACAAAACCCTGATGTGGCCCTCAATGAAATCAACCCATCAATATGTTGTGTCAACTCTCAAAACGACTTTAGCTGAAGCCGTATCTTTTTTACTTTATTTCTTGGTTGTCATACATATGAGAGGAAGGGGAACTAAGGGGTGTGGGATAATTTCCTCCCAGGTGCCAGACATAACAGCGATGAGGCCTGTGAGAATCATGGTCATCTCAAGGAGAGCTCATAACAGCCGGATGGAGTAGCCGAGTAGTTTGCCATCTAACTGATTAGTCAACGTGACCAGTGACACTAGCGGGGTGGGTGACATCTATCTCTTTTGTTATACTGAAAGCACAGGAAATAGTTAAGAGTTGGATTCACATATGAACGTGCCGATAGGATGTGTCCAATAAAATGGATTTCTGAGAAAAGCTACAGTCTTCAGAATCCTGAATTTATTGGGACCAATGAAACGTTGCATGTAGGAAAGGTTTGGTGGCACAGTTTACCACGGCTCAAAGGGTGCTACCATGCAATGGGTCACACTCACTAGGCTGTGATTTTGCACATATATCCCAGCTACACAAGAAACCAGGTTGAGTAGGTGCGAATGGGGTTTGAAATGCAAATGCTACCACACTGCAAAAAAAAGCAGTTTTATTTCCCCAGCCTTTGCAAATATATTTAGGCCAGAAGATGAGTAATGAAAGAACTGCCTGGTTCCTTATTTAGGTTTTCTGTGTTTGAGGAAATGGTCTTCTAGTCTTACCACACCAGGAGACAGCAAGGACTGGTAGTTGAGCAACACTCCTGTGGCTGCTATCTGCTCCAGCCACTTTTTACTGGCTTCCCGGCTGCTTTCTTCATACTCTCCGTTGTTATTGTATCGATAGTTGAGTGCTCCCAATAACTGCTCTGAAAACGTGCAAACGGCTGCCACCAGGGCCTGGCAGAAAATTACATCTCGTCTCACTTGCAGTTCTGTATCTGGAAGAAGAAAGAGAGACAAAAATTGGGATCAATAGGCTAGGGTTAGGGTTAGGGTTAGCATGTATGATTGGGATTCATGCCTCAAGAGTGGTTTTGGCTTTTCTTATTCAGGGCAGCTCATATAACACTGATGATATTTGGGGAAAGGTGCCCCCCTGTCCCCAAGGGTAAGGTCATCACCCCAGAGGAACACAGAGTTTTTCACAAGACCAGCAAGAAGATTAGGATGCATAGAGGTGTCCACATTAATTACCAATCCTGAAAATAATGGATTAATACAACCATTTTTTCACCACAGATCCCCTTTAAATAACCTTTGTGGCCAAGGATCAGGGCCATGCCTCCCCCCCCCCCCCTCCAAGACTTGACTCAAGATTTAAATCATAACATTGCTTTAAGCCTTCTTGGACCTCCTGGGATGATAATGCGAGCCCCCAGGAGTCCATGGACCATAGGTTGAGAACTACTGGTTAATCCCTGAAATGGAATGAAAATATTCCTCAAAATGCATGTCTGTCTCTTAACCCTGTTGAGGTGGTCAGCTGCAATGGGCATCAAGGAGCTGATTAGGCCAAGGGCCATGAGACAGATGACAAGGAATTGAATTCATAGGCTATATAGAGTCTCTTAGTAAGAAGGATGAAAGGGAGCTTGGGAAAAGTTCTCTGCAACAGAAGACAAGTCAGGAGTTAATAAAAAGCTGCTTTACCTGTGCATTTCAACAAAGCCAACAGGAGCTGGTTCTTTCCATCTAGAAAAGAGAAATAAACCAGAATTTAATCACATCTTCCTTAACTGAAATGACAAGGCATGCTCAGGGTCTTATTGATAGATGCTGGAGCTGAAGCAGTCTTCTATTACCCTGACAGTCTACCCTGACAGAGATGATGCTATGGTTTAAACTGTAGTTTTGTACTAGGCATAGACATAAGTGTATAACAAACGCTAACATCAATACCCATATCAGTTGAATAAGAAATAATATTGAAATAGATCACAGCAATTTCCTATATTTTCTGTTCTTAAGATTCAATCTACCTTCAGATTCTAGTTACGAAGATCTTAACAGCAATTTTCCATTATTTATTCAGTTACTCTACTCCTTCTGATCCCAACCTTCTCTACTACTTTCTTTATAATATGGAAATTTTAACAGCTCTTTTCCAGTTTTCCATTCACAAACCTTCCACGTATTTCTGAATGGTATCAACAAGATTTTTAATGCGAAGTGGGAGGTTCCAGGGATCTTCCTGTATGCTGATCTGAATTTTGTTCCTGCTCCAAATTGTGGTTTCTTCTTTCTGCTTAAATTCTGCAGAACAAGAAAAGATTTCAGTTCTGACAACAATACAATACCAAAGTGGTTCAGAACAGCAGCCAATTACATCCTGTGCCAATCTCTGCTCAGCTTATTTCTTTGTAAAGAAAATATCACTCTTCAGTTTTGATAATAATAATAATAATAATCTTTATTGTCATTGTACTAAAATTACAATGAAATTGTTTATTTATTGGTTGAATAATATTTTATTCAACTTAATAAATATTAGCAAGTAATTAAATAGCAAGAATCCAAGATGCATAGGGAAAAAATATAGAAAATACTAAAAAACAGAAAAGAGACAGGGTCTGTACACACGCAAATTTACGACATATATGTATATTGCCATACTAAACTCTATTGCTATTGGATGAACTAGAAAATCTATCCAAATTTGATTGAATTGCAATTCTTCTGATATTTCATTATTTTAACTTTGTATTTTTTCCCCTAATATACCTATTGGAGAGGCATTCTAGAAATATCTCTGTTATTATATTATCTATACACACCAGTCTGTTTCTGTTGCTCCCCTATGGGAAGAGGTTTTGAAGTACAGTAATCCCTCGTTTTCCGCGGTTAATGGGGACCGCAACCTTCCGCGGAAAGTGAAAACCGCGAAGTAGGATTCGCTAGGAAACTTGAATTGGTGGACATGTTTAAAGCAACCACTAGGGGGCGCTTGCCTCCTACCAATGCATTTTTGGGGGGTATTTTTTACAAATCCGCGAAGCACTGAATCCGCGGAAAACGAAGCCACGGAAAACGAGGGATTACTGTACCGTATTTTTGGAGTATAAGATGCACTGGAGTATAAGACGCACCAAGATTTTTAAGAGGTAATTTTTTTAAAAAAGGTTTTGCACTCTGCAGACCTCTATATCTTCTGTATGCCTCATTTTTTGAGAAAAAATGTTTGAGAGGCCTGCAAAATGCTCCTGGGGGCTGGGAGGGACAAAACTGAGCAAAATGCAGCCTGTTTTTTGCAAACACAGGCCCATGTTTTGCCAAAAAAAGGGCATGCATAGCCTTTAGGAGGTTTGTAGAGTGCTCCTGGGAGTTGGGGGGGCAAAAATGAGGGGGAAATGGCTTGTTTTTTGCTGGTTTTTGCCTTCCCTAGCTCTCAGGAGCGCTTTGCAGGCCTTCCAAACCCTCTGCATGTCCATTTTTGTGAAGGGGGTAGAGTTTCAGGAGGCCAAAAATGCTGTATTCAGTGTATAAGATATACCCAGATGTTCACCCTCTTGGGGGGGGGGGGAAGGTGCGTCTTATACTTCAAAAAGTACAGTATCTACAGCAAGGCTACTAGATTCCGTAACAGCTTTGTTTCTTATGCCATTCATCTTGTAAACTCGCAGGATTCTTTTTTTTTCGCCATGCATATGTATACTTCCAAACTAGACTGTGATGTTTCTCTGTGTCGTGTGTGTGTGTGTGTGTGTGTGTGTGTGTGTGATGGTTATATAAATAATGGTTATCTTTTGAAAGCTGAATGCAGCGAAATTTCATTTTAATGTATGCTGACTAGTGTATGCCATGATATGCCATGCCTCATTACATTATATTATCTAGACCAGGTGTGTCAAACTCAAGGCCCAGGGGCTGGATCCAGCGCATGGGGTAGTTAGATCTGGCCCATGGGGCCACCCTAAAGACAGTGATGGACCAGCCCACAGTGGATTCTGCCACCAAAAACGGAGCTCAGGAGAGCTGTGTGCGTCCCTCCTGAGCTCCGTTTTTTTTGGCAGAGGGTTGCAGGAGGCCTTCGCAGCCAAAAATGGAGCTTGAGACCCCGATTTCACTGGCAGAGCGCTCAGGCTACCACAGGCACCCCCAAACATTAGTGATGTTGAGCTGGCCATGCCCATCCTGGTTGCACCCATCCCAGGGGGCCCTGGTCAAACACAACTCTGATGCAGTCCTCAATGAAATCGAGTTTGACACCCCTGATCTAGACATACTCAATTGCTCAACATAGATTACATTGTCTATATTGTACAATTATTACTTTACTTGCCAAAATTAAACAAGTTCCTTATTCTTAAGCTTGAGTTTTGGTCAGATCATAAGAACACAAAAGCAGAACCAACTTAAAGCCGAGAACAGCAGTCTTTGAAAACCTGAAGAAGGATCAAACCATTACCATCCTCCCAGCAGACAAAGCCCAAACCACAGTTACTATGGACAGAACTTCTAATTACTTTTCCAAATATTGGAGAGGTTGTCCAAAAAATGTCTCTTTGGTGTCTGATGATCATGCAATAAAACTACTTTCTAATGTAAAACTTTTGGTAAGACTGACCATTTAACACAAGAACCAAATCTTTAAATCTATCTAATGAATTTATATCTATTGAAAATTTGTTAATTTTACTAATCTGTACAATATTAAATAATTTCCTGATGGGGTAGATAGATATATTTCAATATGGAATAAATTTGGAATGATTTATATGAATCATTTTACTTTTAAGACTTTTAAACAATTAGCTAATACTTTAGTATAGAGTTTACAGACTTTATTAAGAAGTAAAATGGGTTGGTAAGATGCCATTTCACTTTTGAGGATTTTTACCCAGTTCAAGAATTAGAATCAACTTGGGCTGTTTCAAAAACTCTGGTAAGAGTTCTCCCTGATGCAAGGTACTGCATAAAATAGACATTCTGATATTAAGACCTCTTTAAATCCTTTGTAAAATCCCCTGACTAGCCATGAGGGCGTGAAGAAAAACAATCCTCTCTTGGACCAGACTGAGTTAAACCGGGGCCAAGGAAGGGGAGAGTCAGAGGCGTGGCTTAAGAATTATTGACTCAGTCTCTGGACCAATCAAGGCATGAGAATACCCGCACCTGAGCCCTCCTGCTGGATCCATGGAGAATTGAATTCTTTACTTATATCTCCAGTTTTAGTCATTATTTGGCCCACAGCTGTGTTCAATTGTTTTTTTTTCTTAGCTTTTTAAAAAAATTATTTTCCAGCATTGTAGAATTGGTATTATCGTCTTTGTAATATCTTTGCTTAGCATAATTAATTTAAGAGGAGTTTTTGTCAGTCTTCAAACCATGTAACTCTCTCATTTTACTTTCTAGCTGTGTGTAAATACTGGCACATTCAATTCTCCTATAATTTTAGTATACTATTAATTTCTGGCTAAGTTTTAGTTTCCTTTTGTGAGATATCTTTTTAAACATGCTCATCTGATTTATACATTCTCCTCTTAATATTGCCTTCACCTTCTTGGTATTTCATTATTACTATTATTTTTTAAAAAATCAAAGTTTGAACTAATCATTGCTTTGCTGGTACACGGTACAATAAAATAGGATTAAAATTATAAATCCCCATCCAAATAGAGAAAATTCTGCTTAGCACTTTTCAGCCAGGCACCACTACCACTAGCAAGCTCAACTGAGGAATGACCGCTGTTTCGCCCCCACTTTACCAGCACGGACATAATACAGATATCTCTGAAAATGATTGAGTGAAATGTATATGCAGAAAGAGAAGAAGAGAGAGAGAGAGATAACCAGACAGACTTTACAGAGAAATTATTTCAGTCTTTTAACAATTGATAGGGAATGAAGAATTTATACCGCGTCATTTAAGAAACACCAATTTTCCTGAGCCAGGCAAGATTACCTTGCAAAGTGTGATCTATTGGAAAATGTTTGGTTTCTTCAAATGCTTTGCTTATTACTGGTCCTTTGAGAAGCACATTGATAGCATCCACCTGCAAAGAAGCACATTTACTCAGTCTTTAATATTCTTCTGCTCTTTTTGGAGATAAAATCCTATTTGCAAAAAAACCCTCTAGTAATTAAATTTTATCTATTGTACTTTGATTAAAAAGCAACCTGGAGCAGATTAAAAGTACTGAATTCCTGGTCTGAAAATGAGAAAACAGTAGCAGGAAAATTGCTTCCAGCAAAGCTATTATTAATGAAGACTGGAACAGCAATAGGACATGAAGTACTAGTAGAAACTAATACTTATTAACTGTCTATGTATACCCCCAAAGGTAAGCCAAGAACTATTAATTTAGAGAGAGATGAACATTTGCTGCATGTCCTACGTGATTAAGTTTTTAAAGTCTAAGTTAGAAGATGCATTTATTCAATGTTTGTATTCTATTTTCTTTCCTGAGAAACCCCAATATAGCCAACTATGCAATTTAAAAAAATCAAAATGAGGTAAAATAAAAGTCCTTCTCTAATCAATCAATAATCTTATTAATTACTAATACAGAATAAATTATTACTATTTCAGTTAAAATCTAAAGTAAAGGATTAAACCAGGGGTGAAATTCAGCAGGTTCTGACAGGTTCTGAAGAACCGGTAGTGGAAATTTTGAGTAGTTCAGAGGACCGGCAAATAACTCCTTTGGATGGCCCCAAGAGTGGGGTGGGAATGGAGATTTTGCAGTATCCTTCCCCTGCCACACCCACCAAGCCATGCCCATAGAACCGGTAGTAAAAAAAATTGAATTTCATCACTGGATTAAACATTCTACCATATTAACATCAATCATTCAATTTAGTAAAAAAAAATCATGCATTAATATTACATTACACAGGTGAGATATTAGTAACTGAGTACAAAATTGACATGCATAGGAGGGATCCAATTTTACAGTTCAATTTCTTCAGATACTCCAACAAGGCACTTCCAGACTAGAAACTGGGGGACTGTGAATTCTAGTCCTGCCTTAGGCATAAAAACTGACTATGTGACTTTGGGTCCGTCACTCTCTCTCAGCTCAACTTACTTCACAAGATTGTTGCTGTGGGGAAAATGGGAGGAGGAAGGAGTATTTAGGTTTGTTTGCTGCCTTGAGCTCTTTTTAAAAATGATAAAGGCATGATAAAAAAAATATAAACTCCAGAAGTGATGAAAGGTTCGTGATTAAACTCACAAAGAGACCCATAACATCGCTTCCATACATTTTTCTCTTACATAAAAAGAAAGAGGAACATGACAAAAAACTCTGGATTATGACCTCACTGAGTTCTAGAAAGAGTCAGTCTACTACAGGGGTGTCAAACTCACGTTGTCATGGTGGCGTATTGGGAATTTTTTCTCCTTCACTAAACGGTGTGGGTGTGGTCAACACATGACGCATCCAGCCCGTGGGCCGGGAGTTTGACAGCCCTGGCTTAGTATCCCATTTAATTATTACCTGATAACTTTTTAGCTTTGATCTTACTTCCCTAGAATTCTCACCTGAATCATAAGACAGATGGCAAATATATTTGATAAACAAACGAAGAAACAATGGTTGGCAGAAATTAGCAACTAACTTTAAAAAGTTGATTAAGATTGCCATAGTTATTGGCTACATAAATTAAAGGAAGTTTTTCCCTGAAGGCCAGGCCCTGGTGACAAACTTTAGGAAAAAACACAGTGTTTTCATGCCATGACTATGAAATTCCAAAGGAGTGACAACTAGGATTAGAAGCCATATGCTGCGTTAAATAATATTTGGTGCCTTGAAGGACAGAATATCTAATCTAACCCTCCTTCAGAATCTGCTAATACAACCTCCACAACATTAATTGTATAACCATAAAAAGGTAAAATCTCTTTACCTGGTTAAAAAGATGCTCAAGGCAGCCATGAAGCTTGTCTTGTTTGTCTGATGGTATTCTCATATCACTGGGAAGTTCATCACCTAAGATGAAATAAATAAACTTTGATGTTTATTCTCATGCTGAACTTCACAAGCACCCACTGATCTTTAAATTTGCTCACATTTTTTCTTTCTCTTTCATCTTCTGTACTTTTTTCCACTCCTTGTTCATTTCCCTCCATATTTCCATCTAACTATCCAATGTCTAGCTTTTGATGAATTCCCCAGCTTCCCCTAAATTTTTATACATAATCTCTTCCTAACAAAGCAAGTCTGTTAGATTCATTTACTGAAAAAGCAAAAACAAAAATATTTGCATTTATTGGGAAAATAATTTTGCCCCATTTCTAATAATGTTTTTGGAACAAATTATATGAGCTACAACAGGGAGATTTCATCAGATATCCTGCAGTTAGTTAAAGCTAACTGTGTAATTAATATAATTAATAGGGCTGCTGAAACTCTTTTTCACAAGCTCTGGATAAATAACTATGTGCCAAATTGAAGTGGGTTCCAAATTCCTTGAAACTGATGGCTTTGCTGATGTCCTTTTGAGAAATAAAATACATACAAATTATAGCAAGTTATAGATCCTCAGTATGAGTCCTAAATGTGCTAATATGCCAACAGAGCATTTCCTTGGCAGCCTACATTAATTACATTCATTTAATTCTTTTCTCTTTTTTTACTACTGAATCTGCTAACCAGGAATGATTAGTTATTATTGTACACATCTGGAAAATACTAGGATAGTGTATCATTTAATCCTTGTTGAAAATTTCTATATAGCATTTACTTACCTGATCCCATTTCATCACTGCCTAAGTAAGAGCTGTTACTCCGGACACTGGTATAAGAAAGGACTGAATCTCTATTGCTGTTACATTCACTGGAAAGGGAAAAAAATGGATATAATATATAGCTTGGGGAGACAAGAAAACATAGAGAGAACTTGTTCATTTCTATCTTATCCATCTCCAAGAATTAAGACTCTGCTTACAAAATTCCATGAAGGGAATACTGGCCTTTAGTATTTTTTTTTAATTGAACTTCCATCTTCATACTTGTCTTCTACTGGTGAAGATGCATTACAGAATTAATACATTACTCTCGATGAGAATGGCTAAACATAATAAAGATTCAATATTAAATCTGTCATGATTCTTCATGTCCTTTAGAAACCATGTCCTATAAGAACCAATTAATATAACCAACACGATAGAAATCATATTCACATGAAAAGCCATTCATCTCGTTTATCTGAATGAAAATTCTTGCCATATGCAATGGGACTTACTTCTCAGTAATATAAATTCCAAAAATATCAGAATAACAGAGTTGGAAGGGACCTTGGAGGTCTTCTAGTCCAACCCTCTGCTCAAGCAGGAGACCCTATATACCATCCAAACATATACCATCCTATCTTTTCTCAAAAGCTTCCAATGATGGAGCACCCACAACCCAATCAGAAATCAAAAGAGCTGAAAAAGCTGTCTTCCCTGAACATTTAAGTTTCCTGGGTTGGTGACTCTACAAAAAAGAATACCACTTTTAAAATAACTTTCCACTTATAATGTTTCAGTCCTCCAAACATCTCTCTCTCCCATTTCTAAACAGAATACAACATACAGGTAGAAAGCGCCAAAAATGTATACAAGAAATTAAGGGATAAAATCAATGATGGGATTTAGCCAGTCTGCCCCACTTCGGGAGACCGGTTGTTAACTTTCTGAGCAGTTTGGTGAACTGGTTGTTGGAAGAAATCATTAGAGCAGAGAATCGGTTTTTAAATTATTTTAATCCCACCATACTATCAAACTCTCTTCTTTTTAATCATTCTTGTAAACTTTACATATCTATTCTCCAATTTGAAAGTATCAAAATATATTTAATTTATTCTTGAACAGTTGTTCTCTAAGAAGTATGTTTAACTGTTTATGTCTCAAGTACATTTTTCATCTCACTTTCTGTCCAAATCTGAAAGGTAATGTCCCCTTGAGGAATTTGCTTTGCTCTCGGTAATCTAGGACAGATTATTCTCAGTAATAGAAAGCATTAACCAAATCATGATGCAGAACTAAAAGCCATAAAACAATGAATAAAATCAAAGTCAATTGGTACTGACACATATTCATAGCACATTGAGTCAATGTAGAGGCACACTGCCAGCTATGTAGTTTGCTGCTGTTTTGCAAAATATTCCTAGACTACCAAAACCAGGGATTTAAAGCATTAAAATGTGCTCTTTTATTAGTGTAATGAACAGCTCTTAAGAGGAAATAAATACCATTAATTCCTATGACTAGGAATCTTGAGCTCATGACATCAGTGGTTTAAATTTAGAAAGGAAAGGAAATAACATTTCACATTGAATTGCTATGGCCCACTCCATGTAATGTGCAGATGCAAAACACGTTAAAAATGTCTATGAACTCCCACAGACAGTGACAGCTCTTGGCTTCTACCTCAGAGTCATTTATGTTAGCTCTGGCTCAGAGAAAGCAAAATTTTGCTTGCCAGCAGAAACATTCATCCCACCTGCATAGCCACGCTCATAACAAGTTTAAATGTGACCATGTTTGGGAACCTCTAAATTATGAAACAGATGTAAAAGCAATCTCAATTTGCAACTGCTATTCTACTCAGCCAAGAAGGACTATTGTGGTAAACTACAATCATGTGGTGTCCTGACAAAAAAGAAATACCGTACTATTTTGATCTTTGTCGCCTTTTTTCATTATTATTTGTTTTTAAAATTGATACATAAAACTAGGTATATTATATAAAACAGTGTTTCTCAATGTTGACTATTTTAAGAGGTATAGACTTCAACTCCCAGAATTCCCCAGGAAGTCCACACCTCTTAAAATGGCCGAGGTTGACAAACACTGATATAAAACAACCCTTGGTGGCTAACAAATATACAAACAACAAAAATACTAGGTCACCAAAAGCACTATAACAGTACCATCTTAAGGAACAAAAACAATGCTTGGCTCAGCTCCCATCATCACTTAATAGCTAAGAAAACAGACAAACGTTACTGGTCTTTTGGAAGACAAGGAGAATGCAGGCCCTCCATTTCTCAGGGAGAGGATGTTCCATATGGGAGCCACAGCTATGAAAAAGGTTCACTTCCTAGTTCCCACCAGATGATACCATTTAACAAAGGAGCTCTGGAGCAAGCTCAATCTAGTGCAGGGGTGTCAAATTCGCAGCCGGATGTGTCACATGCTGGCCCAGCCCCCCACCCAGTTTAGCAGGGGGGGGAGGAGCCCCGATACATCACATGATGACACTGTGATGACACGATTTTGACACCCCTGATCTAGTGGGATAGGTAGAGGTCCTCAGGAAGAAGGGGTCCCTCAAATACCTTGCTATACAGGTCTTTAAAGAAAATAATCAGCACCTTGAATTGTACCCCAAAAGAAACCAGGGGCAAGTGCAGCTCACACAACAGCAGTGTAACATGGACAAGCTGCACAAAACATGCTGCGTTTGGACCAATCTCCATGTAGAAGGCATTGCATTAGTGCAAATAAGAAGTGACTAGGGCATAAGTTACCCTGTAAGGCCTCCTGACCAAGGAAACTCAAATCCATGGCATCCATCCTATGTAACTTCATTCCTTTGGAGGCCAGATTGGCCATAGTCCTGTTGGTCCTTTGCAAGCTTTTAAGAACTTGGTCTTGTGCCCAAACCTGGGGCTCCAGATGTGTGTCAGAGCCTGTTTCCTGGCTATGCTAATGATTGTTTTATCATTCCCAAGGTCTTGCTTTTTATACTGGGTATGCTTTATTTTATATTTTTAAATCTGTTTTTATTGTGAGTTCCCTAGAAGCATATATCTACGGTATATGAGAAAGACCCTGGGAGATGGGGTGAGGAGATGCTTCCTACAGAACAGTCTGATAAGAGACAGCAAAGCCTATAGCTGGATGGTGGGCTGGACAAGAGACTCAGAAGGGACCCTCCCTAGTTTATTAGGCTAGAAAGGAGATAGTGGGAGAATTATAAGCTTTAAAATGCAGTAGAATTAGCTTATCTGGCCATGGTTCTTGTTTGGTCTATCAGACAAACTGACACATATGAGATGGGTAGCAACATAAATCAAATCACAATAGAATTCCCTATGCCACCAGCCTTGAAATTTTGGCCTTGGACAATGTGGAACCGCGCTGCCTGCAGTATGATCCAAGCATAGTACACAAAATTGTCTGCTATAACGTCTTGTCTGTCAATGACTTCTTCAGCTTCAACCACAATAATACACGAGCAAACTCAAAGTAAACTGCTTCAAACTCGATTGCAGAAAATATGAGTGGTCATCTCCTGGAATGCTCTACCTTAGAAAAGCAACACCTCACAACAGTTGACCACAAGCTTGCTATTGATACATATCTTCAAAGTCTTTGCGGCTGTCCTCTTTGGAAAAAATTTAACCCAGACTCCAAATATGTACCCTGGTCCCTGAAAATAAGACCTCCCCAGATAATAAGTCCAATTGGGGTTTTGAGCACATGCGCTAAAATAAGTCCTCCCTTGAAAATAAGCCCTCTCCAAAAATATTGCAACACAGCAGCAGCCATGAGGTGACCACGCTTGCCACCTCCCGCTCCTCAAAAACAATGAGCTCTCCGAAAATAAGGCCAAGTGCTTATTTCAGGGGTCAAAAGAAAATAAGACCCTGTCTTATTTTCGGGGAAACACAGTAGTTCTACCTGCAAAAGATTCCTCATTGTAAAATAGAACTGGTTTATATATTGTTAGATTTGAAGGCTTTTTTCTTCTCATCCAAGAAACTTCTTCTGCTGTGACTGGATGGTGGGGAATGGAAGAATGTATATATAATATATATCCTTCCATTCCCCACCATCCAGTCACAGCTGAAGAAGCTTCTTGGATGAGAAGAAAAATGTCTTCAATGTCTTCATGTTTTCCTCTTGGAAAAGCACCTTTGGGACAACCATGACCTGGATGACTGAGAATCTCCATAGACATTTAGATTATATCCCACCTTTCCTCCAGCATCTCCAGGCATAATATATACAGGTGTGCAATCTGAGTTTCAAACTTGAAAAAGTTTTAAATGAATACATTTAATACAGTCCTTATTCTCCCCCTAAACAGGGCAACAGATATTTGAACTGTTGCATAAAAAGAAGAAAAAGAAAAAGGGCAGAATTGTGTGGTGATAGTTATGTATTCCAGAGAAATGAAACAAGAACCCCCTGAAACAGAAGAAGTAGACTTCTGGAAAGAAGGGCATTTCAAGCCTAAGGTAAAGGTAAAGGTTCCCCTCGCACATGCGTGCTAGTCACTTCCAACTCTAGATGTTCGTCTCTGTTTCAAAGCCGAAGAGCCAGCACTGTCTGAAGATGTTCTCTGTGGTCATGTGGCCAGTAAATGCCAAAGGCACATAGAACATTGTTACCTTCCCACTAAAGATGCTTCCTGTTTTTCTATTTGCATTTTTACATACTTTCAAACTGCTAGGTTGGCAGAAGCTGGGACAAGTAATGGGGGCTCGCTCCATTATGTGGCACTAGGGATTCGAACCACCAACCTGCTGACCTTCTGATCATCAAGCAGAGCGTCTTAGCCTCTGAGCCACCGTGTCTCTGCTATTTCAAGCCTGTAATGTCTTTTTGTCTAGAGTTCTGAATTACAAAATGAAGAAAGCTCTAAGGCGGCAATTTTTTTCCAAAGCAGTACATTTTCTTCTGTTCTACTCTGCTCATGCTTTGCATGACCCAGACTTTGTTCACAGAAGATGTAAAATACAAAATACCATTGCTACTATTTCTGGTTTTGAAGTTCTCCCCCCCCCTCCCAAGTAGCAGGGCTGTGGTTAATTCTGTGTACTTCGAATTGTCTCAGACTGGTGCCTATCATTTTGAGTCATACAGCCCTTCTTGTGATTGACATAATCATTACTTGAAAGTCCAATTAGTCTGTGTTTTCTGTGGATGGTTGTGTTTGTACACATAAGACAACAAATCATTGGTTCTGCAAACAACAGCTGCTGTACTGGTTTCAGACTAAAAGGCTTGAGCTTCTGGAAAACCCACAAAAGATTCTTTCCTTCCAGCTGTTTCACTTTGCTGGATAAAAGGGGGGAAATTCTTCCTTCTGACCTTACCTGACCTGCCTGAACCTTGAAATCAAGTTGTAAGTTGATCCTGTGACAGACATATGAACCATGTCTAATTATGGAGGACTTTGCAAAGGATACACTTAAATTCATGCCGTACCGTCAACAATTACAGACTGGTCAAACGTACCACAAATGTTCTACGGTGCTCTGTAAAACACTGAAGTCCTCATTCTATAGAAATAGTGTTCCTATAAATTTATATACTTATCTAGTAGTTGATTTTAGGCAATCAGTGCCTTTCCAGGAATTGACAAGACTAAAAAAGATATGCTTTTCGGCCTCAGGAGAGTAGGACTGAAAAACATTCCTGAGAAAATCAAACTAACTTTGCCAGGGGATATTGCATGCACTCTATATCAGAAGAAATTCTGCAGAGATTTAGAAGAATTATGAATATTGTGTGGAAAAAGCTACATACATAAACTCTTACAATATAGAAATGGTCATATTTGATTAATTTAAAGAATAGTGAACCTTAAAGTTCATTCTTTTCTTCTTTTGCTTATAACCGGGGTCCCCAATCCCGGTTCACACCCTGGTACTGGGCCATGGCCCGTTGTGAACTGGGACGCCTAAGTAGTGGGCAAGTGCACGAGAATACAGAGCTGCATTTGTGTAACTGGTGGACATGTGCATAAAACCATCCCCTCTGCCCCCGCTGCCATAACCAGTCCAGAGCCAGATAGATTGATGACCACTGATTTATAGAATATACACGAAGTATTCCTTTGTATTCAAAACTTGGGCATATTTTATGTATGTGTGTATGAATTCCTCCATGACAATAAGAGATATAGTAGAGGGCAAAGGGACATTCTGTACCACTCATACAGGGCATTTTCTAACAAAACTCAACAGGCACAAGCACACAAATATGTACTTTTAAGCGATTATGTGTACGTAAACACAAAGTCCACAATGCATTTTCATTGTTTCCAAAGTCATAATAAAAACAATGGCTGAATATAGTTGTCAGAAGTTTCAATCTTTCTTAGCTGCCCTTCATTTTCTTCTACGTATCATTTGACTTCCTTCCAAACAGACGGTTTCACAGGACTTACCTGTAGGAATCTCTGAAACTGATTGTATCATGCCCAGAGTCTTCCTGGTCTTCTTCAGATACTTTGAAGCACACCTTCTTCATGCCATGCTCTGCTTTGTCAATGTCACTTTCATCTGCAACCAAAGAAGTGGAGGATATCTCCTCTGTGGAGGGAGGCTCACATAATTCTTCTGCTGTTGGTTCTGTGATAGTCGACAAAAGCCTGCAAGTAGAGAAAATGTTATGATAAGAAAAATAAAACTATGTCTGGGAGGGACACAGGGTTATTTTGCTAAGCTACATAGGTAAAGGTAAAGGTTCCCTTGCACATATGTGCTAGTCATTCCTGACTCTAGGGGGCAGTGTTCATCTCTGTTTCAAAGTGAAAGAGCCAGCGCTGTCCAAAGACATCTCCGTGGTCATGTAGCCAGCATGACTAAATGCCGAAGGCGCACAGAACTTTGTTACCTTCCCACCAAAGGTGGTCCCTATTTTTCTACTTGCATTTTTATGTGCTTTCGAACTGCTAGGTTGGCAGAAGCTGGGACAAGTAACGGGAGCTCACTCCATTACGCGATGCTAGGGATTCAAACTGCCAAACTGTCGACCTTCTGATCGATAAGCTTAGCGTTTTAGCCACTGAGCCAACGCGTCCCTTTGAGGTACATAGGCTCATATAAAATGGAGTTTTGTAAAGTCCCATATGAGCTTCATTTAAAAAACAAACAAACAACAGAGCATCTTCATTAAAGTGCTGACTGAAGCTAGGACTTAGTGAAAGCATTACGATTCTGAAATGACCCTCCTGAGGATATTCAACTGTGCGTTTATTCATTTTAACTATGAAGGTGGCAACCTTATTTGTCCTAGTATTTAATAGATTATGTTCTAATTGTTGCGGTCAGCATTTTGGGTAGCTATTAGGTACCGTGCTACAGCCTTGCAAGGAGGCAGCCTATAAGTATGTGCGCTGAACCCTTGCGAGTCTTTATGAATTATAACTCAATTATAATCTAAATTTATCACCTTGAAATATATTGAGGAAGTGTTATGGGAGAAAGATTGTGCAACTGATCCTGGAAAAAATTCAGTTTTGGAGAGAAAGGCAGGACAAATGATGCACCTGAAGTTCATTAAATGAAACATTTTTATAAAAGAATTCAGGGAGGAGAAAAAGTCACATGAAAACATAGGTAGTCCCCAAATTATGACAACAATGGAGCTCAAAATTTATGTTGCTAAGTGAAACATTTGTTAAGTGAGTTTGCCTCCATTTTATGACTTTTCTTGCCATAGTTGCAAATAGTAACAAATTGCATTTGTTAAGTTAGCAAGGAGGTTACGTGAATCTGGATTTCCCTTTGTTTTTGCTTGTCAGAAGTTCGCAAAAGCTGATCACAGGACCCTGGGACATGGCAGCTGTCATAAATATGAACCAGTTGCCAAGCATCTGAATTTTGATCACATAACCATGGGGATGCTGCAATAGTCATAAGCGTGAAAAAACAGTCTAAAGTCACTGTTTTCAGTGTCATTGTTAATTTTGAATGGTCACAAAATGAACTGTTGTAAATTGAGGATTACCTCTTTGCTTTCACTTATAGCAGGCACACAGAAATGAGTACATTTTAATCTCTGCAAAATATTTGTGAAGCATGTAAGATTTAGCCACCCAAATAAATTACATAAGCCAAATCTCACTTTTGCATGGAATAAAAAAACAAAACGACAGATGGCATCCCCCCAGATCGATGTAATTAAAATTGACTGAAAGTATCCAATTCTGCATGAATGTGAATTGAATTTCTTAGAATTGATACTGACAACCTGTAATCAAATACAGATAGTCCTCGAATTATGACTGGTTGCTTGGCAACTGTTCAAAGTTATGATGGACCAACTTGAGGCTACGTATAACCCAGATTCGAAGTTCCAGTGGTTAGGCATCCCCTGCAGTCAGGTGACCAAAATTTGGGCGCTTGGTAGCAATGCCACATTTACAGCTGTTGCAACATCTCAGTGTTATGTCCCAAAGGTGCTTTTTCAGGTGGCAACTGGAGGAAAAATTGCAGACTACAGGAACTAGGAGCACTACTCAGGTGACCCTGAGGACACAGATAAACTTCCAAGACTCTCTAAAAGGATGCAAATGATCAGCTGTCTGCAAGAAGTATAAATCCTTCCATTCTAACCCACTATCCTATCCAAGCTTCTTGGATGAGAAGCAAAATATCTTCAAAGAAAAAAACAAGAAAGTCCAGTTGCCTCCTGAAAAAGCACCTTTGGGACACCCATGACCTGGATGACTGAGAATCTCTACAGACTTTCACCCTGGTGTTATATGATTGTATTATGTGACAATTGCACAAACCCAGCAAAACTGGGCCCATAGTGAACCCCATCGGTTTTGTTAATGATGGTGGCAGTTGCTTTATGGCCACCTCATTTGCTTAACAACCACTGCAAAACAGGTCACAGTTACATCCGTCATGACTTATGATTGTGATGGCCAGGCTCCATTACAGATGGTGTTGCTAGGTTATTTAATTATGTGACTTGCCTAGAGTCAGAAATCAACATTTCTGAAAAGCAAACCATTTTATTTATCTTTATTGTATTTAAAACATTTCTACAGCTATCCAATTTAAATCTTAATTTCTTGGCAGCTTACAACCTAGCAATAAAACCAATACATATGCAGGTAGTTCTTGGTTTCCAACTATTCGTTTGAAGTTGTAACAGAACTGAAAAAGTGACGTACAACCAGTCCTCATGCTAACAACAGTTGCAGCATCCCCACCATCACATGATCAAACTCTGGGTGCTTGGCAACTGGCATAAATTTGTAGTGGTGGCAGCATCCCAGAGTCATGTGATTGGTATCTTCCATCTTTCCCGCCATCTTCCGACAATCAAAGTCAAAGTGGAGGGAGGAGTATGATTCGCTTAACAATCATATGATTCACTTAACAATTGCAGTGATTCTCTTAACAAGCAGGGTTAATAAAAAGGTTGTAAAATTGGACAGAACTCATTTCACTGCTGCCTTACTTAGCAATGGAAATTCTGGTCCCAACTGTGTTCCTAAGTCGAGAACCACCTGTACCCCTATAAAAACCCAAAAAAACCCACACTCCATTAACCAACTTACTTATGTATCTGAAGGACATATTGCTTCATTTCCTTAACTGCTACATCTAGCTTGTTGAAGAGCTGTAAATAGGAGTCCTGAATCTCCCGGTCTTCTTGCTTCAACAGAAAAGCAAGACCTCTCTCTTCCTGAGTGGTTCCTCCATTTTCTTGCCCATAGTAACCATCATACTGTCCATGTGGGTTGAGATCTTCATTTTCTGGAGTCAAGCACCTCCATGATGGCGCAGCCATCGTCGTGATGCAATGCTGAGTGTATGAGACGGGATTTAAGGTTCCTGTTAAACATTAAAAAACCGTTCAAGCTTAAACCACTGCTTTTTAAAGATGAGCATTTGAGTTATTTTAATATGCTAAATAAACTGTTTGTCAGGGTTGTCACTGGTTTTTTTCAAATATGCTGAGCAACAGTGCCTTATTGTGAAACTGATTGTTTTTAATGCACACGAAAATGCAATAAAATTGAATGTGTTTGATGGAATTCTTAAATAATTAGCTAAGATTTAAGATTACAGATGAATGTCGATATAGACTGTTGGAAATAGACCATTAAAAATACTCTACCCCAAAAGAATATGGGAAGTTCCTTGAGATGCTATTTACTATATTAATGATGAGAAGTGGAAGAGGTTTTGCATGGAAAAAAATCTGAAAGCATCCCTAAAATATTAAAGATCTGTTGTTAATCTGAGTCAAATGACTGTCTGGTATACAGCAACTTTCTATATAATTTATGTCAAACCAATTGTGAAATAATAAAGTCAAAGAACAAGGATTGATGAACATAATTTAGAAATAGAATGATAGAGTCCTGTTATAGCTTTTCTATCTAACCACTGAAAAACCTCTGAAGATTCAGTAAAGAAATTATTTGAAATTCTTCAAGACCATCAGAATGTTGTATGTGGTATGTACGTAGTTGAAACTAATGGAAAGCAAATAGATATATGGAAGCTTATCAGAGCTCCCTTAACAGTTAATTAGGCCAATGAACTTTTCTTCCCGGGTGCCACTATTTTAGTAGCTTTTGCATAATCAGGAAATTTGTCAGAAAAATGCATTAGGAAACAGCAGTTAAGATGAATTTTATTTAATTGTCTGCTTACAAATTCCCAGCCTGGCGGCCATAAGAGATACGCACAAGGATGGATCTCTTTAGTCATTCAGTATCTTTCAAGGTAAGAAGATCATTCCTTCTAAATAAAATCACAAGAAAATCTGTTTCGTTCTAGCTATTGTCATGTGCCATGGGGAAGTGGGGGGGGGGGAACAGAAGTGGGTACCTACCAGTTCAGACCAGTTTGGCTGAGTGGGTAGTAACTCAGCCAGCCCCCCCGCCCCCGAACAAGTTCTATTGGCTTGTTTTCTGCTTCTGCGCATGCACAGAAGCATTTTTTACCTACTGCACATGCGAAGCGCATCCCTGAACAAACTGGCAGTAGAAGAAGCCGAAACCCACCCTGGGGAAGGGGGCGCTTTTACCCTCCCCAGACTCCAGAGCCATCCAAAACGGGCCATGTGGGGACTCCTGGGAGTGGCAGGGTAGGTGTGGCCAGCCAGAAGTGGGATTTGGGGATTCTCAAATTGAACAGAATCTTAGTTAGAAGTTCTCCCGAACCCCCAGCAGCCCACCCCTGACTATCTCCCTTTTCCTGGTCTGTCTATTTATTTATTTATTTATTTATTTATTTATTTATTTTTCACATTTATAACTCGCTCCCATCTCACCACAAAGGGACTCGGGGCAGCGAACAAAGAATTACATCAATAAACATAAATACAGAGATATTAGGTGCCTGTGTTGTGACCATTTTAAAATCCCCATTTACAACTGGCGGTGCTGGGGTTACGCAAGGCCGGCTAGTTGGAAGAGGTGAGTCTTAAGACATTTGCGGAAGAGGCGGAGGTCAGGAATGGTATGGATTTCAGGGGGCAGGTCGTTCCAAAGGGCTGGTCCTGCCACAGAGAAGGCTCTCCCCCTGGGTGCCGCCAGTCGACATTGCCCGACCGACGGCACCCTGAGGAGGCCCTCTCTGTGGGAGCGTGTCGGTCCCAGGGATGTATGGGGCAGGAGGCGGTCTTGCATATAGCTAGGTCCCGAGCCATGGAGCGCTTTGAAGATGGTATGTCTATGGATTGCCTATGGATTTCCTATGACAGTCAAATATTTTGATGTAAACTGTCTGACATTTTAGCAGAACTATCTTTTAATGCAATCTTAATTCCAGTCAATCATTTCACTCCAGGGGAAGATAAGATACTATGGCTCTTATTGTTATTAAACACCTTGTTCTGGGTCAAGGCCAATAATAGAAGGCTTCCGTCCAATGCGAATGCTGAATGACCTTCCCGTTGAGGTAGTGTTTTTGGGGTATGACACTTCCATGAGGTTAATGTGGCAGTTGGTAGGGCAGAAATCCATGCTGCACAAGGGGTGAAGCTCTGTTGTGGCTCGTTTGAAGGACGGGCTGACTTTCATTTTCAACTCATCTGCAAACTAGAGCAAGAAAAAAGAGGCTTAGACCACTGTTATGAGCACATTAGCTCAGAAAATAACATGTACCTGAGATCTTAGTTTCTTCTATAATCACTTCACCCACCAGCGTAATTAAGTTCTGTGGGCAGTTTTCAATGATTAGAAAGATCCAAAGGGGGAAAAATATGTTCACAAGAACTACATAAATCCATGTTGCATAAGTAACAATCAAAATACTCAAAAATTCCTGGGGGAGAACATGGATATGAAGAAAAACAGCTGTGACAGAATATTGATCTGCAAATCAATGTTATTGAGAAGATCACTTCAAAAAAAGAAAAATTAGATGTGTAACGGCAACGTTTTAAAAACATAGCTAACTGTCAATAATCACCTATTGGATGGAGAAAGCAGTTAGAGATTAAACATAGCTAATTAACAGGAAATTTGATTTTGCAATTTAATATGTATACGCAAAGGCTGTTCACTATATGAATGTGGGTGTTGTATAATGAGATGCTATTATGAATCCGCCTGCTCAACAAAGTCAATAATGATGCCATTGAAAATTGAAAAGATGTAATTGAATATGTACACACCTACCCTCATAAACCTTGTTGTTAAGGTCCTGAAAGCATACTAGTTGAAGTCATCATTGTGCTGTTTGGAATATAAGATTGTGCATTATTATCCTACCTCTTGATAACTGGCAATTCTTCTGCTGATGCTTTCTAGCTTTGTGTCACAAATTTGCCGGAACTCATATTGTGGCATGGTGACCATTGCATTGCTGAGGGACATGAGCCTTCTGCAATTCTTCACAAAGTTATTGTCGTCTGTTGCAAAAGCCTCCAAAATCTATAGCATAAAAATAATAGATTTCTTCAGTTGGGTTATTGTGACACAGGTTGCTAAGCAGAGGTGGGTTGCCAATTTTTTTTACTACCGGTTTGTGCATGCTTCCGAGTATTTACCAAGTATTTTTGGTACTCTTCTGTTTTGAGAGTCGGCATGAAATACTGTACAGCCAATGTAACTACCAAGCCACTAAAAGCTTATTTAGAACAAAAATTCATGGGATTTATTTTCCAAAGAGTGGAATTACAGTAGAATGGTCACCTAGTTAACTAAATTTTTGTAATTGTGGGTACTCTATTTTCCACAGTGTAAGAATTTAGTAGGCCAGGTGACGAACGTGAAGCATGTTGATCTGATTACTCAACAGACTGATGGTTAGCTTTAAAAAATCCTCCACAACATGACAATAAACAGCATACATTCCACATACCACAATTTCTACAGTTTACTGTATCAACTCTATAACCTTTTCTATAAGTTCAGGGCTATAGGTCTTAATCAAAGGCTTCCAAAGCTCAGCAAGAGAACCATTAATTTTTCTCAAACTTTGGTCTAGCCGCCGTGATTCCTCCTTTCATACAGTAATTCCTAGATATTGTTGCAATGTGTGAGTCTAGCCTCCAAGATCAACTGGAAGCATTGTTGGCTACAAGACTTACAGGAATATATCATAACTATACACACCATCTTTAACTCCTCTGCTTACTTCAATCAAGAGTAAGATGTCAAATGGTAGTGTGAAAAATTGCATGCAACTGATTGGATTGCTTCTCCAAGGCTGTTTTCTTCAACCCACTGACCTTAATGCATTGATCTTAACTATTCTCCTAGTTAATGCAGCTATTAGTCATCCCCTAATTCCAATTTCCTTGATTGCATATTTTCATCAGACAAAGGCATTCTTATTTAGGAAAAGAACTGTTAACTTGAAGTTTTAATGTTTCTGTTTGGACAGCTAAAACATTCGCTAAGTGTACTGGTTTTAGGCCTACTATTTCAACCTATAAGTACAAATTTCAATTTAATTTATTTTTTTATGATCGCCTTTCTACTTTATTGTTGTGCTTTGCCCTTCACTTTTGATACTTCAGAAATATTTTATCAATTAATGCTGTAATGTCTCTTATAATTTTTTAAAAATAAAGATTAATGCCTTTCTCATGCTGCATTGCTAATGCATTTTCAACTGTTTATTAAAGCCACCTAATAATGATCACTGTGTAGTCAGCTGTTATAGTAAAAACATGCAAACCTCAGCTATTGAGACTTCTGCATTTTCAGTCCCCACAGTTTTCAGCTACAGAAAGCTATATAAATAAAATAGCTGGAATTTATTTTTACCAAGTTAATATACCTTCTCCATGGTTATTATCTAACACTGAGAAACTCTTATTCCAGAGAGAGAAATCTTAAACGCTACAACCAAAATATCTACTATCAACAAAAATATCTATTAGTGAAACCTGTATTTTAATCCACCTTTATTAAAACGTGAACTTTATTCATCCTTAATCTCCAGACAGGAAAAGGAGAAACCTGAAATCTGAATTGAGAAAACAGAAAATAATGCCCAGAGATGTAACCTTTGCTGTGAGGATGAAGGACCCCTTTGGTTCAATGATCTTCTCCAGGACAAAACACTTGATTCCAGCAGTGCTGACGTATTCATAAACAACAGCATGTTCTAGATGGACATTGTCCACTGTTAGACTGATAAGATGGGTGTCTTCTCTTATAATTAGAGGAGAGTCAAAAGTCTGAAGGGGCAAGTCTGAAAATCAAAGTTTAATTATTACAAAACTATAGAAACAGGGATAAGACTGTCTCTATAGCCTGTTGGCATAATTTGTCCGTAATTGTAGAAATTGCATGTATATTGAATAAATGGTGCAGTTTATTTATTTATTGGATATTAATAGTTATACTTCATTTACTCTCTTCATTTATGAGTTTCATAATAAACACATATGAACAAATCTTAATGGCATAACCATCAAACATCAATGTTTCTTGTTGATTTTGACTCCCTTTATAAACCACTCAGACTCACTTGGGAAGCACACAGCGATAAAAGATGTATAAACATTTGGAACATCTAAAAGTGGCAATTTACTTTTCACAGAATTGTGGCTCTCAGCAACAATCCAAGCCCAGCTTTCCCAAATGTGCTATTAGGATTGTCCAATCCAATCACAGCGGTTTTATCATATATAATTTAGAAGTTTTATCTGAATTTTTCCTCCTCTTCTGTCTCAAATTAAAACATTGCCTCCCAACTATAAGGGTGACATTAGATTGATCATATTTATGGTAAACATTTGGTTTTATAGTAAATAAGAAAGTTTCCTCTCAGTGAAGCTGTGCAATTCCTTTCAGAGGGAAGCCACGTAGACAAAATATCAAACAGGGATCTGATGTCTTGAATAAACTTTCCCTTTTTATCTGGCTCATAGTTATAGCCCTTTTCTTGACAACATTCTTGTTAAGAATCCCACAGATCAGCTGCAAGTATATCACTTCCAATTTAGGCAACCAACGGGCCTGAGCTGGCATCTTACGTGGCACACTGAATACGATCATTCTGTTTTTAAAAATACCACAACCACATTGCTCACTATGACAGATGTGGACATGCCAAGACACTATGTAATTAGGCTGGTTTGTGGCTTGGCATTGCAGCTACCAAATCAATTATCTTGCACCATCACTTCCAGGAGATTAGTGATTTTTCTCTAGTGCGCAATTGATCTGCCCCATTTCTTGTTACTGCCTCCCATTTGTACAGAAGCAAGAGATTGTTTCACCAGAAAAAGATAAATATCTCTCCATTTGCTTCCAGAACAGGTCCCGAATTGACTGGAAATCAAAAAAAAAAAAAGTCCCTTGCAGACAATTTCAGCACTTGGATTACCAAATAACCCACAGGTGTCTGGAACAGTTCAGTTATATATAATTGTCTTTTTCTCCTTGAATCAGTAGGTTTTTTTTTCCTTCTCATAACACCACTCCCTGAAGTATAATTCACACATATGAAACTACTTTACATTGAGGCCTGCTTTGATCAGAAAATAAATTTTCCCCATACCTTCTTCCTGCTGGCTGTCATTAAGGGGGTCAAGATCTGAATTTTCTTCAATTGAGAGATTTCCTTTAAGCATCTCTGAATGACTTCCATTCAGGTATGAGTTTGAAGCTGCTTGAAGAGCTCTCTCCTCTTCAGCATCTTCATGCGTTCTGTAAACCCATTGGTAGAAACCCTTCCAGGAAAGCAGGAACAACAGAGTATCAGACTGAATAATTCACCAAGCACTGGCTTTAAACAAGATTTACCATTGGTTATTGTCATCACTGTATACTAACTTGTTTTTGTCTTCTTAGAGCTTGGTTGTTTTCTTGCAGAGGTTTCATTGGGAGAATAGGCAATAGTACATGGGAGAATGGAGTTTCCTAGTTGTTTACAGGTACTTCTCAACTTATGTCTGGCCACTTAGCAACCATTTAAAGTTACGACAAACCTTACGACCAGTTTCAAAGTTCCAATGGCTGCTCTCCAGACACAAGGTCAAATGACCGCATGTTCAGCAACCAGCCTGCATTTTCAGCCATTTGTAGCATTCCACATTTTTGCCATTTACTTCTGTTTTTTGGCAAAACTGAGCCATAGCAAATCATTGGTTTGCTATCAACTGTGGCTTAACAATCACTTACTAACTGCCATTAAAAGGATTGTAAAAGTGGGTCAGTTTTATGGATAATTCTATTTACGACCATCACCACTTATGGCTGTGATGTCCAAGCATATGTTGAGAATTACCTGTGTATTGTAATCTTGGTGAGGGTAAGGAGTTCTCCTATGGTGGTTCCTTAAGTAGGATGCTGTTTCTTTTCCTTCTCACTATTTCCTGCTTATCTGAGTATTCACTACCCTGGGCTGTTTGTTTTCTTCTTTTGATTTTACCTTTTCTAAAAAAAGTTATAGACATGGGGTTTACCCTTAAATGTCTGCTGATGACTGAATTGCCTGAATACTTAGCTTTCAGAAACTCCCTTGCACCTTTGGACTTGGCTTAGTCCACAATGTTGACAGTCATTCCAAACAACCAGCAAATTCCACTTCCTGCTGCATTGATGATGCTGTTTAGCCTTCAAATGAAACATCTGCAGAAAAACAGCCAAGCTCAAAGGACACAGTGAATCCAAGAGTTTAGACTAAAATTTAGACTAAAATTAAACCTTCTGCATTTGTATTCAATTTATCTTATTCTCTTGATTCACCTTCCCACAAAACAACCAATATTCTTCATGGCACCATCTGGAAGAAGAGAATAGCAAACCATTCCTGAATCAAAACTTCTGAATGTATTGTATATGTCTTTGTACAATGCCAATCTAGGGCTTTGTTAGCAGGGTTTATCCCAGCAAACTAAAAGGGAAGTTATCTGTTGTATCTGTCAGAATACTTGTGCCTGAAAGAAATATGTGTATTTTTACTTCTGAACAGCTGAAGAAAGGATATTAAAACATTTATTTAGCAGATTAGTTTCATCACAAAGTATTTTTTCTCTTCTCCCTTCCCAAATCATTGTAAGAAAACATACTATAAAAAACCCCATCCCTTCCTTCACACACCTACTTACTCACCAGAAATTCTTGCTGCCTATTCCTATATGATGAAAAGTGATCCAGAACATCGGTATAATTTTCACTCATCACGTTATTTCCATTTACTTTCAGGACACATTGGCCTGGGTGAAGCCCCAAAGCTGCTGCTTCTGATCCTTAAAGGGCAGACAGGAGAATGTCAACAGATTTTCTCAATAACAGGATAGATAGATAATGTGTTTACATTATACACACACACACGATACTGTGGGGGTAAGACACCCCTAACACCCCTCGGTGTGTGTGCTCTGTTAAGATAAAGCCTGTTGCGCTGTACTGTCGTACTGGCTTCTGCTGTACAGCGCAGTGAAGTTGCCATGGTAACAGCTTCACAGTACTCCACAAGGGGGCTCCCTCTGGTAAGGGGGATAATACACCATTAGAAATTATGTTTGTTCCAGACATTTTCCCCCTATAAATTAATACCTGGACAACACTGGGTTATCGGCTATTAATATATAAAATACAGTGTAAAATGTGTCTTCCTTGTTAATATTTTTGAGATGACAGCTTATCAACAAGTGATTAGTGTTATCAGCAAGACACATATTCTTTCCTTACCTCTCCCCACAGCATGGACATAGGGTGGTGCTTCTCCGCATATCTGGAAACACAACTTGTCATTAAAATCTGGAATTTTGATAATCCTGCCAAAAATTAAGAGAATTACATATAAAACAAAAGTCATAACTGACAAAGTATGGATATTATGTTCTGTTTAAGTTATTCTATGTCACTGAACATCTAGGAGTATATTCTACAGGGAATTGTCTAACTAAAACTAAATAAATCAATCGATCACAGCTCCTAATATGCTGTTTATTATAAGTGAAACTACCAAATTAACAGACTATCAAAAGTCAAATGAAAGAATAAAGAAGTACTAATTATCAGGAACATGGTACCAAAAATCTCTGTTCTAAAGATGTTGCACTAGGGAATTATTTCATTATTGTTAAATATACGTTTTCCCCAATTCAATTTCAAGCGTATGTTTAAGCTATTAAGTCAGACTCATTGGATAAAGCTTGTGTAGTCTCTTTTATGGCTAACAGAAGACTATGAGTCATGCTTTTGGAATCCAGATTTATAGGTACATTTGTTCTCTGAATCAGGGGCACAAGATTATAAATCTATTGTGTCCATATTCACATGTGTTCTCTCTATCTCCCTTGGAATATGCTTCCCATACAAGAATCCTCTCCTGGCTGCATTTTTCTAGGATCTTACTCTTTAGATTTGGTGGCCACAAGAAGTCGAAGAGGACGCCGAGAGCAGAAAGATTGGTTTAAGATGGTCTCAACCTCTTGAAATGAACGCAGGAAAACAAGGTCCTCATTCATGGAATAAATTTTTCGACCAACCTGCAAGCCCGCCATCTGAAATGATGCATAAACATTACAAGCTGTGCCACATTATTAAACATGTGAATTAAAAAGCAGAAGACAGTTAGTGTGTCTTTCCCCCCAAGTTTTGCTTTGGAGATCTCTATTTTCTTATAGAAAACTGAGACATATCAACAGGTAAGAATGTTTACCAAAATTTTGGTGCAATAAAATTCTGTTAATGTAAGAAAACACTGGGTATACTCTAAAACATTCTTGCTATACCTGGGCAAAGATGAGACAAATAAATGGCTCCCAGGGATAAGAACAGTGGGAACTATGCCTAAAAACACACACTGTGATAACACACTATGTTCATGGCATAAGTTCTGATATTCTTTTGTCAACTGATTTGCTATGATGCGCCTAATTGGAAGATCACCATGAAATACTGGGCGTTAAGAGTGTAATGACCAAAAATAAAATCTTGGGATTAGCATTGCAAAATTACTTTCATACTATTGCTAAAGAAACTTCAAGGACATGTCCGTGAAATCATCAGGATTTATCTAGGGAGAAGAAAACTACATGGGTGACAATGGAAAAGATTTCACAATCAAAGCTACTTTCTAGGTTTGGTATCAATTATTTTACTTTAATTTACCAGAATAACTGCTACCTTCTTAGAAATCCTGTAGATAACTTTCAACAATTTACAAAAGAACCAATGCACAACCATACCAGTGGTTGGTTGCCCTTACCGTCACTCCTGTTTTGGTGATTGCATTCTGTTCGTGCACACGCCTGACTTGTGTGCACAATATAGGACCCTTGCAACAACCAGCTGATTGTTGGAGCTTGTGCGGGTGCCGCACGCTGTGCGCATGTGCACAATTTGCCTTTTGCCATAAAAACAGGTATAGAGTGCAGGCGGGCGGGTGGGCCAAAAGAGCCACTGTACTGGTTCGCTCTCAGCTCCTCTGGGCCACTACCAGTTCTACTGAACCAGCCCAAACTGCCAGCAATCCACCTCTGAACCACACATTTAGTAAATAAGCTACGATGCATAAGTGTACAATAAATTTAGCCACAAACTGGAATTTCAAAAAGTGGCAGCAAATTTAAAATGATGCAATTAATTGAAATAGTTACTGTATTCCATGTTTTAATTCCTAATAATCAGGTATAGTTAGCTTTCTATGTGAGCTTTTGCATGGACATAGATCAAACAGCTGTTAGATGCAATTAAATAAAGTTTCAGACAGCTGGTTGTCAAATGTTTCCTCAAAGCAGAGAAGTAAACATGCTTGGGGGGAAATGCCTTGGTTTGTTTCTTCATCTTGACAGTCTTTGACTGTATTTAGTATGAAACATGCACAGATGAAATATCCAAATTCCATCAAACTAGACTTACTCAATCATCTATAGAGCTAACAATTTGCCAGAGTTGAAAGCATCTATTGATAAGGCAACATGAACCCAAAAATTCTGCAGAAACCTGAGAAAAAGGTACAAAGGTCTTCAGCTTCCAGGGAAAGAGATTTCTAGACTATTTGAAAAGAATTAGGAGTGATCCAGTTTTGAATTGGGACATTTTTCTCTTCCCCATAAATTTAGTAACTGACTTCTTGTGGGCTTGAGCACCTAATTGAAATATAAGGATAGTTATAATGTTGCTCTATGTTGTTGCAAATATTGAATCATTACTAAAAATTATAAATTATTTTGACCATACTAAAGAATTTTATAAATGTCATTACTAGTAATTGTTATTGATGATACTAGTGCACGAAACGTGACTCAGGACAGAATCTGCTGCAGCTTATGCTGTATTTCTATTGCATTTTAGTGGTATCGTACTGTAATGTACTGTACTGTACTATATAGGGATTGCCACAAAGAAGAAGGAATCAAGCTATTCATCAAAGCACCTAAAGACAAGACAAGAAGTAATGGATAGAAACTAAACAAGGAGAGACGCAACCTAGAACTAAGGAGAAATTTCTTGACAGTAAGAAAAATGTATCAGTGGAATGACTTGCCTCCAGAAATTGTGGATGCTCCAACACTGGAAGTTTTTAAGAAGAGATTGGACAACAATTTGTCTGAAATGGTATAGGGTTTCCTGCCTGAGCAAGGGGTTGGACTAGAAAACCTCCAAAGACCCTTCCTACTCCGTTACTTTGTTCTGTTCTGTTCTGTTCTGTTCTGTTCTATATTCATATAATAGCCAGTTTCGTATAGTGGTTAAGGAGATTGTGAGTTCTAGTTCTGTCAAGTATCAAAGCCTAAGTCAAAATGACTTTGGGCCAGTCAGTCTCTCTTAAATAAATGACTGCTCTTTTTCAACACATCAAGCTAATGAATTAAAGAGGGATTTTTGGATTGAACTTTTCATAGGAGTTTAGATTAGAAGAAAATCTGCCTACTGTAGTTTACAGATAGTCCATTTGTTTAATGAATATTTGAAGTGCAAAGGTACCAGAAAAAATGACTGACAATTGGTCCTCGCATAACTGGTGCAGCATCCCCATGGTCACATGATCAAATTTTAGGGAGTTGGTAGTTAGCATGTGTTTGACAGTTGCAGTGTCCCACTCATGTGATCACCATCTGTGACCTTCCCAGTGAGCTTCTAACAAGCAAAGCTAGTGGGAGGAGATGGATTTGTCTAATGACAGCTTAAGTCACTTAATAATTGCAGTGATTCAGTTCGTTGTGGAATCACAGTAAAAGTCAGCTATGGAGACAGCATGACTTACCTATGTCGAATAGGTAGGTAGGTAGGTAGCAGTGATGGATTGCAGGCAGTACGTCCCGGTACGGGTATACCAGAGCCAGCCCAGAGCACTAGATACCGTTCCAGTACGGTGATCCGGAGGGTCCGCTGCCAACCCAAGCTCCTTACCTGTCTTTTAAGGCTTCCGCGCTCCGTGCACGGTGCACGGAGCGCCTGTGCGATGCTCCACTGAGCAGCTGGAGCATCGTGGAGGTTTGCAGAAGCCTTGCTGACAGGTAGGATGCATGCGCACGTCACACATGTGTGTGCACGCGCCACACACATGCATATGGGTGATGCCAGGGCCAGAACGGAATCCGGAACCCCCCTACTGGTAGGTAGGTAAGTAGGTAGGTAGGTAGGTAGGTAGGTAGGCAGGCAGGCAGGCAGGCAGGCAGGCAGGCAGGCAGGCAGGCAGGCAGGCAGGCAGGCAGGCAGGCAGGCAGGCAGGCAGGCAGGCAGGCAGGCAGGCAGATAGCAAAAGGATCCACTTATAATTCCGATAATATTAAGTGGCAATAATATGCAGAAAATCAGAAAATCAGAAAGAATACTTTTTCAGAAAAATGTAGATATTGTTTGTTTTCCAAAATGTTCTGAGTTGAAAGGTGAATTATTGTCTTGTTTTCCTTTTTTATATATTGCCAAGAACCCCAACTAATTTGGGCATTTATTAATGTTGCACATAAATTAATGAAATAACTACTGACTACCCCAAGACCAATGCCAATTTATTATTTGTGTAGGAAAGCACATTTGGATTAACATACACATAAAGAGAAAGAGTAATAAATTTGCATGGATTCTTTTCCTAAAGATCTACAAAATGGTTAAAGGGAAAACTGTCCACTTTTGAAATCGTATTGGATAAATATTCATCCTTATGACATACATAATATTTTGTGTGACTTTTCCTCTATAAATAAGAATTATGTTTATTACTAAAAGGTGTCTCTTTCTACAAGAATCATATGCTTACTTATTTATCAGAAAATTGCTTCAATTAAGTTCAGAGCAGTATGAATTCTATGTGGAGTATGTTTTAAAATGTAGTATTTGATACCAGCAATGATCAAGGTTTTCTAAAGAATTTTGGAATTCTTTAGAATTTCCACTATTTTTTTTAATAGTGGGGGGGGGGGGGGGGAGATACATTCCTAAAAATTTTCTCAGACTATTTTCAGTTCCTGGCTCATGGTTACCATAACCACAGTTATGCAAAACAATCAAAACTAGAGAATATAATATGCAATTATGCAATCACTTATATTTTCTGCAATTTCTACTGGACTTCAAATATGTTTTCTGAAACGCATGAGGTACAAAAGATTATATAAATGAGTCCATATCTTATTTCTCTTATTCATATAGTGTCAATAAACACTATTTAATGTGGCATTTTACAATCCCATAAATATCACCAAGATTTTACAATCCTATAAATATCACCAAGATTTTATAGCTCCCAGTCTTCATCCTGGAGAGCATCAAGCCACCAGAGGTTTTAGCCAATGATTTTTACCCACTTAGCTTGTTCTTTTGCTTCATGCTTTGCAATATCAAAACACAATTAAAGAATTGAATAAAATATTATTGTCACACGATTTCAAGTCCTGGAAACCGAGCCAATGGTTCATAGCAAAAATTTAAGGAAAGGAAGCTCAAATATTTTTAGAATGTTTTTTAAACCTTTAAAAAAAAAAACACTTGCCAAATTGCGTGCAACTATATAGCCTTTTCTGTTTCCAACAAAACCCTTTTAATAGGCGACTGTCCTATGAAACTGAAAGAATGATTTGTCAGCCAATAGTTTATTGAGAAGTTCAGCTATTAAAATACTCTCTAAGCAGATACCATCAATCATGACCAAATAGATAATCAAGCACAATCTTCTCCAGCCAAATGACCTCTAAAGTACATCTCCCATTATTCCCACTCAGCGTGGCCAATGTCTACAGACAGGAACTGTAGTTCAGTCTTTCTACAGGATAATAGGTTGTAGAATGTGGACAAGCACAATAATTTTACACAAACTGCTTGGGAGGCGGAATGCCGCCCTTGGGAAACTAAGCAGGTCTGGAAATGCTTAGCAAATAAAAAGATAACCATCCAGCAATTCCTTCCTTCTACATGAGAATATTTCATCTCATCACCTAATCGTCTCTTGCAAACTAGGCACTTTTTAGTGAGAGACCAATGGGAGCAATATTCAAGTAACCTTTGCAAGGAGAGGGTCTACCTAGGGCAGTGATGGCTAACCTTTTTGTTGTTGTGTGCTGAAAGTGCATGTGCACACCCGCACCTATTTTTGGCTTCCAGGTTGGTGCAAGAGGCTTTCCAGGTCCAAAGCAAAGGGGGTGGGGTCGTCGTCGTCCCGTCCCCGGTGCCCTGTTTTGGGCCTCAAAGGCCTCCTGCACCAAACTGGAAGCCAAAACAGGGCACAGAGGCGCTGCGTGAGGTCCCAAAGTACAATGTGAGTTCCCTCCTGCGCATGTGCCCCACCCCCACCCATACATGCATGAATCCCCCGCATGCACCCCACCCACCCCTGCATGGTCAGCAGAGATCAAAAGACCAGCTGGCTGGTGGGAGGTGCACGCGCATGTGCGGTGGAGCTGGGCTGCGGCAATGGCTGGCGTGCCCGCAGAGAGGAC
Source organism: Rhabdophis nuchalis (assembly GCA_039707465.1). Lineage (NCBI taxonomy): Eukaryota > Metazoa > Chordata > Lepidosauria > Squamata > Natricidae > Rhabdophis > Rhabdophis nuchalis. The sequence goes on along the minus strand of CM077644.1, from coordinate 27,285,479 downwards.
TCTGCATACCACCTGTGGCACGTGTACCATAGGTTTGCCATCACAGACCTACGGTTTAGTTCAGCATTTGAAATGATTACATTAGTTTTTTTAAAAAATATTTCAAGAGAGTCAAACAAATAATTTAGCCAGGTTTCATAGCAAAGGTCACATTTCCCCAAGCTCATGGTCTCCAGGTGTTTTTTAACCCTGTGATAGAATTGGAATATAGTATCTAGTTCTGGTCACAATACAAAAAAGATGTTGAGACATCAAGTGCAGAGAAGAGCAACAAAGATGACTAGTGGTCGGGGGGCTAAAATATATGATGAACAGTTGCAGAAACTGGCTATGTCTAGTGACTCTAACCAAGAAAAGGACTAGGGGGGACATGATAGCAGTCTTCCAATATTTGAGAGGATGTCACAGAACAGGGGGACAACCTAGTCTCCAAAGCACTTGATGGCAAGGCAAGAATTAAATTCATGGAAACTAAGCAAAAAGAGATCCAACCTAGAACTAAGGAGAAATTTCCTGAGAGTAAGAACAATTAATCAGTGAAGCAGGTTGCCTCCAGTAGCTGTGGATACTCCATCACTGGAGGCTTTTAAGAAGAGATTGGGTAGCAATTTGTCCGGAATTTGTCCATCTCTTGAGGACATGGACAGGTTGCTGGGGCGACTGAACACCACCACATGTTCATTGGACCTGTGTCCCTCCTGATTGGTACTGGCCTCCCAGGAGGTTACACAAGACTGGCTCCAGGGAATTACTAACGCTTCCTTGAGTGAGGGTTTCTTGCCGGCCGCCTTGAAAGAGGTGGTGGTGAGGCCCCTCCTCAAGAAGCCCTCTCTGGATCCGGCTGTTTTGGCCAACTACCGTCCTGTCTCCAACCTTCGTTTCATCGTGAAGGTTGTTGAGAGTGTGGTGGCCTGACAGTTCCCTCAGCACCTGGATGAAGCTGTCTATCTGGACTCGCGCCAGTCCGGCTTTCGGCCTGGGTACAGCACGGAGACAGCATTGGTCGCGTTGGTTGATGATCTCTGGAGGGCCCGGGATAGGGGTTGTTCATCTATCCTGGTCCTGTTAGATCTCTCAGTGGCTTTCGATACCATCGACCATGGTATCATGCTGCACTGGTTGAGGGGCTTGGGAGTGGGGGGCACCGTTTTACTGTGGTTCTCCTCCTATCTCTCCGACCGGTCACAGTTTGTGTTGGCAGGAGGGCAGAGGTCGACGTCGAGGGGCCTCACTTGTGGGGTCCCACAGGGGTTGGTCCTCTCACCCCTCCTGTTCAACATTTATATGAAGCCGTTGGGTGAGATCATCCGTGGTTTTGGGGTAGAGTTCCATCAGTATGCTGATGACACTCAGCTGTACATCTCTACCCCAGACCACCCCAACGATGCCGTGGAAGTGATGTCCCGGTGTCTGGAGGCCGTGTGAGTCTGGATGGGGAAGAACAGGCTTCGACTCAACCCATCCAAGACCGAGTGGCTGTGGCTTCCGGCGTCACGGTATAGTCAGTTGATACCATCCCTGACTATCGGGGGTGAGACATTGGCTCCCGCAGAGAGGGCTCGCAATTTGGGCGTCATCCTGGACTCTCAACTATCTCTAGAAGATCATATGACGGCCGTGGCCAGGGGGGCTTTTTATCAGGTTCACCTGATACGCCAGTTGCGCCCCTTTCTGGATCGTGACGCCTTACGCACGGTCACCCAAGCCCTCCTCACCTCCCGTCTGGACTATTGCAACGCTCTCTACATGGGGCTTCCCTTGAGGTGCACCCGGAGGCTCCAGTTAGTTCAGAATGCGGCCGCACGGGGGATTCTGGGAGCTTCTAGATGCTCCCACGTGACACCTCTGCTGCGCGAGCTGCACTGGCTGCCTGTGGCTTTCTGGGTGCGCTTCAAGATACTAGTAACCACCTTTAAAGCGCTCCATGGCAAGGGACCTGGTTACCTGCAAGACCGCCTCCTGCTACCAAATACCTCCTACTGTCCAGTTCACTCCCACAGAGAGGGCCTCCTCAGGGTGCCGTCGGCTAAACAATGTCGGCTGGCGACCCCCAGGGGGAGAGCCTTCTCTGTGGCAGCTCCCGCCCTCTGGAATGACCTACCCCCTGGACTAAGGACAATCTCGGACCTACATCTCTTCCGTCGGGCCTTGAAGACGCACTTATTTTGCACTGCCGGGCTATCATAATTTTAAAGGGATTATTAATAGTGATTTTAGTTTGGGATTTTTTAAATATTGGCCAATTATTTAATATTTCTTTTTAATACTGTTTTTAAACTCTGTATCATCATTTTTATTCTGGCTGTACACCGCCCTGAGTCCCGAAAGGGAGAAGGGCGGTATAGAAATCAAATAAAAGTAAAGTAAAGGAATGGTATAGGGTCTCCTGCTTCAACTTGGATTAGAAGACCTCTAAGGTCCCTTCCAACTCTGTTATTTGGTAATCTGTATTTTGAGTATAGACGAGGGGTTCAAACTCACGTCATCAGGTGACATATCGGGACCTTTTCCCATTCGCTAAACGAAGTGTGGGTATGGCCAGCATGTGACCCATCTGGTCTGCAGGCCTGTAGTTTGACAGCCCTGATATAGACATAATATCTAAATCCTTCCTTGGATTATAGGCAGCCCAGGGCCCTCTTTATTTTTTTATTTTTTTTAAATTAAATTTATACCCCACCCGTCTCCAAAACGGACCTAGGGCGGCGCACAGGAATATTAAAATACATACAAAATCACATAAAAAATTTAAAAAACTTATTTGATAAAGATCCTGCGCTAAAACCAAATTAAAATCCCCCAAATTTAAAACTGTCTAAAAGTCATTATGGAGGTTACGCTAGGCCGGCTAGATGGAACAAATGTGTCTTTAAGCACTTGCGGAAGAGGCGGAGGTCGGAGATGGTGCGAAGTTCAGGAGGTAAGTCGTTCCAAAGGGCTGGGCCCGCCACAGAGAAGGCTCTTCCCCTGGGTGTCGCCAGCCGGCATTGTCCGGCCGACGGCACCCTGAGAAGGCCCTCTCTGTGGGAGCGTATCGGTCTTAGGGATGTATGGGGATGTATGACTGAGCAATTTAAGGATATGAAATAAACAAATATACAGCTAGACCAGAGTTACACTGCACAAGTTCACTTGCGGTGTAATAGTGCTGGTATCAAAGAAGGCTTATTTTTTCCACCTTCTCTGTCTCCTCACTGAACATCTCACATACACACACATTTCAAGGTCTTACTTGCTGAGACATTCAACATATGCTACCCCTTAAATTTCATTCCATATTTTTGTTTTCCACCATTTCAATGTGAGTCCAGCAGGTGTCAGCACTTTGCTGAGCTTGTCTGAACGTCAAAAGATAAGCAAATCTGGGGCGTGGTTATGGCCGGATGAGGTGAGGACGTTTTCTCCACCTCGTAGGGCTTCTTTTTACCAACAAATGTGGATTAAAGTGATTAAAACGCGCCGCTGAGAGCTGGAAATGTTTATAGATGTTTTGGAAGGTCGGTGTGACTTGTAAATTGCTCTTTCAAAGTGATCGGACAACTCGAACTGCTTGAATTTCAAAGTTTTGTTTCTCCGTGGAGCAGAGAGTTGGCGAGCGGCCGAGGTAAGGGGGGTTACCCTTTGTCTCTGGCAAAGATCATTTGCATGCCTTTTGTCTTGCTACAAGGCGGTAAATACAAGCTGAAGTTTAAGAAAGAAGGAAGTTGGTGATGGCATGTGGATTATAACTCCTTTGAACTTTCTAATTCTTTTTAAGTGGACTGTGTGAGCTGAATGTAGCGGACAAGCTTTTTCGATTACACTTAAAATGGAGGCTTAAAAGTTAAATAAACTGGGGAAGCTCCCCTAGGCTTCTTTTTTTGGCTCTTTTGGTGCATTTTAAGCCGGCTTAGCCTTATCTGATTTGGAACACTGTTTGCCCTTATTCTTTAAGAGACCCTCTCGGCAAAGAAGTATAAATATAAAGTCTGTTTTGAACTGAAATGTCGACTCAACAGCCTTCAGAGCTGGAAAGGATTTTCGGAGCTTTGAATACAATTGGCGAAAAGTTAACCGGATTAACGGATCATGTGGCTAATTTGACATTGGAAGTTCAAAAAGCTAAAGAACAGATAAGTGAATTGAATGTTAGTTTTGTAAAGCAAAACGCGGAGGTGAAATTTATTAAAGATGAAATTGAACAAATTCATGCACACGACGCACAAATTGATCGTAAGATGGAAGGAATTTTTTATAAAAACCAGCAGCAAGATAAGAGAATTAGTCTTTTGGAGGAAGAAGCTAGAAAATTCAATATTGTTATACGTAATATTCCAGAAAATAGACCGGACGATTTGAAGCAGAGGGTGCTAAAATGGTTGAATGATTTTGGATTTGAATATACAGCAGCAAATTTAGTAAGTGTTTTTAGAATTGGTTATAAGAGGCAAGGTGGAGCGGTTAGAAATGTTTTAGTAAGATTTGCAAACCTTGGAGATAAACTAGAGGTTATGGCAAAAATAAGAGATCTGGAAGGTGTTCCTAAGTTTGAGGAGAAAGAGATTCAAGTTTTTCCGGATATTTCCAGGGAAGACAGAGCTTGGAGATATCATTTGAAACCAGTTACAAAGCTCTTGAGAGACAATGATATTAAGTACAATTGGAGGCCACTACAGCAACTTAAGTTTTTTTATAAAGGAAGGATGCATACTATTACTTCAGAAACAGATGTATTAAGATTAATTCGGGGGCTTGGGCTGATTGAGAAAGAGGAAGATTTGGTAGAAATTAAAGATTATATGCTTAAGACGGGTGGAGTACAAGAGGAATCCCCAATTTTGGAAGAAAGAGGTGCAACTGGCGGCCAGGATCCCAAGAGTTTAAAGAGAAAAGAAATTTCCCCGGCAGTCTCTGAGTATAAGAAAATTCGTGAAGATACTGAACGAACGCCAGACAAGATGGAGGATCTTAGTAAAAAGCAGGAAGCTGAGTCCGGGGTGAAGCCAGCCTTGTCTTCTTTTTTTGAAAGTGGAATTTAAAGAACAGCCCGAAGAGGTGATCCGACCATCGGCACGTCCCACTCCCCCGCACTCTTTATATAGAGGCGATATCTGATTGAGGATGTGGGGGATGAAGATTGCTTGTTATTTGTTGTGGTTGTTGTGTTTGATATTTGAGTTTTTTGTTTATGTTGTTTGTTATATATTGTTTGTGGAGTTTTATGTTTTTGTATGTCTTTTTTGTTTGGTGTTTGGTGTGCACATAAAGGAAGAGGAGGGGTCAGGCTTAAAAAAGTTACCGCTTAAATGCGGTTTATAAAAATAATGACATGGAACGTGAAAGGTACAGGCAATCATATAAAAAGGAAAAGATTGGAACTTAAATTTAAAAGGGATTCTCCAGATATATTATTTTTGCAGGAAACTCATCAAAAATCTGAGGATTTTAATAGAATGAATATTAAAGGTATGCAAATTTATGAAAAATCTTTTGGGACTTCCAAAGCTAGAGGAGTTGCGATATTGATATCAAATAGGGTACACTTCGAGAAAAAACAAGTAATTAGAGATGAGGAAGGCAGATATTTAATAATTACAGGGAATATTAACGAGCAAAAAGTGACATTGGTTAATTTATATTTACCGAATGAAAAACAAAAGGGTTTTTTGGATAAAATTACTAAGATTTTGGAAATAGAAAGTGAAGGGAAAGTAATTGTGGCGGGAGATTTCAACCTAATTAGGGATAAAATTGATAGTAATAATCCTACCCGCTTTAGACAAACAAATAAAGGGGAAATTTTAAATAATTGGATGTTTCAAAACAGTGTGGCAGATGTTTGGAGAGAGTTGAAAGGCCCTGAAAGGGTGTATACATTTTGTTCTAAGGTACATAATACTTATTCAAGGATTGATTATATTTTTGTTTCTAAAGATTTGCTGAATAAAGTAGATAGAATAGATGTGGGAATTTTTAAGGATTCTGACCATGCAGAAGTCATGATGGAAATAGATTTTAATTTTGAGAAAAAGGAAAGAGGTTGGAGATATGATGAAAAATTGTATAAAAGGGAGGAGGATAAAATATGGATATTCCAAAAATGGAAGGAAAGTTGGGAATTGAATGATAATGAAGAGGTCAAATTTGAAATTGTTTGGGATACCATGAAAGCCATATTTAGAGGAGAAAGTATTAAATTGTCAAGCAGGAAATATAGAGAATACAAAGCAAAAATTGATCAGGATACAAGACAAATTAAGATATTGGAGAACCAATTCTCACTTACGAAAGATAAAAAATGTTTGGAGGAATTGACCTTATTAAAAACTAAATTGATAGAAGAAGATATTGAATTGGTTAAAAAAAATTTAAGATATTTGAATAGGGATTTTTTTGAATTTAGTAATAAAAATTCTAGGTTATTGGCAAAGACGGCGAAAAATAAAACTCAAAAGAGAGAAATTGGTTCTCTGATAGATGATAAAGGTATAAGGTGTTATAAGAGATTGGAGAAATGTGAAGTAGCTAGGAACTTTTTTCAAAAATTATACTTAAAGAAATCAATTGATTTAGAAAAATTGAAGAATCATCTTGGAAAATATGGTATGAAGATAGATCAAACATACAAAGACTTGATGGAAAGAGATATTACACAGGAGGAAATTAATGAAATAATACAAGAGTTAAAATTAGGGAAGACCCCAGGAGAAGATGGATTACCTGCTGAATTTTATAAAGATTTCAAGGAACTAATAGTACCAAAACTACAAAAATTATTCAATGGAATTTTACATGGTGGAGAAGTCCCGATGTCATGGAATAAGACAGTAATATCTATAATTCCTAAACCGGATAAAGATCTTGAGAGGATCGAGTCCTATCGACCTATTTCTTTAATCAACCAAGATGCTAAAATATTTACAGCTATTATAAGTAATAGATTAAATAGTTTTATAGATAAATATATAAGTTATAACCAAGTAGGGTTTGTTAAAGGTAGATATGTACCGAGGGAACGTGGATTTTGGAGATCCTAAAGATAATAGACGACACTTGAAACCAACTCTTCCTTTTGTTTTGTACAGCACTGGGTGATATATTGTAAAACAGTATAAAAATTTTAATAAAAAAAAAAAAAAAAAAAAAGATAAGCAAATCTGGCCTGGCTATTTGATAGGAAATCATTAGGCAATCTTAGATTTGGGAGACTAGACTGAAAAGTTGAAGAAACTGGAAGAAGGCAATAACCCACAAGTTCCCCACTGTTGTTTAGGTAACTACATAAACATGTCCATATAATCATCAAAGTTGAATTTGATCCAAGGGAGCTTTTCTTATTGCAATATGCTCTGCTGTGCAACTATATTCTCAATTATCAGTGTTTTGATCATCAGAAAATGATTATTACTACCATATATAGTATTTTAATTTCCAGCTGACACACTTTTTTTTTCCTTAAGAGCCCTATAAGCGTTTCAGGAAAAGCTGGTGATTGGGATCTCTTGCAGCATTTTATTTCTAATTTCAAAGCAATTAGGAAGGCTATTAATTTAATGAGGAAATAGCTCTGTAGGTGGGTTGTGGAATTAACCCTCTCATTTCACTTTTGTTTCCTGATCTTAATCCCTTCCCCTAAGGTATTAATCGCCTGCTGCAGAGAAGGAAGGCAAACCACTTCCAATGATTGAAGATGGAAACGCAGATTCATAGCAAATAGCTTCACATTTGCAAAAGGGTACATTATTCTACCTTTTGGTACTGTCCATGGGGTTTTGAAGTATTTGATGAAACTCAAAGACTTTGGCCACCTAATGAGAAGGAAGGACTCACTGGAGAGGAACCTAATGCTGGGAAAGATTGAGGGCGAAAGAAGAAGGGGGCGACAGAGAATGAGGTGGCTGGATGGAGTCACCAAAGCAGCAGGCGTGAGCTTAAATGGACTCCAGAGGATGGTAGAGGACAGGAAGGCCTGGAGGAATGTTGTCCATGGGGTTGCGATGGGTCGGACACAACTTCGCAACTAACAACAACAACAACAACAACATTATTTGGGGCTTTTATTTATCCCTTCAACTAACTTTCATAACCGGATGCCTTTCAGATACAGTATGAAGGCTTAGTGTTTGGGAAATGAATAGAATTTTAGCCCCAACGTACCTTTTTCTTCCAACAAGCCTGGCTGGCATAAAACATGATTTTTAAACTCAAATTTTTATTAATTTTAATCAGGGTTAGTTTGGTTTTTTTTCCATGTTTCGGCCAAGGTTTAATATGTTTTTTAAAAGCTTTTTAAACTTTTGTATATTTGTTTTTATTCTGTCTGTACACATCCCTGAGTCCTTCGGGAGTAGGGCAGTATAAAAACCCAGTAAACTAAACTAAACTAAACTAAACTAAACTAAACTAAACTAAACTAAACTAAACTAAACTAAACTAAACTAAACTAAACTAAACTAAACTAAACTAAACTAAACTAAACTAAACTAAACTGGAGTGTACTAAGTTGAGAGCAGTTTACTGAATTTTTCTGCAAAAATGCTAGATTTGAGGGTGCAAAACCTTTCAGTAACTCAAAGCAATTTAATGAATGAGGGATTGTAGAAGGTGCTACATGTTTTACCATTTTTTAAAAATATGAAACTCTGCAGCTTTATTTAGGAGGAAATTGTTACAAATCAGAAGTGCTTACCTCTGCATGTGAACCTCGGTGAACAGACTTGACCACAATGGCTTTGTTCTTTTCTTCTATGTCAAATCCATAGTCATCCTCTTCTGGAAGAATCTTAGAACAACATTAAGAAAAAAAACTTTAACACACAAGGGTTGGTTTTTTTGCAAAATAATAATAATAATCTATTTAGCTCCAAATAGTTTTGCTATTCCAATTCTTTCTTCCAAATTTCAACATCAACTATTTTCATTGTTCATTTCTTTCCATTACTTTCCATTACAAAATCAGTAAACTAAAAACTTAAGAGAGGAGAATCTTATTCTTCTTTAGCCTTTAATGATACAGTTTTACTTATTTTTTTCCTGAATGATGGAGATCTTTTTACTGAAGTGATTATTTGTTAAGAAAAGCTGCATCCATACTTGTAGAAATGCAGTGTTTCAGTTGCTTCTTGTTTCAGCTCGGTATGCACAACTGATGCCTTCAAGACAGTGATTGGCATACAGATCAGATAAAAGATAAAAATGCTGAGAGCTAAGATAATAGTAGGCATGATCATTTCCTTTTTTTTACAGGGTCTTAACCAAATTAAGGATTAGGATGGTTCTTAATCCAAATTATATTCGGGAAAAAAACACCTCCTGCAAAAGCCTTTTTTCTTCTTTAGCTAAGATCTTTGGATGAAGGCCTGTTCTTCCCTGCTAATTAATTACAGGTATCCTCACTTAACAACCATGTGTTACCAACTGTTTAAAATTACAATGATGCTGAACAAATGGTAGTTTCTGGCTGTTAAATTCTATAGCAGGGGGTGGCAAACTGGCAGCACATGCAGGCCATGCCCACCCCAGCTCTGCCTGTGTTCTAGAGTCAATTGGATCTAATGAGGAAACTCATCAACTTGATTTTTATTTGGGAAGATTTCAGAATTGTTTGAACATGCATTTTGTTTTGTTCTTTTTCCAAAGTTATGACTATAATTCAATATAATATATAGTCATGTGGACAAACCCTCAGCAAACATGCATTGTTGGGACGCTAACCAGAGTAAATCATTTATAAATATGATATACTGGTGATGTACTTAATACAAAACAATTCCGGCATAAATAACCTTTGATTTTAAACTCCCTTCAAATCCAAAACAGAGTTACACAAAGTTAATATTAAATGTAATCTAAGCTCATTAATGCAAATATTTATTTCTATATCCATCCAGCTTCTCACTAAATTTATCAGAATTGTAGAATAATATTTCATCCAACTAAAGAAATATCCCTCAGTAGTTATAATTTTTAATAAAAGTCTACTCATAAATTGGATGACTCTCCATCTTAAACACTGCAATGTTGTACAACAATCCAGTTCATATTTAAAAAAATTAAAGGTAAAGATTCCCTTCGCACATATGTATTAGTCATTCCAACTAAACAAATTTATGGAGGTGCTAATGGCCTGATTTTGGGGGGGGGGGGGGGGGGGAGGAGGTTAACTGTTTTTTTAAGATAAGCTAGTTTAGATATTAGGAGTCAAGTATCTGTGGCATATTTTGTCTACAACTATTACCATTTCTTCATGCCTAAACCACAATTTCTGCCACTTCCCCTGACTGGGTCTCCTATGTCAATTCCCATAGGCCAAGTGATCCATTTTTTTTCTCTGTGGAACAATTGTTCTTGGCTTCTGCAGTGAAGTCCTTCCTAGGATAGTCCTCAACTTATGCAAAATATCAATTCGTTTGTATCTTAGAGGGATATACAATTTTAAATCTTTCTCTAGCAGAGCGCAGAGATGAGATTTTTGTATTTGCAACAGATTAATTGGCACACAATTACAAGGCTTTTGGTTAGAATTGAATGCATTTGTCTGGATCGTTTTTTTCTTACCAGCAGGCTTTTAGCTAAGATGTTTTCAATAAGCTTGAAGTCATTCCGCAGAGGCTTGCTCTTCGAATTTGTACCTTCCATCTCCTCATCAGCATGAAAACGGAAGTACTGAGACTCATCTCTGAATTCACTCTTCTCCAGTACTTGAGACCAAAAAGTGGGAAGCAGGAAAACATGCCATTACTTTCATAAATCTATATGAATCTACAAGTATAGTCATAGTCTTAATATCAGCCATTGCAGTCTTATACATAGCTATATATGGTTTCTAAAGAGTCCTTGATGCCCTCCTTAAATGTCTGGGGTTGGGTGCTAAACTTTGGGTTATGCCCATGAACGGGGTCATTTTTCATGGAAAGGCATTTCAGTTACATCCTGTGATAACTCTCTGAAAAAAGCTTTCCAGAAGCATGTGCTTTGTCCTATCTGGGCTGGAAAAAAAAGTTTTTTTAAAAAAATCACATCAAATCAACAATGTTTCTTTCTGGAAAATAGACAATTGACACTGTAGTCACAGAGAAAACCTCAGTGTGAAATTAACGGGATTCCTCCAACATAAACACAATGTTCAAAGCAAGTTTTTGGCTGAAATCAGTTCCTTCCCTTTCCTTATCTCTCTCCCCATTTTTACGAACTCTATAAATTAAAGTTTTGTGCCCTGCTAGCCCCCAATGGGGAAAAAGTGGTTCTCTTTGCATCATGTCTGACACTGTGTCCCTGCAGCTAGCCAGTAGCCTGGCTTTCACACTGCTGACACAGAATCTAAAATATCCAAAAGAGGACACAAAACAACGGCTGCTTTTTATCCATGGCTTGGAAAAATTCCAATTGGTAAACATAGGTCCATTGTGAGGCTTCCAAAGGCCAGCCCATTCCATGAAAAACTGAAAATGGACATAGTGCTAAATTTACTCCTAAGCTGCAGCTCCTCTCCTTCAGCACTTTTAAAGTCATTTTTCTTTGTCTGAAATGCGTCAAGCTAAGTTTGAACATGGAGGTCATATACTAATAGCTTCAGAAATAGTATTATCTATGAAAGATATATAAAAGGAATGAGCAGATGCATTGCTTATCACCCATTTTTACAGTTTACTCAGATTTACTGAACTGGTCCTAACAAAATTCCTGTATTCATATAGGGAGAGTCTATTTGGTGTAGTGGTTATAGACACTGGGCCTGAAACTATGTGTCCTAGTCCTGCCTTAGGTATGACGCTAACAGGGTGACTTTGGGACAGTCGCCCTCTTGTAGACCTAAGGAGACATCAATAGAAAACCTCTTCTGAAAAATATTGCAAGGTCCACTTGCCTTTTGGGAAAGCACCTTTGGGACAACCATGACCTGGTGGATGATTGAGACTCTCCATAGACATAATGCAAGAAAACAACATTGGCTTGCCAAAACTTCCATTTGGTTGCCAAGAGTTTTTCTTGAAAGCACAAAAATAAGTATCACATTGCCCTTCTTGGAGTTATTTCATTAGACATTCCATATTGACATAATAGTAGCCTTCCCAAGGCTGGGCAAATGTTGAATTATCACTCAATCCTTAGTCCTGCAAATTATGGGGGGCTATAATCTAACTCCTTTTATGGTAAATCACAATAGGCTGATATCAGAGGTGGGTTTGGGCGAACCGGTAGTGGAAATTTGGCCTTGATCGCAGAACCGGCAGTGGCCCAGGCTGGCCACCCCCCCGAACCAGTTCCCCAGTTGCTGCTGCTGGCATGTTTTTTAGTAGTTTTTCACTTTCTTTGTGCATGCGCAGAACAATTTACAGTGAATCGCACACGTGTGCGAAGCAAACTGTTACCAATGCCAGTAGGAACCACCCCTGGCTGACATAGAATAGGCCCAAATTATTTGCTCTATCTTTCACGTTCAGCAATGAATATGGGTGCTCAGTCATCCCAAACAGTACCATCAATAAGCTTGGGGTAACCCTAAAGTCTGAATAAATGAAAAATAATATGTGGATAGTGGAGCAGGGAGTCCAAAACAACCTAATGAGGGAAATGGAACCGGACTTAAACAAAGGACAGAGAAGAATCTGTTCCCAGCATTCAAGCCCAGCACCAGTTAAATGGTACTGTCCACAGCCCCTGCAAGACCCTGTTTATATCTATTTTGATGCCTTAAAACCTTTAGGGCAGATATCCCTGTAGCCCCTTTCCACTTTGTTCCTGCTACTATCAACACAGGGATGGATGAGCGTGTTGTAAGAATAGAGGAGATAATTCACCAGCAGGCCTGCCAGCACCTCTGACAAATTAGGTTACACAGCATAAATTGGAAATGTCCCTGCCTAAGGCCATAGACGAAAACTGGAAACTGGATCAGTGGTCTCATAACCTCAAAAATAATGTAAGTGGTCATCCCATTAATAAAATGCAATTCTTTGGGGGAAGGGCCTTTGTTTTATTATTAAAATATACATATGGCATGCTGTGTAAAGCCATGCTTATGAAGTATCTTTGCTAATTCAAAAAGAACGTTGTAAAAGCATAAATGCCAGTTTGCTCAAGAGAAGGTTCAAAGAATTTGGCTTTCTAGGAAATGCTCTCTGCAGAAGTGGGTTGCCCCCGGTTCGGCCCTGATCAGGCAAACCGGTAGTAGCGGCAGTGGGAGACTCCATCCTGCATGCGCAGAAGCGTTGTGTGCACGCCTCCCCCCACCCCCCGAATCAGTAGTAAAAAAATTGGCACGCCACCACTGGCTCTCTGTATTTCTTAAATCCGTTTCTTTTTCCTATTTTTCCTTCAAATGTCCAGAATACAATAGTTATTGGAACAAGAATACAGAGAGAAGTGGAAAGTAAATTACATTAATTAAAGCTGCCTGAAAAGATGCCAGAATAATCTGAGGCCATTGTGTCTTCCTCTAGTTCTACTTTATTGCATAGCAATCAAAAAAAAGAAAGTAAGATGTTTGTGGATGAATTGCCTTTCATTTCATGGAGCCTTTGCTGCTCACTGAAAGACACCAGTTTACAGAGAAAACTTGGAAGTAAAATCCAAGTTGGATATACTTTATCTTATCTAATAATATCCCTAATGGGTTTGTGTTCTGGATGGAGGGTTATGCTATTTATTGTTTATATTTTTTATTATTTAAAAAATATTTTTAGGGATAAGAAAAAATGAACATAAGCAAGCAAAATAAGAAAAAAAGAAAAAAATGATTCAGAAAAAATACTGTATACTGTAAGCCATTTTTAAAATGCTATCTATAAGGAATTATAGCACCAGATTGTACAGTTAGTGCTCAGGACATGTTAGTGTTCAGGTAGTGAGACTTTAACAATAAAAAACTAAGTACATTAAATTATTTTAATGTTGTAAGGATTTTAATCTGAGCTGAATGAAATAAGTATATAAAATGTGCAGCTAATATGAATTTACTAAATATGTTAAATATACAAAAGAAAAAAACTACTAAACGTTACTAAATATTAGTTTCTAACTTGCCTTTGTTGTACTCTATGTAGAATAGAATAGAATAGAATAGAATAGAATAGAATAGAATAGAATAGGTTTATTGGCCAAGTGTGATCTCCCATGCTTGTAGACTTTTAATTTGTGTGTGTGTGTGTTTCCGATTTCAATTTTTTCCTTTAAAAGCATGTTTTAAATATTTATATTTGCATTGCTGAAAAATATACAGCAGTTATGGAAGTTGCTCTTGCTTAAATAGGGTTAGATTTCAATTATAAATATATGTTGTTACTTTTGCCATTACTTTGTACTCTCAAAGTTTAAGTTCTAGTCTGATATCTTTAGTAATGCACCTCCTTTTAAATGTGCTACATTTGTCCTTACAGCCATAAATAAATAAATTGTGTGTGTGTGTGTGTGTGTGTGTGTGTGTGTGTGTGTGTGTGTGTGTAGGTCTTTGGTTGTTCGGGTTTTCTCCCGCGTAGAATTGGAAGTATCTTCACGACGTTTCAATGAAGTCTCATTCATCATCTTCAGGTTGGTGCTTCCGGCTTGGTGCTTCAAGGAGCAATGTGAGATCTCAGCCGGTTCCTCTTTTTAACTGCCAGTGGGGGTGTGACCTGATTGGGTGGGAGCTTGGCTGCATTCTGATTGGGTGGAGGTGTGTTCTGATTGGTAGGGGGTTTGGCTGTGCTCTGATTGGATGGGAGTTTGGCTGTGCTCTGATTGGATGGGGGCGTGTTCTGTTTGGGTGGGGGCCTGACTGTGCTTGTGTTAGTCCGAGTTGCAGAGGGATTTGACCTGGTGAGCTGCGTTACTGTTGTTTGGCTTCGCGTTTGTGGTCGTGCCACATCTCCGTGGTGGGCATCAGTTTGCTTCATGTATGGATGCCCACCACGGAGATGTGGCACGACCACAAACGCGAAGCCAAACAACAGTAACGCAGTAACAGTAACGCCAAACAACAGTAACGCAGCTCACCAGGTCAAATCCCTCTGCAACTCGGACTAACACAAGCACAGCCAGGCCCCCACCCAAACAGAACATGCCCCCATCCAATCAGAGCACAGCCAAACTCCCATCCAATCAGAGCACAGCCAAACCCCCTACCAATCAGAACACACCTCCACCCAATCAGAATGCAGCCAAGCTCCCACCCAATCAGGTCACACCCCCACTGGCAGTTAAAAAGAGGAACCGGCTGAGATCTCACGTTGCTCCTGGAAGCACCAAGCCGGAAGCACCAACCTGAAGATGATGAATGAGACTTCATCGAAACGTCGTGAAGATACTTCCAATTCTACGCGGGAGAAAACCCGAACAACAAAGACCTACATACAAACACCCGCGAAAACCTCAGAAAACATATATATATATATATATATATATATATATATATATATATATATATATATATATATATATATATATATATATATATATATATATATATATATATATATGTATATATATCTTAATAAATTATGATTTAATTTTTTTTATTGTTTACTAGCCGTTCCCGGCCACACGATGCTGTAGCCCAGTCTGGTTACATGGCCAACCAATCTGTGTGTAGATCTACACCTGCACACACAAACACGTGCACACAACCACCGTATAACCCCCAACCTACCGACCTACTCCCTCTCTCCCTCTACCTACCTACCTACTGTATTTTTCCCTCTCTCTCTATCCACCTACCTACCTACCTAGTGTATTTCTCCCTCTCTCTCTCTATCCCTCTACCTACCTACCTACTGTATTTTCCCTCTCTCTCTATCCCTCTACCTACCTACCTACCTACCTACCACCTACTGTATTTTTCCCTCTCTCTCTCTTCCACCTACCTACCTACCTACATACCTACTGTATTTCTCCTTCTCTCTCTCTATCCCTTTACCTACCTACCTACTGCATTTCTCCCTCCCTCTCTCTATCCCTCTACCTACCTACCTACCACCTACTGTATTTTTCCCTCTCTCTCTCTCTACCTACCTATCTACCAACCTACTATATTTCTCCCTCCCTCTCTCTATCCCTCTACCTACCTACTTACTGTATTTCTCCCTCTCTCTCTCTCTCTATCCCTCTACCTACCTACTTGCCTACCTACATACCTACATACCTATGGAAAGAGTATTTTATTTCATAAAGGATGACATAATACCTGTGGCACACTGCGCTCTCTCTATCCATCTACCTACCTTTTTTACAATTTTTTACATTTCCGTTGCATGTACCTGGCACAGGTATGACATCTACAGAATCTCTATAAATCATTGGTGCCGTACTTGAAAGGAACGTTGTGTGAAAATTTGGAAGCGATCGGTGCAGTACTTTCGGAGATTAGCAGTTTTGAACAAACTCAGTTACATTTTTATTTATATAGATTCATTCATTCATTTTGTATGGAAAATGTTTGAACCCCTATATAAGCTGATACTGTACTGTTTCAGAATTATTTCTCAAACAAAATAATCAACAAATGGACTGGTTGCCTTCTATCACAACTATTCACAAATCTTCACAGATTGGACTAGGTTCACATACCACACAAAGCCATACGTTGGTTAACCATCATTTACTTAACGTCAGTTGGCAGGGCTTGAAAAGCACATTAAGTTATAAATGTGGTTTACATACCACAAAGGTTGGGTTCATGCAATATATAAAGCCAAAGCTAAATGAATCGTATTATAGCTGAGCTAAAACCTCTCTTCTCTTATTGCTCTCTTCTGTACAAGAGAGCATTTAAAATACAAGGATTTTCATTTTCTTTCCTTGATTCTCTTGCCTCACTTTCTTGCTGATTTGTGACCTGCATTAGTTGTGGGATTCAAAATGTTTTACTACTGGTTCTGTGGGCATGGCGTCGTGGGTATGGCAGGGGAAGGAATCTGTAAAATCTCCATTGCCTCTCCACCCCAGGGGAAGGATATTGTAAAATCTCCATTCCCTCCTCACTCCAGGGGAAGGCTACTGCAAAATCTCCATTCCCTCCCGATCAGCTGGGACTCGGAAGGCATAGAATAGATGTGGGGCCAGTCAGAGGTGGTATTTACCAGTTCTCCAAATTATTCAAAATTTCTGGTCAGAAACTGCTGAATACCACCTCTGACCTCCACACTTCCAGATATACAGGCAGAGAGACAGACAGACAGAGAGACAGATAGAATAGGGAGTGTGAGGGAATAGAATTCCAATCTTCAGTGTTACAATTCTTCTTTGTTGTTGACTCTTTAGAATGAAACATCTGAATTGTATTTGCAATATATTTGTTACCAGGGAAATCTAGCATTTGCAGACTGATTTGTGAAGAACTGGTGGGTAAAAGGTCTTTCTTTAAGTTTGTTCCCAACATCTAATTTTACAAAAAAAAAATACTTTTCCATCACCAAGAGGATCTGGTGAGATTCTGTGTTGTTTCTGTCTCCTACTTTTGAGTAACTAAATCTAGGATTTAGATTTTAACCTGCTTCCCTCATTGGGAGACACCCACTGACTCCACCAAGTCTAAATTATGACCACTTCTGCTTTTCAAATGTAGCCCTCATCCTAAATTGGGATGAAAAAGATTATTTACCAGAATTTTACTAATTTTAGACAGAGGGAAAGCAACTCGAATATCTGGGTTTGTCTGTTGCCAGTTTAGTAGCTGTCGAAAGCAACTTTCGACAGGAGGGAGATCATGATTTCAGGAGATGTAATCCAGAATGTGCTTGATTTTAAAAGTCTGTCATAAAATTGACTGTGTTTGTTGGTTACAGAAACAAAGTTAAAATCCTTGTTAATTGGTTAGGATAAGGAGGAATTAACGGCTTACCATGATGCATAAAACCATTGTTACAGAGCCCAACTCCGAGTGCCACAGCATCCTCTCTGGTCTGACAGTCACCCTAGTAACAAGAGAAGATAAATGTTATATCCTGGGCAAATCGTAAATCAAACAATTCTACCACAACCAGATCCCAGTTCCCAAATGAACAGAGCAGTCTTTACAAAGAGACAGTAGAAGTAATTAAAGCAGGACTCCCTTTACTTAAATCCCATTCACTCCTAAATATAGTACCTTTTGTCTTCCTTAAGCTTTGGGAGGACAAAGACCAGAATCTCATAAAGGAGCTGTTTTTAACAGTACACAGTTGCAGCCAGTCGTCTCTATGAAGCAGCTTTCTTTTACTAGCCATATAATCAAAGCCATCTATAGCTGGCTTTGATTTACACATACCATAAAATTTCTGAAAAGGCAGCAGAACCTAATGAAGGATAATGATCCCTTACTTAGAGTTCTCAAAGATCAGTTTTAATAGGGAATAAATACAATAAAATATGAAATATCGTGCCTGTGTGCCCCATGAGAAACAGCTGCTTAAAATAATTACATATAGTCATATGATTTCATTGTGTTCAGGCTAATATTTCTAGGAATGATGTAATAGGTGTTTTTGGCTGACAAGAAGAAAGCAGAAGAAAAAGAAAGAAAGAAACGCATTTATTTTGGTGCCAGATCCCCATTTTATCTGCTCGACCACTTGTGTGGGTGGCCACTTGGAATGGAACTACATAGGCTTACTTCCATATGGCAAGCAGCTCACAGGAGCGTCTCCAACGAGAGTTGGGCAGTTTTAAGTTTATTAGTGTAGTTTCCTCTCTTTACCAAAAGATAACTCCCACTGGAATACGTTTCCCCTCTGTTCTACTTGAACTTGAAGATACTTTCTCATTCCTCAATCATACTAGAAACAATGCTCATGGATACTCCGTAGCTGCAGTTTCTGGCCCACTCTAAAATGTGCAATTTCTTATTGGAATAGTCAGTAACATAGACATTCATAAGTACCGTATTTTTCCGTGTATATGATTATACTTTTTCTTAAAACTATTTACCTAAAAATGGAAGGGGGCTGAGAGGAGAGCTGTGGTTGCAAAACTGCAAAACTCTCTGCAAACTAGCCTCATGAGTGAAACTTCCGATTGCAGAGACAAGCTAACAAATTTCCTCCAATCATGAGCCTTGTGTAACTGACGTCAGCTGATGCTGTGGAGAGTATGTAGTCCAGGGGTCAGCAACCTGCAGCTCTGGAGCCACATGTGGCTCTTTTATCCCTCTGCTGCAACTCCCTGTCGCCGGTCGACTCCACAATCGATAGGGCTTTCAGTTAGGACAGGTAGAGGAAAAAGGATGCTGTGCTAGGAGGAGAATCTATGGTGGGGAAACTGGACTTCCGGTCAGCTCCAGAATTGAATGGGGGGCTTCTGGTTAGGACCTTTGTGGCTCTTTGAGTGTTTAAGGTTGCTGACCCCTGGTGTAGTCAGTGCCCAGGTACGACACAGAGCGGTAATGTCGGAGTGTTCTGAGCCCATTAAAATGTCAGAAAACAAAAAAATCAATATCGGTAATGGTAAGTGAATTTTTAACTCTGCAAAATAAATATCTTCTATTTAATGTTTAAAATATTGACTTCTGAATTTTGGGTATGAAAAGGGGGGGGGGGCGTGCTATAAATGAGGGCATCTTATAGACGAAAAAATACAGTATGTTGCCATTGGCTTGAAGTCCCTTCCTTCCTTGGATTCCCAAGTCAAACTAATCAATGGTTTGGAGGGAAGGCTCAGTTATGAGATTTGAAAATTCCTTTCTTTTCATTAGAGAACTTTGTCCAGCAAATTAATATAGAAAGAAACAAAGGAGGGAAGATGGATAACTGTCTGCTAAGCAAGGGGTTGGAATACACAGCACTTCTGTTCCACTTCCTGGTCTATACATGGACAAATCTCCATTGTTTCCAACTATATACATGCAGGATAAATTATGGCCAGGAACTTTCAATGGGATAAAGTAGATTCATTTGGCTTAGCAACTCATTCGTACCCTGGACAATAAACCAAGCAAGACAAAGACTGAGTCTTGTGAAAACTACCAAACAGACCTTTAGTAATAGTTTTATGTATTACTTTAAGTTTTAAAACGAATACGTTATAGTTTTAAGACAACAATATTTTGTGCACCAAAAGTCTCAATTAGCTGTTATAATTATCAATACTCTTTCTAGCCCTTTCCTTATCTTACGATATCAGAAAAAGAATGGTAAATTAAGATTTTTGTTTTGCTTATCTTTTGTCTCTAAAGTAGTTGCTTTCCCCTGTGCTCTTCGTTTCCTTTTTCATTCTGCACCAGGATGAAAAAGGAAACAAAGCAACTTGATACCTTCCTTCCCTGTATTTATCCCTGGGAGTTGCCTCAAAAATAAGGTACTAATTGGAAATGAATAGCAAAACTTTTCTTGATGAAAGGCAATCTCCAGCACTAGGTATCTTGTAGCAGCTATGGAGGGCCAATAGATCAGGGCTGAAAAAATTGGGCATTCACTAGATGACGGCAGAGCTGTCTTTGTCTCTTTGAGGTTGAGGGGTCATCTGGGTTTCTGCAACTCAAATCTGGTAACTCTAATATAGTGTTTCTCAACTTTGGCACCTTGAAAATATGTGGACTTCAAGTCCCAGAATTCCCCAACCAGATTTAAAGTTCATATATCTTCAAAGTTGAGAAACACTTCTCGAGACTTGGGTACAGTTTCAGAAACTGCTTTAACCTGTGAGTGGGTTGCATAATTTAGACAATATGTATACAGCAGTTTCAAACTATTTTTAATTTAGATCAACCACACACTATCAGTGCAGCATAAGCTCCCACCCACCCACCCACGCATTCTTTAATGGCCAAGTATCCGGAGCTAGAAGTGCTGATCAACACTATTTCACAACTTTTTAATTGAAATATTATTTATATGCCCTAACACAGGGGTCTCCAACCTTTGCAACTTTAAGTCTGAAGGACTTCAGCTCCCAGACTTCTCCAGCCAGCTTTGCTGGCTGGAGAATTCTGGGAGCTGAAGTCCTTCAGACTTAAAGTTGCAAAGTTTGGAGACCCCTGCCCTAACATGCTCCTTTCCCATTTTAACATCCTGCCACATGGCTTCTTTGCTTAGAAAATTATTACAGTGAATTTATAAATGCGACCTTTAATTTTATCAGTGGAATAATAAGGGACCTGGGAGTTATTTTAGAATTGTTATGTGCCCACCTAGATTAAGCTTGTTTAAAGAATGTAGTTAAAAGTAAAGGTTCCCGTCGCACACATGTGCTAGTTGTTCCCAACTCTAGGGGGCGGTGCTCATCTCCGTTTCAAAGCCAGCGCTGTCCAAAGATATCTCCGTGGTCATATGGCCGGCATAACTAAATGCCGAAGACACAGTTACCTTCCCACCAAAGGTGGTCCCTATTTTTCTGCTTGCATTTTTTACGTGCTTTCGAACTGCTAGTTTGGCAGAAGTTGGGGCAAGTCATGGGCGCTCACTCCATTAGGCGGCGCTAGGGATTCGAACCATCGAACTGATGACCTTTGTGATCAACAAGCTCGGTATCTTAGCCACTGGGCCACCACATCCCTTTAAAGAATGTAGTTATTAGAACATAAAAAGTTAAAATCTGGAACATCCTTATTTCATCTCCAGTTTGGTAAATTCAATATTTACAATATCAAAGAAGTCCTTCAGGTTGGACTCCAAAGGTTCCAGTAGTTTGCGCAGAATAATTTTATGGAATAACATTGCAAAATGTGAAAGAGTTGAGGCTGAACCCAAAAAAAGAAGAGAAACATCAATATTTTTATGATCTCATTACCTGAGCAATCAACCAATCCACTAGTTTATTTGCCGGGATCACTGATTTGTATGTCTTCAAGTGATAATCTCTATCTCTATGTCAGAAAAGAAAATTAGCAGATAAGTTAAAAAATAGGGTTGGCCAGACACATTTTTAAAAAGCCAATGCCACATTTTAACCTGGGAGACAAGTGATAGAAATGAACTCATTTCTCTCTAGATTTTCTGCAGTTTGTAGTTTTTTTTTTTTTTTTTGAAATTTTTATAATGTTTTACAATATTTCACCCAGTGCTGTACAAAACAAAAGGAAGAGTTGGTTTCAAGTATCATCTATTATCTTTAGGATCTCCAAAATCCACGTTCTCTCGGTACAGGCGTCGAGACGTCCAAAGTTCCAAGTGCATAGTCCACAAATGGCTTCCAAGTCTTCCAAAAGATATCGTTTTTATAAACCCCCTCTCTAAATTTAATATCACACGTCATTTTATCATTTAAGGCTAATTTCCACATTTCACAATACCGTTCTTCTATTTTAATATTTACCTCTATTTTCCAATATCTTGCTATTACAATTCTACCCATTATAATCATAATTCTAATCAATTCTTTCTCATGTTTTGTTAACTCTGGTTCATTAATTATCAATAACAATATAGTTTCTGGTCTCAATATTATTATTCTTTTCATCATTTCACACATCGTTCTTTCTAATTGCTGCCAAAACTTTTTAATTTTCGCACATTTATACCACATATGTTCATAAGTTCCCAATTCCGTATTACATCTCCAACATTTATCACTCATTTTTTTATCTATCAGTGATAATCTTAATGGGGTCCAATACCATTTCCAAACAACCTTAAAATTATGTTCTTTAATCCTTATAGATAAAGTCCTCATAATCTGACTCTTCCAATTCTCGTTCCAATCCAAATCCAATATTTTAATCTTAAGGTCTTCCTCCCAATTCCTTTTCATTACCATTTGTGGGTTTCCATCAAAGTTTATAATCTTGTATATCTTACTAACGAGTCCTTTTAACCCAGTTTCATCCTTAATAATTTGAGATACTAAACTTTCAAATTTAGTTTTACTTCTATCTATGTTACATATTCCCCTTACTTTCATAGTCCATTTTTCTACCTGTATTTTTTCAAACCAATTTAACTCCAATTTTTGAATTACTTTTTTCTTCCTACTCTCAGTTCCTAGAGCTCTTAACCAATCTACTATATTTCCTATATTTTCATCCTCAATTACTTTATTCCGACTTATATTAGTTTTAATCGGCCAACTTTCAGTTGTCTTTCCCAAAAACGCTATATCCGGAATCAGTTTTTTAACAAATTTATTCCAAGTTTTACTCAGCCCCTTTAACCAATAACTATTAATTGCCTTTTTTGTTTTTGCTCTATCTAAAAACCATATAGACCCAAATCTCTTAATATCTTTTAACTCCAGATCTCCCCAATGACCATCTCCACCTTTAAGTATTTTTATCACAGTTCTAATATTATACGCCCGATAATAATTAAGTAGATTGGGAATTCCCAATCCACCCTCTTTTTGATTTTGATACCACAATTTCTTCATTAATCTTGGTCTTTTCCCACCATTACAAAATTTATCTAATTTCTTCTGATATTCTTCTATATCTTTCTCTGTCAAATTTAATGGTAGCATCTCAAATAAAAAGTTAAACTTTGGTAACAACATCATTTTACACATTGCAATTCTACCAAACCAAGACAACTTTATCTCTTTATATTTATCTATCTTTTTCTCTACTTCCTTCAACATCACCTCATAATTAATTTTTTTTAATTCTCTAACTTTAAGTGAAAGTGTTATCCCCAGGTATTTCAATGTGTTCTTAGCTCTTATTCCAAATTGTTCTTGCATACTCTCCCACTCCTTACCATCTTTATTCATTAATAATTCAGATTTTGACCAATTTACCTTTAAACCTGTCATTTCTTAAAATTCTATCAAATGTTTATTTATCCTCTTTAAATCTTTCTCTATATCTTTCAAAATAATCAAGGTGTCATCCGCATACAAATTTATCTTATATCCCTTGTAACCTTCCAACTCTTCATCTGCTTCTATCAATTTAATCAAAACCTCCATAACTAACAAAAATAATGTTGGAGATGTTTCAAAACAGTGTGGTAGATGTTTGGAGGGAGTTAAAAGGCTCTGAAAGGGTGTATACCTTTTGTTCTAAGGTACATAATACTTATTCAAGGATTGATTATATTTTTGTTTCTAAAGATTTGCTGAATAAAGTAGATAGAATAGATGTGGGAATTTTTAAGGATTCTGATCATGCAGTTTGTAGTTTAAATATTTGGTTGCACACTAAACAGGAGAGGGATAGCCTGGAATGACAGGAAGAAGAGCTGCTACCAAGGAAACTGAGATAAAAGAGGCTTGAGCCCAGGTCAACAAAGTAAAATAGTGTCTCAGACAAGCTACTTGTTAGTTCACACAAAAATAATGGGAGGGAGGAGGGAAGCACATTTAGATTTGCAAGATTCTGTTACTATTGCTGTTACAAATAAAGTAGTTCTGACCCACAGAACATTGATTTCTGAATCTGATCTACCCTGAAGGGCTGATACAGCCTTTTCTAATCTAGTCTCCTTTGAATTATGGGACTGTAATTCCCAGAATTCCATCTGACCACAGTGGCTGGCAATTCTTAGTGACAAGCATATTACATATGGAAGCTACTAAGTTATAAAATACGACTGTATTATCAATACATTTAATTATGGCAGTTCTTTTGAACTAGCCAGGGGGAGTCAAATTTGACCTAAAGCTCCTTTAAGAATCTACCTCTCAAACCTTATCATAATTTCCATCAGTCTTATACATATTATCTCCCGTTTTATTACAAAATTATTTGAAACAGAAATTTTATGTATGTTTCCTATACCTTTATTATGTGTCAGGAGAAAGCTATAAATCTCTTTAGGGAACCAATCATATTGGAATTATCCCCAATCATATTTTGTTTTATTTTCCACTCATCTTTCCAAAATTGGCAATGATAATGCATGAGTTTTGGTTGCTAATTGTCAGATCCACTTGTGAAAGTCCAATTAAACTGATTTCTTGCTAATTATCCCTATGGACAGGAATCTTCTCAATTAATGGTTAATGGTGCTTGAAGTTAGATAAGAATCAAAAAAATTCAAGGGAAGCTGAACTTAGTTCGCTTGTGGCTACATGAGGATTCCAGGTGGGTCTCTCTTTTAACTCTGTCCTCAGATTCTGCCACTCTTCTCCTACACTAATGCTGTTGAATCTGAGGTCATCAAAATGCCACCATGAATCAGGGTCAGGATCACTTCCGTGATTAATTTACTATTAATTTTTGTTTGCCTTTCAAATTATTTTTTAAACACAAGCTGAAGCACAAATATGGGAAACACACATACACACACATTCATTTACACATTTTAAAGCACCACTCCCTCTTTCTTAAAGTTCTGTTGTCCCCTAGGAGACAATTTTCAATTAAATGGAACTATGCTCCATGAGATGCTTCTATGCACCAAACTGTACTAACATGATAAGGAATGTTCATTCTAGGAAAATTGAGAAGCTAGGGGTCAGCTTCAGAAATTGGGATTCCAATCCCCTATTTAAACAGACTTCATTACTTTGTGTAACCAGTGGTTTATTCTGAAACATATAGTAGTCTTTTATTTAGCCAGTAGTGATCATCTGAAAGCTAAAACAGACAATCATCCAATGATATTTCAGTATACCAAAAATAGCACATTGTGTTAAAACATACAATAATATTTAATTATAAAACATATGATAAAACATTAAGCTAAAATTATTTTCCAGTTCTCTTGCTCGTTGACGTAATTATAAACATCATATTTGTTCTTCCTCCTAAGAGAACCTTAGGCTACGATTTTAAGAATAAATATTAGAATGCCTTTAAAGAAACACAGCTCGGGATAAGTTATCCTTAGAAAATTATACTATAAGGGACAATATAGTAGAACAGGATGTCATACAGTCTTAACTAACTGAAAACATAGTTAAGAAGGAATACAAGTTATCCCAAACAGACAGCAATTTATTTCTGGTTCAATAACAAAACTCCAAGTAATGTGAGACATAGTACTGTATGAAGATCTTCCAATAATGAACTTACTTTATCACTGGTGTGTACAGACTGTGCAGGCGACAGTAGAGTCTTACACCCTACAAAGAAAAGCAATTGACAAGGTTGCAGTCTAAAAACACTTACAGAAGAACAACATTAAGCCTGAGTAACCCTTTGAGGGTTGCTGAGGGACTTATACTATAACAGTTCACCCTCTGTTAAAATAAAATAGAAAAACTTAATTAAAAAATGTTTGACTTGTTTCACAATTTCTCCCAAATTTCTTGGAACTAGAATATTTTAAAGCAACTATTTTGTTCTCACAATTGACACTGAGTTAATTATGTCTAGTCTCCACTCAACTGTACTTGAATAGACAATGAAATCTATTTGGCTGCAAAACCTGCTATTTCTTCATCAATTATAATAATAGTAGTAATCACAAAAAAAACAAAGTCCTGCAAATAGAAGTAGAATGACTATGGCAAAAGAAAGCAAAGATAGTACTAATACTAATAGGTGTTTTGTGTGCAATTCCAAAATATCTGGAACTCCACTTGAACATCCTTCACATTGATAAAATTGGCATCAGTCAATTGCAAAACACTTTTAATACTATCAAACAACATGTGCATATCACAGGTCATGGGGAAGGACGCAATAGGTGGATAAAAATGCTAAATCCAGTTAAAACATGTCTGACTGTGCAATCAACCATAATATCTTACATATCCCATATTTCTACAGAAAATGCAGCTTGAAAGTGTTAGTGTGGGAATAAGGAAAATGATTCTTTAAAATATAACAAAGAAAATTTTATCAACAATGTAAAATAAGTTGTAGATAGCCGAAATCTCTTATATTATTAAGCTAACACATACTTTTTCCACGGTCTTAGCAGCAAAACCATAAATACCTTAGACATGATGTCTTCTAATTCACTCCTTGGCTTATATGTCCCATCATCATAACGAAATCTGTACATCACCTGTTCGTTTTTGAAGTGGTGTTTATCTGAAACTGAACCATCAAGAGTAATAAATAACTTTTGTTTTCTATTCTCTAGCGTGAAGTCCTCCAAACCCATGATTTGTTGAACAAGATTTTGTTACTACAAAATAATACAGGAATTCTCAATTAACAATGGTAATAGGGACTGGCATTTTCATCATTAAGTGATACAGTCATAATGTGCGACACTATATAACCACCCTGCTTAGCAGTGGCAGTACCTGGAGTCTCTGTTTACCATTGTCAAGTGAGGACTGCATGAATAATTAAGCAAGGCTCTCACAGAATTGCAATTTTTGACTTCCTGCCAGTTTCTTCATTGACTTTGCTTGTCGGGCGCTAGCAAGAAAGATCACAAATCATGATTATATAACTATGGGACACTGCAACAGTCAGAAATCCAGGCTAGTTGTCAAATGCCTAGGTCATAATCACATGACTGTGGGGGAACTGTGCTGGCTAGAACTTAAAGGAATGGTCATAGCTACCACTCATTCAGTGACATTACAACTTTGACTGGATGCTGCATAATTAAATGAGGACCACCTATACACAAACACAAAAGATTGTATTAAATGTTAGTTCTTTTGTAGCAAAACATACTTCCTTGCACATATCATTGCATCTACACCCACTATAACTGTTCACATCCTTGAGGAATAGTACATTTTCTGTAGCCAACATAAAAGTGATATTGTTAGTAATTTGTATTTAAAATAATAATAAAATTGCTCTCCGTTCATGTATTTAACAATTTACTTTTCTTCTTTTTCTCCCATATTCCATATTACAATTTAGAAACAACACAACATCCAACTGGATACTACATCTTTCTAGATGTAGAAAGTAAGAAGGTTGACGTTGATGGAAATATGGGGGAATCATTACTTAGGCAAAAAGGGCTGGAATATTTTTAAAATCCAGATCAAGATAACCTAGGTTACACTGGCAGATGCCTCCCTAATTTACTGAAGTATAAGGAGGAGGAGGAGATAGAGGATTGCCAGAACTGCAAGATTCTGTTATAGTTAATCTCAATAAAAGCAGTTTTAGCCTTTATGGAGAGTCGATTTCCTGTTCTGATCTACTTAGTGGGCTTGACACTAGATTGCCCTGGGGGATCAGACAGTTACTTTTGCATTAAGGTAAAGCCATTACTGGATTTAATCCAATAACTAATAGCAGTGAGATCGCAATTTAGTGGTAAAGCACACGGTTATGTGTGAAAGGATTCAGATCCAAACTCTGCAATTTTCACTTAGAAAACAATCAAGAGGTATAAAGTATGAGGAAGACTTTGCCATAGAAATCTATAACAGAGGGCAAGCAGGGGCAAATGACAATATTCATATGATAATGTAATCATGCAAATACTATAAGTTATGCTAAGGCAGTTGTATATATTGAAGATTTTACTTCATTGCTTTTTGCTGAAGACACTGGGTTTTTCGTTGCTGGAAATTCTGGAGAGCTCCTATCAACAATAGCAGCCTACACTGACAAATAATAGCTTCCTGCGATTTTGCAGTATCTTTTAGACCAGTGATAGTCATCCTGGTCCCTACCGCCCACTAGTGGGCATTCCAGCTTTCATGGTAGGCAGTAGGGTTTTGCTGTAACTCTGCTTTATAAATCATTACTGTGGAACCGGTGGGCGGTTAGAAAATTTTACTACTAACAGAGATACAAAAGTGGGGGGTAGGTATAAAAAGGTTGACTATCCCTGTTTTAGACCCTTTAAAATATCATTGAATTAGCTGGAGAGATGCCTTTCCATGAAGGGCTGACAGAGATTATCAGTTAAATAGTTCTTCATTATTATGACAATTACATATAAAATGAAGATGCATTTTATCAAAGAAGCAACAACTTTGTTAATATTGTCGTGCCAAGCGTCTGCTGTAACAGAAGGAGATTATTGAGTAGTATATCTTTATGTAATTACATCATTACAGCTATAACAAGTTTCTTTTTTCCTAGTATATTTACTAAAAGAATGGCTAGATTCTGATTATTTTCTGTGCTCAATATTTCATCAGAGCATATTTGAAAATTGAGTGCAATGAACATTCAAGAACTGTGGCTTTCTATTCCAGGACTAAGCAAATGGATCTTCTCAGGATTTCAATTTATGAAAGTATCTACTACTATTGTCTACTAACACTGTTAGAAAAAAAGATTTCTGGTGTACTAATGCAAAGAGTTTATCAAAAATGTCAGTCAAATTTAATAGAACTCCCCCATGTAGAAATTTGCTTCAGAGAGTTTGCATAGGACCGTGATGGTGAACCTATGTCACATGTGCCACAGGGGCACACGGAGGCCTCTCTGCCAGCACGTGAGCCATCACCCCAGCTGAGCTCCACCGCACATGCCCACAGGCCTCCTGCTGGCCAGCTTATTTTCAGGTCTCTGCAGCGCATGTTATTTGATCAAAATGCAGTTAAAACACTACACAAGCCATCCAGAAAATAACAATATACATCCAACAGGAACAGGAAATGCCTCACAGGAGTAGATAGAGGTAAATCCTAGAGGGGCAGGAAATGCATCACTGAACAATGGAGATGAATGCCAGAGAGGAATAAAGCTGTATACAAGGCAAACACAACACCTTTAACAGCGTCTGCACGCAAGGCGAGGCAGGGGAGTGAAAGGGGGTGTGGTGCACCCCCGCGCCCCATTTTTGGTCCCAGGAGGCTTCAGGGAAGCCTGCTAGGCCCAAAATGTTGTGCAGGGGGTCACACGCAAATGCGCAGGGCACGGTGGGAGGGGGTGTCATGTGCGCATTGTATTATGATTATGGGCATGCAAGGACAAAATGATTACCCATCATTGGCATAGGAATTAAGATGACTCAAATTCTTTAGGAAGAAAATGCCTCATTACTTTGAAGTTAATTTTATAGCTTTAAAGGATGCAGCAGGCAACCCTGCTGCTTAAATAAAAAACTGATAGTGTTATTGGGAAGCAGCAGGAGAAAAACAAGTTCTGGGTCTCATTGTTGAAAGAGAATATCCTGCCCATCCAGCCAATCGCTGGAGAGTTATTTCACACACTAGAAACAGATTTTGATTGCGCTACCCATGGGCATTCTGAAAGGAAAAACAAATTATGGCTCTGTGAACAAATGCATCTGTTCAACATATTCATTTGCTCAATGACACATCTTGATATGTATGTAAACATCTGCTTCTTAGATCTAAAAATGTGCAACCCACAAGATGGGAGCACTTTATTACAATGGTAGATCAGCACAGGAAAGAAAGGGGGGGGGGGAAATGGTAGGGTTCTAAGCCTTAGGTATATACTATTATTTTAGCTTTGTCATAAAATGTTACCACTCTACGCAAAAACATAATGTAACATAAGCCTTGAGCTGAATTATTCTAATTCTAATACTGAATTAGACTGAAATTATCTTGGATAATGCACTGTTAAATTTCAGCACAGTTTGTCACGAGCACAAATACTGTTTATTTATATTTATTTCTAACTTTATGAGCCACTAATAGTGAATCATCATTACAAAAATGTAAACCTTCCTCTCTCTTCATCTTGGTTTCCAGTTTAGAAACATAGAAGTGAGTCTTGTAATATGTTGGTCTCCTCATTGGAATTTATTTAACCATTGCAACTTTAGGAGCGCAATGGTTCAGTGGTTAAAGACGCTGAGCTTGTCAGCTGGCAGTCCAGGTTTGAGCCCTGAGCCTTGCGCATTACTTGCCTCAGCTCCTGCCCAACGAGCAGTTCAAAAGCATGCAAATGCAAGTAAATAAATAGGCATCACTTTGGTGGGAATTTAATAGTGTTCCATGTGCTTCGGCATATAATCATGCTGGCCACATCGTCACAGAAATGTCTTTGGACAAAGCTGACTCCCTTGACTAAGAAACAGAGATGAGCATCACCCTCATCAGACATGACAGGACAGGGGAAACTTTTACCTCAACCTTTTTGTGGTATAACTGGCCCTGGTTTGTTTTAGGAACTCTTTCAAATACACACATATTTATGTTGGCCACAAATTTATAGTATTATATTATTTCTGGAGACTATAGTAAATGAAAAGCAATCTACAAAAATGTTAAAATAAGCTCCTCCAATTAGGGAGCCTCCCAAAGTTCTGATTGAAAGATTAGCTTTAGTACATATTTGGCTTCTTTTACACTTCTTTAACTTAATTTTAACATTACATCTGATGTAATTTTATGCTAAAATACAAAATACTCACCATGATGGATGATGCCATTCTCCAGCAGAGCTTGTCCCAAATTGACCCCTTCTTCTGGTTTGCTTATCTCCCCAATTTCTTTCAACCAACAAACGAACTCACTGGAAAGAAAAAGAGAAGCAGTTTAACCAATGAAACTAGTTTCCTATTTCCTTTAGGCAAAAAATAAATGTGCAAGATGTGACATGACCTAAGGCATTTTCTCTCTACCAGGTAAAGCAAAGCATATTTACATGGAAGCCACATGGCGGTTAGGATGCTGATGTTCAAATTCCTGCCCCCTTCACAAAATGCCCAGAGAGACTCTTAGCCAATCATTTTCTGTTCATCTGGTCTACTTCAAGGAGCCTTCGTAATGTGTTTAAACAGGCGGACAAGGCAGCATTCTATGAATCTTTCCTGAGTTTGTGCATGCATGATGTTTAAATACTGACATCTCTGTATGAGCCTCTAGCTTTCTCTACTAATGATCAATTCTTAAAATAAAACTTCAAATTTTACACAAAATGCATCCTATTTAAATCATCTGCCAAACTGAATGTGTTAACTTTTTATTTAAAATGTATGAACATATTATGGTCATAGATTCACACAACGTGTGCTGATTGAGTATAAAGAAAGGCATATATCTCAGTCACTCATAACTTTGACTCTAAAGTTCTCTATGTAATAAAGTACTGATATTTCTACAGTCACCTTAAAGCTCATCAAGACTACTTTTGCAATTAATCCGTGATTAACACTTGTGCTTCTGAATTGCATGCCAGAGGCTGCTGTCTAAGAATGTATGGATGCAAGATGATTTTTTTAAATCAATTTGTATTATTAGTGTCTCATTTGCATGTTCTGCCTTCTTTAAAATTACCACTTGGATTGAGTTCCTAAATCTCGACTGTAAAAATATAATTGGTAGTTCCTTGATTGGGATAATATCCCATCAAAATGGCGGGGCAAGTTAATGTATATAAACAGGCAGGGAAATCCACACTTACTCACACAGAGGACGTTGTCTAGAGGGTTAATGAAAGCTCTGCAAATGAACAACTAAGCTCAGAATGGCCCAAGACTCCATTGTTCAATCTTGAACTACATATAATCGCTTCTACCGGAATGCAGAAATTCATGTCATTTATTCAATGGCATGGATAAATAAAGTTAAATAATAAAATATTGTCAAATTACAATAAAGAATATTGTCACGTCAGCAACCTAACTTATCTTTTATTTATTTCCTTTGTTCCAGAATTTCACTATGGATAAGAAGAACTGAAGAAGCTTCTCGGATGAGAAGCAAACACTCCAAGCAAAAACAAAGAAAGTCCAGTTGCTTTTGGAAAAAGCATCTTTGGGACAACCATGATCTGAATGATTGAGAATCTCCATAGACATCTGATAGAGACTGGTGTTCTTTACTGGTCATCCATAAACATCAGAAAACAATATCTACCCAATTTGTTAACTCTGATCAACTTTTTCCATTCCAGTGCCTTTCAGATATTCCAGTTGTCTTTCTACAACTCCTATTAAATCTTATCCTGTTTAGACAGCAATTTCAACA
The DNA here is from genome assembly GCA_039707465.1 of Rhabdophis nuchalis. Lineage (NCBI taxonomy): Eukaryota > Metazoa > Chordata > Lepidosauria > Squamata > Natricidae > Rhabdophis > Rhabdophis nuchalis. Next base: position 27,252,908 of record CM077644.1, on the reverse strand, counting down.
TGCAGAAATTATGTTCAGCCACACTAAATACCGAGAAGTCCTGCAATGAGTTTTTACAGCCTTTCTTTTTTATTCCCCTAAATGAATTTTAAAATGTTATTTATTTCTTTTTGGTGTTTTATTTTTTTCTGAAACAGACTACCTGTGGCTTGGATGAGTCAGCCGTTCCTAAAACATGTTGAAATTGTAGAGTCAAATTCACTGCAACTGGAGGCATGGTTTGGATAAGCAAGTGACATACACAAATGGCAAGAATTATAGCTATTTTATTGTACATCTATTTCCTCTGCAGGGGTGCACTTTCATGCTTTGTCTGGCTTTTGCAGAGCTTTGAAATAACTGATTTTTCACTTGGCAAACTACCAGATTCCCTCAGGAATAAGGGTAATGCCCCATTCATCAAGTTCTTTTTCCCTTTTTTCTTTGCCCGATCTCTTTCTTGTTCATCCATGGCTGCAAAACAGCTGCAGTCTGTCTGGATCAGAGTTGTGGCTCATGTGTTAGGACATAGCATTGCAGTCATTCATTCAGAGAAGAAAGGATACCTTCTAAGAAAGCAGGACTACTGCCTCAATGATATTTCATACAGAGTTTCCATATTCTCCCTGCAGTGTGTAACTTAATTCATGTGCTCATGTTTATGATTTTCCTTTGAGCCATGTCTATGACTACTGGGAGAAAGTTGAATTTAATAATAGCTCCAACTAGGTATAAGAAGTGGGTTGGTTTTGGAAAACTAAAAGTCAGCCCTGGTGTGCCTGGCGGCCCAGGGCTGCCATTCCGGCAGGGAACAGAGAAGTCAGGATTGCCTTTTATACGGGGACCCGAGAATAACCCCGCCACCGTGAAGCGAAACCCATCAGATCGCCAAGCCCATACCAGACCTGTTGCCGCTGCTGACATCAACACCGAACAGCTGTTGGTTGGCTAAGCGGCTGAAACAAAAGCAGACGCTTTTGAAAAGACTGTAGCTGGCGATGTAACTCTGCTGGCCTCCTTGCGTAATGTCTACTGACTCAGCTTAGGGAACAATGGGGGGACGCACACATGAGTGGCTGGGAGGGGCTAGGGAACAGTTTAAAATGGTGGGACACTTACTGGACGGTTAGTCCTGACTTTGAATTTCCTGTTGATGGATGCCAGTTCGTGCCGGTGTTTGTAAGGGAAATAAAATGTACACTTCAGAACTGTGTTTTTGAAATTTTTCCTCATGTTTACATCAGAACCTCCTAACACTAAGCAAGGTTGGACATGATTAAAAAAATGATTAAATGATTAAAAAAAAAAAACAGCCACTCCTCGCACTTACAAACCATCACAGCATTCCCATGTCACATGATCAAAATTTTGGCACTCAGCAGATATTTATGAAAGTGGTAACATCCTGGGGACATGAGATTGTCAGCTTCCAACAAGCAAAGCCAGTGGGGGAAGTTAGATTTGCTTAATGACCTTGTTTCATTTAACAACTGTTGTGATTTGCTTAACTATGCCAGGAAAGGCTGTAAAACTGGGCACAATTTATTTAATAACTGCCTGGCTTAGCAATGCAAATTCTGGTCCTAGGTATGGTCCCAAGTTGAAGATTAACTCTGTAATTTAAAAACTCCTATTATCTCTGTGACCTCGGCGGAAGATATTACCAAAGAAACAAGACTAGTGAAAGAGATTTTGAAGGATCAGGTCCTGCACATTGACTTCTGTCTGGTACTAGTCAGAAGGATACAATTCATAAGAAAGCAAATTTGCACTGATGCAAGAAGAAAGATTGTGAAAAAAGTAAGGTCCTACATATAGGCAAGAAAAACCAAATGCACAAGTACAGTATAGGTGGTACCTTGCTCGATAGTAGCAACTGTGAGAGGGATCTCGGAATCCTAGTGGACAACCATCTAAATATGAGCCAGCAGTGTGCAGCAGCTGCCAAAAAAGCCAACACAGTTCTAGGCTGCATCAACAGAGGGATAGAATCTAGATCGCGTGAAGTGTTAATGCCACTGTATAGTGCCTTGGTAAGGCCACACTTGGAATACTTCATACAGTTTTGGTCGCCACGATGTAGAAAAGACGTGGAGACTCTGGAAAGAGTGCAGAGAAGAGCAACCAAGATGATTAGAGGACTGGAGACTAAGACATATGAAGAACGGCTGCAGGAGCTGGGTATGTCTAGTTTGATGAAGAGAAGGACCAGGGGAGACATGATAGCAGTGTTCCGATATCTCAGAGGGTGCCACAAAGAAGAGGGAGTCAAACTTTTCTCCAAGGCACCTGGGGGCAGGACAAGGAGCAATGGGTGGAAACTAACCAAGGAGAGAAGCAACTTAGAACTAAGGAGAAATTTCCTAACAGTAAGAACAATTAACCTCTGGAACAGCTTGCCTCCAGCAGTTGTGAATGCCCCAACCCTGGAAGTCTTTAAAAAGATGTTAGACAGCCATTTGTCTGAAATGGTATAAGGTTCCTGCCCATGCAGGGGGTTGGACTAGAAGACCTACAAGGTCCCTTCCAACTCTGCTATTGTATTGTATTGTATTATTAGGAAGGTCATGGGCAAGTAAGGTCTTCAGAAAAAGGGCAGCTATGTTTGAAACCAATATTAAGTTCTCTACCAACAACTTTGTATACTCTGAGATCTGTCAAACAAACTATAAAAGTCCCACTTGCTGTGCGTGACAAGAAGCAATGTTAGTGGTTTGAGATCAGAATAGCAAGAAAATGTGCAGGCCATATTTTGAAGGGGGGGGGTGTAGTAAGATGAACAGATATGAATTAACTGATCTGTTATGAAAAGCAAGCTGACTGCTAAAGTTAAGTTAGAAC